>OU744300.1:21632500-22832500 GCA_916610205.1 Griposia aprilina | reverse complement strand
CAATGATCGTTGACATAACGATCCTGAATGAAGGGAACCTCGTGAAAACCGAGAAAGATAAACAAATCAAGTATCTTGACTTAGCTCGCGGGGTTGTCGACATGTGAAACGTGGACTCAGCGATCATTGTGCCGATAGTCGTGACAGCCAATGGCTTAATAGCAAAGAGCCTCGCACCTGAGGAGGCTTTCGTTGAGCAGCTGGATCAAGGGCTTAATTCAGAAGGCGGTACTTCTGGACACGGCTTGCATTGTTAGGAGATGCCTCTCTCTGGAGCCCTGACCGCCGGTAGCTTGGATCCTGTTCCCGATACCGGCGGGCTACAATTTTTTATATTTTGAAATGTTTTTATATTCTAATATTTAAAAATGTAATTTATATGTATATAATGGAATAAAGGAAATAATAATAATAATATTTCATTCATAAAATTACAAGGTATAAAAATTTGTACAGTTTTGCTTAAATGTAAATTATATTCCTAAGACTCAGAAGGTAACAGACAGATAGAGTTACTTTCACAATTAAGATCTATTTAAAAAAAAACTTACCCTGCGAAAAGCACCATTTTATTTTCGGAATCGTAAAACAGTGTTTATGTTCAATTATCGCTTCTTCAAACACACTGTGCCATAGGCCTTATCAAACAAGTTTTGTTCGCACCGCAGCGTATGCGCGTGTGAGAGTATTCATATTTATAGGCGAATAACTGATTGATTATTGATCACAAATATTGATGTTGTGTAATCTAGAATCACAATATGAACGTCAGCTGTCAGATGACAAAGACATTGACGTATGGAAACGTTCCATTTCACCTATATTTTATTAAACGTAAATTATTATTTTATAAATAGAAAGGTCTTAATTTAAAATATATGTTATAAGCATTTATTTAATTGATATTTCATAGACAGAAGTATTTAATGTAAATGGTATTTATTCTGACTTAAAAGGTCGCTTCACAAACAACGATTCTAGAGTTTTCAAACAAGTCATGTTTGGTGGTTTTACTTAATCAAAACAAATGTATATTATCTTAGTATTAAAATAAATGATTAAATAATAATTAATATGATACTAGTAATATTTCTCATGATTTAATATTGCAATTTAAAAGTAACAAGTTGTTTACGACGATTCTCAGATCTTAAAGATGATGGTAATATAATATAAGATTTTACTTAAAGATTACAAATAAATACATACTAAATTGCTAAATAATCTTATGAAGTTTTAAAATACTCCCACTATACTAGATTTGTTAATTAAAACCTTCATTAGAAGATATTAAGCAATTATGTACAACCATCTCTGATTGGTCTAATAAGGCGGCAGAATGGGCGGCAATGTTTGATTGAATAAACAAATTACACTTGAAAACGGCCTTTGAAAATTTCTTTGCTGATGTTCCCGTATCTACTACTAAATCTCTAAACTCATTACCCACTGCTGCAGAGTCTTTACTTAAGGAAAACGTTCCTGTATGTGATTCTGAATTTCATTTCCAATATGTCACCTGCAAAGATATAATTATAACCTTTCACACATTAAATGTTAAAAAGACCGCAGATCTATGGGGTAATTCTGTGGACGTTGCTAAGTCCATAATAAACATTGTAGCACCTACTTTAGCTGTTATTTTTAATAATTGTATTGACCGTGGTGAGTTTCCTGATCTTATGAAAAACAGTAAAATAATACCGTTATTTAAATCGGGTAGTACATCATACCCTACTAATTATAGACCTATTTCAGTACTACCTACCTTTAGTAAAAATTTTGAAAAACTTATTTTGAATCAAATGCAAGGATTTTTTAATAAAAAAAAATTACTGCATAACAAACAGTTCGGTTTTACGAGGGGTCGTTCGACTACTGATGCCGGAGTTGAACTTTTAGGGCACGTTTATGATGCATGGGAGGACAAGTGCGATGCTTTGGGAATCTTTTGCGATTTGTCTAAGGCATTCGATTGTGTTCTTCATGAAACATTAATCAGGAAACTACACCACTACGGAATCCGAAACGCCTCTCTGGATCTTCTTACTTCTTACTTAAGTGATAGGATTCAGAGAGTTGATGTTAACGAAAAAAGATCACCCGGATCTGTAGTAAGAATGGGGGTCCCCCAGGGCTCAATTCTTGGGCCCTTTTTATTTCTTATTTATATAAATGACTTGCCTTACCTCATAAAGCATAAACATGATATAGTGTTGTTTGCAGACGACACTTCACTTTTATTTAATCTGAAACGTCAGCAGCTGGTTACTGACAATGTAAATAGCGCACTCGCAGTAGTAGTTAACTGGTTTAATGTTAATAACCTACTTCTTAACGAGAACAAAACTAAATGTATTAAATTTACGATACCTCATGTTAGACAAGTAGAAACTAGTGTTCTCATAAAGGGTGAAGTACTGAAACCCGAAAATACCACAGTATTCTTAGGCATAACTTTGAATACTAAGCTTCAATGGGGCCCCCACATAGATAAATTGTCAAAAAAGCTTAGCTCTGCAGTATACGCCGTTAGAAAAATTCGTGGTTTAACTGATTTAGAGACAGCCCGTTTAGTATACTTTAGTTATTTTCATAGTGTGATGTCGTACGGTATTCTGTTGTGGGGAAATGCCGCCGATATACAGACAATTTTCGTTTTACAAAAAAGGGCAATTCGTTCAATGTATAAATTAAGTCCCAGACACTTCCTCAGAGATAAATTTAAAGAGATTAATATAATTACTGTGCCTTCTCAGTATATTTATGAAAATCTTTTGTATGCACATAAAAATATTAATCTGTTTAAAAAATACAGTGATATCCACAATATAAATACTAGAAACAAACACAAATTTACTGTTCCTACGAGTACAACCAGGCTCAAGAAAATAGGTGGCTCGTTTAGATGCCAATGTATACGTTTTTATAATAAACTTCCTAGCCACATTCAAGATCTAAGCTTTAATAAATTCAAATCTTTTATAAAACGGAAACTATGCCAGAAAGCCTATTATACTATGAAAGACTATATTGAGGACAAAAAGGCTTGGGATTGAGCTGCTCCAATAAATTTACACGGTGAATGTTGATTTTAATTTGCTAGGTATTTTAGACATGCATATTTACTGTAAAAGTATTATATTGTGAATATGAGGACTATGTGCGTCATTGTTTCAGTTTTATTCTTGATCTGGCAGTTTAAGTAGTTTATGTGGCCTACCCAAATGTCCTTTCTTTGGTATTGTTCGTCGAATCGTTGAGCTCCTTAAGTTCTGAGTTGAGCTGCACGGTTACTGACAAATGCGTGCACTGACTGGACAGGTCCACTTAATCTGTGTGGTTCTTTCCTCAAAAGACCATTTCAGACACTAATCTACATAGTTCTCAAAGATTATGTCCGATTTTTTATATAAACATTGACATTGTTGAATTTTATATACACAATGACATGAGTATTTACTTGTAAAGTATTATGTTATTTTAATTATTGTGAATGTGAGGATTATGTGGGTCATTGCTTTTTTTTCGCAGTTAATTTTGATCATGATCTGGCAGATTGAGTAATTTATGTGGCCTACCCAAATGTCCTTTCTTTGGTATTGTTCGTCGAATCGTTGAGCTCCTTAAGTCCTGACTTCCTGAGTTGCACGATTACTGACAAATGCGTGCACTGACTGGACAGGTCCACTCAATCTGTGTGGTTCTTTCCTCAAAAGACCATTTCAGATACCAATCTACATGGTCTTCACATGATCTGACCAAGATTATGTCTGGACTTTAAAAGAGACTGTGACCTCTGAGTTTGTTTCGGCCTTTCTTCTCAGAGATAGGAAACGCCGACCTCATCTAGTTTAAAAATATGATTGACGTGTAAAAGTGTTTGTACAAACCTACTTACAGAAATAAAATCATTTATCATTATCATTTATCACTAAAATATTAATTTCGCTCAAAATTTTGTCAAAATATAATGCATTGGACTAAGAGTGGCGGTGATACCTGCACACGTCGCTAGGTGGCGCTGACTGTATTTTAAAACGCGCTTACGTCTGTTTTTCCGATAACCTTATATGGCGCAGTGGCAACCGGCCGCGTTACAGTCGCTTACGACATTCTTCTACTGCGCTTGAAAACGTTTGCTAGGGATTAGGAGGGATTATTTGCATTTCGTTGATTTCGCTTATTATTTCGTGAGGTTTGCTAAGGTTAATTAGCAGGTTGTTATTATAACAATTCGAAGATTTGAATAGGTTAGGAATTTTATGATTTGTGACGTATTACTGATTATTACTTAATTATTAGATGTACAAGAATCAGAACCGGAAAAAAAGAATAGAAAGATTTGTAATAATAATAAAACTACTCCTAAAAAGAAAAAAAACTGTGTCAAATAAGAAAATCTAATAAAATAAATCAAAAGCCCACGTTTCCACAAAAAGAAGTGAAATCCCACCAAAAACATTCTGTAAAAAACTAGCCAAGTCTCGATGGAGCTGCTTGTTTATCTCTAAAAAGTAATGAAGTCTAGACAAAATCGTTCCAAGTCTAAGGTTCCTTACTGTGATTTCTTTATTATTATAGTTAATGTTGTGTGACTTGGCCGTTGAAGGGTACACAAGGGTACAAAACCAGGTGCTCCATGACACCATTGCACCAATCTGTCGCCAGAACCGCTACCCATTGACGATGGAAAATTGCCAGTTGGAAAACGTTGATTCAATAACCAGTCAATTGTAGGTTTGATAAAGCTGCGTATTTCAATAATACTTATGTATAGGCGAGCCTGAAATAAACAGTATAAAAAAAACCGGTACAGACGGACTTCTAATCATTGATAGAAGTCCGTCTGTACGTCTATTTTATGTTAGATTGGTGGTCGATTTGATGCTCCAAAAAGAAGAGAGCAGAAGTCAGCATAGTCAATGCTGAATGCATGTGTTGCACGATCAACAACAGCCTAAAATGAGACACTAGCGTCCAATTACCAATACCAGTATGAGCTATTATCTCGCTTAACAAACATAGGTAGTTACAACAGATATAATATTACGTGTAAACAAAATTGACTTGTACCCACTAACGTATAAAAAATGTTCAACGGCCAAGTCACACAACATTAACTATAATAATAAAGAAATCGCAGTAAGGAACCTTAGACTTGGCACGATTTTGTCTAGATTTCATTACTTTTTAGAGATAAACAAGCAGCTCCATCGCGACTTGGCTAGTTTTTTACAGAATGTTTTTGGAGGGATTGTATTTTCTCTGTAAGTGATTAATGTAATCTTTTGAGAAATAAATGTCTTAAATCGTAAAAAATGCTGTTCGTTGGTAAGCTCATCACGTGAGAACGGGTGTACCAATTTGCTTCTTTTAATTCATAACAGCGAGCAGTTGAAGGTAGGGAGTCCATGCTGCTTTAGGGCCGTTTGTAGAACAAACAGCTGACGTACAGTTAGAACTTTAGTCACTTTAAATAAGGTATCAAGTGCACAGGTAACCGGACAGGGAAGGTGGGCCATTGTCTGTGGGGAGACGCTGCATACACACTTGAGATTTGAGTCGTTCATGAATCTGTGGAGATTGTCTTTTGAACCGGCCGACTTGAGTTCGAAGTCTGTTTAGAGATTTTCAAGTCGGCCATAGTAACGTGTGCCCTAGTCGAAGGCTGAGGGTTAAATATCATTTTAGGGATAGCGTTCGTTGGAGATAACGTTATTTTGGACTTACATTATTCGGGATTGCGTTCATTCGGAATAGCTTGATTCGGGATAGCGTTTATTCGGGATAGTTTGATTCGGGATAGCTTTCATTCGGGATGAAATGATTCGGGATTTCGAGTTTCGGCCTAACGTTTAAGAGTCAAATCGTACAGACCTACCTTTTGGCTTGGTCGTAGTCGAGTAAAAAGTAATTACGACGAGGTTTGGGAACTATTCTGTATTTGTCTGTATGTATTTTCAAGGTTCACGCAAATACTACTGGATAGATACCGTTGAAATGTAGCAAGAATATTCTACGTATTACGCGCAATTTTGAACGAGTATGCTACCACGCTATTTGCTAAGGGGTAGCAATATTGTATGATGATCGTATTCATCAACAGTTGATTGTGATATTATAATTAAACGAGTTTTTTTTTTAAAACATCTTTTAGAAACGTGCGGGTTTTACCTCTGAAATGAATACGCTTTGTTCTAGAGAATATTATGAATATACTATGATTATTCAATTTCAGAAAACATAGAAGTTAATAAACTTTTACATACAGCCACTTTACCCGACAGAGACGCGGCCTCTTTACCGTTTGACACTGTGCCGTACACGAATACAGTAACATTAACATCTGTACCATTTCGTACAGAACGTAGCTCTACGCTAGAGATAGGTGTTCACAGTGGCGCACAGTTGCTCACAGTGCCAGCGATCCACAAAAGGTTCGCCGATGCGGCAGACGGCTCCTGCTCGCACCGCGCGGTGGTTTTCGCGCCCATTATCACGCATTCAATACGCTTTCTGTCATTGTCAACCCAAATCCGGCGACAACGGGGATTAGGCAATAATATCCCCGACTCGTGTGTGGCGACAACCATCGCTCGCTTCACACGCCAAATTACTTCGTTTTATAGAAGCAGCCGTCAATGGACACCGTTGAAGCGACGTGATCGAGATATGGTATGGTGTGCAGAGTAAACAGCTTCTTTGTTTGTGTGTACTAAATAGCGTTCAAATAGCTGCTTGTCCTGGGGCATAACACTCTCTACATAAATTCGTTGCAAATAGGTTACTATACGGAATCACAATAACCGTGGTACGGCGAGGAAAAACTTGTGATTAAAAGAGGTTTTTATGCACTGCGTATTTAATACAATACGTTAGAACAAGGAAGTGAGCCCTGTAATGTATCGTATGTTACCGTTAAGTAACGGTAGCTAAGTGCGCAGTTACGATAGGTGGATAGACAGTTCTCAGATTAATACTACTGTACAGCTCGGATATGATTATATTATAAATACATTTTTATTTCAGAAAAAGCACCAATCAAGTAATAAAAAATATAAAGTATATTTAGTATATACATATATACAGAGTAGTAACGACATAACGACATTAAATGAAAACAAGATCCCCACTAGTTAATCAAAACACTTTAAAATGATCAAATTCGGTATAACCAAAATTCAAAAATCTAATTTTTCAAACAAACCAAATGCGAAAATAATATAAATTAAACGCAACAGTCTTTATAATATTGTGTACTAACCTCATCTGACCTGTAGGCACTACACTACTATGTGAAAAAATGTAAATACAAAAGTTGTAGATCTTTTTATTACCTACAACTTTGCCATTTAACTTTTTTCCAAAGGACTTGTAGTTTTGCCGGAAATCGAGATAAACCGTTTTTTACCCTTAAACCGACCTCAGATCGCCCGTAAATTATTTTTTCTTTAATTTTTGTTATATTCTCTTCCTTTTCCAATGGGTTTCATCCTACTATTTTTTTTCACTTTTTATTATTTTCAAAGCAATCAGTCTATAACGCGATACCCAGTATGTGATTTCAATTAATGTCGTATTATTCCCACCAGTCTGTATAATACATATATACGAGGTTATCGCGTGTGGAATGAACATGTAAGGGACGCTGATCTCTAGGCCACATGTAGTTTTCAGGCCTGGATACTAAACAAACGTCCCTCTTCAGGTAATGTCTGTGATAAAATACGTGAGAAGCGATACGTTTTTAAAAGCCGGCTGAAATTCTGTCAAAACTATCCTGAGAAAATTGTTATGGTTAGGATAGCCGAACACCAAGCTACTAAAAAATTCGATGAATTCTGGAAATCCACTGGTAAGTTGAATGGGAAGCCCGGTTTCTGCGAATGTGGGAGGGTTAAGTGATCTCCGGTTAGTTGTGGATATGTTAAAATAGCATTTTCTAGTTTAGTCCCCTCTCGGTCCCTTAATTGTGAAGGAATATTCTGAGACCAGCAGTCATGGAGTGAAACCTCTAACGCGTTCCTTAACTATGCAAGTAAGTACAATCATAAACGGTATTTGCTGGGGCAAATCTCCAGGACATGATGGGCTCACTATTGACCGCTTTAAGCATGTCATGTTTGGGCATGTGCGAGTTCTGTCTATGATTTTCACAATGTGTTTTAGTCACGCGTACTTACCTGCTAATCTGAGGAAAACTATCGTGAATACCATTATGAAGAACAAAGCGGGTGATATTTCGGACAAGGGTAACTACCGTCCCATTTCTCTTGCGACAATGATTGCAAAAGTATTGGACGGTATGCTAGATACTTGTTTAAATAATTATGTACATCTTCATGATGCGCAGTTCGGGTTTCGTCCCAGATTTTCAACTGAAAGCGCTATTTTAGGTCTTAAGCATACATTTCAATACTATGTAGATCGCAAGACGTACGCCTGTTTCCTTGATCTCTCCGGGGCCTTCGATTTTGTGTCGTATGATGTTTTCTGGGAAAAGATGGTAAACAGGGGTATACACATGGAAATATGAGGACTATTTCAACATTGGTATGGTAATCAGACCAATCATTTGAAATGGGGCGGTACGCTGTCTGAACCGTATGGATTGGAAAGCGGGGTAAGACAAGGAGATTACGTAGATGACCTCTTATAGGGATTCAGCAGCATGCATGTCGGATGCAGTGTTGATGGGGTTAGCATCAATAACATCAACTATGCTGATGACATGGTGCTGCTGGGTCGGTCTGCAGGGTCAATCAGAGAGTTGCTTAAGACCAGTGAAGCCGAGGCTGCCGTACATGAATTAATTCACAATGTGAAAAAATGTGTATACATGGTCTTTAAGGTCGGCAGCAAATGCCGTGAATTGGGACTCGAGCTACTTATAAACGGATCAGTAATTAAAAGGGTATTCACTTTTAAATGCCTAGTTCACTTTCTTTTCGACGAACTTAAGGACGACCTAAAGAGAAGGACCGCAGGGTACTCGCCGTCCGGTGCAATGTGTTGGCCTGTAGATTTGCTCGATGTACAGAACTAGTAAAAATTACTATGTTCAAGGCTTACTGCCAGAGTCCGTATACAAATAATCTATGGGTCAATTAGACCAAAAGATCACTAGATGCCCTTCGCGTCCAGTATAACAATGGTTAAAAGATGTTGTTAAGAGTTCTTTGCTACTGCAGCGCGTCGGAAATGTTTGTGCAAGCTCGTACCGACGAATTTCATGAGATTATGCGCAAGTAAACAGCTTCACTACTGAGGAGAGTGAAATACAGTCGCAACCACATCCCGAGAACTGTAACGGAGACTTTCAGCTTTCTAGTTGTAAAGCAGTTTTTGCGGAGGGTGATTGGTACTCACACCAGATAATAACTTGTTTTAATAATTATTATGTTACTAATACTCTATGGATTCATTGTTCCGAAATAAAAATAATTATAATTTCCTTTATTGCAATATACATGTACACACAAATTATATTTTTATATATTAGAATACAAAAAAAATAAAAATACAACAAATAGTAGCCCACCGATATCGGGAACAGGGTCAAAGCTACCAGCGGCCAGGACTCCAGAGAGAGGAACCTCCTAACAATGCGAGCCGTGTCTAAAACGACCACTTTCTGAATCAAGCCATTGATCTAGCTGCCCACCGAGAGGCTCCTCAGGTTTTAGTCGAGACTTTTGGCTATTAAGCCATTGGCTGGCACGACTATCGGTACAATGATCGCTGAGTCCAGGACGTGTCGACAACCATGCGATCTAAGTCGAGATACTTGATTTGTTTATCTTTCTCGGCTTTTACGAGGTTCCCGTCATGCGGGACCGTTATGTCAATAGTCATTGCACGCCACTCTAATCCATCCACCACCACTATAATTATCAGGCTTATTGGCAACAATAGTCCTGTCCACAAAGCTGTATTTCCGAGCAAGTTTACTGTGTTTATTTATTTATTTTCATCCCCACGTCGGTTTCTAAGAAATATACTTATAATATTTCTATTGATATGAGGGTCGAAAACGTAAAAAAAAAACATATTTCAGCCATTTCGCGCCCTTTGCGCGTTCTTTTTATTTTTAGGATTTTGTTTTAAGATGAACATGTTTTATTCAGTTTTAAGCTATGGAAATACACACTCGCGAGGTCTACCTACATCTCACATAGCCACTAGTTATATATCTTTTGACTTTATACAACGTCACTTATGTGTCATATTGCTATCTTTTACGATCAAATAAAACGGAAAAGAGCCGAAAGTTGAGCTGCCAAACTAGTTAACATGTTCAACTCCAACGTGTTTATAATATACGAATATTGTGAGGTGTCGTGACAAGTTGTGGGCAACTCGAAGAACAACTTAATTTTGAAACCATAATTTTCTTCTCTTTCTTATTTATAAGCAAATAACACTTATATTTGAATATAATTTTGTTGAGAAATGAAGAACTTAACATTAAAGGAGATGTTTCATTTTTGGCTAGCACTTGTGCATTATATCAAAAAACGGGGAATAATGCACTGAATTTAGGAAAAAAAAAACGTGAATTTGATAATGTACGGTATCTTTGTTGTACACACAAATTATAGTTTTTTAATTATTGCCATTGTTGTCGTTATGGCCACTTATGGCGGCGCGGTCCTGACAACATGCGTTCTGAAATCAGAATAGATCTGATCTGAAAATAATGTGAAACCGTAAATACAAAAAAATAATATAAAAAGATATCGCAGTATTAATAATTCATCTATTACACCTACTTCTAATGTATTATTAATGTAAACATGTAATAATAACCTAGTTCGATTAATAAAATCTACTTGGCCAGTGTACTTCCGATTTCCGAACGTTTTATTTTGACATACAATGTCGGAAGTAACGTTGTCAACCATAAAATATCCCCGTTTTATGTTAATGAAAGATGACATTAATGTCATTTTCAGCTGTCATTATGTCTCCATTTTCTCTTCTTTTTCACAACAAATGTCAAACATTTTTTTTTTTTATAATGTTCAGCATTCAGCAGCTTTTTTAATACTTTCATGCTTATTATTTAACTACCTACGCCTTAAATTCTTTTTGTAGGTATAATTGTAACTAACGCGTATTTCTGCGTATCCTCCCTTTTATTCGACAATCGGCTGATCAAGGCCTCAAAGAAGCCAAATAAATTACAATTAAAGTTTTCTTGAACTTGAACTATTTTAATTGTCGGAACCCAGGAGAGATCGCGGATTACATTTTTTATTTTTTCGTTTACATCATCATCATTTCAGCCGAAAGACGTCTACTGCTGGACATAGGCCTTCTCCAGGCCACTTTCTTTCGATCATATCCTTAAACCAAAGATGTACCGACAATCTTATTATCCTACTAATCCTACTTAAATGTGAAAGTTTGTGAGGATGGATGGATGTTTGTTACTCTTTCACGCAAAAACTACTGAACGGATTTGGATGGAATTTGGAACACAGATAGTTTACAACCTGGAATAATATGTAGCATATTTTTTATCCCGGTAGTACGTTTTCGTGGGATAATTTCCGACCTCCACGCGGGCGAAGCCGTGGGCAAAAGCTAGTATTATATATTAATAAAATGTACTATTCTAGAGGATATTACGAATATACTATGACTTCACGTTCCCGTGAACTGATTGCCTCCGTGGTCTAGTGGTCGCAAACTCTATTGCTGAGTAGGAGGTCCTGGATTCGGTTCCCAGGTCAGGCAAGGTGTTATTGGGCTTTCATCAGAAATTTCTCAGTAATAGCCTGGAGTTTGGATTTGTGCCCGCTTGATGGCAATAGTCTCGCCTCCTATTACATGGGACTTAATCATAGCTGGCGAAATGTGGGTGTACTATAGGTACACCTTTGTCTAACCCTTCGGGGATTACAGGGGTGATGGTATGTAACGTAATTATTATAAGAAATATTCCATTCGGACAGACGCGCTACGTCTACGATACATCTACTAATGTAAATCGCTAATTACCTAGACAATTCAATAAATGATTCGCATACACAATAATCCTAACTACACACTTATCTATGTCTGTTTGCCACGAGGAGGGAGCAGCGTGTACACTATGTATGCGTACTGTGTTTATTTGTGTAGGTGTGTGTGTGTGTGTGTTTTGTGCAGAGTGCCGTGCTAATTGGCGGTCCGAGACGTAGCGTTCATTAGTAACGCATGGCACTGCTTTTCTGCTGCGCCGTCTGACCGGCGCGCGGCGACGATGGCATGTGACCGGTTGCCTAAGAATTATAGCTGTTATATGTGCGTACCTGCGTGTGTATCTAACTGCATGTGGTGCTTATTGGTGAGATAAGCGTCGATGTAAAGTGCAAGTCGGTCCTAATCTTGGTCTACACATAGGTGCAAACATATATTGCAGTTACATTACGTAACCACCTGACATGGAAACTACGTTTGACATAAGTTAAAGTTAAAGCTTGTTTATTCAGTGAGCTCCGAAAATAATATTACTTATGCTGTTTTCTTTCGTCAAAATTCCATGTGACAGCTTCAGTAGAAGACTTCCTTCCCGTATGTTTTAGCTGGGAATATGAATGTGCGCAGTCCTGCCACCAAAGAGAAACCAAACAAGTGGCTAACAAATATACACAAAGACGATTCAGTTAGAAAACTATTATCAGAGGAATAATAGAATCAAGGAGATAGTGTCTACTTTCAGAAATGATAACTTAGATCCATGATTCATACGCCAAGCAGAAATATTTAATTCCTCCGTCTAGAACTGAACATTTCTTAGTTTCAAGATAATGCGGTAATTATCTCGATTTCTCATAGAAACGGTATCGTAGCTCTGACTGAGTAAAGTAACCTTCTTAGTTTGAACTCTTCATTTTCCTTATAATTGCTGCGATAATCTTGGAGAGTTATACTCGGGAGCGCGCGACCACCTGTCATCGCAATTAGAAAGCTTCTATTTCCGTGTGTATGCATGATGTAAATGTCTTTGTTGGCCTTAAAATAAATAAATAAAATTAATTTAATTCAGACAAAACCCATATTGTATCAAATAAAACAACATTTCACAATACTCTGACAGATTAATCAGAATTAAATAAAATGTCAATGCAATTAAAATAAACGAATGAGTGAGAGGTACAAATGAAATATGTATAAGTTTAAGTTACAAGCCGACGCAGACATCGTTGGGAGTAGGATAGGCAGGCGATGGCTAGGTATGTTTAAGTAATTAGAAATAGTGAGGAATATTTAGATTTACTGATGAATAAATAATGTGATGATGTGATGATAATTATGTGTCACACGTGTCACAGTTCACCCAGTAGCATATTGTTGTCACAATGTGCAATTTATCTCAGATAGAAATTAAAAAGTATTCCTGTTAGATACATATATCTTTGACATACCACATAAAACACTAAAGCAAATCAGGTACATTATACACATTAAGTAAGTGTTAAACAGAAATACTTGAAATTAAAATATACAATTTTAATCTAGTAAAATGAATTCTGATCAAATTGAAAACCAGCTGTTTATTAACGCTCATATTCACAACGAACAAATAATTTGACAGCAGGTTTAATAACTCCAGGCACAAGTGTCTTAATTAGTTTGAAATGTAATAAACGTCGAGATCGCGGAGAACATAGTACCTACATTACACACATTCACTTCGGTGTTCCACAAAGAGACCTACATTATCCACTAACATTAAAATTTAAGTAAAAGCGCAGCCATTCAAACCGTCACTATACACAATAAAAGTCCAGTCTGTTTCACGAGCTGTATTAGGACGGCTACACGCAAAGATTGGGTGCTTTATGGCTAGAGCGGTGCAGGCATTCCTTTTATTTCTCGTGTGTGCGGTGCTTGTCAGAATTTACACTTTAAAAGCCCTCCCGGTAAAACTGCTCTACGTCGCGTTAAGGTGCTCGTATACTGATACGTACCATTATGATGAGAATATTCCCGAGAGATTGGTACACTTATTGCACTTTGCTACTGTACATCGCTCAACGGTTGTGTTTGATTAGCTTTATGCGTGGTTCACGTTACGTCTTATACGAGCAAAAACTCTTGTAAGACGTAACATGTGAAGAACCACGCGGACTACTCACCTTGTCAATTAAATAAACATGCTTTGCATATTTTACGAAGGGACCTAGCTAACGACGGTTTGGTACATCGAGTTGATTACGAAAATAAAAACTAATTTCGTTATCCATCTCATATTATATATGTCGGAAATAAGTTAAATCAATCGTTTGACTTTTACTAATCGGGACGCCAGCGCCACCAGGTGGCGTTGGACAGAGTCTATAACGCTATCGCTTGACCAGAGTACAGCAGAGTTTGTTGTTGACGGGTAAGCAGTGAAGACGTTTAACATCAGAATCCATTTAATATCTTAAAACAATACTAGCTGTTTCTAATTTGAGTTGGATAATTGCCGAGCGTAGTGAACAGACGTATCGAACAATTATTACAATAAACAAATAATCACTTGCGAAATTGTGACCTAGTTTAGCGATAGCCAGTAGTAACGCATACTGTTACATTAGATTTGTGTAAGGTGTATTATTAGAAATGACCGGTGTTTAACAGGAGCAAAATATCCTGCTTCACGATGGAGGATAGTCCATTCAACCGGAGTAGTAGATGTGTTCGCTTCTTCCCTTCAAGCGCCTATCCATAGGAACGATGCCCCTGAAGTTGTCTCGACGTCAGAAATTCAGAACTGGATGGCGATTATCGAACAGAGCCTGAAGGAGGTGTGCACTATTGCCGCTGATGGAAAGTTGAATGTGGAGTAGAAAACGCGCATCAATAGCCTATGCCGGAAGGTTGGTCACGGGACCTCGCAGGTGGCCGTCATGTACCAGTCCGTCAAAGCAAAAGCTCTCCAATCACACTACACAGTCAGAACTCTCGAAAATCAACTCGATCTTTCGCAGCAGTTACAGAACCTTAAGCTGAGTATCGAAGATTCGACGAAACCTGCCCAGGGATCTTCCTTTGCTGAGATGGTAAAGAAAGGTGCCAACAATTTCACCCAGCCGAGTTATGTAAGTTCTGTGGCCATCTATCCGAGTGACAAGTTGAAGACCAGTGATGAGACCAAATCTCTTGTACAAAAAATTATCAGCCCCGAACAAATGAAGCTCCAGGTGAGAGGTCTGCGCAAGACGAAGAACGGCGGTGTAATCATCAGCACCGAGACGAAGGACGACATCGAAAAGCTGAGACAATCGGTGCAGCTAACCAAGTCAGGCCTTATAGTCGACGAGCCCTTTAAAAGGAAGCCTAGGGTGGTGATTATAGGAGTACCAACATCCATGCAGGAAAATTAGGTTTTTACCTGTTTGTACAAGCAAAATATAGCCGAAAAACTTCAGGACTACAGCCTTGAGACGTTTCTGAGTTCAATAAAATTAAGTCATAAGTCAGGTAAGAAAGACACTGAGTCCTGTAATTACATTGTTGAAGTACCTGCAGTCATACGCAAAGCCCTGGTATCACAAGACCGAGTTTTTGTAAATTGGTCGTCATGCCCTATGAGAGACTTTACTTTGGTCACACGATGTTATAAGTGTCAGCAGTATGGACATGCGGCCAAGTCATGTCGACAGACGTCGTATACCTGCGGCCACTGTGGTGATCAAGGTCACTCAGTAAAAGAATGTCCAAAAAAGGTTGACGAACCAAAATGCGTTACTTGCTTGCATTTTAAAAAGCCAGACAAACATAACACAGGCGCTGCTGACTGCCCCGCAAAAATAATGGCCGAAAAAAGGTACATCAATTCTGTAGATTATGGAGGCGCCTAAGAGCGCCGTTAATGTTAATTTTTCTGAACTTTTTTATTTTATTTATTTTTAATTTTACACTTTTATTTTTAGCTACCATTATGATAAATAGTTTGATTAATGATTTAGATAGTTTCTCTATATCCGAGTCCAATTTTTGTGAAACAGAAAACTGCAAACAATATCTATCCGGCTACAAAACTCCGCTAACCATATTAACACAAAATATTCGCAGTGTTTTTAAGAATTTTGATAGCTTTAGTACATTTCAGCAACGACTAAACATAAATTGTGACGTTATTGTTTTAACCGAATGCTGGCTTGCTAAACAATATAACATACCACTGATCCCGGGATATAATATGTATAGAAGTACTATAAATTACAATCAAAATGATGGGCTGATAGTTTATGCAAGAGATCATCTCAATGTCTCTGTTCAGGAACCTGATATGCTCGACTGTAACAGATTGTTAGTTAAAATTGGATCAGAATTTGCGATATTAGCATTATATCGACCTCCGTCTTTTAAAAATATTAGCATTTTACTGACTCTCTGAATGAGACCTTGTAAACCCTGTCATCTATCAAAAACACGATTTTAATAGGAGATATTAATATCAATATTCTACCAGGAAGTACTGATGCGCCTGCTCAGGACTACCTCAACCTATGCGCCTTTCATGGCCTGCTCCCAGCACACAGCTTCCCTACACATCACAGTGGCTCCGGTTTGGATCATATTATGCTAAAATCAAATTTCCCTTCACTTGCACTTGTTGTTAACTCAACAATAACCGATCACAATGCTACCCTACTAACCTTAAATTGTAAATTACCTAAACAAGACACTCGCCTAATTTCAAAACTGAATATAAATAAACTTGAAGAAGATTTACGCTTCGTCAATTTTGATCCAGTCTATAATTCCGCTGACCCGCAGTTTTGCATGTTGTATGTAATTAAAAACTTACGAAATGCAATTCAAAAAAACACAGTCGTATCGGAGTTGAGTAACAAAAATAAAAACCTAAAACCATGGATTACATCTGGCCTTATTCGCTGTATGAAACATAGGGGTAAACTGCATATGAAAGCTAAATCTAATCCAGTCAATGCAGTATTGCAACTTTCATACAAAAGATATCGAAATTTCTGTAATGAACTCCTTAAAAAAAAAAAAAGCAACTACGACAAAGTGGCATTGGAAAAGGCTGGAACAAATAGTAAAAAGATCTGGAAATATATTAAAGACGCAACGTATACCACGAAACAATATGAGTCATCTTCAGGTTTATTACAAGCACACTTGTCACCGCTGGAATCCGCTAACATAGCAAATAATTTCTTTGTTAATGTTGGAAAGTGTCTCGCAGAACAAAATCTGGGTCAATCCCAAAACCCAACGAGCATTCCTTTAACATGCAGCACTGCTTTAACATCCTTTACGCTGCTAGATACTGACGAGACTGAGGTAGAAAGTATAATTATGACCTTGAAAGAAGACTGTGCAGTTGGATGGGATAACATATCGAATAAAATAATCAAAAAATTCAAGGACATTTTGGTACGACCACTGACTTATATTTTCCGCATTTGTTTATCTTCAGGTCATTTTCCTAAGTGTCTCAAAAAAGCTATAATTGTCCCTGTCTATAAATCAGGCAGCAAAGAGCAAGTGACAAATTATAGACCAATTTCTTTACTGCCTTCTATGTCAAAAATATTGGAAAAAATTATAAACAAACGGTTGTTGAAATATTTGGAAGATAAATCAATTCTGTCGGAACGGCAGTTTGGATTTAGGCCTAAAGTTTCAACTGCCGACGCGGTACACCATCTGACTGACTATCTAGCACGAGAACTTGACAAGGGTAACCACACAGTAGGAATTTTCCTGGACCTCGCCAAAGCTTTTGACACAGTTTCCATTCCAATTCTGTTGCGCAAGCTTGAGATCATGGGTGTAAGAGGCACCCAGCTGAAAATGTTCAAGAGTTATTTATAAGATCGTTCCCAGTGCGTAAAGATTGGCAATGTTCTCAGCGCTGTTCAAAACAACACATTTTTTAGTGTTCCTCAAGGAAGTATTTTAGGGTCCACTCTGTTTTTGATATACATAAATGACCTCTGCAATCTAAAGATAGAGCATGGCACTATCATAACGTACGCTGACGACACTGCTCTACTTTTTTCGGCTGACTCAGAAAATGAAGTCTACAATCTTGCGCAACACGGATTCAATATTGTAAATAAATGGCTTCAATATAACTCACTAACTCTAAATGCAGAGAAGACACATGATATTAAGTTTTCGATGCGCAAGCAAATATCGAAGAAGCCGTCAGCGTTGCATGCTCATTGTTGCCTAGTCCCTGCAAATAGCCAGTGTAAGTGTCCTAATATTAAAAAGACAGATAAAATAAAATACCTGGGTATATATATTATACCTGGGTATAATAATAGATGAAACCCTTTCCTTCAAACAACATATGGAAGCTCTAAATAATAGAATTCGTAAGCTGATATACGTATTCAAAAAGCTACGATTTATTGCAAATCCAAAAATAATTAGGCAAGTATACTTTGCTCTTTGTCAGTCAATTTTGACTTACTGTATTACTTCATGGGGTGGGGCAAGTAAAACTTTGTAATTGCCCATTGAAAGAGCTCAAAGAGCTATTCTTAAGGTGGCTACTTGTCGCCCTTTCCTATTCCCCACTAACCTCCTGTATAAATCTTGTGAAGTACTAACAGTTCGACAGTTATTTATAATGAGCACAGTACTAAAACAACACGCAGCACTTCCATACAGCACTGAATTTACTAAAAGGAGACGGAAAAATATAGTTTGCCCTCAAAAAAGTACAAAACATGCTTTCACAGCCAAATTTTATATGTACCTCGGACCGCTACTCTATAACAGGGTAAATGAAAAAGGAAACATCTACTCCTTGAATCATAGTAACTGCAAGAAAATCAATCAAGAAACTCTTCAAACTATGTCCTATGAAGATACAGAGAAGTTATTATTAGTGCTAAAGTAAATATTGTTTGTATTTTTTTTTTTATTAGTTAGTTAAGTTAAGATACAAACTTTAACTTAACCTACCAACTAACTTAACTTTAACTTTTGAATTTTATATACCTTTTTACATATATGTACCAATAAGATTATTATGATATGTGATTATTTAATCAATTAATATTACCTCCAATCGCCTGAAACACAGGATTACCTAGTTCAGGCACAAATCATGTGTGAACTTGACATAGATTTAAGAAAAGCTGTATATAACGTTTTACCTTATATTTTTGAATAAATTTTTATTTATTATTTATTATTTATAATTCAAAAAGAAGACAGTAGACGGCGAAGATCTTTTCAGCAGTCGAATATAACACGTTGTATTGATTGTAAGAATAACCCACAGAGGGAGTAATTGACAAGATTATGATAAATTAGAATAATAAAATTAATTCTTTACGAATAAGAATATGTTAGAGTTAGACGCTCTTGCGGTTACATTATAGTATATACAATATGTTATTTTTGATAACCCATAACTCTAGGGTATAAATAATTTTTCAATTAGAATATTCTTTTTTGTTTTCATTTTTCATACAAAATAATTCGACATCGTCACGATTATTAATGTAAAACACCCTTACGTGAAATATGATAACGTCGCATTTTCTTAGCTTTAAATATGAATGATTGGTTTGAATGAAAATGAATTACTGGTATTTATCAATGAAACTTATATACCTACACACATCGAGAGTCTGTTGCTACGAGTCATGTGTGCGTTCATTGTAATAGGTAACCGGTGGTAACCGGTTGGTGTCGGATAAACTAGTTGCGAAGGAGAGATACGATTAGGGCAGGTTTGATTTCGTGTTTGGTAAAATGCGTATGGATAATATAATAGTTAAATTGACTATTGGCCATGTTTCAAACAACGGGCCCTTAGTCGCGGACGAAATGCTAGTAAAGTATAAAATCATCGCATAGAAGATCCTTTTTAAAATTCTGCAGAACTAACTGTCACATGTCAGTCAGGCGGCCAATGTCTCGGATCGCTTTTGTTTCAATATCTTCAAGGTACGCTTAATAAAATTCAGTTTTATTACATTTTTACGCAATATTTTTCTGTTATTGGGGAATGATTTGTAATACATACAGAATTATTGGACTTTCTTATTTAATATTTTTTCTAGTTTATTTCATACCTACTCGATTAGGCATTTATACCAAACGTAATCAAGAAAAAGTCAGCATACAACTAGTATTCCTGCGATTACACGAACCAGTCAGTTGTATGTCAGGTATCGCTTCAGTGTGCGCCAACCCTTCTCCGTTCGTATCCATGTGGGCGGCGCGTTATATTCGACTGTGCATTATCATTGTCGCTGTTCCGGAGACGCGTCGTTTTGTCGCCGTCGCTTTGTGTCGCCCGTGCCACACCGGGCCGAACTGCCTGCCCTGGGGGACACGCCACAGTGAGATTGCACTTTTAAGATTTTAATTACACCCCTGACTGTTGTTTCGGATGCACCTTTTTAATTTGTTTGCGAGCTTCATTTTTACATCCAAGAGGACGAAACAAACTCTGAGTGTGTTTTTTGATGAAAGATATGTTGCTAGGAAACTCAAAAGGCTGTCTCCGATTTTCAGTAACACAGCGTTAATACGTAAAAGAGAGTCTTGTGTGTACATTCCTAAATATTGACAAAACGAAAAGTATTTTGATGAAATCTTATCAGCTTTTTATATATTCCTGCAAAAAATATCCACTTTAAATAATAAACTACGCTACTTACTCAGCTCATAACCAGAGGAACCGGAAAGTAATTCGCTCATTAAAGCCAACGTAGCGATTCATACATTTTTCAGAGCGCTATTACGAAAGCATGAGCACATCGGTATTTTAAATTCTCACAAAATGTGCGAATAACATCAAAAGTGTACAAAATAGAGTACAGTGAAGCAGTTCACTCATAGCCTTTTTAAGAGCTAATTCGCGTCGGGACGGCGGCGCGGATTCTCTTTGCCGGTAAATCGAGCTGAAAAACATAGTGGCCACTACAACTTGACGCAGGCAGGAACGGGGGGTGAGGGGGGAAGGATGTGACGGTATGCAGCGTTAGTAATTAGCAGTAAATAACGTAAATTGATTATGAAAAATTGTTGGCATACCTGTGCCTCGATAATTTTCATTAATGTACGTCAATTTTTTTTTTCTCTGATGTACTTTATTCACATTGGTTTTTATATTTTATTCTATCTAAAGTGTTATTTTCTCAGCTAGTAAAAAGACTACGTTCAATTTAAACTTTACACTTCAAAGGCAGGAAATATTTCGCTTTACATAAGCAAAAGTACCTATAGATGTAATAATATACAAACATGGTTTTCTCATAAAACTTGTATCGGCGCTGGCGTCGGTTTAAAGAGGTTCTATTGCAAAGTTTGATTAGCCGCCAGCCTGGCCAGTGCGGGACGGCGGCGAGCGGCGGAGTGTGGCGGCAGGCCAATACGATCGAGCTATTTACCAACAGCCGGTCAGACAGTATACAAATCGTGGTGATCAGGCTTCGAGAATATTGAGCTGAACAAGAGTTGCTAGGTTGGAGGTGAAAAGTTTTTTGTTCAGTTCTCAACTAAAATGTTGCCAATGTTATTACACAACGTTTTCATTTAAAATAGGTATGTATATAATTGATAAAATAGTATAGCAGTTTTTTACTGTAAACTTAAATTACCTTGAAAAACTGGTCTAATATTGGTAAAAAAAAACGTCAATAAAGGTAAAGTAAAGTTCAACAAATCCTCATAGCCCAACTCTCCGACTAGCCACTCTGGTGCCACACGAACACAGCACCTCTCAATCACATGGACATACTCGTAGAACCAGTAAATAAACTAATCTTATCTGTCGAAGTTCATCACACTAGTTATTACGAGCCGGCTGTGAGCGTCGACGTCAGAGGGTGAAGACGGAGGTACCAGTTGTGTTCCTCACACAGTAATGTTATTGCAGAGTAAACTATTTATATAATGGTGGAGTTATCAAACACACGCAGATGGAGATGTTTTCATAAATGGCGAAGTTCAGTAGTTACACTTGATATTCAGAAATGTATGTTCACGACAGTGTTTCTGTGCCATTTGTGTTTAATGAACATTGATTATACATTAACACAATCTTTGAAGGCGTTTTACGTGTTTAAGTTTTTAAGACAAAAGAGAGTTATATAAAAACTTTTGTAATCGTTACTGACATCTATGAAATTAAGTGTCCCTAATAATAACTAAAACTTAATTACTATTCAGGTTCATCGTATTTTTATATACATACTTAAACTCACGCCTTCTTCCCATGGGGGTAGGCAGAAACTACAGAACGCCACCTGCTACGATCCTTAAATACTCCCTTTGCCGCGTTTACGGTCATACATCTGGTCATACACATACGCCGGTAACGAGTACTATGCACCTTACCCTTTTGAAAAACATCACCAATAAGGTCACTATAATTATGTCCTCCTAGGGCATTCCCTCCTGTCGTTTCCACTCACATCTGCCTTGTAAATACCTTTTGTTAGTCACCTTTCATTCATCCTCTCAACATAACCAAACCATCTATGCATACTCTTTTAAATTTTCGTCACTACATCTTCTTTTAAACCGCACCGTGTTGCCTTATCACTTCATTCCTCAGTCTACTATTCATACATCATTCATTCATTAATTTAGCTGTTCTTTAACACAAATAAGTGCTACGTCATGACATCCGGTCGAGGATTACAACCAACCCATTTTGTCTACAGCTTAGGTGGTGAAAAAATTACTCGAGTCACCAACGTAAAGGACCTGAGAGTGACCTTGACTGCTGTCTGACTTTCAAAGATCACATTTCCGCCCTTGCGAAGGAATCATTCAGACGATTAGGATTTTTCTTGCGAAATGCTCGTGATTTTCACAACCCGCATGTTATTATATTACTGTACACCAATCTAGTTCGCAATAAGCTGGAGACTAGTAGTTGTGTCTGGCATCCCTATACCTCGGCTCAAACCTTAATGCTCGAGAAAGTGCAGAAAACTTTTCTTAGATATCTTTTTAAAAGAACTTACAATTTCTACCCTTACATGTACCCCCACCAACTGTATCCTAGGGACTTTGGATTTCAACTCATTGGAGGTAAAAGGAGGCCTTGATCAGCTCACGGTAGCTTGTAAGGCTCTTAACGGTCGTATCGACTGCCCTGAGCTCCTTGACCTTTTCTGTCGTCTATTTGTGCCCGACAAATACCTCGGTCAACGCCAAAGTCACCGACACAATCTGTTCGCGCAACTGCCTTGCAGAACGGTCGCCAGAGCTGAAACGTCTGTGTGCCGTACTTTAAGGATGCTCAATGCCCTCCTGATGGCCAACCCAGAATGTGATGTGTTTGCGGACGAATGGAGTAAAACTAACCGCGTATTTCTAATGTTCTATGAGAAACAGTACGCGAGGGTGTCCGCTGTTCCATGTTAGTAAGTAGCGAATAATTATTATTTATGACACAATTGTCTGCATTTTATAGTTTGGTTTTCTTTCTATGTTACTTAATGTAATTGGTATTGTAAAGTGTTAATTAACTATAAATAAATAAAATAAATACGTAGGGTGCACTATAAGTTTCCGGAACTGGCCAATTACATAAAAAAAATATTTAAAAAGTAATTGCAACATTGCAACTCTGGCAGTAGAATACAGTTTGTTTCATCTAACTGACAATTGTTTTTATATTGGCGTCATTTCAAAAATTGTTTGACTTCATCACTATGAATTTATCGCGTGAAAATATTCTTAGTATGATTTTCTACGATTTTAAGTGTAATTTGACAGCTCTGCAAAGCCTTGGTCTGCTTCAAAGTGCTTTTGGCAATGTAGCACCATGCAAGACTGCAATTTATACTGGTTTGCAGAATTCAAACGCGGTCGTGTCATTCTCAGTGACGAATTTCGTGATGATCCCCCGTCCACTGCTGTGAACAACAAAAAAATCGATGCTGTGCGCCGTATGGTCGAAACAGACAGCCATGTGAAGTACCATGACGTTCGAGCATCTTTAGGCATAGGCATGAGCTAAATACAATCAATCTTACACAAACATTTGGATACGAAAAAGCTGTGCTCGGAGAGAACCCCACACAATTTGACTGAGGCTCAAAAAACGGACCGCATCACTTGTTGCAATGCTTTGCTTACCTGATTCAAAGAAGGGGCGTCAAATTTATTGTGGGACATAGGAACAGGGGTCGAAACATGGATTTAGTGCTGCGACCCTAAAGCAAAGCAGCAACCGACCGTATGGATCTTTCGAGATGAGCCGAAACCAGTCAAAGTGGCGTGCGAGCGAAGTGCCTCGAAGCGGATGATTGCTTCTGTTTTTAATAAAACTGGACGTGTGGCTACTGTTGCTTTGGAGAATCGTCGTACCGTAAATTAAGTGACTGGTACACGACCATTTTTTTCGGAAGTTACTGACAAACTCTGTACAAATAACCGTAAGCGCCGTATCATCTTCCACCACGACAATGCCAGTTTTCACACGACCAAATAAAACAACCTTTTTTTATGGTTAGAAAACGTAGAACTTTTGAGCCATCCTGCATACAGTCCCGACCTGGCACCTTGTGGTTTTTTTTTGTTTGCAAAAATGAAGAATCCATTATGCAGTCAACGATTTTCATCAGAAGTGACTGTCGAAGAGTATGAAAAACATATTTTCAAGGTCACCACACAGGACTGGCATAAATGTTTTCAAAATTGGTTTATTCGTATGAAAAAGTGCATTTACGATAACGGAAAATATTTTGAGAAACAATAAATTCATTTTTGACCATTCATAGTATTTTTTTATCATTCATTCCAGACATTTTTGTGCGCCCTACGTGGTCACGCATCACTTGCTTCGCAAGGAACACATTTCCACAGCATTTATTCTATTTTCATGCTTCTTTTGCCACACCCAATATTCACTTCCATACATATGCGTAGGCACCAGCACATCATTGTGAACAGTCAGTCATGCCTTTTTGGACATCAACTGGTTGGTCACAATTGCATGTGTAGCACCATTCACTTTATTTCCCGCATTTACTCTCCTTGCCACATCTCCATCCATCTTTCCATCCCTTGTAAACAGACTCCCCAAATATACGAACTTATTTACTTGCTACACACTCTTATCGATTTTATTTTCACATCACACACCGATACATCCTCTTCTTTTTAAAACACCATGACCTTCGCCATATTTACATAGTGTCGTATTTTAGGAAGGCAATTACGTCGTGTAGTAATCCACCGATCGACGAATTGGTCGCCTTTATATAACGCCTTTCTTATTTTATAAATAAAGGCATAATATAGGTTACATCGTTGGTAAATGGATCGTCACCCGGCGCTATTACACGTTGCTTGCCGACGCCTGACACGCAAATGTATCCTCGAGCGGACCCGTGAACGAAGTGAACGCGTTAGAAAGTGGATGAAATACTACATTTATAGGTATTGGCATCTACTTAATTAGTAAGCTTTGAGTGTCAGAATGGCTAGTTATTTAATATGTAAGAAAGTACCTATGATTATGGTGTGTTGGGAAAGGATTTTATGAAGAAATGCACAGAAATACAAGACCAGGCATTTATTTCAGTTAGGCTTGTCAATAAATATAGGTAGGTAACGATGATGAGAAAGCTATTATCCGTTCCAAAACTAGGTCTTCATCGAGAAGAAGGATAAGAAACTCCATGGCAGCTTGTTTTAGTCTTTTGTCAACACATTTTTACATTAGCATATTATTATCGTTAACACAAGGTCCATTTCTCAAAGTTAGCAACTTTGTCAATGTAAAGAAACTATATGAATATTCCTTAATTCGATTTAACACACATAAGCAATATTAGCTATATGTATACAGATACAGAACAACATAGATCAGCAATACTAATCAATATTATAATATCAATTAAGTAACTTACATGAACATTGTAGTCAGTCCATCTTTGTGAATTCCCCAAGTACATTGGCTTTTAGCAAATTAATATTATAGACATTGGACACCACTCAGGATCTGTCCTGTCTCGTCAAACTATTCAAACCAAGATCCCCTTCAAAATTGGCGGTAACTCATTAAAATCCCTCCATATTACCAGTCAGTACCACAGACATTTGCCGCCCATTCTGCCGCCATTTTAGACCAATCAGAGATGGTTGTACATAATTGCTAAATAACTTCTAACATAGGTATTAATTAACAAATATGGTATAGTAGAACTATTTTAAAACTTCATAAGAATATTTAGCAATTTAGTATGTATTTATTTGTAATCTTTATGTAAAATCTTACAATATATTAACATCATCTTTAGGATCTGAGAGTCGTCTAAAACAACTTGTTACTTTTAAATTGAAATATTACATCATGAGAAATATTACTAGTATCATATTAATTATTATTTAATCATTTATTGTAATGCTAAGATAATAAACATTTGTTTTGATTATGTAAAACCACCAAACTACTAACCATGTATCACGACAGCCACTTTCATGCTACTATATGACAGGAAGCCGTCCTGCCAGCTATCATGGCGGAATCCACAAGTGCAACATCCCTTACAACATCCGCCAAAGTAATGAGGATACTGTGCTTGAACTATTAGAGGTCATTTACACACAATATTACGTACCTTGGTGTGTAGTAGAAGCAAATTATTTTATACAACCTGACTGTAGGGACTCAATTGTAAGTTCAAAATAATGGTAACTTGTTCAAGCCAGAGCCTAGAGAGATATTAGGCTTGAAAGTTAATACCCATTAGCGACATAAACACAAAAATCTACTAAACGGTGTGTTATCTGAATTGGCCCGTTTTAGAATCACTTTTAAATTATTAAATAAGTATATTTAGGTCCTGAAAAAAACGGACGGAGTAGGTACATGACTCTCGTTATTATCTGCCATATTTTAACTACTGTGGGCGTACTATGGGAAGTTTTGGTTATTTCGCAATATAGAAAACGTTTGCAGTTCAAATCAAATTATAATTTATGATAAAATTAATCACACTAACGAATCACATACTGTAAGTACACAACACAACTTTACGGAACGCGCGACAGTTTCTAAACGTGTTCACTGCTTAACCGCCAACAACAAACTCTGCTTTAACTATGGTCAAGCGTTATGTTATAGACTCAGTCGAGCGCCACCTGGTGGCGCTGGCGTCCCGATTAGTCAAAGTAAAACGATTGATTAAACGTATTTCCGACGTATATATGTCATAGAGACATTCTTGTTGTAGGGAAATTAGCGATTCAAAACACGTTAAATTGTAATTTGCTCGTTGGAAAAAAACATACGAAACAGGGTCGATTTCAAAACCATTTTTCATTTCATTTCCTCATTACCGCACAAAATAATATGAAAATTTCATGAACCATGAGGTAATTGTATTTTAGAGGGAATTTAACGGTTGGATTTTTGAGTTTAATAGTTTCAAACACAAACATAGTAAATTGGGCTAAATTGGCTCGAGCTCTGACTCAGTCATGCGGGACGTCATCGAGGGTGGACTTATGTCAAAAATTTTGAAAAAACGCTCGCTCTGTCGTTGTTTAAAAGCAAATCAAATAAAAGAACAACTCATTATTAGTATTTGTTTTCGAAAATTTGATTTCATAACATTTCACGAAAACAAATAAGTTTCAAATTCGAAAGTTAAATATGAAAATACTTCGGCGTAGAGTGAACGTAAGTGCTACGCAGGTGCTACGCCACGTAGTAATCGGTGCGTTCGTAGAAGTGCTACGTTTTGCATCGAGCTGAGCGACTCATTATTATTAACTAGAACGTGGTTTCCTTGTGGGTTTTTGCGAACTGAGAAACCTTAATTTCGTATTTTGTAAGCGTACCATAATGAGTGAGAAACATATCGTGTGTCTCAATTCCACTAACTTTATACAATTAAAATTTTACATTTGAATTGATCTCACCGTTTCAGATGATCGTAACACATTTTCACTAGTACGCCAATGAGGTCCGAGTGATTTATGTGACTATACTCATAAATTACGCACAGGGTGTAATAACCACTGCGCCGGTGATTATAATTCAAAAATTCATTGTAAGCTTGTCACGATAAGATATGAGCGTAACGCCTACATACACTGCGCATTATATTTGCAGTTGTTTTTTATTAAAGTTTTGTCATAAAAGCAGCGGTCGGGTAGGTACATCACAGGAAATCGACAACAATCAGGCATACTAGATGATCACGGGCCTCCTTAAAGTTACCTACATATTTATTGAATCATAACAGCTATCACAACAACATTTTCAATATCAGTCTTTTTCAAAACAGTAATAAAAAAATCTATTACAGAGTAGTGCACATTCCTGATTTACTTAATAACTGCAGCATAAAACCTCTCTTCACTTATCAAGCACAGTACAGTAATGCAATCTCAATACATAATTCTCTTTTACATTAACCTATATTCCCTGCCTGCCACTCGCTACTTGCCACCACTCACACAAACAGGTTTCAATAAAAATAGAGTGCATTCAATAACTTCATACAATATTTCTGCATTGCATCATCAACAGTGAAATACTGAAACGCACTCCCTCATTTACTTCCAAATAAATTGTCACAAGCATAACTGTTTTATTTAAATAGCCACCAATAAAGGTGCGCGTTTTTCGGCACAAATGGCGAACGGCACGGAACGGCAGCGAACAGCAACGGGACGGCACGGCACGGCTCGGCAATGGCACGGCAACCGCTCTTTAACAGTAATGACACTCATAAAGTCGCGCGGCTTAAATGAAACGAATATTGTTTACGCTCGCAGTCGCGGATTGAAATGTGATTTTTATTTGACTGTTTTGTAAGTCAGATTGTGTCGTAAAATGAGGATAATTTTATGTACGGTACAAATGTTGCGTTCGTATATTTTAATATTACGAAATGTTAAATTGGCACGGATGACAGATGGAGCTTTGAAAAAATAGACAGTAATTTTAAATGTTTTTGTGGCGGATTTTTTTTCTACGGTTTAAAAAGCTGTGTTATAAAAGGGAAGTTAAGAATTCTTTCAAGACGATGGTTAGCATATTTCCCTTGATGCTGGTGACAGTAAACACCAATTTGTTTTCTTAATAGCTCTTTAATAAATCCTGTCCCCTTCTCATTACTCCTTGAGTACCGCAATGAGCAGTAGCTCTCAGCGGGGTGGTGTCACATGTTGCGAAGGAATCTGGGTTAACATTAACGGCAGGAAATAAACATAGCTTAATAACATTTTTTTAAGTGAAAAATTTGTTTTGAGTAGCATTTTTTTAATATGTGTAATGTAACGTTTGCGAAATGAGTGTGTGTGTTTATGTGTGTGGTGAAGCACTGCCGACACGCGATGTGTTATCGTGAATACCCCAACAGTGACAGCGACGTGTTGAGAGAATCGCAGTACTTCATAGATGCTCCCTGAGGATGTAACGTCTACATAATTCGACGTGAATTTGAAACGTGTCACGCAATCGTGACAGTGACTCACTGTGTTATATAATGTGATGCAGTTCATGGAATAGCGTTTACGGCTTTTCCAAATATGCGAAAAAGGTCTTTCTTTCGTTTTTGTTTTCTTGCAGAACTGTGTGTAGCAAGCAACACGTAAAAAACGCTAGAGATAATATTTTGCGAAGTATTTCTATGATGTAGTGCGTATAGTGAATCGACATATTACCACTTCACAATTTTAATTCACAGCAGCTGCAATCACAACCCTTGTGACAATGGACGCCAGAGGGCTAGTAGATTGTTGATTGTAGTATTTGTATGCATCCAGTATCTATCGTGCCGAGGCGCTGCCGTACTTTCTGTATATGGTATCACACTGGACCATTGTATGCTCTCGTAACGAGAAGTGTGGCGCACACGCCGTACTAATGCCACCACGCTATGGCAGCGTATAAACACAGTCTTATTAGTGACGCTCTCGCCGCACACGTCCACGCGGTGCTATTCAATTGAGTGAAAATTTGGGCGCCGCGCGCCGGGAACTTTGCAGCGACGGCATTGTACAGGTTATACGACGCGTATGCAGTGACGGCAGTACATAATAACTGCACGTTTATATGAACATAGTAACTCAACGTTATGAGGAATGTTATGATTGGCTTGCGACGACATGCATTAGTCAAAACATTCAGTCGTTGCATTTGCTCATGTTTTCCGCCACCTCCTTGCTGAGTTCATGAATTTATAGAACATAATGCAGAAAGCGCCGACAAGTTCCTATCTAAATAACTCGGCGCCGCGGTTCGCGCTGATTTGGCAAAAAATAAGAAAACTGCCTGCGCCCCCAAGCGCTGGTCGTCAACGCTGGTCGGCGCAGGCAGTTTTCGGTGACTAATCAGATAGGAACTTGTCAGCGCTTATCGGCGACGGTTTGCGCTAATTTGGCAAAAAATATGAAGGCTACCTGCGTCGACCAGCGTTGACAACCAGCGCTTGTCGGCACCAAGAAGTGCAGGCATATCGGCGCCGGTTACTAGCGTTCTCCATGAATTCACCTTAAGGTAGGACGCCCTCAGGCGAGGTGCAGCGGCGACCTGCACAGGGTGGCTGATAGCAGCTGGATAAGAGTTGTCAAAAATCGAGTGGATTGGCATTTACCTATGGTTTAGCGCCACATCGCCTCAGTAGAAGGTCCGATCAAAATTAAATCCTGAGGGAACAAGTTTCTACCTCACTGGACACCGCAACAACACATCGGTCGAGTTCGGAACTCACGCGATCGTGAACAACGAAGCGAACTAACTTCAACTGCATTCGCGCTCGACTTACGGAAGTACCCGGAGATATGACTGTGGCTTGCATTGTGTCTCAACTGATACACCAGGAACGTCGTTGAATAAGTATAGAACCTATCCTAGGTGTAGGGAGGTAGAGTGAATGGACATCATTGTAGCAATCTAATAACAAGGTAACTTAACAAGAGTAGGTATATACCAATTGAATACTATCATAGAACGTTCATAGACCCTGTTAATCGGCGATATAATAGGCATCTTTCTAACCGTGTCAGGTCAGACATTCACAGAGACAGCAGACGTTTTTTCAACCGACTTCCAAAAAAGGACCTCCTCCTTTTTTGGAATTAGGTCTCAATTCGACTGTATGTTTCTTTTAATTTTTTTTATGTTTGTTAGCTCAGAACTTTTTTCTGGGTGAACCGATTTGGATGTTATTTTTTTTATTTGATAGCTGGTGCTTCACATGTAGTCGCTTTTAAATTTGATGAAGGTCTGACCAGTAGTTTTTAAATTATCCTTAATACTGCATAGTTTTTCCACTTAGTTTATATTGAAGGTATGCTAATAATTCCTTGTCACTGTTATTTACATACCAAGTAGTGGTATACGAATTTGTGTGGGGTAGGTACCGCAACTAAAAAGTGAAAAATAAAAAACTTTTTTACAAAAAAACAACCAACTTCTAAAAAAAAAACACTAAAAGACGTGAAAAATAACTTTAATTTCGCAAGTCGGTGGCCAAAAACGAAAATACAAAACCAAAGACACCGACTTCCGAAATTAAAGTTATTTTTCACGTCTTTTAGTTTTCTTTTTTGTGAGTCGGTTGTTTTTTATCTTCAATTGTTTTACATAAAACATTACATGAACAATCGGTGTCAATATATCCGTCCTGCGCCTGCGTAACGCGTGATAAGAAATAAATTGTCTCGATACATACGTATACTAGGTACATACCGATACTAGGTACGTACATACATTCATAAATATTTCCTTAAGTGTGTTTTGAGTGGACTTAGCTCGGCGCCGTGCCAACACTAAAGACTCGTATCTTTTCCAACTTTCCGCGGATGTGACGTCAGCTCATAGGTACTAATTTTGACGATAATTCTGTTGCTTAAATATTGACGGAAACAGCGAAGGCCTGTAGGTATACATTCATAGAAAGAAAAATCAAAACGCCTCTATTTCACTTTTGTGTACAATATACTTACTTTTCTGCGATAAATCGTTGCCTAACTTCTTTAACAGTTTTCTTGCAGTTTTGGATTACACTCCTATCAGAATACTGCATAGCATAGTCATAGCGCATAGTGTGACTGCTATACTGAGTAGGTATATCCCTGTTTTGAGAATTAATCACGAGTCCGCCTCAGGTGCAGGAATTACACACAACAAGCTAATTACTGCGACAACACACAACAAAATGTACAGAAAGTTCACACCCTACAACACAAACGCTGGCGATACACATCTCTGAAACTAACGGACAGTGCAATTGAGAGCACTTTTTCCAGTAACAAATTAACAATGGTTTAAATATTACTATGTTAAACTAAATACATTATTCCTGACAAGTGTTGTAACAGCAAAACTTATCTAAAATATCAGATTTTTTATCAAGTCACGAGTGAGGGGACTTAATTACCTACCACTACTCTATTTGCAAGAGCCCGTCAACTGCGTATTTATAATTTTAAAATATATTTGAAGAAGAAAAAAGAAAAACGAATTTCTAATCTGCAATCTTGACGATTTTACGTAGCGGGTCTTCTGCACCTTACCTGTAGTATAGCCAAGTGAGCAGTATCCACGACTGCTCGCTCCGGAGAAGAGACCAGCCAGTCGCGATACTCGCATGTTCAGACTCAGTGGCCGAGTGATTAGTGATGAGTTTCACGACTTGGAGACTGCTCCACTGGACGCGGCTGAAGGATCGAGAGACATCGCGGTTGTGAAGACGTCGAAGTGCTGCGGAGGTCGCATTTATAGGATTTACTTATAGGACCACGTATTGATTATGCATGTCGCTACTCTTTGGTTCCTTTAGAGTAAATGATAAATGATTTTATTTCTGTAAGTAGGTTTGTACGAACACTTTACGCGTCAATCATATTTTTAAAACTAGATGAGGTCGGCGTTTCCAATCTGACTACTCTGAGGAGAAAGGCCGAAACAAATGAGTAGATTTTATTTCTTTCGTTCATACACTTTCATCTGCGAAAATCCAGATACAATTTTAAAGCCTGTATAATAATAAATCGCTAAGACCTTCCACAATAAGCGTTAAGATTAATTCCACCCTGGAATAGTTCAGAAACGATGACCTTTTCAGCAAACCAAAACCCGATTTTAAGTTTTATCTTTGTAATGAAACTACGTAAAACGTAAGATTGCCTTTCTAACATCCTGGTGCATCCTGCAAGCAGACATCGTCTCGGACGTGTGAGATTGAGCCTCTCAAGTAGTTTGTATAAAATCAAAGAATGCTCCTGTTAAGTTACCGGCGCTGGCGCCGGCGCTAAGTTTAATGATCCACTGGAGAGGAGTGAGCAGCCCTGTTCTCGATCACTGTGAATTAGCTATACTTTGTGCGAGCGAGGGACCGCGGTGCTGTACCTGCAGGATATTATAATGCTTAGAACACGTTCATAGTTTCTTTGATGTTGCTGAAGAGGTAGGTACTTACATAATAATTTAATTATTTACAACAAAACCTGTTTGTTAGTGTAACGCGTGCACGATCTTAATGGTACTTTATGAAATAGTGGATTTCTTAGAATATATCCTATTATTATGTTTCAGTCGGCACGCGGGTTATATCGAATGTCTGTTCAGATTATGAGTAAAGTTTACACCTCTGCACACAAGCGGTATTTGTGCGCTAACCTTCTTCAAACCTACATTACAAATGAATACCCTAATAGATGAGAACATAAAATAATTACATAATTTTGGATAACGCAAGAGTAATAAAGGAAAGGACTCAGTTGAACGAAACAGTTTATCGGCATTAAACGAACTAATACGAAAGCAAATACAAAAAAATTAAAAGAACATATCATTGAAAATAAACTTGTATATTTGCATCAGTTAAAAGAGCCTACAAAAGACTAGATTCCACCAAAAACTGGATTATACAACTCACAAAATATAGACACCAAGTAACGAAGAGAAATCAAAGATAAAAAAATGCGACAGAATTTTGATACAAAATTAAATGATTATCCTGCCTCTCAGGAAGTCTCATTCCGAGATATGGAGCCAATCGATTCAGACAGTGTACTGGAATTCCTGGAATGCGAAATTAACAACTCTATCCAACAACTGAAAATGAAGAAAAGCCCTGGAGAAGATCGTATAACAAATGACATATTAAAAACCATCAGAATGATACATATATCTACCACTATATTCAACGAAATCTTGAAACAAGTGTCAATACCATCTGACAGGAATACCGCGATTATAACCTTAATCTATAAAAAAGGAGATCCAGGCAAAATGGACAACTAAAGACCACTGAGTATGCTTCAGACACTTTAGAAATCATTTACCAGCCTAATTTAAAAAAGATCTTAAAGAACTTAGACAAAAACCAACGTAGAGAGCAAGCATGATTCAGGTCTGGCTTCTCTACTTACGACCACATACTCACGGTTACACAGATAATCGAGATGTACAATGAACACAATAAATAATTGTGCGTATCAGCTCCAACGAGTCACTGGAGTTTACTCCTGAAAAACGATTGTTTTAAAATATATACAAAGGAAATAAAGGAACCCATATATTTATTTATTACTTAGAACTATTTATTTTTCTTTATGCCAATCAGTTTTATAATACTGTATCACTGTTTGGGGAGGTGTATCAAAAACCACTATGTTAAGTCTCGAAAGAGCCCAGTGAGCAATATTAAAAGTAATGAGCTTCAGGAAATTTAGATATCCAACTCATCTGTCTTACTGTGAGCAAACATAAATTCTTATTTTAAATAAGAATTTATGTTTGCTCACAGTAAGACAAATATTTATAAACAATGCTATATTACTTCAGCACTGCAAGTTGCCGATACCTAATTTCACTACTAAGCGTAAAAAACCGCTACCTACCTAAACGTAAGACGGCCTTTTCAGATATTTTTTTTGACCACTACTAACACAGAAAAGCTATTAACATTCATATCATAAATAGTTTTACAACAAAAATACATACACATTATTATTCCATCCAAATACACACACACACATCGCACACACGCCACATCATCACATTTGCAATATTCTTTTTTTGTTTGAAAGGGTATGTTCTCGAGGTGGTCCCATTGTCACAAAGTCAGAATCTGATGAGGGGATCCCATAGAAATCGAGGGAAATCCTCAAATTTTATAGGCACACCTATAGCGATTTGGATATTTTTTATAGTAACTCGGGCATTTGCTCTCGGAAAGCACCATGCGGTAAAGTGGACCTGATGACGAAGGCCATTGGTGGCAACCGGAACTACTCAATATTTCAAGGGTTGCGATTTGATTACTTTAATATGTTTGCGAAGCAATTTATGCCCGTCACAATATACATTGTGCCGAGCATAAATTGCTTCGCTAATTGCTTTTTAACATATACATGTTGAAATGGAGCTGATGGTGGCTTCACGATCAGCTCCAGTTCTTTTGGTTCTTACCAGGAGAACTCCTCAACAATTAACGTCCCTGCATCGGGAAAAGGAATATTTTGTAAAAGGTGATGAGCAGTTGACATTAAGCTATTGTAACTTAGATAAATTAATAACTGACTCACTAATAAGTGAAAAATAAAAAACTTTTTTACAAAAAAGCAAAACAACCGACTTCAAAAAAAACACACTACAAAGTGAAAAATAACTTTAATTTCGGAAGTCGGTGGCAAGAATCTAAAATACAGATCCAAAGACACCAACTTACGAAATTAAAGTTATTTTTCACTTTGTAGTGTGTTTTTTTTAAAGTCGGTTGTTTTTTTTTTGTAAAACTGTTTTTCTGGTACGGGAACAACCACTCTTTATGATGGGCGTTGAAGTACCCCAGAAAAATGAGCTTCACTGTTGGGTACCGTTGCTGGGCTACGTCAGTCGACTCCACGAGGAAATTAAAGAGCGGTGTTTTCTCCTGGTCACCGCTATGCGATCGATAGACGCCGATGTTGAGAGATTTCTCCACGCCAGTGTCCACAAGTATACGGCAGAAAAACCCGATTTCTCAAAGCAACGGAGACGACGACAACAAATGTCATCGCGGACGTACACACAGACTCCAGCTTGTTTCTTAAACTTGTGTTCGAGAGAGTAACCCAGGTAGTTGAGGTACGCCACATCCGACGGGGTTGTTATCTGCGTCTCCGTTAGGAAAAACAGGTGCGGCTTCTCGGTCTCAAGGAGGTGATGGACCGGATCGAGATTGGAGTGCAACCCCCTGATGTTAGTAAGGTGCACTTTAAGTGGGAGGAAGTGTAGCCGTTGTTTAACCTTATTCTTCTTTGCTTTGGTCATTGTGAGTAAAGTTGTCGGGGAAAAAAGACGACTTGTCGAGGCGCTGCTCAGTAGTCCAAGTGGAACACTAGAGCTAACCAAACCTATGGGAAACTTATTTGGAGACTGCGGGGACGCCCAAACCCCCCCGGATATGGCCACTGGGTCCTCCCATCCAGTCGCCGGCTGGCACGATGGACCATATCCCGTTTTCCTCCAAAATGAGTTACCCGGCAAGTTATGCCCAGAGACCAAGACCGGTTCTGAACAGCTCACCTGAAAATCTCCTTCTCTCCCAAAGGCACTGGCACTCCCACACACCGACAGAGCACAGCAAGCTGCTTGGCGCCGGACTCCGGTGGGATGGTGGTCACGAGCCAGGCGGCCCCTTGCGGAGCCTACCACCGCTAAGTGGGATCGTTCAGCCGTACTACAGGCAAGCCTGTGGTGCCGTTGCCCGGGGTGGACCACTAGGAGGTAGAACCCATACCACCCCAGAATTTTTATTAGAAATAAATGCTTTGTTTTTGAGTTTCACGGTCAGTTTCACAACCCACCGCATGCGCAATCTCGGGGCCGCTCATGATATTCACCTGTTCTCATAGAGAATATCTTGGATTATTTTGAACGACACCCGTGACGGTCTACCGGAGTGGCTTCTGGATTTAATGTAGGTATGCGTCAAATTTCAATCTTCAATAGGGTCGAACGAAAACAAATGGATCAGTTATTCATTATTCATTCCATCTTGGATTTACATTTTAACGCCACTATCGGTATGAAACTATGAAATCGACACCCATGACGAAAAATTTTAAAAATTTCACGGTCAACTTCTTGGATTTACATTAATAGTGACAACCCTAACGTTCTAATGGAGCGTAGGTAATTATTTCAACAAAAAGGCTTAGTTTCCATACTGTCCATATTTATACTGTGGCGGTGAGGAGCGCGAGCATGCGCACAGAATACTCGGCAGCTGCACGTTGGGTGTACCCAACATACTTTAAAAGTTAGTTTCTTTATAAACATAATTTTTTTGTCACATTTCCTAAGTTAATCGTGACCACCATACTTTTTCAGTTTGATAACAGTGAAATATTATAATGTATTTCTTAATTTACTAGCGAATCACACATTGCAGGTACATGACACTACTATACGGAACGCGTGACATTTTATTAACGTCTTCACTGCTTAACCGCCAACAATAAATTCTGCCATAACTCTGGTCAAGTTATAGACTCTGTCCAGCGCCACCTGGTGGCACCGGCGTCCCGATTAGTCAAGTCAAAGAATTGATTTAACGTATTTCCGATATATTATCCTTTATTTTGTAAGCCCCTAGTAAGCCCCTTTGTAAGTACCTATTATGGGTCTACAAAATAAAGGCGTTGAGCATGTTTGTTAAATAAAGTAAATATTAAATTTATTTTTTAATTCACCACCAACGCTTAGATCTTTTCAACAGCCATTAATTTTTACATAATAATGCTTAAATTATGATGCGTGGTGCGTGCGCTGGGGTTGTGCCCGGTCGATGGCAATAGGTTTGGTAGTTTATTGTGTATTCGTTAATCTTAGCGAATACAGCAGTAAGCGTGCAGCTGTCGACTATTTCTGTTTTGTGCTCGTGATTAAAGATCTAGTTTGTTTGTTTCTTTTTATTAAATTGTTACCTGAGCAAATTTTTTTTTTTTGTATGCACGTGTTTCTGTGACAAATAAACCTATTTTTCTTTCTTTTTCTTTCTTTTACACAACATAACGAATATATATACCAATTACTATGTATATCTACTTTCATCGCGCAACTCGATCATATTCATCTAGGACATATTTAGACACACACTAATGTATGACGGCACGTATATAGTTGTCCAAATGGTTTTAATTTTAATTTTTTTATTGTGTAGCAGTCGCACATTGCACGCAACAGGAACAAGACGCCACGGATTGCGATTGTCTCGTTCACTGCGCGACCAAACTTACCCTCGCCATTCAACTGCAGGCGAATATTAACCGATTTTATTACGAATCACCGACTGACTATTTTACGAATTGGTATGAATTCGTGCATCGTTTATGTTGGTATGTGTCCTACATAAGAACATTCATGTTTCCCTTGGGCTCCATGCACAACTCGGGAAAAATGCTATAGGGATTTTCCAATAGGAATTTCGAAAATGAAGCCCGGAGTCTTGATTAGGGCCCGATTTAATATGGCAATAGACTCACCTTGAACTGGAGATGTACTATCACCCGCGTCCAATCCAACAGGGACATACAGGCTTGATAATATAGCATTAGTCTGGACTGACAGGATTTTTGTAGAGAAGATACATATCGTTACATCCCTTAATTAAAAAGATTACCTATGATATTGCTAAGTGAATTTTTATGTAAGTCAATCGTTTTTGAGATATCAGCTATGTTCGATTACAACCGACTTTGTTTTTAATAGGTTTTTCGAGAACAACTATGAAATACAAACTTATTTTTGCGGTAAGATAGAATCAATACTTATCATCATCATCATTTCAGCTGAAAGACGTCCGCTGCTGGACACAGGCCTCCCCCCATAGGCCTCTCCCAAGCACCGCCACTTCGACCGGTTCTGTGCTTCCCGCATCCAGTGGACTCCTGCGGCCTTCACAAGGCCATTGGTCCACCTTGTAGGAGGCCTTCCAACGCTACGTCTTCCGGTACGCGGTCTCCACTCCTGAATCTTACGGCCCCATCAGCCATCTGTTCTACCCACTGCCATTTAAGTTTGGCAATTCTTCGGGCTACGTGCGTCGGTTACCTTGGTTCTCCTGTGAATCTTTTTATTTCTGATTCGATCTCCATTGCCCTTTGGGTGACTTTTCATAAGGCCTACTGTGAGCGATCACGTTTCAGTGCCACTGGCAACACGCACTGGTCAAAGATTTTCGTCTCAATACTCAATACTTTTATTGCATTCCACATGTAAGTATTCTTAGGTAGTAAACTTATAGTTAGATCATATGGACCCTGTCGGGCACAGCAAAAATAGTGAGACACTGCGGTGTGTGGGACGAGAAAATATTGTAAACCAAGTCGGAGTCAACGATTGACCTGTTGAATCAATACTGTTCATGCGTAAATATTCGCCCTAACTACGGAACCGGAACCCTTCACTGTGCGTGGTCCGACACTCATTGAGAGGTTTTTATTACTGTCGTTGACTGTTGGTTGATTTCAGCCAATAACTTGCACCGTCAAAGTCACGCCACCACAATACTGAGAGTTCAAGACATTCCACCTCCATGCCTCACAAATATCTTGAATCGTGTATCGCACTGACGAAGGATATTACCCTTTTCTTAAATATTTCAAGCTTACAATGCGATGAAGCATAAGGAAACTACGAAAAATTCGTTCCAAATTGTTCTCTACGGTTATTGGAATGTTCAATCTGTGGTCAAATTAGATTTAGCATCGGGCATTGTGCAAACAATAGTCCCTTGGATATGATGTCACTATCTGAGTATAATGACCACTATTTTTGTCGGTGCAGGCATCTACTCCTTCTGCATATGAGGCACGCAGGGTGACTGCGATGGGTCATTGGTACGTATAGATTGGTAACGGCTCTTCTATATATTGTTATGAATACAGTTCCTACGTCGCCCTTTACTCCTGCCCCGCGTCCTTGTGTCGAGAATTAGCATAAAGATATTACCCCTGTAATAGCGTGCATGCGGCTGACAGTCGGCGAGAACATCACGCCTCGCGCCTCACGTCTATTGCAAACAAAATATTATCTATCAAGGAGGTAGTACCTACTTATGCCAGCAATAACTTAAAGGCCTTCGCCAAAATAAAAGTGAAGGTTTCAAGTTTCCAGTTCGCTGTCTGCTGGCAACCTGCCTTCGGGCGTATTTATTATTGCTTCTTTACGATGATTCCGCTTTTTGTAAGACTTGCTTCACAAGGCCTGGAGTTTTATAATTACCTACGTGGAAAAAGTATATGTAAACATGGTCTTTACCTGTAATTACTCTATTCAAATACTCGTTACCTGGATACTTGCTACTCATTGCTAAACTCATCATTCACATTCTGCTTTATCATGTTTGTCTAATAAACTTGTAGATTCAAAATAACCAAATCAAAGCCATCATCCTAATTTTGTCTGGTAACGTGAGCTGTATGTTTTCGTGATAAGCAACATTTCCGAATATGTCTCGATCGTAGGACACCCGGTACTCGGCAGCGCGCGTCGATTCGATGCCGCTAATAGAGCTCACGCACTCATCAGATTGAGTTATGTTAATCAGCATATGTACGGCACCCGAGCAGCGCACGTTCGGCTATAAAATAATATCACTCTAATATTATAACGTAAAACAAGTAACTCAATCAACAGAAATCTCTCCGATGCGGATAACAGAATTATCTGCTTCCGTACGTACCGAGCACCGCAGATACCATGAATGTTTTAAGTGTACTCTTCACTCAATCTTGTAACTACTTGTCTTAAGCCCTTAACACCAGTTGCCGTATGTAATGTGACGTGTATACCCGTCTGCGGAACGCCTTTGAAATACGATACATTTTTGGTTGGATTCCGATCATAGGTTATCATAATCATAGTCACTTCGATCCCAGAATAGTTTTCCTTTTATTGTGAAGACAGCTAAGGAATAGTATTGGCTACCGGTTTATTAATTTACTAATTCCATTAACAAATTAATTCAGAAAACCTTGATCCTTAACCGGACTAAATATATAATGCATATCATACGTACAGCATTGTACACGAGTGGTTTACGGAGACGAAAGATGTTTTCACACGACCGATTCAAAATAAATTGTCGTTTATAGTACAAGTTGTATTTGCAGCATTGACAAAACAACCGTTTGTCCGTTTGCACAAGGTCTTAGACTATTGAGTCAACACCAACCCTTCCGAGCCAACATCGCGTTAAATAGCGCCTTATGTTCGGGCGACGCGGGGGGTGAGGCGGGACGCGTGCGGGGGGAGGGGATCACAGGATAAGCGAATAAAAGGCAATAAGTTATTGCAAATGGTTCGATAGCGCCGCGACTCCGCGCTCGATATCGATTCCCACTGACTACTCGATTTACTCGAATTATAAGTCGATTACCGAAAGATAATGACTCAGTTGAACAAGTAAACTAGTAGTTATCTTTAACACAAGACTTTCAAGCCCTTCAGTAAATTTCAAGGTCCTAAAATCTTTTCTGGTAATAGGTATATCTATGCTACAAGTATCCGGCAAACATAAAACTGCACCGTAGAACTTCCATTATAGTCTTGATCTTGAAGTTAAGATGTCTGTAGTCTATGCGGTCAATTCGAAGTGAATTGAATCTTGAATGTTTAAATTTGACAGGATATGAAAATCTTACTAATGAAATTGGTTTATTTTAAATATGAACACTAGAAGCTGAATGTATTCCGGAGTTAAAATCATTGTCTGTAGACATATTTGTACAAGTAGTGAGTACAGTAACAATAATTGAACCATGTAATAGCACGCCTGGGCGCCGCCACGCCGCCGCGCCGCGCCGCACCGCGCCGCCGGCCGCGAGTGTTCCGACTTAACGTTCCACTGTAAAGTAAGACACGCCTATTAACATCTAGCACATTAATCGCCAACTTGAGCGATTTCACACTCACTTAGTTCTCACTTCTGCTTCTATATTTTTATTGGAATTGTTATTGCCGGAGATTATTCGCAGGTTTCCAGTATTACAAGTAGGTACATTCTCATTAATCATCATTCATTTTCTAATTTCATTTTCATTATTCTCATAATTTCTCAGAAAAATTAAGTTTTTGTTGTAAATCTATTTTTATTCCGTCAAGATTATTATAATCAAGATACGTAAACCAATTAAACACCTAATTTTTATCCGTTATTAACATATTAGGTGTTTAATTGGTTTACGTATCTTGATTTCGAACCAATGTAATACTGATTTGTCTTAGAATAGAATTTTATTATGTACATCTTAAAAAACAGATATAAATGTAGAAATTTTAAATAGGGGCCACAATGGGCGGTCTTATCGCTAAAAGCGATCTTTTACAGACAACTTTTGGATGGATTCAAGGGAGAAGGAGAGGCAATAATGCAGGCAGTCAGTGGTGTACCATTTACATAATACAACAAATACATACATACATAAAACATATAGTTATCTACATATAATATATACAATAATAGACATGAAATAAGAGCAAGGAAACTAAAAGTAATGATGATGTACAAGAAGAAAGGAAGTGTTTTTAACCAAAGTTTTAAAAGTGGACAAAGCTTGAGCAAGCCTTATCGACACAGGCAAGGCATTCCATAATCGTACTGCTTAAACAGTAAAAGACTTGTCATAAAAACTGGTGGAATGCATCGGCATCTCTAGTCTCAATAATTAAATTGAAGACATTTTTGCTCAACCTGGGATTAGATAGATACTACTTGATCCATCCAGACGTTTCTAACAAACTCTTGATGAATTCATCGCTAATGAAATTACCACTTGAAGCGACTCAATATCAACGTAAAATGAATTAAGTATTGTTCACAGAGGGGTCAGAGTATCGAATATTTGCGAATAATCTATTATCCCCCCGCAATCCCATTATTGGAGCGTTCGAATTGCGATATTCGTAGCACCAGTTGAGCAGACACCCCCGCACCCCTTGACACGGGTAACGTTGGAGACCCGCGGGGAGTGCCACTCGCTGGCGAAGGCTCAAAGTGTTCCGCTCCTATTATTTAAAAGGAAAAAGTACAAAGCATAAGTATTTTTATTTCCGTGTCATTGGGATATCGTCAACGCGACGCGCGGCTGCCGTCACATGTTTTAAATAAATAGATTGACTTGGCCATTGCATAAAAACTTAATGTATCTTTTTAACTTTATTAGAAACACAATGTATCTCACAAGTACATATTATATTAAATTAGATTGTTTAGTGCGATTACCAAGTCATTGTATTTATTTAAACATAAAAGATTTTTAACATTGATATGGTCACTATAAGATGTTGTTAGGTTAGCTAATTACGTCATAACTTAAGCAAAAGGACCCTCAAGTAGGGACTGAATAAATTGACCGACTTGGTATTACAGGAACCCACAACTTTTTACGATAGAAGAACTGAGTTGCGAGACTTGTTTTTTTTTACAAGTTTGTTTTTAATGGCCTCTCATTTCTTTTTGTAGATAGTCCTTTTCTTATTTTTGTATGTAGTCTTCCTCTTTTTCTTTTCTGGTACTACTTCTTGAGCTTCAGCTACAGTTTTTCTCAAAGCCCACTCCCTGTCTCTATGGGTTTTTCTCGTAGGCTTTGATGTTACAATTTTTTACAATCTGGACGATATAAATGCTTCTTAGTCTATTGTATTCACAAATTGAGGATTCCTGCGATTTAATATTTCCAAAGTAGACATTCATTAGATGTAAGCCGTCCAGACTTGTAACTCTCGAACGTGCCACGTCAGCTTGACCAGATGTGAATACTGCAGAACCGATATCCATCAGTACATTATTTAGACTTAGGGCCTGACTTTTGTGTATTGTTAGAGCATAGGCTATACATATGGGAAACTGTTCGCGATGAACATAAGCTCTATTAATGATTTCAAATTTAGTTTTGACCGGACTAAGCTCGTAAACAGATTATTTACAACCTTGCTTACGCACATATGAATACGCACGAACGTAGCTGGCATTGCAGCACTCATTATACATATGAGACGAGAGCGGCTGCGTCGTGTTCTTTATTATTATTATTTTTTGCATTAGTTAGTAATATTTAGGGCCTCACTCGTCAAACGTCAGTTAAAGTTAATCCTTATGTAAAATTGTTATGTCTCATTCACTATATTTACTGTCAATATACCTCACAGAAAATTTATTACAATATCAAGCTTAACAGAGGATTAATTGAACGGATGTACGGCCCTTACTGCCGGACTCAAAGTTTTTTTAAATTAATAAATTCTACATTTAGTGTAATGAAGGCTTCTATTGTAGAGAGATTTATTAGAACTATCAAAAATTGGCTTTGGCAGCGATTCGCATACAATGGCTCTTACAAATGGGACGGAAAAGAGCTCTCTGACATAATAAAGAGATTTAATAATAAAGTACATCGTACTATTGGAGTTGCTCCAGTAACCATAAATCATACTAACTCTAATGACCTTCTATCTACTGTTTACAATCATATTAAAGTACGAGCTAAATCAAAATATGTATGTGGTGACTATGTACGTATCAGTAAATATAAATCCACTTTTTCCAAGGGATACACTGGAAACTGGAGTTCGGAGATATTTCAAGTGGTGAAAGTGAACAACACCAATCCGGTGAGCTATCAGTTGCAAGATGAAAGGAAACAACCAATCTTAGGTGGATTCTATGAACAGGAACTGCAAAAAGTTAAATATCCTGATGTGTACCTAGTGGAGAAAGTGTTGAAGAGAAAGGGTGATAAAGTTCTAGTGAAGTGGTTCGGTATAGATTCAACAAGTTGGATAAATAAAGAAAACAAGATTAATTAAAGTATAATATGTTTTTTATTTGACTGATCAACCTACCTTTTTTATAATTAGGTATACATAGGTAATACTTAAACGTTTATTATTAGATATACATAAAAAAAAGACTTAATAGATAACAACAGGTTATAGACAGACATACACACACACACACACACATCAATATAAATGATTTTCTAGTCAATACAAATGAACTAGATAAGTATAACATAATATGGAAACAATTACTAGGTACATACAAATTATTATCCTAAACGAGCATTCTCAAGGTGGTTTTCTAACCACCTTGAAAATGCCCGCACCTCTACACCAATACAGTGACAGATGCGAGGTGGTTTTCCTTCATATGCTAAATGTCTACTACAATTTTTATGATTGTGTAATTTAAATTTCTCAATAATTTTTTCTACTTTCGGACAGTTAATATTTTCTAAGTTAAACGATAAAAACCCTAAACTTTCTAAAAAATCTCTTTCTATTATATCCCCTTTATATGCCCACGTGAACTGCTTATTTGGATTAAAAAGCTTTAGTCGTCTTAAAAACTCTGAAAAATTAATATCGTTATCATAATTTTTTAATTCCATTCCATGAATATATTTTGTAACGAATCTGATTGTCTTATCATTTTTATAATATAACAACCATGTTGGGACTTTTCTATAAAAGAAATAAAGGATCTTATCCTGAACGTTGTAAATACCTACTTCTTTAAAGTAAATAGTATTTGACACCTGAAAACCATCGATATCAATAATATACCTAATGTTTTCTAGATTCATTCTAAAAGTAGTAAAGAATTACAAAGAAAAATATAGAGTACATAAAAAAAACTACAATTTCACAGATATCTAAAAAATTCAAACTCGCTTACAGTATAAATTAAATCTTAATAATTCTGAAAGTAGCAAAGAATTATAAAGAAGAATATGGAGTACACAAAAAAACTACAATTTCGCAGATATATATAAAATTCAAACTCGCTTACAGTATAAATTAAATCATAAGTGAAAAAAACTTTAAAACATCTGTATACCACACTCGCTTACAGCGTAAATTAAGCAGTTTATTAAGTAGTTACTCATTCCTTCAGTGAATAGATCGTGAGCGAAACACTCTGGCGGTGTATGACTTAATAGTTGAAACCACTCACTCACTTCCACATTGATATCACCCACGGTATCCTCCAAATGAGACGTGATATCGTCCCAGATCTCAATCAGGGTATAGATATTTGCATCACTGAAATCACTTTTCTCATAAATACATTTAAGTAAAACACTCACATCTCCATTCAACTTCGCAAGTGGTATGGGTCCTGTCCACAGTCGCAGCAATCTGTTTGAAGATAAATGATTTATCCAATTCTTCTTACATTCAAAATACATTGCTTCAACTAGCGACATCATTATATTATTTGAATATTCTAGTTTAAAATCACTGTAATATAAAAATAATCAATTATTTCCTCAACAGATATATTCTAAAGAAAGTTGATAATCCATGTATTTCCGCTTGGTCCTTTATTAACGAGATGAATACCACTATTAAGTTCGCCTAGTAGATCTTCATGTATATCATTGAATCTTGATGGTAGTGTGACCGTATATCCATTCTCCAGATGCAACACCGTCTGCATTGCGTTTGGTGTATACTTTGAAGACACCCTACTAGCTTCTATAATCTTATAAGGCTTATTTACCTCCAAATCACTTATTTTTCTCCAAGTTTTATTGCCCCAACTATTAAATTCAGCGAGAGCAGTACTCTTTCCTTGATTTGAAGACATTTATTTTTAAAGAAAAAATTAACACTTACAGCGATTATGAGACGTCTGTGTACGAGTATGAGTAACTACTTGTTACTATTGTACTTATTATCACTGGTTTAGAAGATATGTCACTGTTGTAGGTACTTGTTTCTGGTACTGCTACTGAATGTATGTACTTTTGAATTAAATGTTTGGGTTTATATACTATTCCCTTATCTAATTTTATGTGGTAAATGTAATTTATAGTTTTAACTATTAATCATATCAACAAACGAACACTCACCGCAATTACATTGTTTCTTGAGAACTTTTTTTTATCTCATCCAGTCTCCGGAATTATTTTTTGATAGGTGTACTAGCTGAACATTCGATGTTGGTTATATCACCTTTTTTCAGTTTCTCCAATCGTGTAGATGTCCAAAATTGCACACTTTCCACGACTGCTTTATAACGCTCACAGGTTGCACTTAATATAGGACGAATTGTTGTTGTTGTTGTTGTTGATGTTGTAACAGCAGTCGTTCCCATTGTTTTAACAGTTGAACTCTCTCCATCTTCAGATTTATGATGATGATGACGACAATGACTAGCTCCACTTATAACTGGACTACCTCTAGGTACTTTCACTATGATTTCCAAACCATTTTCATCTGTATATGTCTGTCGAAACACGTCAGATTTCCAATTTTGTTGTAAACTATTACTCATAGTACCACGACCGCTGCTTCGTCTTAAACGAGGGTTGATAAATTTTGTGATTTCCAGTTTGTTGTACAACAATCTATTGTTTTCACCACATAAACGTAAATTCAACCCGTTTTGTCTTTGACCACTCCTTACACTCACATATTTCCGGTAAAACATCTTCCCAAATCCAACACGATTCACATCATTCTCATAATAAAACTTCATTAACCATCTTCTTATTAGATTGCCTTGCTCATCTAAGAGCTCCACTTTCTTTACATACCACAGTTCATCATCACTACACACATTTTGTAAATCCACATTTAAGAATCGCGTTATATTTCTTTGTACCATTTCACCACCATTATCTCGTTGTATGTGGAATATTACCACCCATGGTAACAAACTTGTAAAAATCATTATGAATGTATGATAACTATTACTGGGAAAAAAACACTTTATAAACTGCATGGATTTATTGAAAATTATCCCCTTTTATATCCCTTCGCCCACTCCTAGATTAATCAGTATAGTTATTGCACATTTCCTATCAATCTTTTGTTCTATTATTTATCGAATGAACCATACAATGTATGTGCAACACCGATTTCCTACACATGGCTCTTTTGCTTATCATAAAACTGCAAATTCAAACCAGAACCAACTCAACGTGATACATCTTTACCAGCTAATCGCTCAACACCCCGTTTTCACAAAAAACCAACATAACCTGGTCGCCAACTTCCACCAAACTACACACCATCACGGCTCAACTTTCGCTGGACTTCCGGTGGTCTTGAATCCCCAATAAACAGCTACTTTATCTCGACGTCACAGCTTCTTATCTCCAAGACACGAAACATCCCAACCACAGCAACATTGTCAGCACCACGATAACACCACTACGTACCTACCACCGACTTCCGCTCTACACCCCGTTTTCACAACAAACCAACATAACCTGGTCGCCTCCTTCCACCAAACTACACACCATCACGGCTCAACTTACGCTGGACTTCCGGTGGTCTTGAATCCTCAATAAACAGCTACTGGTACTCAACAAAATATAAAATGTCCACAAATCTACAGTCCACAAGTTAGGCCTACAACGTTCTCACATTCACAAAATATAGAAGAATCTAAATAAAAATAAAAGCCTATTTAGACCAAATGACATGATTGCCATTACAACTGAAACAAATCAGAATCAAAATCCTATCCACAAAAGCCATAAATAAGGAGTTGAAATAAGAATCTGAGGCATATAATGTCAAATAATGAGATTATGTCAAAGAAAAAAGAAGAAGCAAAATACTACGTAATTTGGGAACAGTTAATAGACATTTACTTAGTGATGCCGTTAATGTGGTACCAGGGAAGCCACATGTGCATAAGGAATTATTGCCAAACTTCCTTGTCTTCAACGTAGTCTTTAATTTTATAATATGAATTTTTGATAAGTATACTTTTGATGTGGGTTTTGAACTTTCCAATCAACAGAAGAACTCTGGGAAATATCTATAAACGTCTGTAGATCTCTCATCAAAACCATTGCGCCCTATTTAGCTTTCATTTATAACACCAGTGTAGACCAAGGTCTTTCCGGATTTTATGAAACACAGTAAAGTAGTTCCAAATTTCAAATCCGGTGTTAGTAAAAACCCAACAATTATAGGCCTGTGTCAATTCTGCCAGTTCTCAGTTAAGGTGATTGAAAAGTTGATGCTCAATCAAATGTCACGTCACTTTAATAAAAATTCAATCTTTCATGAACAACAATACGATTTCACCAAAGGGCGTTATAGCACTGACGCCGGTGTCACCCTAATAAAGACTTTTTTTAAGACCTGGAAAGAAGCACAAGATGCCACTGGAATCTTTTGTAACCTGTCTAAGGCGTTCGATTGCGTAAACCATGAGATACTTCTGCTGAAACTAGAGCACTATGGGATTAGGAATACAGCTCTTGATTTACTAAGGTCATACCTGAAAGATAGAAAGGTTAAAGTTCAAGTAAATGACATGAATTCAAGGTCTGAAATGACCATGGGCGTTCCTCAAGGTTCGATATTGGGTCCATTCCTCTTTTTAGTTTACATTAATGGTTTACCCCAATTTCTTCAAAATCAACCGAAGATGGTGTTATTAAATGATAAATGATTTTATTTCTGTAAGTAGGTTTATACAAACACTTTTACACGTCAATCATATTTTTAAAACTAGATGAGGTCGGCGTTTCCTATCTGACTACTCTGAGAAGAAAGGCCGAAACAAACTCAGAGGTCACAGTCTCTTTTAAAGTCCAGACATAATCTTGGTCAGATCATGTGAAGACCATGTAGATTTATGTCTGAAATGGTCTTTTGAGGAAAAACCACACAGAATGAGTGGACCTGTCCAGTCAGTGCAAGCATTTGTCACTAATCGTGGAGCTGAACTCAGAACTTAAGGAGCTCAACCACTTGACGAACAATACCAAAGAAAGGACATTTGGGTAGGCCGCATAAAGCACTCAAACTGCTAGATTATCATTGAAACTACCTGAGAAAGTGAAAAAATAAAATAAAAAATAAAATTTACCTACATAGTCCTAACATTCACAATAAATAAATAATCATACTTTACTTCACAAAGTAAATTGTCATGAAATTGTAAATAATAATTATCAAAATGTCAAAATTTATGTAAAATAAAAAACTAAAAAAATATAGCAAAAATAAGAAAGAATCAAAAATAAAAAGCATTCATTATGCAAAAATTGGAGCCACTCAATCCCAAGCCTTTGGTCCTCAATATAATCCTTAACGGTATAAAAAGCTTTCTGGTACAACTTACGTTTAAATAATGATTTGAATTTATTAAGGCTTAGATCTTGAACGAGGCTTGGAAGTTTATTATAAAAGCGTATACATTGACACCTGAACGAGCCGCCTATTTTTTTGAGCCTTGTTGTAGGTACAACAAATTTGTGTTTATTCCTAGTATTTATATTATGGATATCACTGTATTTTTTAAACAATTTTATATTTTTATGTGCATATAAAACAAAAAACATAAATATATTGAGAAGGCACAGTCATTACATTAATCTCCTTAAATTTCTCTCTGAGAGATTGTCTCGGACTTAATTTATAAATTGATCGAACAGCTCTTTTCTGCAAAATAAAAATAGTCTGAATGTCGGCGGCATTTCCCCATAACAGGATACCGTACGACATAACACTATGCAAATAGCTAAAGTACACTAAATGGGCTGTCTCTGTGTCGGTTAAATTACGAATTTTTCTAACAGCGTATGCTGCGAAGCTTAGCTTTTTTGACAATTTATCTATATGTAAGCCCCACTGAAGCTTAGCATCCAAAGTTAAGCCCAAGAATACTGTGCTATCTTCAGGATTCAATTCTTCGCCCATCATTAATACATTCGTTTTCACCTGTCTAACGTGAGGTAGCGTAAACATAATGCATTTGGTATTTTTTTCATTAAGGAGTAAATTATTGACATTGAATCAGTAAACTACACTTGAAATTGCGCTATTTACATCGTCAGTAACCAGCTGCTGACGTTTAAGTTTAAATTAAAGTGAAGTATCATCCGCAAACAACACTATATCATGATTATCCTTTATGAGGTACGGCAAGTCATTAATAAACAACAAAGCTGACACGTCTGCAGTCACAATTGTGACTTTAGTTGCAGTGAGCGTAAACGTCCCAGCCACATTTGTGGCTTCAGTCGATTGTTGCGTTTTGGGTCGGTAGAATACCGTGGGCACACTGTACAGATGCCAAAAAATTACACCAGGTGGCTCCTTATTAGTTTCCGCGTACAATAGTATGATATAATCTGTGTCGACCATAAATATTTTTTGCAAAAAAAAAGTTGAATGTCAGCGCTCCGTCAATTTCTTCAAAATTTTTTACGAACGATGCGCGCTCCCTAGATATTATGTGTTGGTGACTTAATTAATAACCCAATGTATTAGTGTTATATACCGTAAAAATCCTCATTAATCAAGGTTTTAGAATATCTATATGTGTCATAGGTTTTGAATCAGTTTTATTGTGTTAAACTCGTTATGAAAAATTGAGGCCGTAGCGACACGCTACGCGCCGGCATTTTCGTATTAAATTACGTATTTTTTACTAAATAATCTATAATGTAATGCTTGTAATATGGACATAAGTTAATTATTAGTATTTAAAAACGCTAAGAAAGTTTTAATACTATGAAGATAGTTCAAGATCACCAGTAATCTAATTTCGTTCCGCAAGACATTTTGATAGGCAACAATAGTGGCCGTGGGCAGTTTTCATAGACGGCGAATAGGCATCGGCCAAATGTTAAATGCACACACGCTTCGTTTTATTTCCAAATCTTTTGGTATGCTGGTATTGAATTGTTGTTAAATATATATAATTATTACATACAAATGAATACCTATCATTCCAAATATAATCACACAATAATCATCTAAAATAAATTAAATCTTATTCGTAAATCACAGGTGAGAGGACCCTTATGTCGGCCCTCTGGACCTCGCAGGGGGCATCAAAATTGTTGCGGGAATGGGGTGTTTGTTTTGGTGTATTGTGCTACTCTGAGCAAACCAATTATGGACATATGGGTATCAAAAAAAAGCTTAGATAGTCTAGTTTAATAATAAATAGGTTTTATTGACGCAAACTACAAATTAATGTACAAAAATTCAGTAAGAACAAATATTTTACGGAAATTCAACACATATTCTTATTTTAACATTTTTTTACAGTTCTTTCGACTATGAAGTTGTAATGTAGTTTTAACACCTGTTGATTCTGTATGGTTTCAGCTACACACACGATTTTTTATTTAGGTATAAGTTTGGTAGTTTTCAAGTTATTACACTTTATGTTAGAAATGACCGGTGCGCACGCGCGATTTTCAGCATTTTTTGTTGCTTGGACGTTGGACACGCCCGCACGCGAAAATGCTGGACCTGGCAGCGGATAAGAAACAAGAAAGTACCAAGAATTGAGCCCTGCGGGACTCCCATTATCCCTATAGATGTGGGAGATCTTTATCCATTAACGTCAAAGCTCTGAATCCTATTACTCAAGTATGAAGTAAGAAGATCCAGAACGGTGTTCCGGATCCCGTAGTGGCAGATTTTCATGATTAACGTTTCATGAAAAACGCAATCGAATGCCTTGGACAAGTCACAAAAGATGCCCAAGGAATCGAATTTATCTTCCCATGCATTGTACTAACACTACGTTAAAAACATTGTTACTAACTACTTTGGATTTTAATTTTTACTAAGACTAACATTAGCTTAAGAACATTGTTACTAACAAACTTATGGACCAAGTCTGAATTAAATAAATATTATTATTATTTCCTTTAGTTCATTATTTACATATAAATTACATTTTTAAATACTAGAATATAAAAAATATAAAAATATAAAAAATAGTAGCCCACCGGTATCGGGAACAGGGCCCAAGCTACCGGTGGTCAGGGCTCCAGAGAGAGGAACCTCCTAACAATGCGAGCCGTGTCCAGAAGTACCGCTCTCTGTATCAAGCCCTTGATCCAGCTGCCCAACGAGAGCCTTCTCAGGTGTTGGTCGAGGCTCTTGGCTATTAAGCCATTGGCTGTCACGACTATCGGCACAATGATCGCTGACTCCACATCCCATATGTCGACAACCTCGCGAGCCAAGTCTAGATACTTGATTTGTTTATCTTTCTCGGCTTTCACGAGGTTCCCGTCATACGGGACCGTTATGTCAACAATCATTGCGCGCCGCTCTAATCGATCCACCATCACTATATCAGGCTTATTGGCAACAATAGTCCTGTGAGTGATGATGGATCGATCCCAGTACAATGTGATATGTCCATTTTCGGTCGGGCACATACCTGTAGTACGGCACTTCCGATTCTACAAGGCTGTATTTCAGAGCAAGTTGCTGATGGATAATCCTGGCTACAAGGTTGTGTCTATGCAAGTACTCTTCGTTAGCTACTGCCCAACCCTTCAGGAAAAGAAGGCGTGACGTTATATGATTATATGTACATAGTATGGATGTTCTTCTTGTCTCAACAATGTTTTTGCGAATATTCAAGAAACCTTAATTTGGTGCCTATTTAGTCGCGTTGACAAGCATACAACAGTAAACAGACATAAAATAAAATGTTCACTACATAATTAAACCCGTTTACAGAATGTTGTATTTGAGCTTGTTTTAACATATTTGCCATATAAGTCTCAGCTCTTCCTTAATTTAGTAAATATAGCCATAACGTAGAAAGAAAAGTACTTTTGAGTTTGTTGCTCCTTATTCTGGTTTCTTTACGCGTCTTGATAAAAATCTATTACCTAAATAGGCTCATTTACTGAATCAGCTATATTCACGGGGCTACGATGGATGGACCTGCTACAAGCTAGTAGTAGCTACAACAATTCTACACTCTTTTGAAGTGTTGTAAGCATTTTCACTGAAGTTTTATAAAATATTTTTTTTTTTAGATCTCGCACGGCTCACGAGTGCGAGATCAAAAAAATAATTTTGCTATAGCATAATCAGCCTAGAATATTTTCACTGGTGGGATACCGGCCTTCTCTCTGTGAGAGGGAGCGGGATATAATCCTCCACGCGGGCTCAGTGCGGGTTGGTCGATGTCGAATTTTTGATTCTAGGACATGCTGGTTTCTTCACAATGTTTTCCTTCACCGTTTAGGGAGCTGTGGTGAATCAATAATTTACACAAAGTAAATTGCCTGCTTAAATGATAAATGATTTTATTTCTGTAAATACGTTTGCACAAACACTTTTACACGTCAATCATATTTTTTAAACAAGATGAGGTCGGCATTTCCTATCTGACTACTCTGAGAAAAAAGACAGAAACAAACTCGGAGGTCACAGTCTCTTTTAAAGTCCAGATATTATCTTGGTCAGATTATGTGAAGACCATGTAGATTTGTGTCTGAAATGGTCTTTTGAAGAAAGAACCACACTGATTGAATGGATCTATACAGTCAGTGCACGTGTGAGATTATTCATATTTATAAGAGAATAACTGATTGATTATTGATCACAAATATTGATGTTGTACACAGTACAACAATAAATCACAATATGAACTTCAGTCAGCTGTCAGATGATAATGACATTGACATAGGGAAACGTTCCTTTTCAACTATATTATATTAAACGTATCTTATTATTTTATAAATAGAAAGGTTGTGATTTTAAATACATGTTATTAGCATTTTATTAATTGATATTTCATGGAAGTATTTGATGTAAATGTTTTTTATTGTGACTTAAAAGGTCGCTTCACAAACAACGATTCTAGAGTTTTCGAACAAGTCATGTTTTGTGGTTTCACATAATCAAAACAAATGTTTATTATCTTAGCATAACAATAAATGATTAAGTAATAATTAATATGATACTAGTAATATTTCTCACGATTTAATATAGCAGTTTTAAAGTAACAAGTTGTTTTAGACGATTCTCAGATCTTTAAGATGATGTTAATATAGAATAAGATTTTATCATTTATCATTTATCACTCGAACACTTATACAAATCATTTTATTGGTAGTCTACACCATAAATATTGTAACTCGAGGCCAGATCTGTAGCTAAGAAAGGAATGGAATTGGCTCACTGTACCGCGACGTTTTACTTCAAAAGTAATCTAAAGGTTGCCACAACTACAAAGGATAAAATATTTAAAAATAACAATGTTGCAACCTACAAATAACATTATTTAAATAGTCGATTAATGTCTATGCTAACTTTCGGCTAATCCTGACGTCAAACGCGGCCTCGCGTTTAGCAAAATTAAAAATAAACAAGAGAGAAGGAGAAAAAAAATACATCATAGGTAAACAAACTTTACAAGATCTTACTATTAATTAGGAACTCATGCACTCTTAAATTCGTAACTTCGTCTATAGACTTCCTTCTTGCCTGTAGCGACTCACTCTTACCGCTAACATCGACTAAAAGTACTCTCACTTGTAGTGCCTCACTCTTATCCCTATACATCGACTACAAGTATTCAACTACAAGCACTCACTTGTAGTGACTCACTCTTATCACTATACATCAACTACAAGCACTCTCACTTGTAGTGACTCACTATTATAACTAAATATCAACTACAAGCACTCTCACTTGTAGTGACTCACTCTTATCATTATACATCAACTACAAGCACTCTCACTTGTAGTGACTCACTCTTATCACTAAACATCAACTACAAGCACTCTCACTTGTAGTGACTCACTCTTATCACTAAACTTCAACTACAAGCACTCTTACTTGTAGTGACTCACTCTTATAACCAAACATCAACTACAAGCACTCTCACTTGTAGTGACTCACTCTTATCACTATACATCAACTACAAGCACTCTCACTTGTAGTGACTCACTCTTATCACTATACATCAACTACAAGCACTCTCACTTGTAGTGACTCACTCTTATAACTAAATATCAACTACAAGCACTCTCACTTGTAGTGACTCACTATTATAACTAAATATCAACTACAAGCACTCTCACTTGTAGTGACTCACTCTTATCATTATACATCAACTACAAGCACTCTCACTTGTAGTGACTCACTATTATAACTAAATATCAACTACAAGCACTCTCACTTGTAGTGACTCACTCTTATCATTATACATCAACTACAAGCACTCTCACTTGTAGTGACTCACTCTTATCATTATACATCAACTACAAGCACTCTCACTTGTAGTGACTCACTATTATAACTAAATATCAACTACAAGCACTCTCACTTGTAGTGACTCACTCTTATCATTATACATCAACTACAAGCACTCTCACTTGTAGTGACTCACTATTATAACTAAATATCAACTACAAGCACTCTCACTTGTAGTGACTCACTCTTATCATTATACATCAACTACAAGCACTCTCACTTGTAGTGACTCACTCTTATCACTAAACATCAACTACAAGCACTCTCACTTGTAGTGACTCACTATTATAACTAAATATCAACTACAAGCACTCTCACTTGTAGTGACTCACTCTTATCATTATACATCAACTACAAGCACTCTCACTTGTAGTGACTCACTCTTATCACTAAACATCAACTACAAGCACTCTCACTTGTAGTGACTCACTCTTATCACTAAACTTCAACTACAAGCACTCTTACTTGTAGTGACTCACTCTTATAACCAAACATCAACTACAAGCACTCTCACTTGTAGTGACTCACTCTTATCACTATACATCAACTACAAGCACTCTCACTTGTAGTGACTCACTCTTATCACTATACATCAACTACAAGCACTCTCACTTGTAGTGACTCACTCTTATAACTAAATATCAACTACAAGCACTCTCACTTGTAGTGACTCACTCTTATCATTATACATCAACTACAAGCACTCTCACTTGTAGTGACTCACTATTATAACTAAATATCAACTACAAGCACTCTCACTTGTAGTGACTCACTCTTATCATTATACATCAACTACAAGCACTCTCACTTGTAGTGACTCACTATTATAACTAAATATCAACTACAAGCACTCTCACTTGTAGTGACTCACTCTTATCATTATACATCAACTACAAGCACTCTCACTTGTAGTGACTCACTCTTATCACTAAACATCAACTACAAGCACTCTCACTTGTAGTGACTCACTATTATAACTAAATATCAACTACAAGCACTCTCACTTGTAGTGACTCACTCTTATCATTATACATCAACTACAAGCACTCTCACTTGTAGTGACTCACTCTTATCACTAAACATCAACTACAAGCACTCTCACTTGTAGTGACTCACTCTTATCACTAAACTTCAACTACAAGCACTCTTACTTGTAGTGACTCACTCTTATAACCAAACATCAACTACAAGCACTCTCACTTGTAGTGACTCACTCTTATCACTATACATCAACTACAAGCACTCTCACTTGTAGTGACTCACTCTTATCACTATACATCAACTACAAGCACTCTCACTTGTAGTGACTCACTCTTATAACTAAATATCAACTACAAGCACTCTCACTTGTAGTGACTCACTCTTATCATTATACATCAACTACAAGCACTCTCACTTGTAGTGACTCACTCTTATCACTATACATCAACTACAAGCACTCTCACTTGTAGTGACTCACTCTTATCTGTATTTATCGTTTATAGGCATGAACGCCCATAAAGACTCACTAATCATCGCTAACATCATATAACATCATCATCGTCACTATCATAATCATCATCATAATCATCATCACTACATATCACTTATATTTTATTTATGGATACTGCAACAAGTTAATTTACTTTAATTCCATTCGTAAATCAACATTATAATAACAGACAACAAACATTTTTCTCAAATCATTTGCATTTAATCATTAATACTATTCTCTCTATTCATAAAATACAACTCATTAGATATCGCTTTATTAAATAATTATCTGTGTTCAATTCTCTATGTAGATATAGCGTAATATGTTTTTTTTTTCCATAAGGAACGAAAGAAAGAAAGAAGAAAGAAAATGAATTTATTTAGCACAAACTACAAGGCACACAACACAACATATAATAAAACAAACAAATAAAAAGTGTAAAGTGCATAGTGAGAAATTAGTAGGCCTCGCGGCTGCACTAAATAGGTCCAGTTCAGCAAAAATGTCAGACAACTAGTGCCTGACGCTGGTTTTCAACTGAACCTGAAGTGTGATGAGGTGACGGATGTAAATCAGTTTTGTACTGCAATGTGTGTATATATGTATACTTATGCTTAAGGCTCTTAAGATCTCATGAACATACTTTAAGCAATATTGCCAAATCACAATTCTTACGTTCACTGTTAATCTGACATAATCTCAATTCTATTACTACAACAATAGTTATTACCGACTTTTACTCTGAATCACTCGACATCGCATCATGACTAAAAACAAGCCAAGGGTGCAACCTATCGACGGCATAAACTGACCTATATGGTTTGCAATCTTCTTTCCTAGTAATAGGACTGTCCTCTATTTCATAACGATCATTGCCTATTATTTTAGAAATTCTGTACGGTCCTACACATTGTGGTATTAGTTTACGACTGTGTCCAGGGTCTGTACGAATATCTTTTTCTACACGAACTAAATTTCCTACTTTGTACTCAGTTGGTTTTTTATGTGACTTATCAAAACGTTCCTTTTGTACTTGTTGGGTCATTTGAATTCGCGAGTCTGCATCCGATCTAATTTGACCACGATCTAACGGGGTATGAGATTCCGTGACAAGTGGATTCATGAAACCATCCGAAACGCCGGTGGTTTGAACTCCAAACAACATTTCAGAAGGAGTACGACCAGTGGATTTGTTTATCGTATTATTCAAAGACCACTGTATCTGGGGTAAACACAAGTCCCGATCACTTTCTTGTTTATTATGATTAGCCGCCGTTATTGCATCAACAATAGTCCGATTGTACGAGTATCTCTCAACCTGACTATTGGCCCTAGGAGAGGCAATCGCATTTAAGATGCGTTTAACGCCCCTTTTATTATTAAAATCTGAAAACTCTTTGCTCGTAAAACTAGTGCCGCGATCAGATATCAGACGACGTGGCACTCCAAATAGTGAAAAATACTCCGTGAATACCTGAACACTTCTTTTAACATTTTTTACTGGCTTTATATAAATAAACAAGCTGACCCGACAGACGTTGTCCTGTCTTAACTATGAATGTCATATGTCGTTTAGTTTTAGTTTTGACTATTTTTTTTTTTTTTTTTTTTTTTTTTTGTATGATGGGCCCAATAAGGTAACATCATAAATAACTACGATCTAGCTTATTTACTAAAGCTAATGAGTAATACAGTTCTAACTTAATTTACTAGGTAGAGTAAGCCTAAGAATGTGTCCATTAACACTTTTCTTATTGTCTCTATTAAGGGGAAGACACTTTGTTCTTGTGTTCTTTATGGGTAGCACTCACTTTACTACACTACACTGACACTTCACTAAATTAACTCAAAAGGTTTTGTCCTTTTTAGTCTTCTCACTATGTCCGTGTTGTCGAGGAGCTGGATAGCCTCGACGTTCACATGATGATGAAGCCTTCGTTCGTGAGCTTCTGCATGTTTTTTAATAATGTTCATGACGAGGTCTACTTTCAGGTCCCGATGAAGGTCGTCATTTCGAATGTACCAGGGCGCATTGACGATTCCTCTGAGTACTTTGTTTTGAAAACGTTGTATGATTTTAATATTACTTTGTTTGGTACAGCCCCAAAGCTGGATACCATAAGTCCATACAGGCATGAGGACTTGTTTGTACAAAAGTATTTTGTTGTGTACTGACAGTGAAGAGTGTTTTCCTATTAGCCAGTACATCGTCTTGTAGCGAAGCTCTAGCTCGTCGCGTTTCTTTTTGACATGAGCTTTCCAGCGAAGCTTTGTATCCAATGTCATGCCTAGGTATTTGGCTGTATTTTCGTACGGTATGACGTGGCCGTTTATGTGTACCGGATGATAATTTGGGTTTTTATTTGTGAAGTCTATGTGAACGGATTTCGTTTCATTGAGTTTCACACGCCATTTCTTTGTCCAGTAAAAGATGGTATTGACGGCTGTTTGAACTTTTTCCACTGCTTCTTCTTGAGTGACACCTGTGGCCATTATAGCTGTGTCATCCGCAAATGTCGCAATGGTGTTGTTTTCTAGCTCAGGAATATCGCAAGTGTACAATAAGTACAAAATGGGACCTAGGACACTTCCTTGCGGTACCCCAGCTTTTATCGGTTTGAGTTCTGAGTATGCATCATCTTGTCTTACTCTAAACATCCGCTGTGATAGGTAAGACTCTAAGATGTCAGCAAATTGTTTTGGGAGCATATTTCTCAGTTTGTTAATGAGCCCTTTGTGCCACACCTTATCGAATGCTTGCGCTACGTCCAAGAAGATTGTTGTGCAAACTTTGTTTTCTTCTAATGCCTTTTCAATAATGTTGGTAATCCTGTGTACTTGGTCTATTGTCGAATGTTTTTCCCTAAATCCAAATTGGTAGTCAGGGATTAAATTTCTTTCTTCTATGATGGGTTTTAACCGTTTCAAGAGAAGCTTTTCAAATAATTTTGACATGATTGGCAGCAAAGAGATAGGCCTGTATGATGTTGTTTCGTGAGGTGGTTTACCAGGCTTTGGTATCATTATAACTTCGGCAATTTTCCACAGATCAGGTACATATGTAAGCCTAAACGTAGCATTGACCAGAGTGGTAAGTTTAACTATGGCTTTACGGGGGAGGTTTTTAAGAAGTTCTCCAGTGATGAGATCGTAGCCAGGTGATTTCTTTAGACTAAAACGCTTGATTTCGTTGAACACTTCTCTGGGTGTTACGAATTTTATTTTTAGCTCATCATTATTTGATGTTTCATCCGGCAAGGTGCAGTCTTCATCATCTTCATTAGGCTTAAAGATTTGCTCCAGATGTTGTGCAAACCTAACAGCTTTTTGCTCGTTGCTTATTGCCCACCTCCCGTTTGTATCTTTGATAGGTGGGATATGCATAATAGGCTTTTTTAAATTTTTTGTTGATTTCCACAGGGAATAATCTGTCGTGCGGTCGCTAGTTAGTTGGCTTAGATAATTGTTCATTGCTTCGTCTTTGAACTTCTGAATTGCCCTTCTTAGTTGTTTTGTAAGGTTGTTCAGAATCCTTTTATCTTCTGGAAACCTTGTATGTTGCCATATTCGTCTCTTTTGCCTCTTTTCGGCTATGAGTTTTGTAATATGTGCTGGATAGTAGGTAACTCTGTTTTTTGTCTTGAATGTAGGCGTGTTTTTCCAAGCGCATTGTTGTATTTGTGTAATAAACTGACGAATATCCCGATCTACGTCTTCCGGATTTTTTAGTGGAACTTTTAGGTCTATTACAGAGTCCAAGTCTATTTTAAAGCTCTCCCAATCAGTGTTCTTATTTACTAATGTGGGGTAGTTTTCTTTCGGTATTAAAGTTTCACTTAGAGTTAGTACTATAGGTGAGTGGTCTGAGCTCATATCATAACCTTCTTCAATGCGGAGAAGATTTGGTGATATATTTCTATATATAAAAAAGTCTATAAGATCTGGAATCTTGTTTTGATCAGTAGGCCAATAAGTGGGTTTACCTGTTGATAGAGTTTTGCACTGAGTTTCTCTAATTGCGCATAGTAGCTCTTTTCCTTTGGTTGTGGTCAGTCTGGATCCCCAATGCGTATTTTTAGCATTAAAATCGCCTCCCAGTATAAATCTATTTCCAAGACCTTTTAAAAAGGTCCTGTATTGATCTACTTTTAGCGAATACCTAGGTGGACAGTATATAGCTGATATGGTGACAGGACAATGTTTCGTTTTCACACAGACTGCTACTGCTTGTATTTCTTGTTCTTCAGATTTATGTTCTTCATAATGATAGATATTCTCTTTTATAATGACAGCACTACCACCTCTTGATGTGTTGTCAGGATGCAATGCATGATATACTTTATAACCGTTAATTTTTATGTGAGATTCTTTAGTGAAGTGTGACTCTGATATAAGACACACATCAATACTTTCCATGTTTAGGACTGCCGTAAGTTCATTCTGATGTTTCAGCAGTCCATTCGCATTCCATGCCATAATTTTTAATAAATTAGCCATTTAAATATTTTGTTTTAGTTTTGTAGCTGCTTTAGTGCTACTTTCAAGTTTTTTCAGCCTTTCGTCGAAAGTTGTTAAAAGATTAATAATTTTATTTATCTTTTCATCCATGTTAGGGCTCGTTGGTTTAACTTGTGACTGTGTTGGAGGTTGGGCCCCTTTTGTCATTTGTGCATAAGACACATTTTTATTAACGTGTTTGTTGGCAACAGGTCTCTTGTCTTTGTTTGCGCTTGGACCCTGAGAGTTTGGTACCGACACATTATTTCTGATGTTTTTGTCTTTAATATTCTGTAGCTCTTTAGCTACTATGCATCCTCTATAATTAGCCGGGTGGGGCTCACCACAGTGAACACATTTGGGCTTTGCTTCTGCTGGTTTATTGCAGTCTCTAGTTAGGTGCTTACCTGTACACTTCACACACCGGGGTTCTTTGGAACAGTATTTATGTGTGTGGCCATATGCTTGACACCTTTTGCACTGAGGAATTAGTTTTGAAGTTCTTAGTGGCTGTATGTCTACTTTACAACCCAGTATGGATTTAATTCCGTATATCTTCTTAATGTCCTCATCTTTTTGGAATGACAGCATAAACATACTGAGAGGCTCTTTGCTCTTCCAGCTCAGTTTGTTAACCGCCTCCTCTATTTTATATCCTTTAGCAGTCAAGTCCTCAACTATTCTGTTTGGCAGGCAGGAAAAATGCAGGTTTTTTGCCATTACCCTGATTGGCCTATCTTGTTTATTTTCATACGAGTACCAAAGGCAGTTATTTTGCAACAATAACTTGGTAATAGATCTGTATGAATCATCGTTATAGGCGTTAATTTTTACTTTTTCTCCATTCATCATTTTCATTATAAACGTGTCTTTCGTGATATTAATCGAAAGAAGATCGTAGAACTGTTGATAGTTCTTAATATTTTCCACTACTATAGGCGGCGGTGTAGGTTGTTTCTTCGGTTTCACATTCTGTTTAGGCTTTCCGCTGGATTCAGCTCCTTGTTGAGGTGGTGAGGACAGTGGTGATGAGTTCAATTTCCTTTTTTTTCTGCTTTTCTGTCGGACCCACTCCGTTTCCTTTGCTAGTTCCTCTTCGTCTGTCTCATACTCGATTGGCATTGGCTTCTCGGTAGTGACTTTTTTATTTTCCAGATCAGCAGTTTTTTGCTCCTGGACTTTTTTCAGCTGGTGCTGAAGTTCTTCTAATTGACTTTTAAGGTCATTTACCAAACTTTGCAGTTTTTCTCTTTCTAATTTTTCTTCTGTATAATATTTATACAAAAGATGTTCCGTTTCGGTTTTTATTTTGATTGACGATGAGCAATCCATAATTATTGTGAAAAAAAAAATTACTACTTCACCTTAACACTTTGTTTACACAAATAGTTGCGAAATACATTCGGTAACTGGGTCATCGCGGCGACCGCGCATGGCTAGAGGTAACGACCGGTATGCTGCTGCGTCAGCGCTTTACCCGAACACTAACTAGCGCAAGAGCGTGTGCGACGCGACTGTTCTTAGCGGAAGTCGATCACTCAATGACTATTGACTAAAACTAAAACTATCGACTCATTTATCAACCGATCCATCTGTGTTAAACGATATTTGCAGCGCGTATTCTGTCAATCGCTGACAGTTATTTCAAACAACTGACAGTTATGTAAAATTAATATTGGCGTTAAGATTTCTTTTTTTTTTTTTTTTTTGTGAAATCTGTCCAGCCGTTCACGCGTGATGGCGTGACCAAGGGAAATAGGGATTCATTTTTATATATATATACAAGCTGACCCGACAGACGTTGTCCTGTCTTAACTATGAATGTCAGTATGTCCTTTAGTTTTAGTTTTGAGTATTGACTAAAACTAAAACTATCGACTCATTTATGAACCGATCCATCTGTGTTAAACGATATTTGCAGAGCGCATTCTGTAAATCGCTGACAGTCATTTCAAACAACTGACAGTTATGTAAAATTAATATTGGCGTTAAGTTTTCTTAAATTTTGTAACGTTCTGATCAACTTCCTTATTTTTTTATTTCATAAGATCCTTCTCCTGACAATAACGAACACAAGAAAAAAAAAATGTGAAATCGGTCCAGCCGTTTACGCGTGATGGCGTGACCAAGGGAAATACGGATTAATTTTTATAAATATATATAATATAAAGAAGATTTTGTGAAAGCATCAATGATTACTAAAATATGACAATTCTTCTTTTTGCTAATGGGAAAGGGACCGCAGTGATCGGTGTGAAGTGTATCAAACGGTTTATAAATTTTTGGAATTGGATGAAGCTCCCCTTCTTTAGCTCCAGCTGGCAACTTATTATGGGCATAATTTAAGCAAGAATTACAATATTTTTTAATAAAACGTCTTATCTTTTTAAACCAGTAAATCTGATTTAGTCTACTGTAAGTCTTATCAAAACCGAAATGACCGACATCGTCGTGATTCATACGAACTATTTGCCATCTTACTAATTTTGGAACTACCCACTTTAAATTGGTTATACCATTTTTATCATTAGTTATCCTGTACAAACGGCCATTTTTAACAGTATAGTTCTTATGAATCTCGACAATGTCTTTTGTTTCTGAATCATTCAAAATGCTAATTATCCTTTGTATTTCTGTATCTTGTACCTGCACTGTGTGCAATCACGCATCATCATCAATTGTGAAAACATCAACCACCTTTACTACGTCATGGGATTCAGAGTCACTTGGGTTACGTGACAGTGCATCGACATCATGTTACCATGGCGATGTTCTACAGTAAAATCGTATTCCTGCATTAATATATACCATCGTGCTACTCTTGGTATTAAATCTTTTTTGTCATTGTGCTACATATAGCAGCACAATCAATGACAACTTTAAACGATTTACCCAAAACATAAACTCTAAATCTATTCGAAGCACAAACTACCGTCAAAGTTTCTAACTCATACGAGTGTATTTTGCTTTCGTCTATTGTCGTTTGGCGGCTATAATAAGCTATAGGATGGAATACTTTATCTGAATTCACCCGTTGTAGCAAAATTGCTCCTATACCGATTTTACTAGCGTCAGTGTGAATTTCTAATTCAGCCTCAGGATCATATAATGCCAAAACAGGTCGTGTGATCAATTTATTTTTTAATTCATTAAACGCTTTTAGTTGGAGTTCGTTAAAACACCAGGAAACATTTTTCTTTGTTAGAATCGTTAGAGGTTTTGCTATTACAGAATAATTTTGAATAAACCGTCGGAAATAACTTGTAAGGCCAACAAACTGTCAAACCTCGGGAACATTTTTAGGTTAAGGGAAATCTACTGCAGCTTGAATTTTGACTGCCCCGGGTCGAATTCCATCCGAACTAATCTCGTAGCCCAAATATTTTTTAGGAGTCTGAAAGAAATCGCACTTTTTAAGATTTAATGTTAGATGAGCAGACCTTAATAGTTGAAAAACCTTTTCCAGCTTATCTAAACCCTCTTCAATTGAACATGATGTCACCAATAGATCATCCATAGAAGCCAACGCCAAGTTTTGCTTACCCCTAATCATACAATTAATCGTCCTTTGAAAAACACTAGGTGCATTGGCAAGTCCAAAGGGCATCCTTTCAAACTCATACAAACCATCCGGTGTTACAAACGCAGTAAATCGTTTACTGGCCTCACTCATGGGCACCTGATAATACCCTGAAGTGAGGTCAAGGCTTATGAAGAATTTGTTGCCCCCTAATCTGTCTAGTTGGTCTTCGATGCGAGGCAACGGATTTTTATCTTTTAACGTTTTCTACGACATGAAATGCAGACTACTCTGCATTTCATTCCGCAGGCGATCAAGTACAGTGTCATCCAACATATGATTACGTTGGATGACTCGCACCTGATCCGACAGTCGTTGTGCCGACACGTTGACAGCTGGCTCAAGCACCTGAAACAGAGAGAGCATCCGAACACGGTACGCGGTCAGATTGTTTCCCCCCTCTGTAGCCCCATAGTATGAGCGCATGACGTTTTCGTTGATGGATCCCGTCCATCTAATGTGCTGCACACTTCCGCCGGGAGCTGGAATCCTATCAGAGGTCGGTGGGCCTCGAGGTCCTAAACCGTCCGGCGGCCAGTGTCCTCCACGTCGACGAGCAGGTGGTGGCGGCGTGGGCAGGGAGAAATACTCGTCGCTCGAGCTCGACGCAACTACCGCGGCCGGTGTCGTCACAGCGCTCACAATTGGGCTGGATACCGGCGGCAGCAAGGCGGAGCTGAGCGACGAGTCCGGAGGTGGTGGGCGTGCTTGGCGTGCGGCTGATCTTGTCAACATTTTATTCTCATCTTCACTTTCCTATCTTGTTTTCATGATTGTTTTATCGGAGGTGACATCTGTCATATCACCTCCGATTCGGCAGTTTTTGATTCAATTTATTACATTTTGGTTTTTTTATTTATTTTAAAGTGGTTTGCAAGTTTCAGGTTTGATATAAAATCAAATACTGTTGTAAGGCTGGGTCCAAATTACTTTCTGTGTTAAAATTACAAAAAATTGGAAAACGAGACCTTATTATTATTATTATTATTCCCATTTTATTTCGGACAAAATCCATATAAGTGTTAGTAACAATTTTCTTAAGATCTATGTTAGTAAGTACCTAAAGACATTTGTTATTTAAATTATAATTGCCCCGTAACTATTCCCACCCAGTGTGCCTGTATGGGACAGTCATGTCGGGATGCAATCATTTTCAAAATGTTGTTGGTGCTACCGCGCAGTCTTTTAAATAGTGACGCCACTTACGCACTGACGTATTGTACGTTTGGTTTAAGATATGATTTTCAGCCGCGCCGCCTAAAAATTACGCATGAGAAAATGACTCACATAATCTAATGTAAAATGGATTGAAATATAATTATCACAGCACTTCTTGTGAAAGATCGACTGGCTACAATGTTTATGTAAGTTAATTGATATTATAATATTAATTAGTATTCCTGATAACTATGTTGTTCTGTATGTGCTAATTATACCTAATAGTGCTTATGAGTTAAAATCGAATTAAGGAATATTTCATGTTCTTTCTTCACATTGACAAAGTTGCTAACTTTGAGAAACGGTCTTTGTGTTAACAATAATAATATGTTATTGTAAAAATGTGTTGATACAAGATTTTATAACAAGCTGCCATGGAGTTTCTAATCCACCTTCTCCATGAAGATCTAGTTTTGGAACGGATAATAGCTTGCTCATTAACGTTACCTATATTTCTTGACAAGCCTAATTGAAATAAATGACTAGTCTTGTCTTTCTGTGCTTTTCTTCATAAATTTCTTTCCCTACACACCATATTCATAGGTACTTTCTTACATATTAAATGACTAGCCATTCTGACACTCAAAGCTTACTAATTAAGTGGATGCCAATACTTAAAACTGTAGTCTTTCATCCACTTTCTAACACACACATTTGTCAGTAATCGTGCAGCTCAACTCGGAACTTAAGGAGTTTAACAATTAGATGATCTTAATAAAATAAAATAAGTGATAGACATAATTTTATTACTAGAAATAAAGATAAATAACACTCCTTTTTTGGGCAGTCGTACAATAAAATAATAAACTATTTTTAGGGTTCCGTAGCTAAATGGCAAAAAACGGAACCCTTATGGATTCGTCATGTCTGTCTGTCTGTCTGTCCGTCCGTATGTCACAGCCACGTTTTTCCGAAACTATAAGAACTATAATTTTAAAACTTGGTAAGAAGATGTATTCTGTTAACTGCATTAAGATTTTCACACATAAATAGAAAAAAAAACAATAAATTTTGGGGGTTCCCCATACTTAGAACTGAAACTCAATTTTTTTTTTCATCAAATCCATACTCGTGGCGTATCTATGGATAGGTCTTCAAAAATGATATTGAGGTTGTAATATCATTTTTTTCTAAACTGAATAGTTTGCGCGAGGGACACTTCCAAAGTGGTAAAATGTGTCCCTCCCCTGTAACTTCTAAAATAAGAGAATGATAAAACTAAAAAAAAAATATGATCTACATTACCATGTAAACTTCCACGGAAAATTAGTTTGAACGAGATCTGGTAAGTAGTTTTTTTTTAATACGTCATACATCGTAAACCGCATATTATGTTACTTGCTGCTACGGAACCCTTCATGGGCCAGTCCCACTCGCACTTGGCCGCTTTTTAAGATTATCTAAAGTACATACATCTTTTATGGTGTACTGTGTTAAATGTTACAACAGAATACCTTGTGATATATTGCAATTATATGAAAGAAAATTTAAAACTAATATTAAAAGTACACTTTGTAAACAACCATATTACATATTAGAGTATTATATCCTAGATAAGAATGCTTGGAAACATGCTGGTCCTGCTCCATAGGACAATCTAGAGTCTAGACAAAATCAAACTGGTTGCTAATTTAATTGTTTAGTTTATAGTTTTTATGACATTAATTTTTACATTATGTAACTACGAGTACTATAACTCACACACTAAGAGTGAGTTGCACCAAGTAACTTTAACGATAACCAATGACTTGTCAGCCGTGAAATCTCCGGTTATCCGTAATACAGGTTGCACCATTTTAACAATTGTTAAAATTACGTCACAAATAACGATAACATTAACCCCTCAACTTCGGGTGGTTAAGGGCTATAGTTACGGTTTGTGTCATCATTTCTTTGGAGTGATTGGGGCATTGAATTCCTTTTCACCGTTTTCCCATGCTTATATATTTTTTTGTTTTGTGCTAGTTCGGTCTGTTTATATGCACATCAAAAATGTGTTTTTCGGCAAGGATTTGTAATCTAGTAACTTCTACCTTGCTAAAATGAACACTTCTTTCTCTGAAAATATATGTCAGTTATCATATTAATAAACTAATCATATAAACATCAGAATATGGATGTATTATAGTTTCACATAATTGGAAGTTCACCCATGTGGTATTTTTAGTAGTGGATATAATATTATAAAACAAAGGTATTTAAATAATAATAACATTAATTCTAATTTTCGTCTTCAGCCTCCGAGTTGACTCAGATACTAGACGATGTTAGGACGGCAAGCCTAAAGGTCGGACTTCAGATGAATATGACAAAGACCAAGTTGATGACGAACAGGGTTCATCACAGGATCACTGTGGCGGGTGGGAACGTTGAATACGTTGATGAGTATCTCAATCTTGGTCAAATAGTCTGTTTCCAGGCAAGACAAAACAAAAAAGTTGCAAGACGCACTGAAAATGCCTGGAAGAGCTATTGGGCCATGAAAGATCTAATGAAGGGCGATCTTCGATTTCTACTTTTATATCTGTAATTTTTATGGTGTACATAATAAAGAGTATCCTATTCTATTCTATTCTATTCTTCCTTTGTCCACTAAGAGAAGACTCATTGACGTGTGCAACTGTACATACTTCCCATCCTCACATATGGTGGTCAAACATGGTCTTCGACAAATCAGCAGAGGTCCACGCTCGAGGTTTGCCAGAGGGCTATAGAACGGAGTATTCTGAGTAACAAACTAACAGACCGGTTTAGCTATACGACCATCCGTTCCATCACAAATATAATTGATGGCACTTGGAAACCTGCTACACTAAAATAAAATTGGGCTGGGCACATCTGCCGCATGTCAGACGACTAATGGGCCAAATTCACGACGGAACGGATCCCTCTTAATGGCAAGAGACTTCGTGGCTGCCCCAGACGGCGATGGCGGGATGAGCTGGACTCCTTCAACAAAAACTGGTCATTAGCAGATTCAAACAGAGAGAAGTGGAAAGAGATTAAGGAGGTCTTTGCCCTGCAGTAGGACATCTTAAGCTTTTAATGAATTTTAATGTTAATTCGCTTAATTCTGTTGAGTGTGTAAGACCTTACGTTGCATTTTATTACGTTGGAGGAACGAGGATACGAAGAAACAATATTTAAAAAATTATGAAAGCAATACCTACTCACTTTGTATTGAAGTTGTGGAGCAAATTGCTATTATATTTTAATTAAACTTTTATCTTTCTCAACTTATATAATTATATATTAATATTTTGTAGCAGAATTTAAATACCACACGTATAATTAATAAAGCTGCCGAAAAAATAAGTTTGAATTTGGTTAATTTTGAAAGCATGATGAGATGATAACAAGTTTGCAGTGTCGCCCTTGTCAAAAGAAATACCAATGTACATTTTGGGGAAATAAGACGTCTTGTCACTTGTCACTCATTTAACTTTAACCTTTACACCTTACATGATGGTGCAACAGTAGATAGTTCAATTCTATAGTCATTGTTAATGTTACTGTTAAAATTAACTTTGACGGAAACTATAACGTAGCTCTTGGTGCAACCCACTCTAAATTATTACTTGTTAAAATTTTGGAAAAATCATCTACTTTTCAATATTTGTATTGAGCACCATGTATCTTTCACATAATTAATTTACCTGGCATTGCGTTATATTTAATTATTTTTACTTATTGTGGTATAGTCATTTTATTCTAGATCCATCGTCTTCACATATAATTATATAACTAACGAGAGTAAGAGTAAGAGTAAGAGAAAGAGTAACGGTGGAGTTTCTTGCCCATTCTTCTCCATACGAAACTAGCTTTTGGAATGGGCAACTAGAATCAATTCTATTTTCTTGTAAATTTTGACGTTCAAACGTGCCTGTTATGTGCCTATTTAAAATAAATTATTTAACTTTGACTTTGACGAACAATACCAAAGAAAGGACATTTGGGTAAGCCGCATAAATTACTAAAACTGCCAGATCATGATTAAAACGAACTGAGAAAAAAAAACTAAAAAGGAATGACCCACATAGTCCTCACATTCACAATAATTAAAATAATATAATACTTCACAAAATAAATACTCATGTTATTGTATATATAAAATTCATCAATGTCAATGTGTATATAAAAATTCGGTCATAATGTTTGAGGACCATGTAGAATGGTGTCTGAAATAGTCTTTTGAGGAAAGAACAACACAAATTAAGTGGACCTGTCCAGTCAGAGTACGCATTTGTCAGTAACCGTGCAACTCAACTCAGAACTTAAGAAGCTTAAAGATTCGGCTAACAATACCAAACAAAGGACATTTGAGTAGGTCGCATAATTATATTTCTTAAACTGCTAGGCCATGATTAAATCTGAAACAATGACCCACATAGTCCTCACCTTCACAATTTTCACAAAAATCGTTTTTACAATCTTCGGCAGCTCCAATAATATTTTCGAATGCTAATCAATTAGTTTATGTGTCTTTCTGGAGCAGGATCAGCGGTGAGCCAAGCATCTCTGTCAGCAATGTAATCCCCCAACTTAAGCGCTTTTAAAATGCTAAACTCTTATTTAAGTGATCGATATCAGGTTGTAAAAATCGGAGCTTACCAAAGCACGTCTAAACCTTTAACATGCGGCGTACCACAAGGTTCTATTTTGGGTCCCTTATTATTCCTAGTATATGTAAACACCTTACAACAAGCAGGCTTACGTTACCTTGCCCTTTATGCAGACGATACATGTCTATTTTATTTTAGGGACAACATAACTGATATCACAAAAAATGCCCAAGATGATTTAAATATACTACAAAATTGGTGCCAGTGCAATCTTTTAACTATTAAGTCTTCCAAAAACTCATATATACATAATATATTTAGAGCAAAAAATAAAAATAACTTCCTTACTATCCTAATATAAGTATAAACGGAGAAGTACTGAAAGGACCGATCAAGTAAAATACCTCGGACTAACTCTTGATAGCAATTTGACATGGAAAGCACACCTTCAACACATTTAAAACAAACTTTCATCATTGGCGGGCTCACTGCATAAAATTCTTAGATGTTTTCAAAAAAAAAAAGTTCGGCTGGTAATATACAACTCCCTTGTTAAGCCTCATTTATTATATCTTATCGAAGTATGGGGTAACTCATCTAAAACTAGTCTAAAACCAATCAAAATTCTAAAAAATAAAATAATCACAATACTACACAATTATGATTTCTTAACACCGTCAAAAACCATTTACATTAAACATCATGACGACGTCATTAAACATCAAACAACTTTATAGATTGTGACGTTGCAAAATGAATAAATAACGCAACAAGTAGCGACATCTTGTGTCAGGACAGAGTACAGGCTCATGGCAAACCTGGAGAAATTATTTCATGTAAATTAAATACAAGAATATTTGTTAATTTAGCCGCTGGGACGCTTTTGATCAGTTTGTGAGGTCACCGAAATGCGCCCATGGTATGAATTTCCTACCAAAACGTGTTCAGAGTTTTGCGCCCATGGTGTGAAAGTCATACCATTTTTTTTTGGTTTTATTTTCATTCTTGTTTATCCTTGTATCACCACTATTAAGCAGTACTTTCCAATTCCATGGATTTAGTTTCATACGTTATCTGTTTCCGAACCGTTTGAGATATGACAACCCTAGAAGGAATTAGTCTATGACATTAAAAAATATCATTTTCGCTGTCATTGAACGAGCGACCCGTCGTGAGTCTCAACTTTGGATGCTTTTAAATAATTAATATTGTACTGTGGTAAGTGGTTTTATTCATGTTTCGTATGAAGAACTAACACACCATGTTTTTTAAACCATAAAACATATAGGGCAACCCCTGTTTTTCTTATTAGAAAAAATCTTGTTGGAATCTGTGAAAAAAGTGTCTTTGTTCATCTTAAACAGTCGTCTACAAACGGAAACATCGTATATTCAAATACAACGCACACTTTAATATAGCCCTACTCACTAGCATTCATAAAAAAATACAACGGTCGCAGAATACTAAGAAATGACGCCGCTTATCGGGTTTGTTTACAAACACTCGACGCGCGAGCCGACGCGTCATATGACGTGTACAATGTAGTGGGAATACTTAAGCGCGTGAGTACAATTTAGTGTTAGAAAAGTCTGGTATGCTTTTCATACCAAAAGCGTCCCAGCGGTTAAAAACTTAACTCATTTATTATTATACTTAATGTCCACATCAAGCCAGAGCACCCTAACAAACTGGGCAATTCCCTTTACTTTAGGACGGTGGTGAGTAGTACAACACCGAAGGAGACCATCAACATCCAGTTTCCTATCAATTTTGTACAACTCTTCTTAGCCGGGTTACAAAATACTATAACACATGCATACTCATTCTATAAAATCATTCACAAACTTATTCACTCACGCATTACATTTACAACAGAAGGGGAAATATGCAAATACTCATCTCGTCGAGCTTGTCACCTGGTATTGTCTAGAGTAAGAACTAACTACGGTATTAATAACCTAACCTATGACGGAGCACAACTCTATAATAAACTTCCGAAGGATGTAAAAGAAGCGACTTCACTGAACATTATTTAAAAAAAAAAAAAACACTTTTATTTACAACGACGAAACACTATATTAATTATTGTGTTGTGTTTATTTTTGTTTAAAGGGCAACATCGTTTGACTTCTGCCACCACCTTATCTTAGGAATGCAGTGAACTTGCTTCCAATTTTGTTGACAACGATCATACGTTATTTTTTGCTTTTTGTTTCTCTTCTACCCGCACTGATATAACATAATTAGTAATAATATTTAATGTTCTCATGTAAGTGACGATTCTCTAAATGAGAATAAAGTTCTTTAAACCGAACTTATAATATGCTTGGCTGCATAGTGTGCGTTTTATATAAGATTTAAATTTCGTTTCATTCAGTTGAAGTATGTGGGGAGGTATTTTATTATAACATTTTAAACAGTACTCCATGAAGGATAAGTCTACTTTAGCCAGTCTGAAACCTGGTTGAACTAATTAGTCCCTATTTCGAGTCATATTATAGTAGTTGTGTCTTTCATCTCTTTTACTAAAAAGATTAAATTTTTTCCTCAATTTAACTTATAACTTCTTTTTCGCGTCCACTTGGGTTTTTTGCTCCTCCCATTGTACAATAGACGAATTTAGTCTTGAAAACGCCGTCTTGAGCTATTATCTGTTGGAAAAGGTGTGGAATTAATAGATGTTAAAAGATTAAATAATATAATTAGTTTTTAAAGAACACGTTTTGACATACCTACAACGACCGACAAGATAGAAAACTATCTAATCAACTTTACATTTCATCATAGACAATTATAACGAGGGTTTGTTCACCAAGTTCAACATTATCTTCATCATTATCCATAGCTGCATGAAGTATTGGTACTTATGAAATCAATATCAAATCAAATCATTTATTTCTTTGCAAACATGGGTATAGTAAGTACATTGGTGTTTTTATAATAAAGTTCTCCATATTTTACCGTCACGTGGGCATGCAAAGGCAATAGATATATATAACACATATTCCATAAAATGTAGCGAAAATCTGAGAATTTCACATGAAAACGCTATCTTGAATGCCGAACATCAACTGACGATAACAACTGTCAATGCCGTGGGGAGCGCCGCGCACTCTGCATCCTGATTTTACAATAATTTCACCATAATTATACTCGTAGATTAGTTAAGTAAGATAGGTATATTACGAGTACTAGATCCTGCTCGTGTCATAGTTATATTCCTAGTAAGACAGTAATTATGAACCGCTTTCATATAACCATATTATACGGCTTCAACCATGCTAATCTGACATATGTAGGTATATAATTAAAATCGTAGCAAAGTTTTTTTTTTTTTCTAGATTTGGGAACGATTAGTCTTTTTGTTTGAAGCTGAAGCTTGTTATAAAAGGTCTTGCACACCAAGCCCAACAAATGAGTTATGATCCTTATAAAGACGGTGAAAGGGAGCACGTAGTTTGTCCTTGTTTCTAGTATTAATATTATGAATATCACTGTTTTTAGTATATTTTGCCTAATATATAAGATGTTGGCGAAGATAAATTGTGTTGCCACGGTGAGAATACCAATATCTTAAAAAAAAAACTCTCAGGGGAACTCCAGCAACTAGCTGGTAAATTGCTCGAACAGCTCGTTTTTCTATTACTACAAGTATAATGCTTCAACCACTGTTTTCAATTACGTGCAGTTCTAATGCCTGAGTAGTGGTATGAATGTCTATCTGTTATGAAACCAACCACTTCACACACCAACGTTCTACAGCATCCATCTGCCTTTGTTCCACAGTATCGGTACAAATGTTTCCGTCGCCACCATTCGCTAGCTAGACGAGAGCGATGCTTCACCGTTGTGCTTGCACAGAACTTGCTCCGCCAGTCGGAGACCAGCAGAAATGGGACATTAGTGCTACTGGTCGTGACGGAAGAGTGCGGTTTAGGTACATAAGCACTTAAAATTTTGAAAAAACTTTTTAAGAGGTCACTTATCTAGGTTAGAAAATACAAAAATTGCATTATAAAGTTTCATTTAATAACCAAGTCTGAATTTTCTTCTTATAATTTCTTGATTCATTTTTGTAGGATTAAGTAACGAATAAAAACTGTTTTACAAAAAAAAAACACAACCGACTTCAAATAAAAAACACTTTAAAGTGAAAAATAAGTTTAATTACGGAAGTCGGTGTCTTTGGATCTGTATTTTAGTTTTTTGCCACCGACTTCCGAAATTAAAGTTATATTTCACTTCGAAGTGTTTTTTTTTTTGAAGTCAGTTGTTTTTTTTTGTAAAAAAGTTTTTATTTTTCACTTTTTAGTGAGTCACTTATAAATTTATCTATTACAATAGTTACAATAGCCTAAAAATGTCAACTGCTCATCACCTCTTACAAAATATTCCTTTTTCCGATCCAGGGACGTTAATTGTTGAGGAGCTCTCCTGGTAAGAACCAAAAGAACTGCACCATTTGCATTGTGACGAGCATAAATTACTTAGCAACAATAATAAAGTAATCGAATCGCAACCCGTGAAATACCTATTATTGAGTAGTTCCGGTGGCCACCTCTGGTCTTCATCATCAGTTCCACTTCACCGAATGGTGCTTTCCAAGAGCAAATGCACGAGTTACTATAAAATATACCCAAATCGCTATGGGTGTGCCCAGATTCTGACTTGGTGACAATGGGACCACCTCGAGAGTATACCCTTTGAAACAAAAATAAAAATTTTGAAAATCCGTCTATATATGACGGAGTTATGCCCGAAAATACATTAAAAAAAAATACAAACATCCGAATTGATGATAACCTCCTCCATTTTGAAGTCGGTTAAAAATGGAAAACGTTGTGATTGGGTTGGAACTTTCCCACGATTTCGGGACTCTTAGAAACAATTAAATACCTATTTTATGATCTGTCAGTGCGACCCCAATTAGTAACGAAATATCTTGTTTCCTTGAAACGTATTATGAGTGGCTTTTGGGCCGGCCATTAGTCGAAAGGCTATATTCTACGTCAGTTAGGATACAATAACTCAAGTAATTCTAAAGAAACACATAAAATACCCACATCTGGCCGGCCTAAGTCGATGCCGGAGTGAACCCTTAAAACAATGGAAAACATTGTACAGAAACGTATTATGCGAAGTTGCGAGAATTTGGGTCTATGTTATGAAAAACCAGAGGCTGGTAGCTGGCGTGGCGATGTGAGAGGAGGAAAGGAAAACGAATGGGATGGCAGTCAAAATAAAACCACGGAAAGCATGAGGCGCGAGTGTTATAGAGTTGAGTTAGAACCGCGGGAAGTGATAGTCTAGAAGTCAGGTTAAAAACTACGGAAAGCGTTAGGCGCAAAAGTTATAGAGTCGAGTTAAAACCGCGGGAAGCGTTAGGCGTAAAAGTCTAGAAGTCAAGTTAAAACCACGGGAAGCGTTAGGCGTAAAAGTCTAGAAGTTGAGTTAAGACCACGGGAAGCGTTAGGCACGAGAATCTTAGGGTTGAGTTACAACCACAGGCAGCGTTAGGCGATATTCGAGGTTTTGAGTTAGGACCGCGAGACGATAGAGTTAACTTAGTAACGCGAGAGGCGACAAAAACTACAGTCCAAGGTAGATAAGTTAGAAGACTTAGGTAATGCCAAACGATTACGACAGTAAGGGATCGAGCATTATTTAATAAGTTGATAGTGGGTTATAGACCACGTTAGGTAGCGAATGACGTAGTGTACGCTAGACAATCAAGTTCAGTGAGGTGTGCCCGCGGTGAAGCTGGTAATACGTGCAGTATTTCTTAAATGAGTTATAATATAATTTCCTATAATATAATTTCCAAAGAGATATTTGGTAAGTGTGAACTCTAATAATGTTTAGAATCGTATTTTATAATTCTCTTGTATTACGTGACTACGTCCTAATCCGTACCTTAATAGATATTGTCACTTGCGTTTAGTTATAGAGAAACGCAGAAGACCTACCACCATACTTGACAATGAGCCTCAACGCTCTTGACTCTTAAAGACTGTTGAACCTTAACTGACGCACCACATATGGAAGGCAGAATCGTAAATGCACAGTACATCTAAATCAAACTAGGCTATAAAGCCGATCTTTAATTACATTATAAATCAATCAAACGTTAGTGATGATTACTGCTTCCAAATGGCCTGACTACAGAACACTTTACGTGAGGCTTGGTATATGCGCATTTCCGGGTTGTGGGGGTAGGCTTCTTATATAATCACAAACTGAATTGGTAGTCATTCTAAGAACACTAGGGATCATATCTCGATAAAATTCTACAACCGGCTATGGTATGCCAATTACTAAATCGACACTATTTATCGAGACATGTGAATACGGACGCCTGTGCGGTGAAAACTGAACGACTTATGTTTTGAGTGGTGAAAACTGAACGACATAATTATGTTCCGTGCGGTTAAGACTGAACGACATAATTATGTTCTGTGCGGTGAAGACTGAATGACATAATTATGTTCAGTGCGGTGAAAACTAAAGGACATATGTTTTGAGCGGTGAAATCTGAACAGCATTCTCTCAATGGCAAAGATTAAGGAAATGTGAAGTGACGAAATACCACTTCGGTGTGCACCAAGTACAATCACAATGAGTTTTGCCACAGAATGAGTCTATCCTAGGCCGATAGAGTTATTAGTTCTTATAACTTATCAGACAGAGACTGTTGCTGGGGAGTTTGTTGCGCCATTTCTTCTCCCCAGCTCAAACACTAGGAAGTGGTGAAGGGTGGGCACTTAGGGACTGTCTATAAATCACCAAGAGAGTTGATCCACAATTCTATAAATTAAACAATTCTTGAGTTTTGATCCGCTAGCCTGATAATGAACCTAATTTATAATTTACCTAATGTCTTGAATTTTGTATTCTTTGGCTCCGACCAATAATCAGGACTTTAAAAAGGATTATCGAAAACTCTATTAAATGATTATTGAGTTTCGACTGTCAACTCTATTATCTAGTAATTCTTGAATGTTGTATTCTATAACTCAGACCAATAATTCGGTTAGACTGACATGAACTAGTGTCTTACGGATATGCTTGTTGTGCAAAGATTGACATTCCAGGGGTTTGGGGGGACCACATCTACTTCATATCCAGTCTAAGGGCTGTTAGGGCAATGTCTCCAAAAGAGCATGATGCCGACGCAATGCCGCTCAAACTGGCCGCCCCGTTGCTAGACAAGGACGGTCGTACGGTTACCGCAGGGAACGCCGCTTACGTCCGTCGCCCCCCATACATCAGGACCCGAGGCGATGGCGCGTAGTGTTCCACGCGCGCTCCTCTTAGACGTCGCGGGGGGAGTCAAACACCTCACTCCCCCCGCTCGACCGGACGGGGCCCGCAATGGCGGGCGGGCACCAGTCGGGGGTTGCGGAAGGTTCGTACGTTCCCGTGACCCCCGGCGCAGGTGTGAGATGGAACACCGGGGTGGTTTTTAGTCAGTAAGAGTCTGACAGACCCCTCCGCCCCCCCAGGGCGGGGGACATCCATGAGGATTTTCCACCCCGGAACAAAAAAAAAAAAGGGAAAGCCGCTTCGTCACGTTTATCAGTTCGAAAAAACTGCTAGGGACCATGTCTCCATAAGAGCACGATGCTGATGAAATGTCGCTGAAAAGCTACTTGCGTCACTTTATGGAAATGTTGCTCTAAGTACTCTGAGTGTAGATGTGAGGTATCGTGTGAGTTACGACTAACCAAATACCTGTAGCGCTAGCGTATGGGTTACATACAAGCTTATATAATAATATAGTTAGCATCTCACTATTATTTAGATTTCTAAAACCACATTCAATGTATTTTAATAATCATGAATTCCTAAGTCTTATTCACTATTAGTTTAAATCATTTCCTTGCCTTATTAATGGGACAAGGCATCGGACTTCTTTCTATTTGGGAATTCATTTCATCTCAATCGGTGGGAGAGTGTCCAGTCTGGAGACGAGCTCTACAGGGCCGTACGGAGGCGGGGTGCGGCCTTTTCCCCTTAGGGGGAAACCGACCTAGATACAAATATTAACATAATTAGGAAAATACGAAAATTATATCAGCCTGGGGTCCTTTAGGTACAGTCACAACTAGCTATTGACATTTTCATAGGACCACTTTTATATTTATACCTAACCCTAAGTCAAAACTTCGAATTCAACAGTTGCTGGAACTTGCATGCTATACTCCAAGGTGCAAAATGGCAGCTTAGTATCTGGACAGCCATTATGGCGACAGGTTCATGCCATACGGAAGCAATAAAAAAGGTACAAATCGCTGTAAAAAAAAAGGTCATGACTGGGCACATAAATGGAGAATCAAATTGAATGAATTGAAGTCACTTCAAATTAATTTTACCAATAGGAATTGTGATTACCACCCAATCTACATAAATGGCCAACAAGAGCCATACGCAAATACAGCCAAATACCTTGGCATAACGCTTGACGCGAAACTGCGCTGCAAAGCGCACGTCAAAAAGAAAAGACAGGAACTAGGCATGCGTTTTAAAAACATGTATTGGTTGATTGGACGGTATTCCTGCCTATCGATATATAACAAAATTTTATTATCGCCGGGTTAATTCAAAAACCAACTAACTCAGTGATTTTGGGATATTGAGTTAAATATACACACCGATTCAAAATTTTATTCTCTTTCTACTGGTAAAACATACTAAGCCGTCCGATGCTTTGTTTCGGAGATACTGAGTGGTGAAACCAACTATCTAACCATATCGCTTATATGCAAAACAAATATTACTTGTTAATCAGCAAAATTATGTTTTGTATCGAAGTCAAACAAGATACCTAAATTTAATAAAAAAATTAAAATAAAAAAAACCTGCGAAATATACGGAATTTTGGGAAAGAAAAACGATCACATCCAATTATATGGTTTTAGTACTTAGAATCAACAGGAACTAGCGTTAATATTCAATGATAATAGCAGTTATAACAGGATAACAGCTATTACCTGTTGATTATTTATTAATACTTGACACAAAATCAAGAAGTCATTGTTAATAAATAGGTTTAGTAGGTTTTACTTCTATAATTTTGATCCTGATCGCAACAAAATATCGATAAGTAAAACCGATTAACCGCGGGAAGTTGGTTTAAATTTTGCAGTTTTCGACTTCGCATGCGTCAAAGTCGTTGTTGCTCTCGCGCCGACGACATCTCGATTCATTTTGTGGTGGCGAAAAATTCAGTTCCAAGTGATAGTAGTAGTAGGTGTTTGTGCACTAAAATGGATTCTTGTGATGCTAATCCTCCTCTTCCAGACTTTCAAACTCAGAGTAAGTAACACAATTTGGGCTAAATATTAATTCTTCCAGATTATTTTTTGAACACGCGTCTTATTGTAATTACTTCAGCTACAAAACAATAATTTAGGACAAACGATATGCTTAAGTCTATTAACCAGTGATAATTTGTGTTGGCTTACATGTTATTTGAAGTTCTCTAATGGAATTTGATCGTTTTAAACGAGCCATTGTAACTTTATACCTCAATTCATTCATTTGGGTCGATACTGGGGGTTAACTATTATTTTCGAAGATTTAATTGCTTGATTTAATTTATCCATATTATAATTTTATATTTTATTATAATTAAAGGTGAAAGTGTGTGTTTATTTTATCCTTCTAACGTCACAACGGAACAACGGATCAGTAAATTTTTCCGTATTTTTTTAAGACAAAACAACAAAATGAAAAATTTATAACTTTTTATTTCAGGTGATGATAAAGTGGAACTCCTGATGAATGATGATAACGACGACTTATTATCTCAAGCATACGTAAATTTCACGATATGTCAGTCGAAAAATGTTGAAGATATATGAATACTGTCGAAAGGAAAGGTAAATAATAATTAAACAAAAAAATAAGGAGGTTGGATGTGTAGTTCTATCACGTAATCCCGTCGGTTTTAGATTTAATTCCCGTTACCAAATTCAATAACTAACATAAAGCCCTGATCCCACCATAACTATAGATATCCTATAACTTCCAAGTTATTGTAATGATGAATTAACTTAAAAAAAACAATAAACCCTACTTACAGGAAATGATTCAGATGGATTGGAAGAAAGTAACTACGAAAGCCCCGAAAAAAACTATCTAGAAGATCAGCTCATTACATTGGAAGATTTGCTGGCGTCGGTTTCTTCTTTTATTACTCAACAAAATCGTGATTTACAACCGTTAAACCCTCTTAATATTGATAAGGATAATGATTTAAGTGACGCGTCAACGATACCAACAATTATTGTAATGGAAATTTTTAATCGTGCTGTTGAAAGTACACTACATCACATGTATCGGATATTGTTGAAAATATCTTCCGATATTCCCGCTCATCGCTACGGAACCAGACTAAAAAAAAGGCAGTAGCGAATTCAGCAGCTGCAACTACAAATGCCATCGAAAGGCAAACCTTCCAACCCAATTAAATCAGCTGGACCATGCACCATTGCTCATTCCAAATGCAAAATAATCCGACTTGCTGAAATTGTGCAAAAAAGGAGTAATCCCCGAAGTACACCAAGCGTGGTTTGAAAATTTAGCGACTAATAGTAGTAAACTAGACCGTATACCAAATGTTGTTGTGTCTTCTGATGAAGAATAATCTTTTTATAAGTTTTTCATGCCTTTGTGTTCGTTTTTCTTATTTTTTTTTTTAATTTGGTGCGTTTTTAATCAAACTATTTTCAATGTATTAATCCATCTTTAACCCTTAGTTTTCATGATGAAAACGGTTTGTTAAGGGACACAGCATGTGTTAGTATAAAATTTGTACAAATATCGGGAAGTAAAAGCGACTAAAATTTTAGTTTTATGCATTTTTCCCCAAACTAGCAGGATTATTCGGAACAAATACATTATAGTTCGATGTATATATTTAAATTAATGACCAGTAACTTTCTGTGACTCGGCAGTAGGGCTTAATTTCGAAAATAAAGCCTTTATTTTATAGGGAGGTAAAAGCAACTAAATAAGGGGGTTTAGGGTACAAAATGCAATATTCTCTGAAACCCTGTTAATTTTCTATGAACTGCTATAAATCAACGCATACTTGATTTAATTATACATCAGATGCTGTTTCTTATAATAACATTATCTAAGATAGTACATGTTTTTTTTTAATATAAACTTTCAAAACTTCCTTGCACAAAATCATAATTTGGGTAGTTAGTTGGTTTTTGAATTAACCCAACGATTTATGCATATTCTTATGCCAATATGGACATATGGCATCCAACTATGGAGCTGTACTAAACCGACCAAAATCAAAACTATACAAACATTCCAGAATAAGGTACTCAGGAGTATTGTTAATGCGCCCTGGTATATAAGAAATGACGACCTCCATCGTGACCTAAAAATGGAACCCAGTCACCAACATAATACAAAAATGAACACGGACTCCACCGACATGTGAACACCGAGGCAATTGGGCTGTTAGACCAAAAAAATATAGTGCGAAGACTAAAACGAACAAAACCTTTTGAGTTGGTGTAGTGTAAAAAGTGTCGAAATAAAAGTGACAATGACACACATAATAGCACATGAAAAAAGTGTTTATATCATTATATCAGACTCGAAGAAAGTGGAACGGACTTGTAAAGTATAATCAACACTATTCTAAGTTTTAAAATAATTATCACGTAAAAAAGTAAGTTAGATTAAAATTGGTTATTAGTCTCATAGGCTAGATTGTAATTAATTATTAAGAACCTGGTTCTTTTTAATAAAGGATAAAAAAAATAAAAAGAATCTGGATGGTGCACATTTTCCAGCAAGCAAGTACAACTGCTCCGCAAATAAGTTGGCGTAGACCAGCGATACTTATAGAGGCATCTAAGGATATACGTTAAGACAAGGGTTCCACCTGTAAGCCCGTGGCACTGGCGACACGTTGCAGGTGTTCAGTCGTGAGCTGCGGGTGTTACTCCGACAGTTCAGCCGACGCCAAGCGCGTGCTATCTTTAATTTAGTTTCCACTAACAATAGTTCGCCCAAAATTAGAATGCCCGAAATCCGATACGACATTTAACCACTCAGGGAATTTGGGTATTTGTGACGTGAACAAGGTAACAGAGAAGGGGAAGGTATAAAAGGAGGATAATAATAGATCTCTTTATTAAATTCATAAATTAAATTTTAAAATTGTATCGTTCAATTTCATCTTAACACGCCTTTGTCCAATTTGTTTATTAACGATTCGATTTATTTTTCCTCGTGTTCAATCTAAAATAAATGCTCAGCCCTGCCTGCCTGGGCCGGCATTGTCTATAATATTATTTCATGTTAATCTCATCAGCCTTTCGTTCCACTTTCAGAAAACTAAAAACAACTAGTAAGTAACGGTTTGATTCATAGACTTTGAGCCTCACAACTTAAGCTTCAAGGCTCCGTACTTCAGGGCGGCTGCGTTACGACCTAGACGGCTAAGCTTACCTTTTAGTTGAGATTGTAAATGCGATTATCGCAGTCAATTAGTCGCACACAAAGGGTCAAATGCGCTTCACTTTAGACCTGTCCAATTAGACCGGCCGCCATTTTGAAGCTCTAATTATAATTTGTTCTGTCTACTGTAATTAAAATAGATTTTCACTTAAAACGATATAAATGGTTTTGTGTACAGTGAGCTGCTTAATAAACCGCGAGCCTGAACAGTCATCATCCAGTTACGCCTCATCTATATTATTCCTGTTTACCGATGTAATTTGTATGTCGAGTTATTTTTCTCTCAATGATAACCACAATTTAGGACGTCTTAGTTTCTATAAATTATTGTATCACTGAGATAAGCTGTGGACGCAGGCTAAATAAATAATACTTTTATAAATATTGTATGTTTGCGAGAGACTATTTTGGGAATAAATGTCTAAAGTAAATGTTGTATGTAAAACTATATTTGTCAATATGTCGACTTTAATGGCTGTGTATCTCAACCGTATTACACGAGATCGGGCGTGAGCCAGGGCAGCAATGTAGGGCCTCTCGAGTTTATTGTAATGATAAATGACTTGCCGGAAGTCGTCAGACATGGGACTTGTTTATTGTTTGCGGATGACCTTAAATTGCTGCTCGAGGTTCGGGATCACTCGGATTGTGAACGCCTACAGGAAGACATTGACAGAGTGGTCGAATGAAGCAATGACAATAAACTGCATTTTAATGTTGCTAAATGTTCGGTGATGTCGCTCACTCGAGCGCGAACTCCCTTGAGTTATCAGTACAAGGTTGAGGATGTGCCGATGCAACGAGTGTCTCAGGTACGAGACTTAGCGGTAGTCTTCTCTCAGGAACTAACTTTCCGTGAGCATATCAATAAGATATGTAAGAAGGCATACAGAAACCTAGGTTTCGTACTCAGGCAGTCCCAAGGATTCACAAACATCACGACACTAAGGGTACTATATGACGCATTAATCGGAAGTCACCTCGAACATAGCGCATTCATTTGGGCTCCTCATGAGGCGAAATATAGTGTTATGTTGGAACGTATCCAAAATAAGTTCACGCGACACTTGTATTACAAGCTGTATGGGGTATATCCATTATACCCATAGATGTACCCTACACTATTAGTTCTGGGTATGGTAGGGTATAACACTCTAAGAGTACGACGGGAGTTTTCGCTCGTAGCGTATGTAGTGAAACTACTACGTGGCGTGGCGCATAACCCGGGAGTGCTGCGACACCTACAGCTGTACGTGCCCGACCGGTACGTGTGGAGGCGGCAACGCCCGCCCCTGCTCGCTGTGCCTGCAGCCAGGACCAACCTGCTGGCGAGAACTCCTCTCACTAGAGCCATACGCGTGGTGAATGAGGTTCACGGGAGGGTTGATGTATTGTGGTGCAACTTGAGTGGATTCGCAAAAGTTACGCTATATGTAATAAGTTATTTAGATTAAGATATTTTTTAACTAGGTATAAGGTGTAGATTTAGGATTTAGTTAGTAAGGCCACTCTGTCGCATTGGATCATAGATCTGTAATGATAGTGTAGGTAAGATTGTTATAAATAAATAAATAAATTTGTAGAAAAATATCTTAGCACATTATGTATTTCAGATTAATCATACTTACATAATATGTAATAAGTTATAAGTTATAAGTTTCATAATATTGACTCTTGGTCTGAAAGATTAAAGTTACTTTCAGTTGATATGTGTACGATGAAGGTGATAATATGTATACACATATTGATGTAATCTGTACACTTAGAACGGCTGTCGGGCCCACAGGCTTACGGACCCACAGACTCAGGGACCAACGGCCCACGGGTTGGGTAACATTGGTAACGGCGGAGGCAGGTACGGTTGGTGGACTCACGTTAATTGTACTATGATAAGGACACCTGATAGTGTGATCTTACTTTGTACGAAGAAACACAGGATGACTGGCAGGGAAGGCCTTGTGGCATTTAGTTTGTTAGTTTAGTGTTCGTAGCTTGTATCATTTGTACAGTCAAAAATATCCCTCAAAGCAATTAGTTAGCCTACTGCAGAAGGTGTTGCAGATCTTACAGGTACTTATAATATAACATCAATCCTGTTTCCCCGTGTATCTGAAGTACAGTCACATTTCGCCAGGTATGTTAATTGTTTCTCATCTTCAGATACCACACGCTCCACGGTCTCCTCACTAAAACTCGGGTTTTCTAAGACTCGTCCGCAATTAACCGTCGAATGACATCACCGAAACGGTAATTATGAAAGAAAGTTGGTGTGATTTCCTAGAGAGCGTTTTTTTACATCGTAGAGTCAAACCCCGGTGCCATCATTTTCACGACGGCCGTCACCGCAGCCGTTATGTGGCGGCCGCCACTATTCTAGGAAACCGTAGCATAAGCGCGGTATCGCAGTCTGCTTATTGACGGATATTGAACACGACGCGGGTGACGGGCTGGTAGTCGTACGAAAGCAGAATGTACAGAAGGATCAACGGTAACAACACGAGGTAAATGCCAACATTTAAAGAAGTCATATTATTTTACTTGCTTCCGCCCGCGACTTCGTCCGCGCGGTTCAACATACAGCATATAGTGGTACTCGGCGTTATCGTAGCTTTCTGTCAGTGAAATACTGTTTTTTTATCGGAATAGTACTTATAACAATAAATTGGTTTAGATTCCCACTAAGCAAAACATCGTCTGGAGTGAATACGTTTTTCTATTATAAGATAATTATTACTTTCAATTTTGTAAAACTAAATGAGAGAGAGTGTTCAGCTGTGGTATGTATCTCAAGCTGCATTCTGTTTCGAGTCAACCTTCTGACCTTCAAACAGATGTCGAGGGATAAGCCCATAGCACTGATTGCTCTCAAGGGACGTTTTGTGTACATTTATGTACTTAAAGACGTCTTTTTAGATTTCTAATGATGTACCGTTTATAGCTATGTCAAGAGGTTCACATAAAAGTGTTTTTGTATGTCTTTATATGCGACCTCAATTATAATCTTGTACCGGGAATAAGGCACTTGAGGTAAACCCTACTTGTAGGGATCATCTTACACAAATTATTTTAGGAAATTTTTCATAGATTATGATTGAATGTACCCTCAAAAATGCAGTCATACGCCTTCTACCTTTGTAACAGACAAGCGCGTCGAACACTCAATGTGTCATGGCAACGGGTTCCAATCATCCACAGTGCTCACCCAAACCATCTCGGCATCACTTTGGACAGGTCCCTTAACTTCCGAGAAACTGCGAAAACAACAACCAGAAAGTGCATACCAGAAACAACTTATTCCGTTGCCTTACATCCACCACATGGGGGGCATCTTCTAAGTCTTGCGAACAATTAGAATAGCACTTTCTTTCTCCACAAGTGAGTATGCTTGTCCAGTATGGAGCCGATTTGCCGACGCTAAGTTAGTGGATACAGCTCTTAATGAGACATTCCGGTTGTAAATACTGTTTCCAGAGACTGGTAACGCACCTCCAGAAATTCGCAGTACTATGTAAAAGTTAAAATCATTGATTTAGTAATAATAATTGTACTTAAAATATTTGCACGCCATGAGAAATGGCAAACATGACGTGAGCCACTCTTATTTAAGATCCTGCAGGTACTCGTACGTATTATTTTAATTCTGTATATATACATAATGTTCGAGCAAATAAAAATTCTTTCTTTCTTTCTTTCTATAGCCAGCCGCGCTACCCAATGCATAACTTTAGTCCAGTGCCACAGAGGCTTAAAAGCCGCAAAAAAAATTTGGGTGCGTGAGTCCAGCCAATTCTAACCCCTCCACAGGAATATGGGATCTTTGGCAAGAACTGCTTAAACTTCCTGATTTCTTTACTGAACTATAAGAGAGCCCCCCATCCCGGCACAACTTACCGTGGTCAACTTGGAAATACTTAAAAAAACTTCGTATCTAAATAGGCCGCACCGAGGACAACTTCCACAAGTGGGGATTCATGGACGGCTCTGACCTCCAGAGTGTATGCAGCGTCTCTCCACAGACAATGGGACACCTCCCATTTTGCGCCGCATGCTCTCTCACCTGCACACGTGGTAACCTAATAGCTACGTTTGAAGATGCAAATAAATGAACATTATTATTATTATTACGTCAGCGATCGGTATTCGCGTTGTTGAATTTTGGGCAATACAAATTTAAAAAACTATATAGGTATATTTTTTCGTTTTATTTTTGCCATAGACACACTAAAAAGAAGATTGAAGGTTTAATTGTAAAGCCATATTAAAGCTGAATTAGCATATAAGAACTTCGTAGTAGCAGGTGTAGTACAGTAAATTGATATCAGCCAAAAGATGTGCACTTACAACGCAGAACGAAATGTCACGCTAATGCTTGCTACGCCACCATAGCGGTAGCCGCAGTGAATAGCCTATGCCGTAGTGGATAGCCTACGTCGTAGCGGATAAACTACGGCGTAGCTTATAGCCGACGCCGCCGCCCGTAGCAGACAGCCAACGTGTTGTATTAAGCTGCTTTTTAGGGTTCCGTAGCCAAATGGCAAAAAATGGAACCCTTATGGATTCGTCAAGTCTGTCTGTCTGTCTGTCCGTCATTATCATTATCATTATCATTTATTGCATTCATGTAGTTTACAAGTTGTTACAAGTATATAGGTTTCATACATGAACCCTGCTAGGGCACAGCAATATAAATAGTTTAATGTTCTACAGTGTCACAATAATAAAACCACTGTGCTTAAATAAAAATACAAATTTTGACATGCTTATCAGATGTCCATCATTCATTATTTAAATAAGTAACTGTCATTATATAAAATATGAGGATATGGATAATAATAATAATAATAATAAATCATTTATTTCAGGCAAAATGGCCCATAGACATATACCTTACAAACTAACATACATAAAATATAAAACAAAACTTTTGTTAAAAAAATAACTTAAAACTATGTTAGTATCACTTCACTAGCTTGTCCTTGAGCTGCCTTGTGGTACTTGTCCGCGGAAGCGACGGAACACTACGTCTTGCGGCCAAAAGTCTTCTGCCATGACGACGGACAGGTAACAATTCGGTACTCGCACCACGAACGCCTTGAAGTTGACGTTGCGTTGCGACTCCAGTAACTGCACCCTCGGCGAGTACCTCGTCTTCTGGCGCACGTACTCCACGATGTCCTCCGCCTTAGTGGTGTAGTGTAGGCGGGAGATGTACACCGGGGTGTTCGGCTTTGCGGCACGTAAGCTTACTCCGGGCTCCGTAGGAGCTTTGCCGCAGCGGTTCTTGTTCGTTCGTGACTGACGCTTCCTCCTTTGCACAGTCACAAAGTCCTCAACATCAGCCTTATTCGGGGCTTTGTTTGGCATCATAATTGGAGCGCCACTCGCGGCACTCGCAGTGACGACAGCGAAATCCTTTTGCAAGGGTTTCGCCAGGGCTGCGGACACTGGCAGGGGGACGGAGCGAGGGGCTCGGGCGGCGCCGCATGGAGGTGCTGCGGAGACGGGCAGTGGGCTGCGGGGCACGCGGGCGGGGCGCGCTGCAAGCTCAGCAAACGACGGATGCGCTGGCGATGAAACTGCTGACGCGGAGTTTGACGACGATACATCGAGGCCGGCTCCACGACACATGTTTACGTTAGACGCATCGACTGATGACCTAGTTACCGCCACACTGTTGCGCAACTCAGTAAATTCTTTGCGCAAATCGGCGACGGTGTTTTGGGATGCATCTAATTTCGCTAGAACATCCGCGAGGCGGGCCTTCAGATAGACAATGTCCTTCAGAAGGCTCGTTACATCGACGTGGTCGAAGGTGACGGGTGGAAGCTTGTGTAGCTCCTTCGCCACAAACGTCGGCACGTCGTCCGGGTCAGTCTCCTTAAACAGCGTGATTATGTCTTGCAGGCTTCTCTTAGTCCCGTCACGCCGGCGAGACACCATCTGGTCGCGCTTGTTAAGCACACTGAACAACAACAGCTTGGCAGCAGCGATGTCGTCCTCGCTGAAGTTCGTTGCACAGATCTGAACAGCGGACACTTCGTCCATCACATCCAGCTTCTGCTGCAGGAACGCCAGCAGCTCATTTGCCACAAGTTCACTGCTCATGGCGAGAAAATTACGAGCGACAGCTCGCGCCGCGCTAGTCAATGCACAGAATATGCACACACGTCCGCATCGAAACGCGGCATAAGCGAGACTGGTAAGAACAATTATTTGGTCATAGTTTTCATTCATAAATTAAAATAAGATAAAAAAAAAAAAATGCGATAACAATAATACTCATTAGACATATCATAACATAGGTAGGTTGTTAGTGAAAAATTGTGGATGATGTGTATAGTGTCAATTTAAAACATAATAATAATAATAAAAATGCAATGTCAAGATTTACTTATCGTCAAAGAATTCCTTTAGAGTGTAATACGATTTTAATTTAAGATATTTAGGGAGACTGTTTTTAAATTTATTTTCGTACTCTATGTCCTTAATTAAATTTGGAAGCTTATTATATATTTTTACGCACATGGCTAAAGGTCCTGAATGGAATATAGTTAATTTTGAGCTTGGTAAGGCTAATTCATTCTTGTTTTGGCGTCTAACACTGCGATGGTGCGGGCGAAGGTCCCTAGTGAGTGGAAATAGTGACCGGTGTTTTCTTACAAATTTGCCAACTTCTAAAATGTAAATACTAGTTAGTGTAAGGACCTTGTATTTTACAAAGAATGGCTTGCAGCTTTCTGTGTTATCTATATTGGCAAGAATTCGTATACATTTCTTTTGTAGCATAAAAAGTCTGTCTTTGTCTACGCCATTTCCCCACACCACGATTCCATAATTTAGCCAGGAGTATGCATAGGCATAGTATGCTGTTAGAGCAGTTTTAAAATCGGTAGCTCTTTTAAGCTCCCCCAAGGCATATATAAAGCTGGCTAGTTTGTTTGTCAATGCATCTATATGGGCTTTCTAGTTTACATTGGTATCTATAGTAAACCTAACAATTTAAACTCGTTTATGCATTGCAGCTTTATGTTGTTGTATGAGTAACCTATATCCAATTTGCGTTTTTGGTATGGTCTATATTGCATTAGCTTCGTTTTGTCAAAATTTAACTCTAAGTTATGATCTTTTAACCATGCTATTATTTTGGAGAGCTTATCGTCTAGACTTAAGTTTAGGTTTACTTTATTAGTGTAAGGAAAAATAATAGAAATATCGCCAGCAAATAAAATACTTTGAGCATCAATTTCTTTAGGGAGGTCATTAATATAAACTAGAAACAATAAGCATCCCAAAACGCTGCCTTGTGGTATTGACATTGATATTTTTGCTTTATTGGATCTTACGCGTGTTATTTGGCCAGTGTGTGGGTCGCTATGTTCTACCTCCACGAATTGTTCCCTATTTTATAGGTACGAGCAGAACCACTTATGTGCTGTACCTCTAACACCTATAGCATATAATTTATTAAGTAGAATGTCGTATGAAACTCTGTCATAGGCTTTGCTCATATCCAGTAAAATCCCTATTGCATAGTTTTTGTCATTGATTATATTTAAAGCTTCCTGTATATACTTAAATATTGCTAATGTCGTGGATCTATTTTTTCTGAACCCATTCTGGCTATCGTTGAATATTTTATATTTTTCGCAATAAGAATAAAGTCGTTTCGACATCGCAGTCTTCAATATTTTTGAGAAGGTTGGTAGCAATGCTATCGGTCGATAATTACTAGTGTCAGTCTGGTCTCCCTTTTTGCAAATTGGTTTCACTATTGATACTTTTAGCAGGTCGGGGACTGAGCCTTCATCTAAAGACTGATATGTTAAATAAGTTAACGGCAACGTTAATTCTTCAGCACATGCTTTTATAAGTACAGGCGGTAGCTCGTCATGCCCATAACTTCGCTTGTTTTTCAATTTTTTTATGATAAACATAATTTAGGGTCAACAGGTCTTAGGTAAATGGAGTTTTCGCTTTGGGAGGAGTTAGGACGGCCAGTTGGACAAACGTTCCCATTTGCGGTATCCGTTTTTCCCCCTGACACAAAATAATCATTGAAAGCGTAGGCAACGGTTGTCGCGTTTTCTGTAACAGTATTCCGTCCGTATGTCACAACCACTTTTTTCCGAAACTATAAGTACTGTACTGTTGAAACTTGGTAAGTAGATGTATTCTGTGAACCACATTAGGATTTTAACACAAAAATAGAAAAAAAAAAACAATAAATTTTGGGGGTACCCCATACTTAGAACTGAAACTCAACATTTCTTTTTTCATCAAACCCATACGTGTGTAGTATCTATGGATAGGTCTTCAAAAATGATATTGAGGTTTCTAATATATTTTTTTTCTAAACTGAATAGTTTGCGCGAGAGACACTTCCAAAGTGGTAAAATGTGTGTGTAACCCCTGTAACTTCTAAAATAAGAGAATGATAAAACTAAAAAAAATATATGATGTACATTATCATGTAAACTTCCACCGAAAATTGGTTTGAACGAGATCTAGTAAGTAGTTTTTTTTTAATACGTCATAAATCGTAAACTGCATATTATGTTACTTGCTACTACGGAACCCTTCATGGGCGAGTCCGACTCGCACTTGGCCGCTTTTTTTTACATCATTGGGTGTTGGACTCGTATTTCATCTGCGTATATTTAATTAACATAATAAACGTACTTTAATATTTATATTCTTAGACATTCCCCCTTCCAATCTACCCATTACGAGTGAAAGGGTATAAAAAGGCATGGCGCGCTGTTAACGGGCTCTCGATGACTCCCACTCATTTCCCCCACTCGGTTGACCACACCCCTGACGTGCTCGATGTATCACTTTTAAAGAATATCAACCTACGGTTGGATTCTATATAGGTGATACACGAACTATCATCTGACCACCGACCAGTTGTGCTTAAGCTAGCCCCTCGCGTAGGCCTCCCCGACCCCGATCAACCCCCCTCCACAAAAGTGGTAACGGACTGGAGGAAAGTAAGCGAACGCCTGAAATCCAACACGTCCCCCCACCTAGACTCCATCCCCGACCTCTTCGACTCTATCGCTGACACGACGGCTGCGATCGACTCATTCACTGGACACGTACAATCAGTCCTGAACGATTGTTCATGGGAAGTTCCAGCGACGGACGACCGGCGCTGGAAGTTGCCGGACGACGTACGTGAACTGATGACTGAGAAGAACGCGGCTGTCCGTGCGTACAGCAACTTTCCCTGCGACGCGAACCGAGCCCATATGCGCTACTTACAGCGAGCTGTAAGGAGCCCATATGCGCTACTTACAGCGAGCTGTAAGGACACGTGTAGCGGAGCACTGGGAAACGGGTTGGGATAAGTTGCTGAGCGAACTAGAGCCTACCCACCTAGCATTCTGAGAGCTTCAGAGGAAACTCAAAACCCGAGAAGTAGCCCCTATGCCCCCCTTGATCCGCCCAGACAATACCATCGCTTTCGATGACGTCGACAAGGCCGAGTGCCTAGCCGACAGTCTTGAGGCCCAATGTTCGCCCAGCTCTCAACCTGTAGACCAAGCTCACCTCTCTGAGGTCGACGCCGAAGTCGAAAGGAGAGCCTCCCTCCCCCCCGTAGAAAACCCCGAGTGCCCTCTGTCTCCCGTCACCCCCGACGAAGTGCAGGAGCTCATAAAGGGCCTTAAGCCCCGTAAAGCCCCCGGTTCTGATGGAATGACCAATAAGATGTTCCAACTCTTCCCTGCCCACCTGATCATGCTAATGACCACCATCTTCAATGGTGCCATGAGCAATAACATATTCCCCCAAGCGTGGAAACAGGCCACTGTCATCGGCATTCCCAAGCTGGGCAAGCCTAAATCCGCTCCCTCCAGCTACCGCCCCATCAGTCTCCTCAATGTCATCGGCAAAATCTATGGGAGGCTTATTTATAAGCGTCTCAGAGACTATGCCGAAACGAAAGGTCTCATTCCCAACGAGCAGTTCGGTTTCCGAACCCAACACTCGTGCGTCCAACAGGTCCACCGTATCGTCGAACACATAAGCGTTGGCTTCCAACGTGGTTCGTTGACGGGTGCTGTTTTCTTCGATATAGCGAAAGCAATTTTCAATTTCAATTTATTTTTATTCTGAACAAAAATACATTTGTGTCGAATACAGGATTAATACAATAATAATAATCAATAAAAGTTACAATTAATTACAAGTTATTAATACACGGAATAATAATAATAATAATAATAATCAATAAAATTTACAAATAATATGGATAAAAAGTCAAAAATAAAATAAGAATTCAACTCAATCAAAAAAAAATCAAGAAAAATAATAATAACATGTCAAGAATGAGACTTAAACGATAAACAAGTTACACTGTGGCATTATTTTTGTCCCTAAAAAACTCTTCTATACTATAGTAGCACTTCGTCAATAGGAATGAGTTTAATTTGAATTTAAATATTCTTGGATTATTAATCATTTTTAATTCTAATGGCAATTTATTGAAAATTTGTACAGACTGTACTTTAGAGCTATGTTTGACAACATTTAATTTTGGCTGCAAATAATTAGGCAAATCTTTCCTGCGCGTTTCCACCCTAGTTACCCTTTCTTCCTTTGTCTCGTATTTCTCTAGGTTTTTTAGAAAACTACTTAGTAGGACCAAAATATAAAGACAAGGTACAGGTAAAATCTTTAATTTCACAAAATGCTCTCTACAAGATTCAGTTTGCTCTATGCGAAGAATAGTTCTGAGGGCCCTTTTTTGCATAACAAAGGCTGCATTTATATTGTATTTATAACTGTTCCCCCATAGTTTAATACTGTACCTCAGCTTGGACTCAACTAAGGCAAAATAAACATTTCGTAACTGAGCAATGGTTAATGGTTAAAAGCGTTCGACAAAGTCTGGCACAATGGCTTATTATATAAGCTATACAAACTTAAAGTGCCAGATCGTCTCGTGCTCATCCTGCGAGACTTTTTGTCGAACCGCACCTTCCGATTCCGCATCGAAGGAGCGCTATCCTCCCCCCGTCCCATTTGCGCCGGAGTCCCTCAGGGCTCCGTGCTCGCCCCTCTCATTTTCACGCTATTCACCAGCGATATCCCCAAAAGTAAAAGGGCTCAGTTGGCTCTGTTCACAGACGATACGGCCATTTACTACACCGGCGTAAGCCCCGACGCGATATCTCGCACTCTCCAAACCACAGTCAACCAACTCGGTGACTGGTTTAGGAAGTGGAGAATCGAAGTCAATCCCGATAAGAGTCAAGCGGTTCTATTTTCGAAACCGAGACTCAACCTCACCCCTCCCCGTCCAATCACCATGTTCGGCAAGCCTATCCCTTGGGAGAAGCGAGCCAAATACTTGGGTGTCACTCTGGACCATAGACTCTCTTTCGGTGAGCACATAAAGCCGGCGCGTTTGCGCGCCGCTTTCGCTCTCGGTAGACTCCACTCCCTATTGAATGCAACGCAGCAAATTGTCACTCAAGTGCAAATTGCGCATTTACACAGCGTGCATTCGGCCAATCATGACCTACGCGAGCGTGGTTTTCGCACACTCGAAACCCCACCACATCCATAGGATGCAGACCCTCCAAAACCGGTTCCTCCGTAGGGCAACCGGCTCCCCTTGGTTCGTTCGGAACGAGATCCTCCATCTCGACCTTAAAATCCCCACTATCCGTCAGTTCATGAAGCGCATTTCCAAGCGCTTCTTCCACTCCGCGGCCTCACATCGCAACCCTCTGGTTGTCGAGGCTGCCAGATATACCCCCTCCCGCATTAGTCGTACCCGCCGTCCAAGGCATGCCCTGTCCGACCCCGATGACCCCATAACCCTCCTCCAGGAGAGCAGTAGGGCCACCAGTACAGTACACAAGAACAGACCGCCATCGTTCCGACCTCGCCGCCGAGGTCCTACGCGACGCCCCCGACGTAATTGTCCCCCTCCCCGACCCTTGCTCGACGACGCGCCAGCCCGCGCCGTAGCTGAGCCTGTAGTTTTAAATTCCCCAGTTAATAATAATATAATTTAGATCCAGCTTGTCCCATCTTGCTGCCCTCCCCTCAGTGACGCCCTAAGCCGAGGTTCGTACCCCACAGGGGGTGCCCTTAGCGTGCGGTCACCTAATTTTTAAGAATTTTCGCCCCTGGCTGGAGGCTTTAAGTTAGTAGCTTAAGGCACCGGCTTGCCCGGTTAAGTAGCCAGGACCTTAGTGGTCATAACTACGAGCTGACCAATAGGAAAAAAAAAAAAAATAAGTTAACGGGCTCTGATAGTCCGGTTAAGTAGCAACGACCTCTAAGGGTCAGCTATGAGATGCCATACAAAAAAAAAAAGTTAACGGGCTCACTGTCTGCTTGGCTTTCGGACGCAACGGACGTTATCTAGGGACGTTATACTCGTAGTGTTGATTAGGGTCGTGTTATATAATTCTTATATACTTATTATTTATCTATGTGCTTGTTGTTACTTAAAATTAGTTGGTGAGAAATATAACTTTTAAGGTTGATTTGTGATTGGTTTTTATGGTTCCGTAGTTCTGACAAGGAACCATAAAAACCAATCACAAGGTTTTGCTAAAAAACCGTTAGTACTAGAAAGCTGTAATTTTGTAGGAGTGTGTACCTATATCAATTACGCCGACAAAGTGGTAAAATAAAATTTTGGAAAATATTTTTTTTAGGGTAGCTCCCCTACATGTGAAGTGGAGATTAATATTTTTTCGACATCTACCCCATCGCGTGGGGTATAGTTGAATAGGTCTTCTTATAAAACTTGGGGTTGCTAAAATTATTTTTCGATTTAATGCTCCATTTACGAAATATTTAACTTTAAAGTACAAATTTTTGTTCCAGTAGGGCGTCCCCGCCCCCCCTCTAAAAGCTAAACTGCTAGCTTGAAAAATCTGGAACAATTCAAGATGATAGTGCATTTCATGAAATTTAAAGGAAAATTATAGCAGTTAAGATAACTTTATTAGTGTAGCAGTAATAGTCGTTGAACTTGGGTGTTGGATAATTTTGTACCAAATACAAAATCCTTAGCATTAATCCTTTAAAGTGACTAAGATGAAGTAGTTGCTTGTTTATAACGGGTAAAGACTTGCATTGAATAACAAAATATGAAATAAAAAAATACATAATAAATTATCATAAGTTTCACAATACTGCCGCTAGATGGCGCTGTACCAACGGGTTACGTTTTCGTTATATTCAGCATAAAGAACAACAGAATCGTACTATATTGTGATAACAGGCTACCACGGAACCCTACACTGTGCGTGGCCCAACACGCACTTGGCCTGTTTTGTTTTTATAAGTTCCGCTTCTGGTCGCTAAGAATATAATATTTACAAAATTTATCGTCAAATGCTCCAAAATCTGAGTAAACTTTAACAACTCGCAAATATGAAACAGTTCTGTTGATAATAAGACTCATTCATCGTATTCTGTATTCCCGTCGATAGCGCTCTTTGATAAAAGTTAAACTTACAACTCAGGGTGAGCCAGCGGGCTATGAGGCGGAGTTACTCGCAAACTAATCTACAGTTAGAAACACTACAAGAGATACAAGTCAGCCTTTGTCCAGCTCGAGGCTAACTTATTATCCTAAGTCAATTTGTTCCTGTAACTTCCCACTTCCATGCCTACGCCTGGGCACAGTTTTCCTAAAATCGTAAGTTTATCCTTGGTATTTAAAAGCAATGAACTTATTGCTAAAATAAAATATGAACATTACAGTAATTAATACTTCTAAAACTTCTGTATCTAAAAACTACTCCTGTAGTTACCGAGGCTGCTTATTTAATTAAGTAGCGCGAAAGCCAGGTGATAAAAAGCTTTATGTTCCGCTGTGTCGTGACGTCATCACAAGTAGCGGACGAGACGGCACTGACGAACATACGACCTACGAGATCAGATCATCTACCGCGTGTCTTGAATCCACTAATTACGAAGGTGACAGCCAGACGACTTAAAAAAAACCATCGGAACGAAGTTCCTTATCGCACGGTATGAACTTGGCGGATGGGGGGGGGGGCTAGGCGAAAAAAAGTGTAAGAGTTTTCCGTTACGACCCTTTCTTTATTTGTTTGTTTGGTTAAACGCGCTAATCTCAGGAACTGCCGGCTGGAATTGAAAAAATCTTATTAAGTTGGATAGTCCATTTATTGAGGAAGGCTTGAGGCTTTGTGACATCACGCTACGACTAAGAGGAGCGGAGCATAAATGAAAAATGTTGCAAAAACGTGAAAAAAATATTCCTTTTGAGAGGTTCCGTTGCGTGCGCTGCGTAAAAGATTAAAGATACGCAAAAATCATGTATGACGGAATTGTTTCCTTTAAAATTTCTTAAAAAAACGACTACTTCAGCATATGTGTATCTTTTAAAGTTGACTCAATATTACCCTTTTTATGGTAATCCAATTTGTTCTATGGATGTTCTAAATAATACTACGAAAGGAACTTCGTTCCATCGTTGATTTTAATTAGGTGAAAGTTACAATATAAACTAATACTAATTTCTAAGTCTAGATTTGGACGATGCTAGTACCGAAGTGTCGGAGATTAATTATCTTTTTAAACAACAATTCTAAACGATTGCTAAACGTGGATGCGGCAACAGCAGACGTGGGGTGAGTTTCACCCAAAAAAAAAAGGTGAACGTTGCACGACACGAGGCGTCGATTCGTTGATTCAGCAAACTGCTGTATTGCAGTTTTATGTGGAAACATCCAATTGACATATATGGCTTATTATGTCGCTAATCAGCTGATTTGGTGTAGGTAGGGCACCTAATACACTTCATAAACCAATATAAAAACCAATGTAAAACTTATATAAACAGCTAAAGAGGAAATTGACAGAATCAAAACTGTTAGGTGGGTATAGTGAATTAGGAAAATAGTGCCATCAGGAACCTGTTACCACAGTTACGACAGGCACTGCCGAGGAACACAAGGCCAGTTTTGTGTCTCAAATCACATAATCTAAACACAAACAGATTCAATATGTATGATTATCTAATACAGACTACACAGTGTCGTATCACATGAGTGATTATGTATTCATAGCAATACTGCCATCCAATTTATTTATTTAAATTACGTCAACACCTTCCCGGCACCGACTAATCTAATAATCATTTTAAGTACTAGCTCAGACGGAGGAACACGGGAACATTATTATCCAAGATATTATTATGAAAGTGGCGACAAGTCTGTAAAGGTCGCTCCTACTTCTAACATTCAAATCTTATTAAGATCGTCTTACGAGGGTCTTAAAATGTCAATCGTGATTATTATACTTATAAATATAGCAAGCTCTTCAAATTATTAAAACATCGCGCAAATGGAGTGGTTGGTATCTGCGAGCTGTACGCAGTGAGCGTGTCTTTGTCGACATCGCGGCATCGTGCCGAAACAGTTACTAAGCTGTCTCTAGAAATACTTATAGTAGTCACTCCTAACACCCATTTTATATTCAACCGCTTAGACATAGGTGGACTAAAAAAGGCTACGCAAATAACGATCCGTATATTCTAATAAGTAGTTAGTACGACACTAAAGTTTTTTCTGTTTCTCTAAACCCACCGCCGTCCCTTGTACACGACATATATTTTTTATTATTCAATATACGTCGTCCCGCTCGTTAGGTTTATTGCCCGGCGCGACAGACACGACACACACGACGCAAGGTCACCGCGACTCGGCGATCACTTCGCAAACGGCGCGTACTACCTACGGATGCTTGTAATCTAACAATGAGCTAACTAAGGACTGCGAGTCACTACAACAACATGTCTATCAGATTTCTTCGTTTTATTACTATTGTTAGATGGAGTCTAGGACGAGTGCTAGGGGGACGTGAGTGATATCATGATATCATAGCTGTAGCATATGAAACAACAATTGTAATAAATTTCAATTAGTACCATGTTTATATTTTAAAAGCTTTTGTTGAGGAGCAGATGTGGTTTAGTGGATCCATTTAATTTGAACGTGGTTCGCCAAATATTGCGCAAATAAATCTTCTTTTTTGTTACATAATCGTTTTACGACACCTTCGGGATTTGACAAAAAGGTAACATGTTTTATAAGGTAAACAAAATTCCCATTAAAAATCTTTTCAAGCCAAATAATAGTTAAAACAATTTCTAAGGGTGCCGGGAGGTCGCGCACGGCGACTTTTTGCAGCGGCCAAAAGTAACAATACAGATGCGTGTTAATGAAAAGCGCTGCTACATCGCTACTTTAACCCATTTGTCGCATTTGAAACGCGTGACAGAAGCAATACAATCACATAGTATCGATTCAGCATCGCTTCTCCATCAATACAAACGCGCGAATGTATTGACAGTATCGACGCTATATCACGATTGTAGCGTTGCAGAATCGTTGCAAAAAAAGCACCCTTAACAACTGAGTTTTACCTCTTAGTTTATTTTTTTGTCTTCTTATAGACTCACAAATAAATCGCAGCGCAAGTTGTGTAATAGCAGCGAGTCAAGTGACACAACTAACAGCAGTGAGGCGAACGAGACAACTAGCAGCAGTGAGGCGAGTGAGACAACTAACTAACAGCAGTGAGGCGAGTGAGAACAGCCAACTTGTCTCGTTGAGAAAAACTGCGCGACTGATAGTGGGATGAAAAACGGTGTAAGTGCAGTCGTTTAAGTCGGAGGACGATTGCAGCGCTGAGGATGATTAACGACTTTAGTATTACGTATATATGTTACATGTACCTATGTCAAGTAATAGGTCACTGTGCCAACTATAGTAGTCCTGCAGTAGCAGGGCAGAGCAGGAACAAACACTGTTCTGTTAATACTCGTTGACTTTAATCTATAAGCCATTATAGACTCCGATGCAACTCTGAACCTGCACAAGGTTTTCATTGACTTAGAAAGGAGTGACGACTCAGTCACGTGGTACTTCCAATGATTTACTGATACCTTTAATATTAAGCAACTGCTCCGTAAACTTTCAGATTTTTTCTAGCCAAGTATGCTATTCTCGATATCTATTATTAAAACAACGTTATTTGTACAGCTACACGTTTAATATCCTCGACATGATCCTAAACCCACAGGTATTACTGCCCACGCGATGTGATCGATCTCAGCGTTTTTCCTAGAAGAGAATATTAACGCGGATCTAGATATTAGTGTCTATTTTGTTTCAGAACCTGACTATGTTGCTACTCCGAGGACTTATCGAGAATGCAGTTTCCACGATACTTATTAAGTTTTACAAAGTCTGAGAAAGCACGTCATAATCTTTTACACAATAAATTCTTTGTTTCACATTGTGGATTTCTGCTATGGCCGAATTAAGTATAAGGTTTTAAAAGTGTTTCATGAAGTAACGTTAATTAATTATTATTTTTGCAGAAGCTTAACTTATTTTTTATAATTTCCATTTTTTTTTTCTTCACTCGTACATTATGAATGTAAAGAACATGAAAGAAAAATGTAGTTTTGTGATAACAGAGTAAGTTACAGACTCACGTTTGACTGTTTCAACAGATAGGTGACGTTATGGCGTCGTCTAAGTCGCGTCCTGTTTTTGCACTGTCCGATACAAAGCGGTCGCCGCCCGCGCCCGCTCGGCCGCTGCAGACGCTGCGCCGGCCGCCGCGCGCCGCAAACCACCCGCCATCCTAGAATAAAGGCCTTCTACTAAATTGCACTAAATGGAAAACAGAAAGTTTAGTTACAAGTGTTTGTATTGCTACACACCAATCGAAACAGGTGCAGCCAGTAGGCTGCCGGTACCAAACCTTCAGTTTCTCTAACATGATCTGCTTGAGATTAACCATTTTAAAGAAGATTCATTTCTTTTTTATGCTATGCATCGCTTTAACGTTATGTAACTGTAAAAGTACATCTTCTGTTCTTCATAGCCTGCCTCTGTACTTATGCCTTATTCAGAAAACGTTTAGTTACTGTGCGAGCAAAGGGTTCAACAAAAACTAGATCGTGTGGTAATCTTCGACCGTCGAGCGACGGATCGTTCTTACCACCAATGGGCTACGGTTACTGTGGGTGACGTCAACTGTTCGCTTCCTGCTTTGATAAATGATAAATGATAAATGATTTTATTTCTGTAAGTAGGTTTGTACAAACACTTTTACACGTCAATCATATTTTTAAACTAGATGAGGTCGGCGTTTCCTATCTGACTACTCTGAGAAGAAAGGCCGAAACAAACTCAGAGGTCACAGTCTCTTTTAAAGTCCAGACATAATCTTGGTCAGATCATGTGAAGACCATGTAGATTGGTATCTGAAATGGTCTTTTGAGGAAAGAACCACACAGATTGAGTGGACCTGTCCAGTCAGTGCACGCATTTGTCAGTAATCGTGCAGCTCAACTCAGGAAGTCAGAACTTAAGGAGCTCAACGATTCGACGAACAATACCAAAGAAAGGACATTTGGGTAGGCCACATAAATTACTCAATCTGCCAGATCATGATCAAAATTAACTGCGAAAAAAAAAAGCAATGACCCACTTGTTTTTGTTAACATTATTAAGGCTTTCTTTTCTGCTTAACGAATTAAAAGAATATATTCTTCACAAACGCGCGGAGTAAACGTAATGTAAATTTGAACGACCTTAAAGAAAATATTTATTTCGCTCATAATATAAACTTAGTTTTTAAGACTGTATTCATAGTTAAGGATAATCTAAACTAATTACGCATCGCGCGTTCGTGCTAGGGTCTCTGACCTGTCTTTACGGATTCTTTACAAAAGCTGATTACGTACATCTACTTAATTAACACATCAGCAGTGAGTCCTCACTGACGAGTGACGGTGGACATCGACCATGCGTAGTCGCCGGTCCCAAACACTACGGTGGACGTATGTCGAGCTACTTGGATAACACAATAGCTAACATGGCAACTGACCCTATACCACACACAAAATACAGGGGTACCTCCCCAGATGTGTATTTTTTTTTTGCCATCATTCTTTTATGGCGCCAAATGCAGTTGTTTGGTATTTATTATTAAGTTTAAATGTGGCAAATTCGTTTTGCATAGTCTTTAAGACCTTGAATATAGCAATACCTTCAATAATATAATACTGAATTTCTTTAAATGATTGAAAATCTACCTTTATAATAATATGTATGACTTTGTTAGTGGAATTGGTACCTAATAAAGTAGGTGATGAAAAACACCATGACAAGCGATTCCATTTTAAAGTATTAAAAAAGTGGAGATTTGGCAAGAAGTTATTTACTAACCTTCCCTAAAATTGCCAAGCCTGAAAAATATCTGTTTTTTTTTAAGTAGCCTCTTTTTGACCTTGTTTTGAGTTGGACACCCTATATAAGCCGAGTTCGATCACATGAAAAAAATAATCTTCCGTAGACATTTTATGTTTTCAACAAAAAAAAAACGAGCCGTTTCTTAAAATAAATTCGGAGTAATTCCACTTTGCCCCACCAAGCCCGCCACCCTGGTGTGGCAAAGTGGACTGCCTAAAATTTTGCAGTGGAATATGCCCCACTATTCTGATTTGATGGGGCGGATAACACTAGCATAAACACTTTGTGGATTCTGCCCCACTAGGGTTGGCACCTCAGGATTTGTGTATGAAGGTTAATGAGGCGTAGCCGACGGAGTCCCGCTTCGCGGGACTCCTACTTCTGGGCGGTTTAAAAAAAAATAACCACGAAGGGGACGGCGGGGTCTTTCAGACCCCGCCGTCCCCTTCTAACCTAACCTGTCCGAGTCGGGGTGCCAACCCTAGTGGGGCAGAATCCACAAAGTGTTTATGCTAGTGTTATCCGCCCCATCAAATCAGAATAGTGGGGCATATTCCACTGCAAAATTTTAGGCAGTCCACTTTGCCACACCAGGGTGGCGGGCTTGGTGGGGCAAAGTGGAATTACACTAAATTCGCAGGCTAGCGAAAGACTCTTAAAAATATATTTGTAATAAAGTTCAGTCTCCTATCAACTGTATGTTAGGGTAAGAAAAATTAAGAGCATCTATTGTAATAATAATCACTAGACTACATAATATGAGAAAAAGAAAGGAAATTTAAGACGGAAGAACAACAAGATTGAACAAGAATATTATCCATTGCTTCTATCAATAATACCAAATCAAATCAAATCAAAATACATATTTTATTTCACATAAACCAACATGGGCACTTATGAAACGTCAGAAGCTAGGTGCACAGTTCCAGTTGGTTGTTTCCTATGGAGAACACAGGAATACCAACACAGGAACCTTCTTTAAATAAATAAATGCGTTCGTTTCACTTCACAGAAAAAGCATTCAGTATTTTCTTTGAGGACCGTTCAATAACCAATGCAGTACAAACTAGTTAAGATTCAATGTTCCCGACGTCGATGGCGGCGAGCCGAAGTTCGCTCTGCGCGAGTCTGTGAGCACCGAGTAGTACCCGAGTCAGGGGTCGAGTGGCGATGACAATGCAATTGAACAATCATATCGAGTCGCTTGTTTATGCGATTGGCCGCCAGCCGGTGGCGATGCGCTGCGGATCCGGTGCGATCCGGTGCGGATCCGGTGCCTCCATTGTGTTTAATCACTGTGCAAGTGTGCACAAAGCACGTCGCGCCGCCCGGTGCTTCCATACGTGATTGTGTGTTGAGTTAGCGGAACCAATATGTTTGCGATTTGACGTGTAATTAGGAAGAGATTACAATTGTTATGGTTCAGATTGTCATAACGTTGTCTCCGGTCAATACTTTAAGGTGAAATATTGAAAAAAATGTGCTTGATCTCTATAGTTTAAGTACCTTTTTAGGTAACGAATAGGGATTTAAAATTTTAGTGTATGTTTTTGACTACCACTAGCATGCAAAAAAAAGAATACACGATAAAATGAAATTTTCTCGAAACAAAATAAATTTAAAGTTTAAGTTTTATGTTTTTTTGAGTATCAAAGCGTAACACATGTGATTTATTCAATGAAGTTTAATCGTATGAAACCTTAAGAAAACCAGTTTTAGTTTTAATAATACTTATTATTTAGAAAAGGTACATACGTTGTTTTATTCCGAGCGCACACACATTATCGCCATCCCTTCTTTTGTCTATCAAAAGTAATGCCATCACTGTCGGTCAGCGCTGGTTCAGATACATTTATTGTGGCGGCACGGGCTACGACGTGGCGGCCGACCGCGGAAGATGGAACCGCCACTCCCCGCGTGTGTGGGGGAAATAAGCCATGGCCATCAAACTACTATTTATTTTCAAGGTAGTAAATACTTTAGTATGTATGCTACTAATTGCCTAATTTATGAATGAACTCATTTCATATGATACTCAACAACAGAGAGAGACTTGTTCCGAACTTATTAAAACTAAAACAAGCTCATTATTAATTATTTTACCTAATTAATGTTCGTGTAGCATCGCCCAACTTAAATTACAAACTTAATTATTATAAGTTACAATGAATTTCACTAATAATGAGAAGTTAGAACATTCTTCACAACTTTAGAAGAGGGCGATCATTTTCGTGGCTTAGCTAGTTATTATAAAGTAAGAGGGAGCAGTAAATGATGTTGTTCAATTAAATGTCGGCACTAAAGGTGACGTGAATTCAACAGCAATATTTTTTTGTAGATGAAAATGTTTAGGGTTAAAGGAGAATTTTTTTTTTTTTAAGAAATATAGGTAGATATTTGTTTTAATAAAAGAATACAGAGAACATTATATACAAGGTTGCGCGAAATAAAACACCGCGGTGTGATACACAGGAACTGTGGGAGCGAGTGAACGCTGACGACGAACCGACGCGGCGCCAGTTGCAGGCTGTACCGCTCGTGAGCACAGCGCGACCCTGCACCGCACCGCGAGATGTGTTCCTCTTTTAACCCGACTTTAAAAAAAGGAGGAGTTTTCAGTTCGTCGGAATCTTTTTGAAGTGAAAACTTCTTTAGCCCCGATGTGATATGAAACGATAAAAAGACAAACACATACATCTATGGGATTTAACGTGCGAGGGAATGAGATAGAATAGGACAAGCCTACACTGTCCTCCCATATCTATCAACACTGTAATTGGAAACATTGTAAAAGCCCCTTATTTTTAAAAGAGTAACCGTGGAGTTTCTTGCCGGCTCTTCTCCATAGGAAACAACCAATTGGAACCGTGCACCTAGCTTCTGACGTTTCATAAGTGCCCATGTTGGTTTATGTGAAATAAAATATTTTGATTTGATTTGAATACGTTATACAGTCTTAAAGTTCACATTTTCGAAGGTTTCACTTCTATCGCGTGTAAACTGCACACGTCTTTTTTTATGTGTTTTCCCCGGTTACTCGAAGACGGCTGGACCGATTTGGAAAATTCTTTTTTTCTTTAAAGGGTATATTTCTCAAGTGGTCCCATTCTCGTCAGATCAGGATCTGATAATGGGATCCTGGAGAAATTGAGGGAACTCTTGAAATGTTACAGGCACACCTATAGCGATTTGGGTATTTTTTTGAGAGTTCGTAGCAAGTAGTGGTATATGAATTGGTATGGGCTACCCCAAGTTATATTTTTCACTATTTTAAGTATGATACCTACGTACCATAATTAAAATAGTAAAAAATATAACTTTATTCCAAAAAAAACATTCATCTTCCAAAAAAAAAACACTAAGTACAAAGTGAAAAATAACTTGCATTTCGAAAGTCGGTGGCAAAATACTAAAATACAGATCCAAAGACACCAACTTCAGAAATTAAAATTATTTTTCATTTTGTAGTGACACACTTTCGGCTGTTTCTGGTAATCCCAAAGACGTGGATATTTACCAATTTATTTAAATTACCCAAGTTAGTAGGAACCAGTTTCGTAAATGATCAGTCTAGACAAATCACGAAATAGAATATAAATATCTTTAAAATGGTTTCAGTCCACACAGGCGAAATAACGAGCAGAATTAATTACCTACTACAAAACAATAAGAACAAAAAATACCTCATAATTTATGTTTGTTACAAGTCCATTAGGACTCGTATACATTACGTTTTTCTATCATAAATTATATGAGTAGACGGCGCGAGATAAGCTAGGCTACTTGGAGCGCTGTTTCAGCTCATCTTAGCATTTTGGGCTGAAGTAAATTATCTGCGTGGAATATTCATGTGGGCCCTGAATCAACGAGCTTTAAAAACTGCTCCACGGCCACAGTCTAATGCGACTTAGGTAGCGGACACGTTGACTCGCCGATCACACTTTTTCATAACTTACTTTTGACTTTTACTTCATACATGTTTCCATTTACATAACCTGTGTTTAACATTGAATTCAATTCAGTTTATTTCCATTCAAATTGAATTCAATGTTTTAATTTCCTACGTCAGTTCAGCAGTGACCATACAATGCAATACTCTCTTTGGAAAGCGACAAACACACAAAAGGCCAATTACACCAATTCCCGCTATCAGAGATGATAAAGGAAAGTGGGCCACAAGCATTGAGCAAAAGTTCTAAGATTTGCACACCACCTGAAAGAAACCTTTCAACCAAATGACGGATCTGTAGACAACTTGCAGTTTGCCAATATTCTGCAAGATCAAATAATTATGCTTGTGACCCCGAAAGAAGTTGCAATAGAAATCCAAATCATTAGACTAAAAAGGTTTCCAGGGTATGACCTTATTACATAGAGAGAGAAATCATAAAACATCTCCCGCGTTTTAGGATTGTTTTGTCTTCTGTTTTAGGATTTTTCTTACTAGGCTCATCAATGCTGCATTCGTACTAAAAGCATGTTCCTGAGCCATGGAAAGTTGCTGAAGTGATTATGATTGCAAAGCCCGGTAAATCACCTCACGAAGCATCATCATACAGGCCCATTTCCCTGTTGCCTATACTATCAAAGGTGTTTAGAAATTGCTTTTAAAACGACTAAAACCTATCATAAACGAGAGAAACCTGATTCCTGGCCATCAGTTTGGTTTCAGAGAGAAACACTCAACAATAGACCAAGTACATAGATTTACCGACTTTAGTGAGAGAACGCTTGAAGATAAAAATGTCTGCTCCACCGTATTTTTATATGAGGCACAAACTTTTGATAGAGTTTGGCATAAGGGTTGTGGCACCGTCCATGATCAGAGGACGCACCTGTTTGGAGCTCACGCAGCTCGCACCCTCGTTGACCGTGCGATGTATGTACCTCGCCGCCTTGCGCCCGCGCACCTGCTACGCCCGCATGCCACACGCCAGCGCTGGTTCTTTAAACCGCGATCGCTCGGTCATCCGCGCCAGTCGTTAGCCTGCCCCGACGGCGAATGCACGCGCTAATCGTTCTAAATTTGCAATTACGTCTCGCAACCTAGCTTACCTAAATCTCACTGTTTCTTCTAATTCTTAGTTCTGTATCTTCCGAGTGCTTTGTTTCTTCTTATACCCAAACTGTAAGTCTTAAATATTTCATTAAAACTTCTATCTTCAACTTGAAAAACGCCTGTCATTTCTTCACACACCCTCCGAGCAACTACAAATTGGTGACCCCGACGTGATCAAGATGACGGACCCGAAAGGCGATGGGTGCGGCCCTGAAACCCTGCGAGTGGGGGTACGCGCACCCCCTTTTTGGCCCGAAGAACCCGGACTGTGGTTTGCTCAGATGGAGGGCCAGTTCGCGCTCGCTAATATAACCGCCGACGCAACGAAGTTTTACCATGTCATCGGCGTGTTGGATCATCGCTTCGTGGCAGAAGTCAAGGACATCATCACTAACCCTCCGGCGGTGAACAAATACGATAAGCTTAAGGCGGAGTTGATCAAGCGATTATCAGCCTCGCAGGAGCGGAGGGTGAAACAGTTGCTAATGCATGAAGAGTTGGGGGACCGCAAGCCATCCCAGTTTTTTAGGTATCTGCAGCATTTGGCTGGACCGGCGGTACCTGAGGAATTTCTGAAAACGCTGTGGTCTAGCCGGTTACCGAATAATGTTCAGACTATCGTGGCTTCCCAAGCGAATTTACCCATAGACAAGATGGTGGACTTGGCGGACAAGGTCCACGAAATCGCGCCGACCGGTGTCCAGCAAGTGGCGAGTGCGGCGGCCCCAGTAACATCTACCCTCATGGAAGGTATGGTAACGCAAATCAGCGAGTTAACCAGGCAAGTAGCTTTACTCGGTCAGCAAGTAAGTGCAATGCATATGCAGCGTCATGAACGCTCCCGTCAGCGATCTAGTAGTAGAAACGCTAGGCATAGGTCTACATCGCGGTCACGTCAGCCGCCTGAAAACCACCCTCATTGCTGGTATCATTATGTTTATGGCTCGCAGGCAAAGAAATGCCGGCAGCCCTGTCAGTGGTCGTCGAAAAACTCCATGGGCAGTCGGAAGTAGCGGCCTACCACTGCGGAACCCATCCAGGCCGTATTTTTGTAACGGACCGACATTCAAAGATGATGTTTCTGATAGACACTGGGTCTGATTTATGTGTTTTTCCACGCTCAGCAGTTAGAATGCCCTGCACGAACACGAAGTACGGCCTAACAGCTGCGAATGGCACGGTCATCAATACGTATGGCCCGATACAGTTACATTTGGATTTAGGACTACGCCGAGTATTCCCATGGCAATTTACCATTGCGGACATATCGAAACCGATTATAGGGATTGATTTCTTAAAGTTTTATAATCTGATTATAGATTGCCGCAACCATAGGCTGATAGATGGAACCACATCTCTCTCCGTACCTGCGTCGCATCAGAGGATACCAGATGACGTGGCGTCTGTCAAGACTGTCGCCGGCGAGTCAGAATTTCACCAGTTGCTCCGTGAGTTCCCGGAGGTGACCCGACCTGCAGGTACTGTGCGTGAACCTAAACACAATACGGTGCATTATATTAATACTGCCCCTGGACCACCGGTATCAAATAAGCCTAGGCGACTAGATCCAGACCGTTTAAAAATAGCCAAAAAGGAATTCGAGGACATGCTGGCCAACGGTACGGCCAGGCGATCAGACAGTCCATGGTCTTCAGCCCTACATTTAGTCAAGAAAAAGGATGACGGTTGGAGGCCGTGCGGCGACTACCGCGCACTCAACGCACGCACAATTCCTGACAGATACCCGGTGAGGCACATTCAGGATTTCTCGCATCAGCTCTCCGGCAGCACTGTATTTTCTAAAATTGATATGGTCAAAGCGTATAATCAGGTTCCTATTTATGAACCCCACATACCAAAGACGGCGATAACCACACCGTTTGGTTTATTTGAATTTCCCTACATGACCTTCGGTCTGAGGAATGCGGCGCAGACATTCCAGAGGTTTATGGACGAGGTACTTGCTGGGTTAGATGAGTTCTGCTTTTGTTATTTGGACGATGTTTTGTGTTTTTCCCCCACTCCAGAGCTGCACAAGATGCACCTCCGACGGCTGCTAGAACGCCTAAGAAACTATGGAGTATTGGTGAACTCGGCAAAATGTATTTGGGGTCAGCCGGAGGTAACATTTCTTGGCTTCAATGTTTCTGCTTCCGGTACCTGCCCACTTGACACTAAGGTACGGGCTATCCAGGACTTTCCAGTGCCACAAACTGTAAAGGAGCTGCGAAGATTTCTGGGTATGTTAAATTTTTATAGACGTTTTATACCGAACGCAGCTAAGGCACAGGCACCGCTTAACTCTATACTGGCTGGAGGCAAAGTCACGAAGAACCAACCCGTTGAAATGACGCAGACACAACTAGAAGCTTTTTCTGAATGCAAGAAAGCACTTTCCAATGCTACGCTTTTAGTCCACCCGCTTACTAACGCCGAGCTTTCTATGACAACGGATGCTTCAGATGTATCAATAGGAGGCGTGCTACAGCAGCGAAAGGGTGAACAGTGGGAACCACTGGGTTTCTTTTCCAAGAAACTAAGCCCAGCGCAAAAGAAATACAGCCCCTACGACCGCGAACTGCTGGCAGTATACGAAGCCATCAGGTATTTTCGTCACATGGTGGAGGCACGGAACTTTGTTGTTTTCACAGACCATCGCCCGCTAACGTACGCCTATACAACACCACGGGAAAACTGTTCACCAAGGCAGTTCAGGTATTTCGACTACATAGCTCAGTACACAACGGACATACGCTTTATACCTGGTCCCGAGAATGTAGTCGCGGACGCATTGTCCCGAATAGAGGAGGTACGAGTTCCTAAAGGAATTGATTATCAAGCACTTGCACGATGTCAAAACAATGATCAAGAACTGCGAAGTCTCCTTAAAAGTGGATCCTCACTTAGACTCGAAAAGGTTAGATTGGCCGATACAGACATCGAGGTCTACTGCGACGTTACGGTTACGCCGCCACGACCGTATATTACGCCGAAACTCCGTCGTCAAGCGTTTGATTCGCTACACAACTTGAGTCACCCAGGAAACACAGCTACAGTGCGACTGGTGGCACAGAGATTCGTTTGGCCAGGGATTCGCAAGCAATGTAGAGTGTGGTCCCGTGAATGCCTAAAGTGTCAAGGCAGTAAAGTGACACGGCATACCTTTGCTCCTCTTTCCCAATTTCCTGTCACAACATCAAGGTTCTCCCATATCCACCTTGATATTGTCGGCCCTTTACCTATTTCTTATGATTACAGGTATTGTCTCACTGCCATCGACAGATACACCAGATGGCCTGAGGCGTACCCCATCAAAGACATCACGGCTGAGACCTGCGCAACAGCGCTAGTGTCCGGCTGGATCGCCAGATTCGGTTGTCCACACAAAATAACAACTGATCGTGGCACACAGTTCCAGTCACACCTCTTCCGAGCTGTCGCTGCCATGGTTGGTGCGCACCACTACAGCACAACCGCCTACCACCCTGCTGCGAATGGCATGGTCGAACGTCTGCACCGACACATGAAAGCAGCCATCATGTGTCACTCTACTCCGCAATGGACCGAAGTCCTTCCACTAGTACTTCTGGGGATACGAAGTGCATGGAAGCCGGACATCGAAGCATCACCAGCAGAGTTGGTCTACGGCGAACAACTCCGACTACCGGGGCAATTCATCGCACCAACTGATGACTACAAGTCATCTGACGTCACTGACCTTGCAACGCGCTTACGAAGTCGCATGGCCAACCTCACACCAAGGCCTGCATCCTGTCACAGAAAAGGTCCATTTTACTTACCACATAGTCTCAGCGAATCATCACATGTATTTTTGCGGCAGGATTTCGTTCGAAGACCGCTAGAACCACCATATGCCGGCCCATACAAAGTCATACAGCGCCAACCCAAGTATTACAAGCTTGACGTACGTGGTAAAGAAGTTACCGTCAGCGTTAATCGGCTGAAGCCGGCCTACATCATACAGGAAGCAGACGATCAGCCGCCATCAGTTCCAGAGCCACCAGCTCCACCCCCTGTTCCAGCAAAAGAAGAAGAGAGGAGGACGAGGTCCGGGCGACGGGTGCACTTCCCAGATTATTACCGCCCGCAGTAGCGGTCTAAGCGGGGGAGTACTGTGGCACCGTCCATGATCAGAGGACGCACCTGTTTGGAGCTCACGCAGCTCGCACCCTCGTTGACCGTGCGATGTATGTACCTCGCCGCCTTGCGCCCGCGCACCTGCTACGCCCGCATGCCACACGCCAGCGCTGGTTCTTTAAACCGCGATCGCTCGGTCATCCGCGCCAGTCGTTAGCCTGCCCCGACGGCGAATGCACGCGCTAATCGTTCTAAATTTGCAATTACGTCTCGCAACCTAGCTTACCTAAATCTCACTGTTTCTTCTAATTCTTAGTTCTGTATCTTCCGAGTGCTTTGTTTCTTCTTATACCCAAACTGTAAGTCTTAAATATTTCATTAAAACTTCTATCTTCAACTTGAAAAACGCCTGTCATTTCTTCACACACCCTCCGAGCAACTACAGGTTTGATATACAAGCTAAGACTAATGCTGCCCAATGATTTTGCCGATATCTTGCAATACATTATAGATATAATGTTTCGTGTAAGGTACGAGGATGCCTTTTCCGAGTTAAAAAATATTAAAGCTGGCGTGCCTCAAAGTAGTGTGCTGGGTCCAGTCCTCTACCTGTTGTACACGTATGATATAATGAAGCTGGAAAATAATACTACTGCAACCTTTGCGGATGACACAGCCATTATGGTGACAGCGTCATGCCTTACTGAAAAATAAAAAAGATACAAAAAGAAAATGAATGAATGATGTAAATGAAGTTCATGACTGGGCACAAAAATGGAGAATCATATTGAATGAATCGAAGTCACTTCACATTGATTTTACCAACCAGAATTGTGATTACCACCCAATCTTCATAAATGGCTAACAAGTGCCATACGCAAATACAACCAAATACCTTAGCATAACGCTTGACGCGAAACTGCACTGGAAGCGCACATCAAAAAAAAAAAGACAGGAACGTTTTACAAACATGTATTGGCTGATTGCACGGGATTGCTACCTATCGATACATAACATTTTTTTATTATATAAGCATATTCTTATGCCAGTATTGATATATGGCATCCAACTGTGGGGCTGTACTAAACCAACCAACATCAAAATTATACAAACATTCCAGAATAAGGTACTCAGGAGTATTTTTAATGCGTCCTGGGTATATAAGAAATGACGACCTCCATCGTGACCTAAAAATGGAATCAGTCACCAACATAATCCAAAAATTTGCTTAGACCCATGAACTCCGACTCCACCGACGTGTGAACATCGAGGCAATTCAGCTGTAGACCACACAAATATAGTGCGAAGACTAAAACGAACAAAACCTTTTGAGTTAGTGTAGTGTAAAAAATGTAGAAATAATAATAACAATGACACACATAATAAACACATTAACAAAGTATATAGATCATTATATGTATTAGACTCTAAGAAAGTGGAACGGACTTATAAAGTGTCAACACTATTCTAAGTTTGAAGTTTTCGGTTAACACTTAAAATATCGAAAACCTCATTTGTCCAGTTCACTAACGCTCGCATAAAACAGCCCAATGTGGCTGTCCGGATTCACACATACAAATCACCTTTCACTCAACAGTGCTCGTGTTTGATTTCTGAGCAAATCTAAGAGGGTCAGATACCTTGGGCTTCTCTTAGACGAGAAAATATCCTGGCAACCACGTATCGAGATGATTTCGTCAGTCAGGAAACTTGGGTCTCCCTTGTTTTACCGAAAAGAAATTGCCAAATTATCACTTCCCAAACAAATTTTCGCATAATTTCATTTGCCAAATTATTACTTACCAAAAAATCTCTTTACAAATAATTGTTACGAAAACCTATGTTTGGCAAGTGAACGTTTGAACAATAACTTGTTCACCAACTAGTACTTTTACCATTTTTTATCTAGTCAAATATTTCAGTTGGTATAACATATTTTACGCAAAATTAAATAAGCCAAATATTTGGTGTTGTCAATTTCAAACTTACCATTTCTATTATAAGACTTAGACGACGGAGCCCCGCCAAGCGGGGCTCCTACTTCTGGGTGGTTTAAAAAAAAAATAACCACGAAAGGGATGGCGGGGTCTGAAAGACCCCGCCATCCCCTTCTAACCTAACCTGTCCGAGTCGGGGTGCCCTAAGTCCCGAGCTCGCTTCGCTCGCTCTTGCATCCTATCCCACCCTTGGTTTTTTACCCTTGAATAAATGATTATAATAGGTCTTTACCTATGAAATTGCCGTTTTGTATGAAAAAATTTAAACGAATTTTTTTCATGAATTTTTTATTTGTATTAATCGAAGTAATCACCCATGCAATCAATGCATCTTTGCCATCGCAGTGGCAGTTTATTGATGCCCTTCTTAAAGAAATCAGCTGGACGGGAGGCAACAAATTCTTCAAAGGCATTTTGTACTGCCTCTCGGGTATTAAATTTTTTTCCCGCCAAGAAGTTATCCAAATTCTGGAAAAAGTAGTAGTCTGTAGGCGCAAGGTCTGGTGAGTAGGGCGGATGACGGAGAGCTTCCAACCCCAGTTCTTGCAACTTGGAGACCGTCTGCTGTGCAGTATGAGGTCGCGCGTTGTCGTGCAGGAGCAGCGGAGACGAGCGATTGACCAATGCTGGTTGGAGATGCGCCAGCTTCTCCATCATTGTGTTCAGTTCTTCACAGTACACATCTGCAGTAATGCTCACCCCGTTTGGTAAGAAGCTGTGATGAATCACACCGGCGCTAGACCACCAAACAGTGACCATCACTTTTCTAGGGGTAAGTTTTCGTTTAGGGCATTGTTTAGGTGCTGAACCAGGATCCAACCAACTTGCTGAGCGCTTACGGTTATCAAACAGAATCCATTTTTCATCGCAGGTAACAATGCGGTTCAAAATTCCTTCATTTGTGTGTCTGTTGAGCAGTGCAAGGCACGTCTCGACGCGTACTTCGCGCTGGCGATCATTGAGTTCGTGGGGCACCCATTTGTCAAGCTTTTTTACCTTGCCAATTTGACGCAAATGGACCAATATTGTTTTGACGCTAACGTCGAAAGCTGCTGTTAATTCAGCCGTAGATTGTGTATCATCAGCTTCCACAATCGCCTTTAATTCGTCATTGTCGACCAAAGTCTTCGGACGACCGCGAGGTTCATTTTTCAGGTCGAAATTTCCAGAACGGAAGCGAGCAAACCAATAACAGGTGGTGCGTTGGTTTGTAGTGTTAGCTCCGTAAACGTCGTTGATGTTGCGTGCCGCTTGTGCCGCGTTGCTGCCACGACGGTACTCATATTCCATAATTACTCGAATTTTTAACGTATCCATGATGACGAAAAAGATTGAAATGCGATGAAAATGTAACACTAATCAATAAAGAAATGACTACTTTTAGAAAAAAAAATCCATGTTTTTAAAATAAAATTAATTTGAAATTAGAATTCTTAGCCAAACAAAAATTATTTTGATTTGAAATGGCCAGTACTGCAGAACGGCAATTTCATAGGTAAAGACCTAATATTAAAATAAAATTGCATTTTTTTTATAATTCCCAAAACAACTTATTTTTGCCTTTATATTTTTTGTCATAAAAAGAACATTAGACCAAACGTTTATTGTCTAAAGATTGTTTGCTGTAATAAATCATTTGATTAAAGACCAAATGCCTTAATGACATTATCCTTGGTAATAATCTACCAAGTAAAAATTTTACCAAATGAAAATGTGCGTACTAAAATCATTCCAAACATTGCATTGGTATAAAAAAAGGTTGCTAAAATTTGTTTGGGTAGTGAAATTTTGGCAAAATCTTTTCGGCAAAACGGCAGGATCCCAGGAAACTTACATGGGCGTTTAAAAATCTGAGGCATGTAGCTGACAGACATCTCCTCCGTTCAGTTTATTATGCATTGGCTCAATCGGTTATTGGTTACTGTATTCATGACTTAAGAGAGTGTCTCGTTTTAAAAACCTTGGGCACATTTTGACTGAGAACCTTTTTGATGACGAGGACATTGAGAGAGAGCGAAGGGCGTTGTCGGTTCGATGTAATATGCTGGCCCGCAGGTTTGCTAGGTGTACCAAAGACGTGAAAATTACGCTGTTTAAGGCATACTGCTAGACGGTTTACACCTGCAGCCTGTGGGTCAGATATACGCAGAGAGCGGGTGTTGCTGGGGATTCCACGGTTCTGTAGTGCATGTTTGCCGATGCAGGCATAGATAGTTTTGAGGCTATCATGCGCAAAAGAACGGCATCCCTAATGCGTAAGATACGTGAAAGCTCCAATAGCATCCTGAAGGTTATTGTGGAGAAGCCAGACTGCCCTTTTCTGGTGCACTGGTCCTGTAGACATAGCTGCGGGACTGGTGCTGAAGAAAGATATTTAAATTGATATTTGTTACTGAAGTTAAGTTATGGTCATGTTTAGTTTCTTTTTAATTTAATTTTGACATTTGAATTTAGTTTTGATTTCATATTGATTTAATTTTGTTTTGTTTGTAATTTATTTTACTTTTTGATTTAATTCTAATGTAATATTGACATTTTTTTTTTAAATTATTATTTTGATTTTGATTATAATTCTGATTTTGTTTATTATAATTTAAATTTTATTTTGAAATTTGATTTTGATATCGATTTTAATTTAATATATTTTTGGGTTTGATTGGAATAATAATTTGTTTTTGATTTTTATACTACTTACTTAGTTTTCTAAGTTTTTAATACTAATACAATATGGATGTTTTTTTCCAAAATAAATAAATTGAATTGAATTAGGGTTTGGGGAGGTGCATGTAAAACGCATCTCTTACGCCTGGAAAGAGCGCAACGGTCTTTGTTAAAAACAATGTCATTCAAACCATACAGATTTCCCACGAAGACATTATACGAGTTGTACCGGGTTTTTACAGTAAGATAACTTTTTATTTTCCAGATAATTACAAAAAAACACGTATCTACTCTACATGATCCAGGTAAACTTCGAAATAAGCGAACAATTCTAAACGTAATTGAATCTATTCAATGTCGCACGGCTTTTGCAAGACGACAAAAAACTTTTCTTTCTGTATATTATTTAATACAACAAAATTAATAGAGTCTTGAATTTTTATCCGCTAACACTACACGAATGTAAACTTAAAGTAAAGAACTGGCTCTTTACACTTGATTATGAGGATGTAGAGAAAATAATAAATAATTAATCTCATTCTACAATAGAACACATACATAGAATTCTACAAAAGAACACATACATTCTTTCATACACCTTCTCATACACAAACATGAGCGGGAACCCACCCACACGCACGCTTACACACCTCCCATACACACACGGTACGATATAATAATTAAAAAAAAAAAAACTTTTTCTTATTTTCATATTTTTAATTTCTGTTGTATTTTATTTTGTTTTGTTTTTGCTTCTTTTAAATTGTATTTTGTAGCACATAATATTTATCTATTCTTATGTTGACATTAGTATCTAAGCCAAATAAATGGGAGAGGGCGCTGACTCCTGACATACAGGTACACCTAGTTCAGGAGTCAGAGGTTTCAAACAAGTTTCTGTAACTTATTATGTCAATAAAGAATTATTATCATTATTATATTATTATTTTTTAAATAATTATTATTTATCACGTAAAAAAATAAGCTAGATTAAAATTGCTTATTAGTCTTATAGGCTAGATTGTAATTAATTATTAAGAACCTGGTTCTTTTTTGATAAAAAAATAAAATTGTTTCAAATTATGAATTCAATAACAATTCACACTGCATTCGAATACAATCCAGCGTAAAACGTACACAAACAAGTATAAGGTGTAATAAAAAACTTTTTTACAAAAAGTGAAAAATAACTTTAATTTCGGAAGTCCTTGTCATTGGATCTGTATTTTAGTTTTTTGCCTCCGACTTTCGAAATTAAAGTTATTATTCACTTTTTAGTGAGTCAGTCATTAATTTATCTAAGTTACAACGGCCTAATGTCAACTGCTCATCACCTTTTAAAAAATATTTCTTTTCCCGATGCAGGGACGTTAATTGTTGAGGAGTTCTCCTGGTAAGAACCAAAAGAACTGGAGCTGATGGTGAAATCACTATCAGCTCCATTTTACCATATGCATTGTGACGAGCATAAATTGCTTAGCAATCATATTAAAGTAATCGAATCGCAACCCGTGAAATACTTATTATTGAGTAGTTCCGGTGGCCACCACTGGGATTCATCATCAGTTCCACTTCACCGAATGGTACTTTTCGAGAGCAAATGCACGAGTTACTATTAAAAATACCCAAATCACTACACGTGTGCCTATACAATTTGAGGATTTCCCTCGATTTCCATGAGATCGCTTCATCAGATTCTGTTTTGGTGTCAATGGGACTACCTCGAGAGTATACCCTTTCAAACAAATAAAGAATTTGCAAATCCGTTTATATATGACGGAGTTATGCCCGAACATACATAAATATATATTTAAATAAACATCCGAATTGATAACCTCCTCCTTTTTGAAGTCGGTTAAAAAGGTGTGAGAAAACAGTAAATTTAATTAGAATTAAGCAGTGGCACAAAGTTAACTTGGCACTAATTGTTCACCAAAGGTACATGTTTATCGCTCATCATTTTAATGCGTTGAAAGCATAATATTTTTTTCGGAGCACTCAGTCTCTTCTTGAGCTCGACGCCTCACAGACGCTCGAACATGGACGCTTGTGCGTCACTACAGGTGATGGCTTCAGTTGAATACATTTCCAATTTAGCAAATAGCATGTTTTGAGCTTGTTCGCGCTAAGACGACGTGTTTGACGATTAATTTGGTTCTGTTGCGCGTAGATAGCATTCACGAACATTTGCGCACCGCTCTCGCGTCTATTGCCATTATTCAATCAGTTTGTATTTCAGTCTTGTAACAGTTTGCTCGGGAATTTTATTTGCTGTCTAATTCTATTGAATACCAACATTTAGCATTCAATATTAATTGAACTTCCTGTCCGTCATTTACGATCATTGGCATCGCGCGGTTGGCGGTTGTATTAGTTTGTGGAGTTTGGACTAACATTGTGTTATTTATGTGAACTGACCAATGCTTTATTAAAATTAAAATGCTATCTTTTAGGTAATTTGTATGAATACAAGTTGGAGACAACAATAAATTACCCTTCGTATTTCAAATGACGTTCCCAGTCTGCATACATTTTTTAATCAAATATATCCAATCGTTTAGACACTTAACCTAGTCAGCTGATCGGTAAAACCCATAGTCGGTCCATCACTACATCACTACTACTTAGTTTGTTTAAAAAAAATACTTTTATAATTTCGATATTTGGATTTATTTGATAGTTCTAAAATACTCCGATGCATTAGTATTATCAGAGTTTTCTTTTAATGTCGTATTGTCGTCTCCACATTGTATGTTACCTACCAATAATGCTACGTTGACTACGTACTGCATGGTAATATTCAATAAGCCTTTCCAAGAAATCAAATAAAATAAAAAATGCTCTCGTTGCCGCTTCCACCTATCGCCATGGTGTTAGCTCGCTAAGCCTCGGAAGACGCCATTAAGTCGCTCATTATTCGCGGGAGCTATTAGCCGAGCTCGGGATATTATGGCTATCCCTTATCCCCTGGTTGTCCCATGATTCCAATCAGTGATATGAAACTGATTGCTACGCAAACAAAATTATAGGAAAATCAAAAATTAATGAAACGCCTTCATCCAGTTTATTTCTCAAGTCTACCTGCTTAGACCTGCTACGTGGAGACAATAAACAAACACGATTACTGTCTTGTTCACGATCACACGATTTACGATGTCATTATTATGTTAATGAAAAATATTAATACCTATTCAAATGTGTCTACGTTAATGCTAGTAGCAGCTACGTCTCGTTAGTCGGTAGTATGTCCGTCCGTATGTTGCGCCTGCTAACTAGCACATACCCGTGAGTTATCATATTACATCCACTGCAGTATTAATCCGGTGCATTAATTGACTCAATCTGTGTGTAATTAATACACAATCTACTGCTGATGAATATCAGTTACAACGCGTCTTGTGCGCATAGTATATTTGTTTTATTTTATTTTTTTAAGGATTACCATTGAGATACATTACAATTATCTTTTACAATAATAAAATCTTGTCTATTAAACCTTATCGTGTAATGCACACTCAGTTACAGGTAACCACAGCTCACACATTATCGAGTACACATGCTCTGAATACATAATTAAAATTAAGAATACATAAAAAAAACAATATCCTTAATACAAAACCGAGCATTTTGTTTGCGTTTGATATTATCTTATCTATATGGTCGCTGTTTGCTATCCATCAAGATTCCCAGATCCCGGACAGTATCAACTTCGTTGGGTGTCTTGCCCGAAATAGAGTATTTTGTATTAATAATATTTTTGTTGCGACAAAATTTTATATGCAAACATTTTTGTAAATTTAAGCTCATCCTATTTTCTTTGCACCACTAAACTAATCTATCCAAGTCAGCTTGTAGCAATTGTTGATCGTCTATAGATTTTATGGGTAGGGTTAACTTGAGATCATCTGCAAATAAATAAGATTCTGCGTGATGGAAGCAGTGGATGATGGTATTAATAAAGATATTGAAAAGCAAAGGTCCTAAGTGGGAGCCTTGTGGTACCCCAGACGTCACACAAAAATACTCAGATCGGACTCCATTCTAAACAACAAATGATAAACGATTGTTTTGAACGATTTGTTATGTACACTACAATCACTGGCTCGTTTTAACAAACATACGTAAATTATAAATACAAAATCGCGTTGCAGAGGCTGCGAGTCGCCTAACAGGCCGCCTGCACTCATATTATTGACATTCAAAATATGGTTTATAAAAGGTCTTAAATACACTCGAGAGCAATGAATCCGGGTCACTTAAAGAATCCTAAAAATCTCGGAAACTAAAAATGCTAGGTTAATGCAATAAATTGTATTTAATAGACAATGTAATACTCCTTAAATGAAGGTATTAAAACTTCTTAGTTATTGTAAAGTTATATCATAAAAAAATCAAATTTGAAAAAGGGCCACTTTCGAAGATGGAACTACGAAATTACAGCATTTGGTTTTGCTTTTGTTTGTAATCTGTCATTTATGTGGGTACATAAACCATGTTGATAGTGCTCTATATTCATTATTCAAGCTGAAATTATGTCGCTTACGCCTGAAGAATGCACCAGAATACTTACAATGCTGGAAACCGGCCGGAGTCAGCGCGATACAGCCAGGACTGTCGGTGTGTCGCTGTCAACAGTACAAAGAGTTCTCCGACGTTACGAAGAAACTGGTTCTAACCTACGCAGACCAGGAACGGGCAGAACCAGGTGTACCACAGCACGAGAAGACCGATACTTGGTGAACACCATGCTTCGAAATCGCTTTCTCACAGGAACTGAACTCACAAATCAGTTTCGACGCCTCGGAGGAAGTAACCCAAGTGCATGGACAGTAAGACGTCGGCTTGCTGAATCTAACTTAAAACCCCTTAGACCTGCAAACGGCCCTAAACTGGAGCGTGGGCATCGTATTTCAAGACTAAGATATGCCCAGAGCCACGTAAATTGGAGTATTGAAGATTGGTCAAAAGTTATGTTCTCCGACGAATCAAAATTTATGCTCTACAAGCACGATGGAAGACACAGAGTGTATCGAAGACCAGGGGAAAGATTCAAGCAAGCATGCATCGAAGAAAAAGTAGCCTACGGTGGTGGGTCTGTACTTGTGTGGGCCGGAATTTCTTCTGAAAGTCGCACAGAGCTGGTGATCATAGAAAACGGCTCTTTAACTAGCGTAAGATATGTGGAAGAAATCCTCAATGATCACGTTGGTCCATTTATGGTCAATTTAGGTGAGGATGCTATATTTATGCATGACAATGCCCGACCTCATACAGGTAGGATTGTGAATGACTACCTTCAAGAGATGAACATTACTCGTATGGAGTGGCCAGCGCGCAGCCCGGATATCAACCCGATCGAGCATGCTTGGGACGAGCTAGGCAGATGCGTAAAACAACGAAACCCTCCCCCAATCACGCTTCGTGAGCTCAAAATTGCTCTCACAGAGGAATGGGAGAATATTCCCCAAAATCGTATAAGGAACTTGGTGTACAGCATGCCAAACCGCGTAAACGCAGTAATGGAAGCACGAGGAGGCAATACGAAGTATTAAAATTCAAGAAAATCGTAATAAAGTTCAAAAATTTCATGTTTCCTATTTTTGTTTTAAGGAGAGATCAGCAGTTTTTTTCTTTATGTAATTTTGTGTTAATAAAATGTATGGTGACTCATATTTTTTTTACTTTCATTTAAGGAGTATTACATTGTCTATTAAATACAATTTATTGCATTAACCTATCATTTTTAGTTTCCGAGATTTTTAACATTCTTTAAGTGACCCGGATTCATTGCTCTCGAGTGTATTAGGTCGGTAAAGAAAGAAAGAAAAAGTATTTATTGAGACTCGCACAGGATTATCAGAAACTAAACACACTAATAAAAACAAAAAATAATAAAATAAAAACAAAAGTAAAATGAAAATAACAACGGAAAGTCCTGTACGTGCCCAAAAGGTCCCTATCTCAGCACGATGCTGCGGCATTTAAAAAAATAAGTGTCGCAGCGCTGGTATTCTGATAGGGCCCGCTGCTGTGGTGTCACGGACAGATACAGAAATAAATAATAAATACAAAAAACAAAATAAAGATAAACTAAAAACTATTTATGTGTAACATAATTATTATAAAATAAAACAAAAAGATTTATAATTATATTATATGTTTATATTCCGCGTGTCAGCACCCGACGTAACATCAGTTACTTGTCTATGGATTTAGTGTCTGTGGCACAATGGCATTTCTGTGACAAGTAAAGAGACGCAGGCGCCGGCACTCGGTAAATACAATTAAAAAGCTTTACGGCGAGATGAGAAGATTATTAATTGATTACGGCTGTGTAATGCTCAATATTGCTGTGATTACTATAACAAAGAGTGCTCTGTGGTGTTCAATTAACGTTATTAGGAGAAATAAGGATAAACTAATACAAGAATTTCAATTTATAAATGACAACAACGGGAAAAAAAAGAAAAACAATCAAAAGCGAAATAACTGTTGACACTGCTTGCTGTGCCTGCTCTATTTAGCGAACAATCGCTGCCACTAGCTTGCCACCATTACAAGCTGCGTGCAGATCAAAGGTAAGTTCAAAGTGTGGTATATTTTTGAATCTATAGTAAATGCTGTTTAAATTTGATTCTAAATGTACCAACTGTCTTTATAGCACGAAAAGGAGGAGGCAAGTCGTTCCAGCAACGAGAGGCAGTGAATTTGAAACTACCACGGAATGCAGCAGTTTTGTGCGATGACGCTAACATGAGGTACGAAGATGCTCTAGTTTTAATCTTGTTAACATCGAGCGACCAAGACAGTTTTTTAAATAAATATTCTGGTTTCTTTGTGAGAATAGTGCCAAAGAGTAGGGTAGCCAGGTGAAGTAGTTGTCTGCGTGCTGACATTCTCATCAAATCACCATTATTTAAAAATGGAGTGATGTGGGAACGTGGTGGGACATTGTAGCAGAATCTTGCACAAGCATTCTGAACCCGCTGGATCAGTTTTTCGCTTCTACTGAGAAAGCACGCGCCATACACAGCATGACCCGAATATCCACACTTATGTAGGGACGGACACGATACAAGAGCTTGAGTCGATAGAAGCAGTTACGCACAGCCTCCAAGATGTGAGTTTCAAAATGCAGCTGCCCATCAAATACTACCCCAAGATTACGAGCTTCCAGAACCCTTTCCACACCACGACCTTTCCTTTTCCATCTTGAGGTCTATGTTGCATAATACATGCTTAATCAGCCTATAATGTTCCCACTGCTGGGACTCAGGCCTCCTCTGTTTGAGAGGGAATGGGCTTTAATCTACCACGCGGGCCCAGTGCGGGTTGGTAGATGTCACATGTCTTCGAATTTTTGGTTCTAGGACATGCCGGTTTCCTCACGATGTTTTCCTTCACCGTTGTGAGAGCAGTGGTGATGAAATAATTTACACAAAGTAAAGCGCCTGCCTGGGTTCGAACCCACGACCTACAACTCGTAAGTCGGGGCCGATACCACTAGGCCACCACTGCTCTATCGAAGTCTATGTTGCAAGCAAGCATTTTGTTCAGGAAATCCCTAGATCCCATCACAATATACTTTGATTTACTTGGGTTCAGGATCAAAGAATTTCTTCTGGACCAAGCAGAGATCCTTTCCAAATCCTCATTAATTCTTTTTACAGTTTCAGCAGTATCCTGGGAGCGGAAGGGGAGGTATAACTGCAGGTCATCGGCGTAAAGGTGGAACTTGGAATTGATTAGACAGTTGGTGGTGTCAGCAGTGTACAGTGTACGGTAAAAAGTTATTTTGTATTTTATATAAAAAATGAAGACTAAGAGCTCGTATGGCATCCAAATATGGAGCTTTTTTCTGTTCCCAGGCTTTTTGAAAAGGGTAGAAACTGTTTTGTGCTCAACCCCTAACTCTTCAGCTATGTCGTAACTACTAATATCTTGCTCATTTTTACTAAAATGGTATCGACTTTATCTGCAACTGAGCGACCAGAGCGAGTTGCTTCTTTGAAATCAATATTCCCAGATTGAAAACGCTTGAACCAACTTTGTGCTTCTCTTGTGTCGTATATTTTTTTCGCAGCTTAAGTCCTTTTTTCCCCTTTTTTGTAATAAAACTTCGAAATGTATCGAATTTCTTCGTTAGATTCAATCATTTTGGCGGACAGAAAAACAATTGAAAAATGGCGAGAAATCGCTTTTATTTTTTCGTTTTTTCAAATGTCATCTGTTTCCTTTATTTTATTATATAATATGTACATACATACAAATTCTGTTTTTAAATAATAGAATATAAAAATACAAAAACATTTAAAAATGTAAAAAATAGTAGATCACCGGTATCGGGAACAGAGTCCAAGCTACCGGCGCGGCGGTCAGGGCTCCAGAAAGAGGAACCTCCTAATAATGCGAGCCATGTCTAGAAGTACCACTCTCTGAATCAAGTCCTTGATCCAGCTGCCCAACGAGAGCCTCTGATTTATCTATGGGCCTGCGACGCCTGCAATAAATGGATTATTATTATTATTTCCTTTCTTTCATTATATACATATAAATTATATTTTTTAAATAATATAATAAAGAATAATAAATTAATAAAAAAAATAATTATAATATAATAATTATATAATATTGAATAGATTTTTTTTTAAATTTGTTTTTAAGGACATTTACTGTACCCATCCTTCTCGTAATGAAGATTTATTATTATTATTAATATAAAAACATTTGAAAATAGTAGCCCATTGGTATCGGGAACAGGGTCCAAGCTACCGGCGGTGAGGGCTCCAGAGAGAGGAACCTCCTAACAATGCGAGCCGTGTCCAGAAGTACCGCCTTCTGAATCAAGCCCTTGATCCAGCTGCCCAACGAGAGCCTCCTCAAGTGTTGGTCGAGGCTCTTGGCTATTAAGCCATTGGTTGTCACGACTATCGGCACAATGATTGCTGAGTCCACGTCCCATATGTGGACAACCTCGCGAGCCAAGTCAAGATACTTGATTTGTTTATCTTTCTCGGCTTTCACGAGGTTCCCGTCATGCGGGATCGTGATGTCAATGATCACTGCGCGCCACTCTCTTCGATCCACCACCACTATATCAGGGTTATTGGCAACAATAGTCCTAGCAGTGATGATGGATCGATCCCAGTACAATGTGATATTTCCATTTTCGAGAACTGGGTCGGGCACATACGTAGTACGACACTTCCGATCCCACAAAGCTGTATTTCAGAGGAAGTTGCTGATGGATAATCCTGGCTACAAGGTTGTGTCTTTGCAAGTACTCTTTGTTAGCTAGACGAGAACACCGAGAGATAATATGTCAAATTGATTACCCCGGACAGTGGCATGCCCGACAGATGTCAACCATTCCGACGGACTCCACAGATTGTGGAGTCCGTCGGAACCAAACTCTCGGATTCCATAAACCTTCTAACCCTCTCCGCATCCGAAACCTATAAGTATTTGGGTATGTCGGAAGCGTTGGGCATCAATGGTACTGACATGAAGCAATCGTTAATGGAACGCTTCTTTGGCCGCCTGAAAAAAGTATTAGTCTTCTATCAGGCGGAAACAAGGTGCACGCCTTTAACGTTTGGGTCATGCCGGTTTTGATGTACTCTTTCGGTATACTCAAATGGACTCAGACCGAACTCGATACCCTGGATAGGTGGGTCCGGACGCTGCTGACTGCAAATCGAATGCATCACCCACGGTCATCGGTAATAAGGTTGTATATCCCGCGAAAGTGTGGAGGTCGAGGCTTTTTAAATGCTAAGACCCTCCACAATCGCGAGACATGCAGTCTCAGGGAATATTTCCTAGAACCGACGTGCGGATGCATCGAGATGTGGTCGCGGTGGACAACGGCCTCACCCCGCTCTCCTTGGCTAAAGAGAACTGGCGCAAACCAGTAGTGCTTGACACTAATGATCGCATGGAAGTATGGCAGAGTAAGGAACTTCACGGGCGATTTTTCCAGGCCCTACATGGCCGCATACACGTCCAAGCCGCGCGCTTGTCGACCCGTGATACGTCCAGCTGCGCGTTTTGACCATTGACCGCGCGAGCCATCATGTGGTCATTTCCAACATAAAGCGTAATAACTAGAAAACTACTGAACCTATACCTTAATAAGATTGTGTGTGTAGCTGAAACTATACAGAATCAATAGGTCTTAAAACTAAATTACGACTTCATAGTCCAAAGAACTGTAAAAAAATGTTAAACTAAGAATATATGTTGAATTTCCGTAAAATATTTGTTCTTACTGAATTTTTGTACATTAATTTATAGTTTGTGTCAATAAAACCTATGTATTATTAAATTAGCCTATCTATGCTTTTTTTTTGATAACTACGAGTATATGTCCTTACTTGGTTTGCTAAGAGTAACACAATACACCAAAACAAACACCCCATTCCCTCAACAATTTGATATCTCCTGCGAGGTCCAGAGCGCCGACATAAAGGTTCTCCGACCTGTGATTAACGAATAGGATTTAATTTATTTTAGATGATTATTGTGTGATTATATTTGAAATAATAGGCAATCATTTTTATGAAATAATTATATATATTTTACAAAAATTCAGTACCTGCATACCAAAAGCCTTTGAAAAAAAAAAAAGCGTGTACGCTTTTAAAATTTGTCCAAACCCTTATTCAGGACTTCGGGACGTATCGTTAACGTTCCGGCTACAATGGTAGCCTAAACAAAATGTCCTGCGGAACGAATTTAGATTACTCGTGATCTTGAACTATTTTCATAGTATTATAACGTTCTGAGCGTGTTTAAATAATAATAATGAACTTATGTCTATATTACAAGCATTACTCTAATAGATTATTTAGTAAAACATACGTAATTTAATTCGAAAATGCAAGCGCGTAGCATGTCGCTACGGCCTAATTTTTTCATGACGAGCTTAACACAATAAAACTGATTCAAAACCTATGACACATATAGATATTCGTAAACCTTGACTAATGAGGATTTCTAATTATGTCACTTATACATATTAATTAAGTCATCAATACATAAAGGGTCATATAAAGGGAGCGCGCGTCGTTCGTAAAAAAATTTGAACAGATTGACGGAGCGCTGAATTTCAACTTTTTTTACAAAAAATATCTATGGTCTGACTCAGAGTATGCCATACGTATGTATGCGGAATTTAATACGGAGCCAACTGGTGTAATTTTTTGGCAGCTGTACAGTGTGCCCACGTTACAAAACCGATTAGAATGCAACAAATTGACTAAGGCAAACATGGTAGCAGGATCGTGTTGCTGACATGCAGCGCTCGCTAATATGGTAGCTGGGATATTTTTGCAGATGGACCCGATGTATATTTACCGGCGTCCGTAGCCTGGCTACGTTTCGGTGACCTCTTTGGGGAAACCAAAGGTTTTGTCTGTGCAATTATGGATGAAGTTATGATGACGAACAATTACCGGAGATTTATTATGAAAGACGGGACGGTTGACATCTGTCGGGCATGCCACTGTCCGGGGTAATCAATTTGACATATTATCTCACGGTGTTCTCGTCTAGCTAACGAAGAGTACTTGCAAAGACACAACCTTGTAGCCAGGATTATCCATCAGCAACTTCCTCTTAAATACAGCTTTGTGGAATCGGAAGTGTCGTACTACGTATGTGGATGCGGATCGATCCATCATCACTGACAGGACTATTGTTGCCAATAAGCCTGATATAGTGGTGGTGGATCGAAGAGAGCGGCGTGCAATGATCATTGACATCACGATCCCGCATGACGGGAACCTCGTGAAAGCCAAGAAAGATAAACAAATCAAGTATCTTGACTTGGCTCGCGAGGTAGTCCACATGTGGGACGTGGACTCAGCGATCATTGTGCCGATAGTCGTGACAACCAATGGCTTAATAGCCAAAAGCCTCGACCAACACTTGAGGAGGCTCTCGTTGGGCAGCTGGATCAAGGGCTTGATTCAGAAGGCGGTACTTCTGGACACGGCTCGCATTGTTAGGAGGTTCCTCTCTCTGGAGCCCTCACCGCCGGTAGCTTGGACCCTGTTCCCGATACCAGTGGGCTACTATTTTGAAATGTTTTTAAATTAATAATAATAATAAATCTTCATTACGAGAAGGATGGGTACAGTAAATGTCCTTAAAAACAAAAAAACAAAAAAAAAAAACAATATTATATAATTATTATATTAGCCGCTGGAACGCTTTTGATCAGTTTGTGAGGTCACCGCAATGCGCCCATGGTATGAATTTCCTACCAAAACGTGTTCAGAGTTTTGCGCCCATGGTGTGAAAGTCATACCAATTTTTTTTGGTTTTTATTTTCATCCTTGTTTATCCTTGTATCACCACTATTAAGCAGTACTTTCCAATTCCATGGATTTAGTTTCATACGTTATCTATTTCCAAACCGTTTGAGATATGACAACCCTAGAAGGAATTAGTCTATGACATTAAAAAATATCATTTTCGCTGTCATTGAACGAGCGACCCGTCGTGAGTCTCAACTTTGGATGCTTTTAAATAATTAATATTGTACTGTGGTAAGTGGTTTTATTCATGTTTCGTATGAAGAACTAACACACCATGTTTTTTAAACCATAAAACATATAGGACAACCCCTGTTTTTCTTATTAGAAAAAATCTTGTTGGAATCTGTGAAAAAAGTGTCTTTGTTCATCTTAAACAGTCGTCTACAAACGGAAACATCGTATATTCAAATACAACGCACACTTTAATATAGCCCTACTCACTAGCATTCATAAAAAAATACAACGGTCGCAGAATACCAAGAAATGACGCCGCTTATCGGGTTTCTTTACAAACACTCGACGCGCGAGCCGACGCGTCATATGACGTGTACAATGTAGTGGGAATACCTAAGCGCGTGAGTACAATTTAGTGTTAGAAAAGTCTGGTATGCTTTTCATACCAAAAGCGTCCCAGCGGTTATAATTAATTTATTTATGAATTTATTATTCTTTATTATATTATTTAAAAAATATAATTTATATGTATATAATGAAATAAAGGAAATAATAATAATAATCCATTTATTGCAGGCGTCGCAGGCCCATAGTTAAATACCTTAACCTAAACATACATATTTTTATTATAACAACATCAAATTATTGTACACGAAGTGACGACTGTGTCGGCATCGTGTTGCGCTGCGTGGTGTCGCGTAACCTTTCACGAAAACGTCGGTACGCCACACCTTTCGGCCGAAACTCTTCTTTCATGAAAGTTTGTAGGTACTGAGTTGGAACCCGCACCACAAATGACTTGAAGTTTATGTTATGGTGTGACTCCAATTTCTCTACTCTCGAGGTCCACTTGGTCTTGATTCTGATGTATTCCAATATGTGTTGTTAAAGGCACGCACCTTGTTTCCGCCTGCTAGAAGACTATTAAATACTTTTTCAGGCGTTCAAAGGAGCATTACTTTAACTTACAAAGGAGCATTACTAACTTCCGACATCCCCAAATACCTATAGGTTTTGGATGTGGAGAGAGCTCTAAGGTTTATGGAATCCGAGAGTTGGGTTCCCACGGATTCCACAATCTCCCCTCGCTTTACATGCATGACCACACATGTGTCCACACCAAATTCCATCCTGATGGCGCTACTGAAAGTTTCTGTTACTTTCAGTAGCTCCATCAGTTGAAAATGGTTGGAGACAAAGAGATTTAGGTCATCCATGTAGAAGACGTGAGAGAGCAGTGGTGGCCCAGTGGAATCGGCCCCAACTTACAAGATGTAGGTCGTGAGTTCGAACCCAGGCAGGCGCTTTACTTTGTGTAAATAATTTCATCACCACTGCTCTCAAAACGGTGAAGGAAAATATCGTGAGGAAACCGGCATGTCCTAAAACAAAAAATTCGAAGACATGTGACATCCACCAATCCGCACTGGGCCCGCGTGGTGGATTACAGCCCATTCCCTCTCAAAGAGAGGAGACCTGAATCCCAGCAGTGGGAACATTATAGGCTGATTATGTGTGTAGAAGACGTTAGATATAATATTGCCCCATACATGACATCAGGAAGGTGCGCAGTGTTGCATCTACTTTATACAATTCCAGCACCCTCATAAGCTATGCATGTGTCACCGAGTCATAAGCCTTCTTGTAATCTATCCAACATGTCCACAGATCCTTCCGGGAATGATGAACCTGTTGGCTAATGGCCATATCAATGAGAAGTAGCTCCGAAGTACCGCGGGATCCGTTCCTACATCTATTTTGAGAAGCAAACATGATGGAGTCGGTGTCTATATGTTTGTTAATTTCAGCTCTCAAAATGGATGTAAGAACTTTATAGACCGTCGGTAAATACGTGATCCGCCTATAAGTTTTGGGTTCCGCGGTGCTACCTGATTTATGGAGCAGGTTAACTCCTGTTGTTAAGAACTGGGGTAGTGAACCAGACTCCAAAGCAGTCTGATACTGAGCCGCCAAGCGAGCGTGTGACCTTACAAACCATTTGATCCAAAAGTTTTGCAGTCTGTCCGGCCCTAGAGACTTTCAGTTAGGCAGCGGACGGACCGCATGAGTTACATCACAATCATTTTACAATCAATAGTAAACTAAAATTTAGTGAATGGGCCACTGCTGGCATTAGAAAAAGCAGAGATATTTTATATAATTTGTATCACGAAAAATTATTGACTTCTGATCAAACCCTTCATGATTATGTAAAAAAAAAAACTAAGATATTCAAAAGAGTCTGCGCTAAAGCTAAATCTAAATTATTAAGTAACAAAATTAGTATTTCTAATAATAAAATAAAAGCTGTGTGGCAGGTAATTAACAAAGAAACTGGAAACACAAAACAGCGAGATCAAAATGAATTGTCTCTAAAAATTATATATAGATAATGAAACTATTTCAGATAAGTTGAAAGTTGCTGAGACACTAGAGCATTTCTTTACCAACATCTCAATAGAGGTTACGAAACCTCTCCCCTCATCATCTATATTAGCTGAATCACTCCTCAAAGAAAACTTCAGTAAGGACATTCCAAGTTTTGAATTCAAGTATATTTCTATTGTCACAATTAAAAAAGCATTCAAAAGTCTTAACATAAAAAACACTGAAGACTTATGGGGGATTTTCGTTAAGGTTCTAGTAGATATCATTGACACAATTGCCCCTGTATTAGCAGGCATATTTAATCAATGTTTAAACAGCGGTACGTTTCCTGATTTAATGAAACATAGTAAAGTAGTACCAATTTACAAAACAGGTAGTAAGGGTGATCCCTCTAATTATAGACCTATATCTGTGCTACCAGCATTGAGTAAAATCTATGAAAAATTCATGCTAGACCAGATGTTGTCACATTTTAACTCAAATGGGATTTTACATAGTCGCCACTTTGGTTTCACGAAAGGTAGGTCGACGACTGACGCGGGAGTAAAACTCATCAGTCACATATTGGAATCCTGGGAGAAGTCCCAGGATGCGATTGGCATTTTCTGTGACCTCTCAAAAGCGTTTGACTGCGTTGACCACAATACACTGAACTGTAAATTACACACTCACTACAGAACTCACTACAAATTCACTACGGAATTCGTGGGCAAGCTGCTGATCTTGTTCTTTCCTATCTATAAAACAGGCAGCAAAAAGTAATCGTTAATGGGGCGACGTCCTCGGGTCCTTAGTTAAGATGGGCGTACCTCAAGGTTCAGTTCATGGCCCTTTCCTATTTCTAGTTTATATTAATGACCTGCCTTACATGATGGCTATTTTACCGGATATAATTTTATTAGCTGATGACACTTCTCTTATTTCTAAAATAGATAGAAAAGATACGGATGTCTTACATGTGAACGATAGTCTGGCGGGGTTTTCGAAATGGTTCGCAGCAAATAATCTTTTACTTAATGCGAACAAAACTAAATGTCTTAAGTTTTCATTACCAAATGTACCCCAAGTGGGTCTTAATTTAAAACTTGATGGCGAGGAACTAGATGTTATTACGGAAACTGTATTTCTAAGAATTACTTTAGATTCAAAATTGCAATGGGGTGCCCACATTACAGCTCTTTCAGGTAGATTAAGTTCAGCTGCATATGCAGCAAGAAAAATAAGGCAGTTGACTGATATAGCCACTGCTAGGTTAGTATACTTTGCTTATTTCCACGGTATTAGGTGTTATGGTGTTCTGCTGTGGGGATCGGCAGCTGACGTAGATTCAATTTTCATTTTAAAAAAGAGGGCAATCCGCGCGATCTATAAAATGGGTCCTCGCGAGTCTCTTAGAAACAAATTGATTGACAGGGGGGCGAAATTTGTGCAACAAGCAGTTCAGGCTGGCAACACTGGTAGTCGGTCGTCAAAAAAACGATCTCTAGGCTAATTAATTTAGAAAATTAATAATATTAGTGTATTAATGTTAAATTAGTGTAATATAGTCTTACCTAGTTATTAAGAAGTATATCTAGTGATTGTACAGTGTTTTTTGTCGCGAGAACTTCGCACAAAGGATATTAAACCGGCTGTCAACTCAACCAACTCAACGGTGACGGAATTCAAAATATCATCAAGCCCGGGGAGTATTTTGTTTCATTTAAGTTATTTTAAATAATATTTACAGACCATAGAAGATCACAAAATACTGCTCAGGTCTCTGAGCTACGTCCATCACACACTGGCACGGTTTATGTCTCCTTTTGCTTGACAACTAGTGGAAGCAAAATCGATGACGAAAACATTCGCTCAGACAGTAAACACTGCATAATTTACTACAAAAAAATAGGCTCAATAAAGCCTAGTGATTATTTATTCATCTAAAACCTGTAATGAGTCAAAAACTTGTTATTGTCAATCAAGTTTCTTTGTATCATAATAATATAGTAAAAACAGTGTATTCCTTGTAACTTCACTTCTGTTTAACATTCCCACCTAATTCCTTATTAACTTCAACTAATTGTAATATCTATTTTTTAACAATTCATTAAAAAAAAATACTTTTTTTTTTTTTTTTTTCCTCTTCTACCTCCTTCTAATCTAAATATTAGAACATCTTTTCTTACACTGTTATTTAGCTTCATAACTTCACACATTCCAGGCGACTGACGTTTCAAAGAAAATGATGATCCGCAGTGCTACTATAAGGGAGATGGAAGCAAAACTAAGAGCTACGTTGAAGGAACTCGAGGCTTCTAAAGCTATGTGCAAACAGCTGCTCCAGGAAAGGGAAGACAGCGAAGTGGAAGTGGAAAACATTAATTTAAAAAACACCTCCCTCAAAAATGAGCTGTCTCAGCTACACATACAACACATGGACTTAGTCGACCAGCACAGTAAACTAAAACATCTAGTGTCAACATTTCAGGAGTGCAGTGACACCCATGAGCTGGCTTTGAATCAAATAACAGAACTGGAACAGAAATTGTGTGAAGCTCAAAAGGCTCTATCTCTCTCAGAGTGTGTTCAGGTTACCAAACAGGTTTCTAGGACCAGTAATCTATTTGATAAGTTGGTAGGTAGTGCGTCAAAATCAGTGTGTGAGCCAGCAGTAACAATAGATTTGACTGGTGATGATACCATACCATTATGTCCTATTGTTTTGAGTCACAACAAATTGAAGAAATATATTAAAATCAAGAAGTCAATTAAACGGTCACAGAGAGCAATTAAAAAACAAAATCTCTTAGAATTAAATCATTTGCTTAGAAAGGAACGTGTTGTCCTATCAAAAAGTTTCAATATTTGTACTATTGAGTTAGATAAATGTAGGGAAAAGTATGACACTGATATCCAGCTCCTATGTAATGATATATTACACAAGGAGCACTTGCAGAAGGATATTTTTGAAAAATATGAGACTTCACAACAACAACTAACTGACCGCATGTTTGAGGCTGGGGAACTACTGGATTTGGTGAAGTGCAATGCTGAGAGGTATGAGTCTCTGACTAATAATCTTTCATGCAGCTGTCCCAGTCAACCATAACCTCTTCAGTCTCAGCCGGACTTGCCCCGTCCGGTGTTGGCTCTTCCAGCAGAGACATATGTTAATACACAGAAAAACAAATCCACATTTTTTTGTGACGAATTAGGTTCAGGCTTTGGAAAATTTTTACTCAATTACCTTAGCCATAGTTTTACCAATCATAGTTATCATAACATAAGTTTTAAACAAATGATTAAAAGAATTGCAAACACAAACTTAGATAATTATTATACCATGGTATTGCTATTAGGTAATAGTACTGGTATTACCAGAAAGGACATAGTGGATGGTGTGAACACCTTATTAAAGTTAAATATAGGAAAGCTGATGTTGTGTGCTTTTCCTTACTCTGATACTTTATCAGATGCCGAAAATAATTATATTTATAAATTGAATAATACTATTCATAAGCTGACATGTTGTCATAGTGACAAATTATTGTATTTTGACACTAACAAGTTTGTTAGTGGGTTTAAGTTAACTCAGAGAACTTTATCTCTGTCTTGGGAATGTAGACATCTGATTGCTATGTTGATAGCATATAGTATTAATAAGGTTATAAATAATATAACAACTTTTAGTATTAGGGACGAGTCTGTGTTGCCTAGTCATACTAACACATAGTGACTAATTATGAATCCTCATGTTGTACGAAGGAGGATCCACCTATAATACAAACATCTTTGGAGGCCACTTCCAGTCAGATAGGGTATTCTCATCCTGCTGGAACTGTTACGGGCATTCTAGACACTTCAGTTATAGTTGTGGAGGTCACTCCGGATAATCATTTAAACTAGTCAGTAAGACAACAGAAGTTACCCCTTCAAGTAACCAATTATTATTATTATTAGAGAATAATAAAAAGGTATCTTCTGGCAATTTAACTCATAAAAATAAAATACCAAAGGTAGTGCAACATACTTTAAAATTGTTTAATCAAAATATCCAAGGTTGCGCTTCCAAATTACTGGAAATAGAATTGTTTTTGGATAATACTAAGTTTGATGTCATTTGTTTAACAGAACAATGGTTAAAAGATCATCAAGTAATGTCAATTAATTATGAAAATTATTGTGTAGTTAGCCATTTCAGCCGAAAACGTATGATACATGGCGGGTCATTAATATTAGTTAAAAATTCAATTAAATCGAAAGAACGAAAAGACATCATCGGACTGTCTGTCGAGCACACCATTGAATTGTCCTGTGTTGAGCTTGATAAGCATGTCATAGTATGTGTATACAGACCTCCAAGTTACCAGAATCTATCTGTGTTTGATTCTGTAATTGAAGATGTGTTAAAGAAACTTAGTACTAGTAGTAAGTCAGTAATCATATGTGGAGATTTTAATATTAATTTATTGGAAAATAACTCGAATACTGTTACATTATTGAGTCTTTTTGGGTCATTTGATTTGTCAAATGTTTTTATTGAACCAACCCGAGTGACAACTTCTTCTGCCACTTGTATAGATAATATTTTTTGTAATTGTGATTATTTACACAAAAAATTGTAAATAAGTTGCCATCTGATCACAGTGGCCAAACAATAACATTTTGCTCTTACGTGCCTTTACAAAAAAATCTAATAAGGTTTAGGCCAATTACATGTAAAAAATTTGAGAAATTAAATCATTCTTTGGCCAGGACATTATGTGACCAAAGGTTTAATAATATAGATGACCCAAATGAGTTCTATGCCGAGTTCTTTTCACTATTAAACACTCAATTTAATAACACTTTTCCACTAAAGACTAAAACTATTTACACAAAGTTTTTATTTAGTGATTGGGCGACTCCAGGTATTCGAAAGAGCAGGGATAAACTTTTTGAACTTTATGGTCTAAAGCAACATATGAATAATACAAGCTTTCATCAGTATATTGCAAAATATTCCATTTTTTTTTTAAAAGTATGTGCAAAATAGCAAAAGCTCTTTATATTAGCAATAAAATAAAATCAGCTGATGATAAAATAAAAACTACCTAGCAAATAATAAATAATGAAACAGGCAGGAAAAAACAGCGTAATACAGAATTTAATTTAGAGACTGCACATGGCCCCATCAGCTCAGATGTAGAATAGCTCAGGAATTTGTAAACTTTTTTACTAATATTCCCTTTAAAACTACTGAAGCTTCATCACCCGCGCTTTCTGCTGCCTTATTTAAAAATAATGTAAAGGCATGCCCTTTGGAGTTTAGGTTTCAGCATACAAACCCCCAAGCTGTTATAAAAGCTTTTAAAGATCTTAAAATTAAATCAACAGAGGATCTCTGGGGAATGTCTGTAAAAGTTTGTAGATCTCTCATCGAAACTATTGCGCCCTATTTAGCTTTCATATTTAACACCAGTGTAGACCAAGGAGTCTTTCCGGATCTTATGAAACACAGTAAAGTAGTTCCTTTGTTCAAATCCGGTGATAGCAAAAAACCAAACAATTATAGGCCTGTGTCAATTCTGCCAGTTCTCAGTAAGGTGTTTGAAAAGTTAATGCTTAATCAAATATTACGTCACTTTAATAAAAATTCCATCTTTCATGAACAACAGTACGGTTTCACCAAAGGGCGTTGTGGCACTGACGCTGGTGTCACCCTAATAAAGAACATTTTTAACGCCTGGGAAGAAGCACAAGATGCCATTGGAATCTTTTGCGACCTCTCTAAGGCGTTCGATTGCGTAAACCATGAGACACTTCTGCTGAAACTAGAGCACTATGGGATTAGGAATACAGCTCTTGATCTACTAAGATCATACCTGAAAGATAGAAAGGTTAAAGTTCAAGTAAACGGCATGAACTCATTAGGGTCTGAAATGACAATGAGCGTTCCTCAAGGTTCGATATTGGGTCCATTCCTCTTTTTAGTTTACATTAATGATTTAACCCAATTACTGCAGAATCAACCGAAGATGGTGTTATTTGCAGATGACACAACATTGATTTTTAAAGTTGGCCGACGGTCACAAAATCTTGACGACGTGAATAATTCCATTCTTCAGGTCCAAGAGTGGTTTATGGTAAATAATTTGGTACTGAATGAAAAAAAAACCAAATGCATTAGATTTGAATTATCAAATGTTAGAAGTTGCGAATGTGACATCATATTGAATGGAGAAAAACTAGAATTTGTTAATCAGACGGTTTTCCTGGGAATCACGCTAGACGAGAAATTACAATGGGGACCCCATATAAAATCTCTTGCGGGGCGGTTAAGCTCGGCCGCTTATGCTGTTAGGAAGATAAGACAGTTAACAGATGTAGAAACCGCGCGTCTGGTCTATTTTAGCTACTTCCACAGCATTATGTCATATGGCATTTTACTGTGGGGTCGGGCTGCTGACATTGAATCCATTTTCATTTTGCAAAAGAGAGCTGTCAGGGCCATTTACAATCTACGTCGTTGCGAATCTCTTAGGGAACTATTTAAAAAGATTAATATTATGACGGTGCCTTGTCAATTCATTTATGAAAATATTATGTATGTAAGAAAAAATCTACATCTTTTTAATAAAATAAGTGATAGACATAATTTTAATACTAGAAATAAAGATAAAATAGATCAACCATTTTTTAGATCTTTTATGGGGTACTGTGTTAAATGTTACAACAAAATACCTTGTGATATATTGCAATTAAATGAAAGAAAATTTAAAACTCATATTAAAAGTACACTTTGTAAACATGCATATTACAAATTAGAGGATTATATCCTAGATAAGAATGCTTGGAAACATGCTGGTCTTGCTCCATAGGACAATCTAGAGTCTAGACAAAATCAAACTGGTTGCTAATTTAATTGTATAATTTATAATTTTTATGACATTGTTTTTTACATTAAGTAACTACTTTAACTCACACACTAAATTATTAATTGTTTTTTTTTTTTGAAAAATCATCTACTTCTCAATATTTGTAAATATGTGAGCACCATGTATCTATCTCATAATTAATTTACCTGTCATGCGTTATATTTAATTATTTTTACCTATTGTGGTATAGTAATTTTATTCTAGGTGCATCGTCTTCACATATATTTATTATGTATACATAATATTGTAAAACATTTTTAAAAGAGTAACGGTGGAGTTTCTTGCCCATTCTTCTCCATACGAAACTACCTTTTGGAAGGGGCAACTAGAATCAATTCTATTTTTTGTAAATTTTGACGTTCAAAAGTGCCTTTTTATGTGCCTATTTGAAATAAACGATTTGACTTTGACTTTGACTTTGAAATTCAAAGAAATTGATATACTAACTCTGCCTTCTCTTTATATCTTAGAAAATACTTTGTAATTTCGCAAAAACTTAGGACTTTTCAAAATAAAAAGCGATTTACATAATATAAATACACGTAGCAAAAATGAAATTTTATTACCAAAATTGAGATTAACTAAAACAAGCAAGTCATTTCTCATAAACAGTATCCGCTTTTATAACAAGTTGCCAAAGTCAGTTACAGAACTTAGCGATGGAAAGTTCAAAAGCCACATCAAACGTATACTTAACAAAAATGCATATTATAACATTAAAGACTACGCTGAAGACATAGAAGTTTGGCAATAATTCCTTCTGCACATGTGGCTTCCCTGGTACCACATTAACGGCATCATTATGTAAGTGTATATTAACTGTTCCCAAATTACGAAGTTTTTTGTTTCTATTTACTTACTGCTTTGACATAGTCTCATTATTTGACATTATATACTTCGGATTCTTATTTCAACTCCTTAGTTATGGCTTTTGTGGATAGGATTTTGATTCCGATTTGTTACAGTAGTAATGGCAATCATGTCATTTAGTCTAAATAGGCTTTTATTTTTATATAGATTCTTTTATATTTTGTGAATGTTAGAACTTTGTAGACCTAACTTGTAGACTAGATTTGTGGGCCTTTTTATATTTTGTTGAGTACATGTTACTTCTTGACAGGCCTACACTGTCCTCCCATATCTATGAACACTGTAATTGGAAACATTGTAAAAGCCCCTTATTTTTAAAAGAGTAACCGTGGAGTTTCTTGCCGGCTCTTCTCCATAGGAAACAACCAATTGGAACCGTGCACCTAGCTTCTGACATTTCATAAGTGCCCATGTTGGTTTATGTGAAATAAAATATTTTGATTTAATTTGATTTGATTTAACTTCTTGGGGGCAGATGGTAATAGCCCCCAACTCTGGTATTGGATCGCAGACTCGCCCGACTTTCTGAGCCCAATCACCTTTGGTGTAACTGACAGGCACTGACCAGATATTGCGCCAGAAAGAACACATGGCAACATCATCTGGCAGGCACGTGTCAGCCACACCTTGATCAAATCGCTCCCAACCCCTATAAACCCACCTCTCATCGCGCTGAAAGGTGCGATTCTGAGAGTATCGCTCTACTCGCCGCTTATACCTACGAATACGACTCGCCCATGCATACAATTTTTGTTTCAGGAAGTCAATGTGCTCTGTGACACAGGACATATAGTCCTGAGGGCTGATATCAGTCCCTGAGAACGCGCGTCACACAAAGCACATCACTCTAGGGCACGTGTTGCCCTCCCTGGAGCAGATTATTTTGCCGATGAGCACTCTGGCCCCACCAATACGGCGCTCAATTCTGCACTGCCAAGCTGGTATGGCTTGTTTTATTTATTTTTATTTATTTATTTATTTATTTGGGATCACCAACAAAGGATACACAAATCCTACTTACAGAAATAAAATCATTTATCATTTTATCATTTATCATTTATCAAATACAATATAGATCACAATAATAAAATAGGTTCTTTTACGTGTGCTCCTTCGTCGTGTGTTTTGGTCGCGTAGCTCTAAAATCATTAGAAATTTTGACGTGACATGCCGCTACAGCCGCTACGTACAGAATCAAATGAGTATCAGTGAGGTCTACGCCGTCATCAAAATAATTTGACAACTGCGAATCCCGGACCGCCACTAGCGCCCTATTTTTGTTATGCATGGGCAAACGAGGTTAGCGTGGTCTAAGTTCGGGCGATATGAACCGATGTTCTCGAATCACATCTTCCAAAGCACTCCTCAATTTCTCATTGCACTGGGTACTTACGTTTGTAGCCCTGTCATCACTCTCCTCGTCTGCTTGAGTTATGTTAGACCGTGGTAGTACTACAACAGTCTGGGGGGGGTGGGGGGGGCGATGACATGGCTTCTCTGCATTTCATTTCGAAGGCGATTAAGTACAGTGTCATCCAACATACTATGATTACGTTGGATGACCCGCACCTGATCCAACAGTCGTTGTGCCGAAACGTTGACAGCTGGCTCAAGCACTGAAAAAGAGAGAGCATCCGAACACGGTACGCGGTCAGATTGTTTCCCCCCTCTGTGATCCCATAGTATGAGCGCATGACGTTTTCATTGATGGATAGCGTCCATCTCTTCCGCCGGGAGCTGGGAGTCTATCAGATGCCGGTGATGAGCCTCGAGATCCTAAGCCATCCGCGGCCGGTGACCTCCACGTCGACAAGTAGGTGGTGGCGTCGCGGGCGGGGAAAAATACTCGTTGCTCGAGCTCGACGCAAGTACCGCGGCCGGTATCGTCACAGTGTTCGCAGTGGGGCTGGGTAACGGCGGCGGCGAGGCGAAGCTGAGCGAAGAATCTGGAGGTGAAAATGTAACATACAGACAGACAAACTTACTTTCGAATTTATAATATTAGTATGGATCAGAGATTCTCTGAAAAAAAACTTTTTGAATGTATGAAATGTTGCCTGTTATTTCGTCTAAAGATTCATCTTAAATTTCAGTACAAGTTTTAAAACAAAATTTCGAATTATTTCAAAAATCGCCTCACAGGCGAGCATTAACAATAACTGGTGATAAAATTAATAAAATTAGTATTCGAAGGTTAAATAGTGATGTGGATTAAACATTGCTACTCCAATTAAGCTAATACAAATTAAATTAAACTAACATTGATGATAAAGCGCTGCTGCCAAATCCTTACTATATATATAATATAAAATAATATAATATATATATAATATAATATAATTATAATTTATATTATAAATGCGAAAGTAACTCTGTCTGTCTGTCTGTTTGTCGCGATAGTCTAGAGCCTGAGAAAGGACATAGGCTACTTTTTAATGCGAAAAAGGGTTGTAAGGGGTTGAAAGGGGGTATGAAAAGTTGTATGGAAGTATCGTCATTTTTAGAGCTAGATCCTTAAAACCTATTTTTTAGGCTGTTGATTCGATAGAAATAAATATGACATTCAAAGTTTGTGAAAGTTTTAACCTCAAGGGTGTAAAATAACATTAGGGAATAGGGGATGAAAGTTTGTATGGAAATAAGTAAGGTTTATGTGAATGTTTTATAAGTTTGCACCAAGAGACAATATATTAGCTATTCTGATGTAACACTTACGGAGTCACATTACACTACACACAGACACTATTCGACGCGGAAGAAGTCGCGGGCACAGCTAGTAATATCATATATTCACAGAGTAATAACATGATACTTATATGACGTGACAACATCAGTGCAACTGTGCGAGCTCACCGCGCGCTGATTGCTGCCCAGCCGCACTTTTTGTTCGCCATTACCCCCCCCCCCCCCCCCCCCAGTGCACCCCTCCCCGGCATCCCGCGACGCGACCTGCGACACGCGCGAATTAGAAAAGTTTTCAACTCACTAACGTCATTAAATAGAGCACCCGAATGAACGTACCCACCCATAGTACTACCGACAACTAACTACAACTATGAAAACATAAAAGAGTCAATATAACAAAGTATGTAACTCGTACGACGACGTTGGTTGAAAGTTACACAATCCTTTAGACGAAATCTAAAAATCCTTTTTAGTGTTCGGGGTATAGTCAAAGAACGGAGGAAATGTTTCTTCGAACTCGTTTCATATCTCGACGTAATTTTATTTAGTGCACTGCGAGGTAATAAAAGGCAACGTCGCCGTCGTCGGGGTGAACTCTCGAATCTGCTCGTCGACGGAAAGAATCTCGCTTTTGTGTCGTTTGAAGCGCAAACAGAATGAGATTAAACTGCTAAATTCAAAGCAGTGCCTTTAACGAGACGGCACAAAGCCACGCGACTGACGGACCTGACCGACCAACTGAATATTACATTTTCAATTGTGAGCCCCCCAGCCACGAGTTTATATCACGAGATGTGCTCAGCTCACGAACGAGTGAGGCGAGGGGCGCACAGGGGGTGTTAGCAGAGACCTGCGAGGTACTGTTCTACAATTATTGATGCGTTTTCTGTTTCGTACCATTTCCTTCAAAACATCAGACAAGATTTTGCTGCACGAAAATTTCCGAGAGATCCTCCGATAGAAAATCGAAGTAAAAAGAAGTCGGAGTTGGACAACCACTGCTCCGGTCCGGCCCGTCCCATCCGTGTGACGTGACTTAAACTATGCGGTCGGCGGACGTCTCGGAAATGCAAAGATAAGAGGAAATTCAGGAAACTGCCGAATTCGATGACCCACAGTATAATCGAGAGAGTCAATATTTGTAGTACAAAAGTTTCATTTCTCCATTCAATAAGCCAACGCTGATGCCACTTATAAAGTTGGTCGAACTTGAGGAGTGAACAGAGGCGGACGCAAATAACGCAGAAGAGCTAAACGATACTCATAAATGGACTCGTTCGCAACTTATCAAACAAATTAATTTAGCAGACACCTTGAGTGGCGACGGTTCTTTATGAGGTGCATGAAAGGACGCCCTTTAGCTTAGCTGTACAGTAATATTCCTTGAAATTAATGTTACGTAATCAGTCAGCTTGTACTAGCTGTGTGCGGCAGTACATCGGTACATCGACGTGGGCTCACTTCGCTAAGACATGGTAGTGCACAGTTCGGTAAGGGTCGTGTTTCCACCGGTCGGCGGTTATTTTCTCAATTTCCTGTACTAAACCTTCCCCTTCACTCGCGCCGTGCACCCCCCTCCCCTTGTAAACCCCTAACGAAGCTTGTTTCGGAAAAATTGTAATTCGTATCTGTGCTCCGAACAATTTTAGAGAATTTTCAATTTGAGGAATCAGTAACGAAAATAAGAATTTCAGCTAATTAGTTCAATTAAGAATAATATTATAAATGACTAGCTTTTTTCCGCGGCTTTGCCCGCGATGATGTCGGAAATTAACCCACCGGAACGTACTACCGGGATAAACAGTATCCATACATGTTAATCCAGGTTGTAAACTATCTTTGTTCCAAATTCCTTCCAAATCCATTAAGTAGTTTTTGCGTGAAAGAGTAACAAACATCCATCCATCCATCCATCCATCCTCACAAACTTTCACATTTATAATACCAGCTTTTGCCCGCGGCTTCGTCCGCGTGGAAGTTGGTAATTAATCCCACAGGAACGTACTACCGGGATAAAAAGTATTCCACACGTTAATCCAGGTTATAAACTATCTGTTTTTCAAATTTCAACCAAATCCGTTCAGTAGTTTTGGCGTGAAAGAGTAACAAACATCCATCCATCCATCCATCCTCACAAACTTTCACATTTATAATATTAGTTGGATTAGTCGGATTTTAGGATTGGAACAAGTCTAGCGATGCTACAAATCCTCGCTATCACTACTGGAACTACAAATGGTAAATGATAAATGATTTTACTTCTGTAAGTAGGTTTGTACAAACACTTTTACATGTCAATCATATTTTAAAACTAAATGAGGTCGGCGTTTCCTATCTGACTACTCTGAGAAGAAAGGCCGAAACAAACTCAGAAGTCACAGTCTCTTTTAAAGTGCAGACATAATCTTGGTCAGATCATGTGAAGATCATGTACATTTGTGTCGGAAATGGTCTTTTAAGGAAAAACCACACAGAATACAAATATAAATACAAATACAATACAAATAGTTTATTTTCTTTTACAAGGTTTGTACTACATACTCGTAGCTAGTGATAGAAGTGTCCTTTTAAGCAAATACATGCCTGTATTAGAACACTCCACTCTTCCGCAGCTTAAATTTACGTAAAGTACATTCGCTTAAAAATGATGCCAGTGTTTACTATTTATATAATAGTGAGAAATTAAAACAAAAGAAAACCAAAATTAAATAAAACTAACACTAAAAATGAAATACAGAACACTAATATTTTCTTATACAGCTTATTCAATATTCAAATAAGTGTGTTTTGTGTACGTTATGTGAGTTGGGTATGTGTGGTATGTGTGAGGGTGTGTGTGTGTGTGTGTGGGATGTATGTGCATGTGTGGTGTGTACATGTACGTGTTGCACTTGTGAGTAAGTGTACACGTGAATGAGTGAATTATGATGTGTGCTACAGGAGGGCCTCCGTGTCCTCATATTCGAGTGGTTTTATCCATTTAGTTATAAGTTTTTACATTCATAATATTGTTTAGTGTATACATATATCTCTTTATTTAGTATATTGTAAAGTTGAGATGACCGTTTTCCATACTGCCTACTACAAAACTTGTTTTTTGTTTGTGGAATCGGTGATATGATATCGTTCCTTCTTTTTGATAAGATAGCGGTATCATAAGGCAGCTCTTTGTGTTTCTTTAAAACAGTATGTATTATATAGAGTATTCTCACCGAAAGCAAATCACTTATCTGATATAGTCTCTCGGTGGGATATCTAATACTTTTACAATAAATTTGGATTTAGCTGCACCTCCCCAAACAGGGATGCAGTACACTAAGACAGACTGCACCAAAGCGATATATATATCCTTTAATAGGTTTCCAAATGGGTCTCCTGTATTGGTAGCATTTTTTGGAACAATATGTCTCAATGTTTTAAATATCCAGCTTAGTTTCCGAACCCTGTTAGTGACCTGCTCAAGGTGAGGGGACCAGGATAATCTCTGGTCAATCATGATTCCTAAATATTTGATGTGTGTGACCTTATTAATGACAGGACACATACAGTTTTTGTTTTTAATGTCACCACATTCGTGAACTTTGATTGTGAAGTCTTTATTTGGTTGTGTACGATTACAGATACTAAAGCATATATAATTTGTTTTTGAGGTGTTCAATGTCAGTAGATTATTATTTAGCCATTTGGCAATTTGGGCCAAGCCACATGAAGCACTTTGCTCAACGTCATCCCAGTAGCTTCCAGTGAAAGCAACAGCCGTGTCATCGGCATAAGAAAAGACTTTAGCGTTATTAATTTTCATATTGCAGAGGTCGTTGATGTATAATAAGAAATGTGTGGGGCCCAAAACACTGCCCTGAGGTACGCCGTATAATACTTCTGCATCATCACTGACGTATTGCCCCGACTTAACCCTTTGCTTCCTGTTAGAGAGATAATCTTTAAGAAGATTGAGTGAAGATCCTCTTATACCTATTTTTTCCAATTTGTTCACAAGGATTGGTACAGAGACAGTGTCAAATGCCTTTTTAAGATCCAGGAAGATAGTTAAACATTTATTGCCATTATCAAGTTGATTAGCTACAAGCGAGCATAGAGCGATAACTGCATCCTCGGTGGATATATGTTGCCTAAATCCGAATTGTGTTGGGGATAGTGTTTTAAATTTACTTAAATATTTAAGAAGCCTAATATTGATTAATTTTTCCAAGATCTTCGATATAGCTAGAAGGACAGATATCGGCCTATAGTTGTTGACATCGTCTCTGTCCCCACCCTTGTGAACTGGAGTAATAATAGATTTTTTAAGGGAGACCGGAAAGATACCATCTCTAAAACAGAGATTTGCAAGATGGGTTATAATTGGGACAGCTTCCTTACTTATATACTTTAAAAATCTTGTGGAAATATTATCCCAGCCAGCGGCACTATCTGACTTTAGGCTCAACAAAATTCTGTTAACTTCATTGAGGTCTGTGCCCAAGAGTACAAAGGAATTAACTTGTGTTGACAATTGATTAAGTACATAATTAGGGTCATTATTTACGCTAGGCTGAATTTGTTGGGCCAGCTGTTTGCCTATATTTACGAAATAATCATTAACAAAGTTGGCTGATTCAATAGGAGTCGATTTAATACTTATTAGTTCTATATTTTGACTTTTAGATATATTAGTGTAGGTTATAGTTTTAATATTTTTCCACAGCAATTTATTGTTTGATTTTGATTTAGCAAGTAATTCCCTGTCATATTTTCTTTTCAATTTTTTTATGAGATTGTTGCAGTGATTTCTATATCGATTGTAGGTTATTTTATTTATTTCGTTGTGTGGGTCACTCTTAAATGTCTTTTGCAGTTTATTACGATTTTTAATGCAACGAAGTATGCCTGGCGTTACCCATGGTTTAATAATGCGTTTACTGTTTGGAATTTTTACTGTAGTAGTATTAAGATTAATCGATTCAGTTAGTTTATCAATGAGTATCTCAGTTAATAAATTAGGGTTATCACAAAATAGTAATTCTGCCCAATTTTGTTCATGTATGTGTTTTAAAGCTTGTTCGAAATTTACACTAGTAGTGGTTTTATTTGCAGCTTGGTTATATTTTTGATTACGCAGTGACATAAAAGTAGTGTAGTGGTCAGTGACAGTGATAGGAAGGATAGTGATAAATGCCGAAATCTTCTTTTTGTTAATCTTTATCATAAAGTGGTCCAGACAGTTCATTTCCCTGGTGGGTAATGTATGTCCAGGGAGTATACCATTTAATGACAACATATTTAAATAATTTACTCTGTTTTTACTTTCCTGTGACGTCTGTGTCTTTGGGTATAATATTGATATTTATATCTCCCGCTATTATTACACTTTTTTGCGATGTTATTGTATCAAGGTGAGTGCTAAGTGATTCGATGAAATTTTCAGTGTTAGTGTTTGATGGAGAGCGATAAATACAAAAAAATATGGTTATTCAGAATATCCAACTGGAGACGGGACGCTTGGGCCAACTTTATTTCCTTTACTTTTGGCTTTAATGTATTTTTAACAGGCTACCACCCCATCATTTTGGTTTAAATGCCGAGTAGAGGCAAAACAATGGTAATTATTGAGTTTAGGAATTGGTTTGTTATCAGTTAGTCTACACTCGGTTAAAATTATAACATCAGTTTCAAATTTAAAAGTAGACAGTAATAGTGAGAAATCCTCGAAATTACAGTAAACGCTCCTTATATTTTGAGAGACAATAGTCAAGTCATTTTCATTTACTGAAATGTGCTTAGAGATCTCAGAGAAATCACATTCTATTGTACGCGCAATTTCAATATTGTCAATTTCAGTTATGGTTTGTAGGTTATCACCCATTTAATATATATCCGGTAAAGTAGCTGTCAAGAACAAGATTTGCATAAATTTTATAGGCTGTTGGTATTCGGATGAGGTTAAAATCAATAGAAATGGTTTTGTAAAGAGAGCGCATCTATATGGCAGTTTGTATGCATGATTTTGTGTATCTGAGTATGTATAGTCGACTCATATTAAGAATTTGCGTACCTATGTGTATAATTTGTGGTGTGTGTTTGTAAAGTTCTGAAAGTGCTAGTATGTGTGACAAAATAACAAAGTATGGTATCCATGTAAACGTACTTAGTCAACAAAATGTAAGATGTTACATAACAACAGAGAGTAGGTAACAAAAAAACAATGAAAAGCAATCGCATAATAACTTTTAGAGTTAGGTATTGGTGGAGCATAGAGTTGTGGTCCAAGAGTATTTTTTTTAATATAAGCTGATGTACCTGTTCCTCACTTTTAATAGCCAAAGTTGGTGACAGCTCGTCTTTCTTGAGATAGACTTTGCCATTGGCGGTCCAGCAGATTTTGTAGGCTCCAGATTTAGTTAGATCCCGAGCAAGGAAGTGCAGGCCCTTTAGGAGTCAGGTGTTCCGATAGGAATATAGGGGTGTCTTTCTGTGTTTTAAATCCCAGATGCTTGCAGCATAACTTTGACTTGTGTTTTAAGTTAAAAGCTTTTCCCATTTTCATAATTTCAACCTTCAATAGTGTAGCGCCAGTTTCAACAATAATAGGGGAATTTTGAATTTCCGTGTTTTTTCCACGTACTCTATAAATGTCCTTAATGTCATATTTGCTGATAGTACAATCTATGTTTTGGGAGAGGCACATAACCATTTCTATGAGGTCTTCCTTGGATTCACTGGTTTTTTTGGTACGTTCTTTATTACGAAATTTGCCTTGCGACTTCCCATTTGAAGTTCCTCAACAAGCTTGTTCTCTAACAAAGTGATGTATTTCTTATCTTCCTTGACCTGGCCTTCTAGCATGCCAATTTTTCTTTGGAGCTCCTCATTCTGCGCAGTCACGAATGCCATTGAGTTTTCTATTTTGAGATTGGATTGCTGAATGTCTTTCAGGGTTAGAGTAATTTGTTGTATCTCTTTTTCTTGTTTACCTGAGAAAAGTGACATCATTTCTCTCATCTCTTTTTTAAATTCATCCAGCTGATTAATAATCAAGACATCTTCCCGGCTTCTGTTTACCCGTTGGAATACATAATTAGGCGGCGTTTTATTCCCATTTTCCAGTAAATTAATCTCCGTGTCTGGTAGAGATTTATTCACTAATGTGTTCATGATTACTAAGTTACCAGGAATATGAGGAGGTATAATGGCGAGCACGCAATTTATAATATCCGTAAATAAGCGTTTATGACGACGGTGTAGTTTTGGGTGTAATTATTGGTTTGCACGCAGAGGGATGGGCTCTTAATTAGATCCTGTTCTCCAATAGCTTAACAGTTGGATGTGGCCAATGCGTCACCAAGCATAGAGGAGGTGCGCACGCGCAGTAATTAGTAATTATTGGTTCTTACGCGTCCAACGGGCGGTGTCCTCGCAGGATTAGACAGCTCAGGTACCAGGCGCGCACGATCGAAGGAGTTGGTATATTGTCGCCAACTCGTGGTACTACAAAACGTAGCTGCTGTTGTTATAAACAACTCCGCAGCAATTATGCACTCCAAATTTTTTTGTTGAATTAAACTTTACTAAAATGATTTAAATTTATGGAAAAATAATTGCGTATAGTACTGGAAGCACGTCAACACCTTACGGCGGTCCGAGGGGAGAGGTCAAAATGAGTGGACCTGTCCAGTCAGTGCACGCATTTGTCAGTAATCGTGCAGCTCAACTCAAAATTTAAGGAGCTCAACGATTCGACGAATAATACCAAAGAAAGGAAATTGTGGTAGGCCGCGTAAATTACTCAAACTGCCAAACCAGGAATAAAATAAATTGAGAAGAAAAAAAAACAATGACGCATATATAGTCTTTACATTCACAATAATTAAAATAATATACTATTTTACAAAGTAAATATTCATGTCAATGTAGATTTATAAAATTCATCAATGTCAATGTGGTATATAAAAACCCGGAAATAATCTTGGTCAGATCATAATAATATTTTGAGAACCATTTTAGATTGGTGTCTGAAATGGTATTTTGAGGAAAGAACCGTACATATTTGAGTGGACCTGTCCAGTCAGTGCACGCATTTGTCAGTGATCGTGAAAACTATATATAAGTTTTTTTTTTAAGTTGTATTAATTCTATTCATATTATTCAGAACCCACTATTATTATAGAACACACTATATAACAGTGTATCTATGTTAGCACTAATGTGCAATAAAACCGTTAGAGTACACATTAACTTGTTAATCTGCAGATTATCTGGTTGAGTCTGATGAAGTGGAAAAAATTGTTTCAGTTCTCACATTAACTAGATACTCTGCAAACTTCCTAGGTAATCTGCACACTAACGACCAAGCATACGGTTAAGTTAATAAAACAGGTTCTTTGCTAGAATAAAACGTTCGAATTCATTGTAATCACTTATTTAATTTGTTAAACTCATCAACAAATACAAGAGCGAGCGAAGCAAGCTCGAGACTTAGGGCACCCCGACTCGGACGTTAGGTTAGAAGGGGATGGCGGGGTCTGAAAGACTCCACCATCCCCTTCGTGGTTATTTTTTTTCAAACTGGGTGAAGTAGGAGCCCCGCTAAGCGGGGCTCCGTCGACCAGCTTGTAATTATTCATAATGCGTGGGCATTATGAAAACGAGACAAAAGTGTTCCGCGATTTAACGGTGTAGCATCCGTAAATATGCAGACTAACTAGATAAAGTGCACATATACATACATACATAATCAGCCTATAATGTTCCCACTGCTGGGACACAGGCCTCCTCTCTTCGAGAGGGAATGGGCTGTAATCTACCACGCGGGCCCAGTGCGGGTTGATAGATGTCACATGTCTTTCGAATTTTTGGTTCTAGGACATGCCGGTTTCCTCACGATGTTTTCCTTCACCGTTTTGAGAGCAGCGGTGATGAAATTATTTACACAAAGTAAAGCGCCTGCCTGGGTGCGAACCCACGACCTACAACTCGTAAGTCGGGGCCGATACCACTGGGCCACCACTGCTCTAGTCGGGGCCGATACCACTGGGCAACTGCACATAATTATGTGCTACTTTAAGTAAAATTTCACACTTTAACCGATCCTACCCGATAATTTGCAAATTACCTAATTAATGCGCATATTACCCTAATACGTATTCTAACGGTAATATCTATAATTACAAACAAAATATTTAATGGTAGGATTAACGATGTGTCTTGTATTGACGTTTAATTAATAAATTATTTATTGGCTACTCTCAAGAAGTTCTGAAAGGATTTTATTTAATTTCCAAAAAAGGTTTCTTCAATCAATCAACAGGTCTTCGGTTATTTTATATTTAAGCTAGTAGACACAAAATTAGTCTTAATGAAAGTACGATGAAGTGTAAAATAAGTTTTAGTACTTACAAACACAGTACCGTAAAATTATGAGAAGCTTAACGACAACAGCAATAATTTAAGTGGCTTTGTTAAACAAACGGGCATCAATTATGATTTAATTAAAATATAATTTGTTTGTAAACACCGCTCGTAGTTGCAAGTTGTTACAAGTTCGGCTGCATACCGCGAGAGGCGTGTAGTGTCGTAGTGCGGCATGCCGGCTGCTTCAGGGATTTAATTGGTTATCCGTTATTGAAATAGCTCCCAAATTATCTGCAGCCCTGGTATTCATCCCGTAGTTGTGAGATTTTTATTTGGCAAACTTTATTATTGGGTTTTTCGGCTACCGTGATGTAATTATCTGAAACCCCTTGAGTACTAGCGAATTTGAACCTTATAGCAAATTTCCTTTGTGCATTTGTAAATAACTGAAGCGGTTACTGAAACGCCAAATTAAATTTATTTACATAAAACAAAACACTTCCTCTCTCCTTAAACATTGTCATTACATTTAGTTTCCTTACGCTTGTTTCATGTTTATTATTGTATATATTATATTATGTAGATAGGTATATGTTTTATGTATGTATGTATTTGTTGTATATGTAAATGGTACACCACTGACTACCTGCATTATTGTCTCTCCTTCTACCTTGAATCCATCCAAAGGTTGTCTGTAAAAGATCGCTTTTAGCGATAAGACCGCCCATTGTGTCACCCTATGTAAAATTTCTACTTTTATATCTGTAATTTTTATGGTGTACATAATAAAGAGTATTCTATTCTATTCTATTCTATTCTAATACTTAAGCTTAAAATAATAATAACTAGCTTCTGCCCCTGACTTTGACCGCGTGAAATGTCTTGTTCACCCGAACCTCCCCGTCGCATCGCATCACCTACTCGCTATCTTCGTTTTCGCTTAGCGTTCCTTCTGACTTTTTTCTTTTTGCTTGGGTAATAAACTTCTAATTATATAATTTCTGAGTATCGCCACAGAAGATATCGAGAGTTTTGGACTTATTCTTTTAGTGACTTTTATCTTAGCTATGTAAACCGCAGAAAACAGACTTTACTGTCTTCAAGAAAATGCTAGCATATGTCGGTCATCTATCTCGGTGCACCTCGCTCACCGCACGTGCGGAGTGCGCGCTCGGGCATCCTCCAATAACATTCATATTATTATGCGCCGCATTGCGCCCTGAACCCTCTATCCATAATATTTGACTCGATAATGGGCGCACTCGATGTTTTTCCTATCCGACTAGTATTCGATATTCCACAACTTAGTCAAATGGTGTGATTGAACGGTGCAGTATGAAGATATCGTAAGTTCATCTTCGGTGTGATCGAAATCCCACCATTTCCTTATCGGCACCTAATTTTGGGTACTAAAATATACCCGTACATGGAAAGGGTAGAAATAACAGCGACGTAAGAATTTCCCGCAAAAGTAAGGGTCCCCTTCCGTCAAAGTTTGTGATAGAAGCGTGTTTACTTAGACCTGAGGCAGGGGGAGGCAGAGGGATCAGCCGGCTTTACTCGGGAAAGAGATTTCACGCCTTACTTTATTATAGTTATGTCGGGAATTAGAATAACCCTTTTGCGGAACGAATCTATAAAGTAGCCAAATGTATTCCTTTACTTTTACAAATGAGTGGGAATAGAGAATGTTTACTTTTCTACTGAAAAGATTAAGGTAGATTACACAAACACTTTTTATTCTCTGTTATCTGCACACGTTACTATGTAACTAACTCTGACCCCTAAGATACAGGCGACCGCTTAGTTTGGGGATTACTGGCCATACTGATCTGTTAAGTACAAATTGATTGTTAAATAAATTTGACATTGGAATTAGTAACTCACTTCGCTCATTCGTCCGCGAGGTTTTTACAGAATAGCCTGGCTGTCTTCAACTGGGCGACACCGGGCATTCCACTCCGGTCCCGCGCGTTTGTGCTCCTGCGCAGGCCGAGCTCTCGGCGCGCGGGACACTCGCTCATATTTCACGAGCTACATGCCGCCTGGCAAATACCGCAGCCACAATAACTGTAACGTCCACAACGTCTACTGCATATACAGTTAAGGAGGAAGTGTACTCGTATTGTTTATCAGATAGACATAGACATACCTAGTTAAAGCCATGTTATAGCCATTTCATACGACCGATAAAGAATGATAACTTTGAACTTTGAACATACGGACAATTTGATCGTATTTTTTTTTACATTCAATTGTAAATTGTCCGTTTCGCTGACTCATAGAGGCGTTTTTGAATATTAATTACTTAACTGCTTGTCATGGATTATCAGAATGAAAGAAAAGAAAAATATTAATTGGTTTGAAATGAGACGTAAATTGCGTCTTTAAAGAATAATTACAGGATAAAACTTGTCAAATGGCTTAAAATATCATTTGACGGCATCAGACTGAAAATAAATAGCGAACGTTCTTAAAATATGGGAATTTTCTTTGATGCATTAATACATGATGGAGCAGCTTAATTGCGATTGAAACAGTAATTCAAATTTATCCTTCTGTCTTCTTGCTCCGTGGGTACCGGCGCTATATTTTTCCGGTGACACTCACCGGCTCTTTTAAGGTGTATATTAAGTATACATATATATACAAATAAAGCGTATCTTCAGCTGTGTAAGTATGTCTGACGCCTGAAACTTTCGTTTGCCTAGTTATGAGTTCCGAGTTTTTATTTACTTTTACTGCTCTTTTTCTCAAGGCTAGTAATTGAGTGAGTCTTTACATAAATAATAGCTGCTATTGCATAGATAACTTAGTTTTCGATTGGTAAGAATTATTTCTTATTTTTTCGTAGGTCAGTAGGAATGTTTTAGGTCGCGGATTCGATTTCCGCTCAGAAATAATATTTGTATAGCCAATGTACCTAGTTTGTACCGGTTCAAGATGTTTGTTTATTACAATTACGCTAAGCATTTACGACTAGGTACATAAGACCTAGAAAATATATGGTTTTGTTTGGTACATATTCGAAAACAATGAACTTCAGTCTAGTTTAATACTTGGACCATCTGATACCACCAAGAACAATTCAATAGATATTTAGAACAAGAAAGTTAAATGAAAATATAAAAAATACCAAAAACATAAGACAATTTGTCAGACCCGAGACTGTTCGCTGCAAAGCGTCCCCGACTCCCCGGGGAAATAGCGCGTATAGACGATACGTCAAAATGACAACCATATCAACCGATGACGAATTGAGGAGAAAGAAAATATAAGGGAGATTATATTGGAATGAGTTACGAAAGAGAATTGAATGGAATGCGGAGACATTGTGTTGAGGAAAGCTGACACACCACGTTATTAAGATTAATCACATCATACCGGTGAGAGGCACCAAAACGTGCATAGTGTGCATCGACGAACATGTTCTACATTTACAAGTATTTTATATATTTCATACCTATGAGTTTGCCCTAGATCAGCAGGCTTAGCACAAGCACCGTCTTGTCGACGGAAGAATAGACAAAAATGACGTTTCGTGAAGACAGTGTGACGGCAGCAAAGTAGAAAGAGTCAACTGCACTTTTTACGAAATTCAGTAATTTATTATTTACGTTTATCTTTTATTTTGCTTATATCTCGAAAATGGTGTGAAAAATAGAGAAACGAAATGTCACTTTGTATGGGAATAGCCGTCTCTATTCTTCGAAGAGATAGATAGCGTCATGCTCAGCCCACAGAAAAGAACTAAAACTAATGTGCGCTAAAATGCATGCATTGTAAGAGGTCGAACAAGGCATGTTGCATCTCTATACCGCCCGGAAGCTTGCAAAGTAGGCAATCTGTAATAATAATAATAATAATCCATTTATTGCAGGCGACGCAGGCCCATAGATACATACCTTAACCTAAACATACATATTTTTATTATAATAACGGCAAATTATTGTACACGAAGTGATGACTGTGTCGGCGTCGCGTTGCGCTGCGTGGTGTCGCATAACCTTCCACGAAAACGTCGGTACGCCACACCTTTCGGCCAAAACTCTTCTTTCATGAGAGTTTCTAGGTATTGAGTTGGAATCCGCACCACAAATGACTTGAAGTTTATGTTATGGCGCGACTCCAACTTCTCTACTCTCAAGGTCCACTTGGTATTGATTCTGATGTATTCCACGATGTCTTCAGTCATCGTGGAGTGATGCAGACGGGATACGTACAGCTGCGTTGACGGTGTAGCAGGACGCAGCAACATATTTGGTCCCGCCAAAGCAGTACCACATCGATTGCGGCAAGTGGGCTTCCTTCGCTTCGACTCCACCGTCACGAAGCCCTCCTTGTCTGACTGCCCTTTCTTAGCGGCTGGGGACAAAATGCTGGAAGCCGGTGCATTGCGGCTCTTAGATTCATCCACAGTTGGCTTTGCTTTTTTAGCGAAAACTTTCTTCGTTAGCTGCTCCTTTTGGATGGGAGGTTGTGCAGCGACTGCTGAGTAAGCACGGCGAGGTGTTGGCATGCTAACTTGTGACGTCACCTCTACTGCGGTAGAGGCAGGATCGGCGGGGCGCGGTAATGCATGGCTTGCAGGATCGGCGGGGCGCGGTAATGCATGGCTTGCAGTGACGGCGGCCGGTGACGAGTCCAATTTCGCTGACTCGAAACTGGACAGCGATGCGTTGTTTGCACCACGACGAGTATCCACCTTTGATGCGAACTCAGGTGACCTACATACCGCTACAGTTTTATGTAACTCAACCATATCGGCACGTAACTCACTGATGGTGTTTTGAGACGCATCCAGCTTGAACTTCATCTCGGCCAGGCTTGCTTTCAGAGTAACAAGGATATTGTTAGTCAGCAACCTGGTGACGTCAACGTGGTCAAAAGTGACGGGGGGCAGCTTCCGCAGCTCCTTTGCCACAAAGGAGGGCACGTCGTCAGGATCAGTCTCCTTAAACACCCGAAACAAGTCTTGGAGACTCCTCTCTCCCTTTCCGTCCCTCCTGCGGGACGGCATTCGGTCGGCTAAGTCAAGCGACGTGTACAGTGTCGTCTTTGCACTGCGTATCTCGTCTTCGGTGTAGCTCGAGGTGCAGATCTGCATGAGGCTAACTTCATCCATGATGTCCAATTGATGTTGCAGGAACGTCAGGAGCTCGTTACTATGAGTTTTTCGGAACCCATGACGGCGACGGCTAATGCGAAGCTAAGCGCGAATTAAATAATTCGTAGCGAATTGTGATGCGCGACCGTTTCCGAGCGCGCATCGTACTCGACTGTAATGCACGCCGTTTAAACAACTCATATGATACTCCCTTTCCCCCTACGACGAGAAAAACGGAACAATTGTGTCGTAAGCCTCATAAACTATACAGTAATATATTCGAGAATATTTCAGTACATCGTCGAAACAGTGCACGCGGGTGGGTATAGGTACCACTTAATAATTTCTCCCTGATTCACTTGTAGCGGCAGATATGCAATCGAATAGTTCCGAACAATACCGAACTTAGACGAAGCCGACGCCATTATATGCACCGATTGGGTTCCAAGTTGTTCCGATAAGACGAGTTGAAACGCTTTGCCGATAACCGATGTACCACGTACCCGTGATGTGAGGAACTGTACCGAGTGTGCGAAGTGGAGGGAATCACCGTGTCTCTGCGTATGAATCAGACAATATAACACCTACGTAAGTAAGACGGAATAAAAATGCGTAGGAATAGCCCTTTTATCTAGATAATAATGTTAAAGGTGAAGAGTAGGCGAATCATTTTACTGCCTTTATAAGTCGTTGCAAAATAACTTTTTCACCTCACAACCTCGGAAAGATTCTGTTTATCCTTCGAAATCCGAGTGCAAAAGTGCATTTTATCCGCTAGCTTGGAAAGTTTTTATTTAAATTCGAACCTTTCTATTCAATGATTTTCTATACCTCCAGTCCACTGAAAATACATTAATACTTATTTCATGTCAGTGCGCCAACCTGATTTTTAGAATGATCGCACTGGCCAGCACGACGAATCCATGGAAATAAAAAAAAACTTTTTAAAATTTTCTTCCCTATCCAATTCCCTTCCACCATTTTGGTTTGTTTTTTGATAAAATCGTAAGAACTCATAAAACATGAGCGAGTCCAGCAGCGACGAAGATATAAATTTAACACCTGCAGAGTTAGTGCAAGCGGTAAGTAATGCCTAATTGAGTTTTCTTCCGGGAAAATCGCGCAAAAAGTACATAAAAGCGTACAGATTGTTCAATGCATGGAGACATTCTAAAGGAGTGAAAACGTTTTCGGAGACTATGATTCTATCATACTTTATTGAAATATGTAAACAAGGAAATCAAGCACACTTTGGAGCAATTACTTGATGCTAAAATCCACGATCAAAACAAAAAATTATAAGTATACAGAAAAATATTCCAAACTATTGGCGTTTTTAAATCAAAAGTCAAGCGGCCACAAACCGAAAAAGTCTTCGATTTTCACCCCTACAAACATTGAACAGTTTCTCATCGATGCACCTGACTCCGAATTTCTTGCTACAAAAATAAAATATTTTGCTTTTTTAATATAATATCTTTGTTTAAAATAGGTACTTTTATATGAAAGTATGTACTTACTGTCTTAGTATCTGCTGTAAAACTAATTTTCTTCCTTCACGTTACAGGTTGTCCTCATTATTGGCATTAGTGGGGCGTGCCGGACTAATGAACTCACGTATCTTATAATGAAAAACATTGAGAAGCATTCAGAAAAGTTGCTGTTGGTTAACTTACCAAACACGAAGACCAATATTGATAGGAAATTCGTGATTCGTGAAGATAAAATATGTCAAAATTGTAGATAAATATCAAGCCCTGTTACTATACCAATCGATCGTTTTTTTTTTTGCAATGTTGCAAAGTAATATGTCTTAGACAGCCTATGGGAAGTACTAAAATTGGTGGTTTGCCACAAGTCATTGCCATGTTCCTTGGACTAACAGGAACCAGAGCAACACACCGGCCTTTGTTTTAGGCGGACGTCGGCCACACTTTTGGCTGACTCGGGCGCTGACCTGACCACGCTTAAGCGTCACGGCGGCAGGAAGTCCAGTACCGTGGCAGAAGGATACGCAGAGGACTCTATAGAAAACACGTAAAAAATATGCAAGGGCATCGTTGGAGCTATAACTTTAAAACAGTCTTGCCCAGATCCTTGGACTCGTCTTACACACGCACGATAGAAATCGCACGATAGAAAATCGTTTTGAATCGCCTACCAATCCGTCTGTCTCCAACATTCACAATGAAATCCAATGAACAATGCAATGCAATGTATGAGCAATATTCCGCAAATTACACAAGTGAAAAACTTAGGCACAACAGTTTTTTTTTATTATCATTTATAGTAATTTTTCTTTTAATTTTTTAATTAAATGAACACTACTTTATTATATTATTTAAGTTCTTTTTTCTTGCACCTCGCATTTCCCTCGCTGTAGTGAGGTGAAAAGTTGTTTTTCGCTCGGCAGCAAAATTATTGTGCGCTCGTATGTACGCAGTACGCACGCTCAGGTTTCAATACAAGTACTCGTGCCAAAAAACAACTTTGCAGCCTTGCATAACAAATGACTATTGATTCAATTAAAATAACTTTGGGTACAAGTTAGATAAACTTCTTTTTACTTTTATATGACATCTTTTATTTTCGGTATGGTGCCTTTACGATTCCCAGAATGGCTTAGCTCTGGTTATGATGTATGTACGGTTTAGTCTATTGCAATAAGTAGCCGTCTCATTCCTACTCTGTGACAGTTCCCGTTGAGCGCTGATAAGTGAGTTCTCCGATGTACTACTCATAGGAACTCGGCTCGTTACGTTCCGAGTTTAATCGCTTGTAGGTTGTCAGGTAAATCGTTATCAGATTTTACGAATAGATATCTGAAGTCTTTTGTAAGGTCTTGAAAAATATTATTTTAAATAAAAACCATAATAAATAAGCCATAATTATGGTTTCTGATGAATAAACCATAATTTAATTTAGAAAGATGATGATTCTAATTATTAATTGTTTTGTAAAATCACAAACAATTCTGAATCAACAAACTTATAATTCTTAATCAAAAATTCAGCGGCAAAGTTTTGATTATGAAAATTTGAGACTTAACATTCAAGAACGTTAATGAGATGTTTAACCGCAAAACGTTTTAGAAGTTTACAAATAAACAATGCTGCACTGAGAGTACCTACTAGAAAACTAAAGAAAAAAATAAAACACAGAAACAAGACTAATATTCTGCTTGCTATCCTGTAACTTGTATACAAACCTTGTATACGATAACAAGCAGCAAAACTGCGAAACTAATGATTAAGAAATAGTCACATTTTCCTACGCCCAGAATGGTGCGTTCAGCACATATATGAACACAAATGCATAATTAACTTGGCCAAGAACATGGACGTCCATAACAATTAAGTACCCAGAAAGCCTATTATACTGTGAAAGTCTATATTGAGGACAAAAAGGCTTGGGATTGAGCTGCTCCAATAAATTTACACGGTGAATATTGATTTTAATTTGCTAGCTATTTTAGACATGAATATTTACTGTAAAAAGTATTATATTATTTTCATTATTGAGAATATGAGGACAATGTGGGTCATTGTTTCAGTTATATTCTTGATCTGGCAGTTTAAGTAGTTTATGCGGCCTACCCAAATGTCTTTTCTTTGGTATTGTTCGTCGAATCGTTGAGCTCCTTAAGTTCTGAGTTGAGCTGCACGGTTACTGACAAATGCGTGCACTGACTGGACAGGTTCACTTAATCTGTGTGGTTCTTTCCTCAAAAGACCATTTCAGACACCAATCTACATGGTTCTCAAACATTATGTCCGATTTTTTTTTATATACACATTGACATTGTTGAATTTTATATACACAATGACATGAGTATTTACTTGTAAAGTATTATGTTATTTTAAATATTGTGAATGTGAGGATTATGTGGGTCATTGCTTTTTTTTTCGCAGTTAATGTTAATCATGATCTGGCAAATTGAGTAATTTATGTGGCCTACCCAAATGTCCTTTCTTTGGTATTGTTCGTCGAATCGTTGAGCTCCTTAAGTCCTGACTTCCTGAGTTGAGCTGCACGATTACTGACAAATTCGTGCACTGACTGGACATGCCACTCAATCTGTGTGGTTCTTTCCGCAAAAGACCTTTTCAGATACCAATCTACATGGCCTTCACATGATCTGACCAAGATTATGTCTGGACTTTAAAAGAGACTGTGACCTCTGAGTTTGTTTCGGCCTTTCTTCTCAGAGTAGTCAGATAGGAAACGCCGACCTCATCTAGTTTAAAAATATGATTGACGTGTAAAAGTGTTTGTACCAACCTACTTACAGAAATAAAATCATTTATCATTTATCATTTATCAATTACCTCTGACAGTTAGAAAAAAAAAATTTGTTAACTAGATTGTTATCCAAATATACAGGGTCAAATTAAATTACTTCGCAGAACTCCGCAGACGTGATGGGTGATAGGTATCGATCGATATACTTGTATAAACCTGATAAAACAAAATAAAAATGATTTACTGATATTTTGTTTCTGGGGTCAAAGACCGTAGATTGTGTAGTTACTTGAAATATCAGTTTTTTTTTTTGTTGCGTCACAGACGTGGTGGGTGTATATCTACATACCCATACAGGGTGGCAGACACGTCAACGCGCAAACTGTAACCATGCATTCATCACATGATTCTAGACCCACTAGCGTTTTTTTATTCAATTATCAAAAAAAAAACTGCCTTTTTATAGAAAAGTGCAATACCTACGCGGTCAAAATGTACTGAACAGCAATTTTTCGTTTAATAGCTGACGAAAAGTTTCAACGCTGGGGTTCAGAATCATTTATTGAATCTATGGTAACAGATGTGAGTCGATGTCCCTGCCAAAGTAAGTCGTAGTGAAGTCAAAACTGTACATTGTTTTTATTTCTATTTTTGCGGGTTCTGGGAACGATTCTAATGCCAAAAACTATTATATTTTTTAGAAATTTTGTCTGTTTGTCTGAATGTATGTACCAGCATCACACAAAAACTACTGAATACATTTTGATAAAATTTTACATATACAGTATGGAAACCATATATATGCAATAAATGAAACCACAAGTAATACTAGTCCACAGAAGTATAGCAAAATTAAATATTAAATAAAACACCGTAAATTAAAAAAGTGAATTTTTCAAACAAAATAAATATCAAAATAAATTCTATAAAAGTAAACACTCTGTTTAGAAAACGTACCTTGACCTCAGGAAGAGCGGCAACTACCTACGCACGTGGGTGACATCCAATGGCGGCTTTTTTGTCGGCGCTGGCGTTTGATCGTTTGTCAATGTTCGATGAAATCAAAATTCACTTAGTTCATTTTTACCGCCACCTTTTTATTTCGCGATAACTGAACTGAACTAACTAAATTAACTATTGCACATTAGTAAAAAAAAGGAAACTTAAATTCTCACCTTTTTTAAATGTCCACCACGTCTCTGAATGCATAAGTTACATCGCCTCACAATGTTGTCCCGAAGCCTGCTCAACAAATTTCGTTCAGGATCCAGAGCCATGGCTTTTAATTTGTCAAAGGCAGCGACAATACGATTGCGCAGTTCATCTTCGGTTTCGGAGACCCGCGAGTAAACTTCATTTTTAATAAAGCCCCATAAAAAGAAGTCTAGAGGTCCCATAAAAAGAAGTCGGGCGACCGAGCTGGCCACCTGTGGGGGCCATAGCGCCCAATCCATTTGTCGCCGAACATGGTGTTAAGCCGCTCTCTCGCGACGAGTACGGAGTGTGGAGGAGCTCCGTCTAACTGGAACCGTACCCGCCTGAAAGCTACCACAGGCAATCTTTCTAAATATCGTGCTATCGGGCCGTTAAGAACATCTAGAAATTTCTGTGCATTCAGGTTTCCGTTGATAAAAACAGGGCCGATTATTTGATCTCCGTGAATGCCTGCCCAAACATTAACGGAAAAACGGTACTGATGAGCTGATTCTCTAAATAAATGGGGATTTGTATGGCTCCAGTGACGCATGGTTTGTCGGTTCCACATGCCGTTCCGAGTAAACGTGCTTTCATCTGTCCAAAACACATCTGATAAAAAATTTTGGTCTTGAGAGATTTTTTCAAGTACCCAGCGGCAGTAAAACTCTCTAATCGGCTTATCACGGGGCAGCAGCGCCTGAACCTTTGCATATTTATAAGGACGTATTTTTTTCCTTTTCAGCACTTGATGTATTGTTCTATGGCTCACTCTAAACACACGACCAGCTTGTCTAAGGCTGCAAGTTGGGTTCCGATCGAAATGGTCTAAGACTCGTTGTTCAAAAGAGGATGGAACGTGACGCGGAGCAACTCCTTCATGAGTGTTCGGCACTATGTGCTGATTTTCTCTGATCTTTTGGACAGCCCCCAGGATTGTCCGGACATTAGTAGGGCAGACACGAGTTGCGCCGTATCTCTCACGATAAGTACGTAGAGTTAAGGCTGAATTTTGGCGGCATTCGCCATACAATAAAACCATGTCTGTATACTCTGCAGCACTGTAAAAATGCTATTGTCTTGGCATTTTGTTAAAAAAACACACGTGTACATACACACAAAAGTCAAGTAGTGTCAATTTCACCGTAAAAAATGAATACAAATAAACTTAAAAACACTATTTATACACACACAAAGTCAAGTAGCAAATAAATGTCAATTTCACCTTAAAAAAGGACCTATTTATCAGTTTAATTTGCCAAAATCACTTGAAGCAATGCGCGCAAGTAGCTATGAAATCTCTGCAAAAGTCACGATACACTATCCCGGAAGACAGCGGTGAACTGACAAAGCGAGACTTCTCAATAATGGCGAAAATAATAAGTCATAATTTAGGGTTAACGGCGCAATTATCGTTTATCGATACTTTTATACACTTACTTACCTGCTACCAAAACAAGGCATTAAAATACAAGCATTTTTGTGTTATTCGATTGTTTTAATATTTTTAGCAAATTATTGATTTGATTAAGTATTAAAAAAAGTTTTAGTAATTTTGTACGATTGGACTGGAGTGACTTCCTGACTAGTAAACGTGTAAGTAGGTACGATTTTTTTAATAGGTTGCTTCTACGTGACTTGTAAAATTGTTATTGTTTACTTCTACTTCATTAATTTTATCTCTAAATCTACTGAATATTTAACAAGAACTTACACAACACACTCAAACAAAGAAGCTGTATAGCTATACATACTTAGGGCATAGTGTTGTTAGAATTATCACAAGAGCACGATAATTCTAATAAAAACACTACGCCCTAAGTATTTAAAGCTAAACAGTTTTTTTTGTTCATCGATCATTATTCCCTAATAGTCAATAACAGGTGTCCTTACCTACACGCACCCCTCCTTCCCTGCCGCCCGCAAAATTCGTTCACAATGACCACCGCCTTTGAAAAACGCCGCATGTCTCGAGCCGCCTGTTGCGGCCAAAGACACCGATGCCTACGTACACCCGCAGGAAATGTTAGCGCGTGCCAGTGATAGTTTATGTTTGTGTAAATTGCAAAACAAAATTTCGGCCATGGCAGGTCAAAAGGCAATTCCAAATTTCCAAGTACTAATCAGCTTCCAGTCTAACCGGATGCAGCTGAATGCCAGTATTTTATAACAGTAATTTCAAGTACTCATGTATCGAAAAAAAAATATAATCAGCCTATAATGTTTCCTGCACACATTGACTGCACAGGTTTCCTGTCTGTGAGAGCAAGTGGGCCGTACCGTCACAGTATTAAATTCCATACATTTGCGAAATGAATGTATTTGCGTAGAGCAACGGCGGCGGCGGAGATCACGCGGAGAGTCGGGCGATGCTGTCCGCGGCCTCCATACACACTTAGTTTGCGCACTCAAACGTTGAAATAAAATGTTTGGAATGTAATTTTTTTTTCTTTTGTATTTGTTTTTTTTTTTTTTAATTCCAGCTTGTCGTTTAGGAGTACCGATTTTACATTTTAGGCAAATAGGTAAGTAGAATACGTAACAGCGTCGTGATATGTAGTTTGTACTGCATGGCAACGTCGCTTTTCAATGTTCAAGGATTCAAGTTCATTGAATCATTGACCTAGTTATCCAATTCTACAGAGTGTTCAAATTTGATCAAAATTAGAACTCTAGTTTTTTACCTAATTACTGGACCAATTTCGTCCATTTTTTGTGTATGGTCAGAAAAGGCGATAACAAGTATGTGGTTTCATTTATTACATATATGTGGTTTCCATACTGTATATTTCCTATAAGTCTGATCAGTTTGCAGGCTAAAAATTATGACGCTATTTGTCATGGGGGATGAGCAATATTGCAATTTGTTCGTATTCTTCTATAGTTTACCGCAAATTGTAAAAAGACGAGCCAAAATATTGCAGATAGTTACATATTTAACCTTTTAAATTATTATCATCACGCTATACCTTTATGGAGCTACGCAGTCCATCATGACGTATACAGGCTGGATTTTTGAGATGGGGCAATAAGTACCTTAATGGATACCAAGAAAACGGTCTTAGGAGACTTTTCTTAAGTTTTTGAAACATTTTGAAATGCATTCAAAGATTTTGAAAAAAAAATACAGTCAGCAAGAAAATAGCCAATTTTCACAAAACAATTTTTGATTCCAGTTACAAATTTAATATTTTAAATGATTATCATCCCGCTTTATCTTTCAGGAGCTATGCAGTCGATCATGTTATAATATAAGAACGTCTATTTTAGTCAACTTTCAAAAAGAAAATAGTTTAGCGGTTCGACGACCGCTTTGCAAACCTATGTTCGATTCCCAACAATTGATATATTTTGTGCTTCCATTTTTACATTTTGTTTTACTATTAAGCATATTATGTCAGTAAAAACGTACACAGAAAAACTTTATTACAAAAAAATAACAACCGACTTCCAAAAAAACACTACAAAGTGCAAAATAACTTTAATTTTGAAGTGACTGTCTTTAAAAAAAAAAGAAGTTTGAATTGAGAAAGAAATCTCTTATGATCTTCTTGTTTGTTTCGTTTGTTCTTTGGTTTTATATTTTCGTTTTTTGCAACCGACTTCCGAAATTAAAGTTATTTTTCACTTTGTAGTATGTGTTTTTGGATATCGTTTTTTTTTGTTTGTGATAAAGTTTTTAATTTTCACTTTTTAGTTTTGGCACCTACACCACACAAAAATGACGGAGTTCTGACGTAACAAACTTTTTTTTTAAATACATCTGTATTGAGAACCTCTTCCTTTTTTTGAAGTCAGTTAAAAGATAAAGTCTAGGCCTCTTCTGTCATCACTGATTATAATAAAAATTAATTATCTATTGTTGGGTGACTGATAATGAGAGATTCCGTGTGTTTACAATCTACTGTTATAGTATTTTAGTGATAGCTGTTCGTCAGGAATAATTCGTCAGGATTAAAAAGTAGCCTTTGTTACTTCTTATAACATCAGCTAGCTGCCAGTGAAAGTCCCGTCAAAATCGGTTCAGCCGTTTCGGAGATTAGCCGGAACAAACAGACAGACAGACAAAAAATGTAAAAAATGTTATTTTGGTATATGTACCGTGTATACATCCATATGCATTTAGTAAAAAGCGGTTATTTTAATATTACAAACAGACACTCCAATTTTATTTATCTGTATGTATGTATAGATGTATAGATTACGGCTATGTAATGCTCAAAATTACTGTGATTACTATAATAAAAAGTGCTCTGTGGTGATCAATTAACGTTATTTGGAGAAATAAAGATAAACTACCTCGACTGCTTCGTTGGTCTAGTGATCGCAAGCGCTACTGCTGAACATGAGGTCTTGGGTTCGATTCCCGGGTCGGGCAAAGTGTCATTGGGTTTTTCCATCTGGAATTTCTCAGTAGCAGCTCGGAGTCTGGATTTGTGCCCGGTTGATGGCAATAGGCTCGCCCCCCTATTACATGGGACTTAAAACATAAATGGCGAAATGTGGGTGTGCTATAGGTACACCTCTGACTAACCCTTCCTGGAATATTGGCGTTATGTTATGTGTGTATAAAGATAAACTAATGTTATGAGTAATACAAGAATTCAATTTACAAATAACAAACAACGAAACAAAAAAACAATCAAAAAGCGAAACAATTGCTGAGACTGCTGTACCTGCTCTGTTTAGCGAACAAATTGACTTATATTGTTAAAGCATATCAATGTCAATTAAAATAATAGAGAAATCAATCTAATATACCATGAGCACGACAGGCCGAACACGGTCAAATTAATGTCATATACCGCCAGCGCAACAGGCCATCTTGGTGCCCAGTATACAAGGTAAAATTAGATTAGCTAACGAAACTCTACAGACGTGATTGTTGTCGCTTCAAAGGCAGACATACATGTTTACATATAAAATAAGTTATTTTGATTTCTGATCTAATTATTAGTTGATTCATTTGTTAAAAACATATTTAATTAATAACCTTTTTAGGGCTACTCAAAATGAATACGTTTACCTATTTAAGATTAAAAGTATTATTCGATTAATATTTAGGTTGGCAGCACTGGTGTCGCGCCATTATTGTTCCATTGCGAACTTACGGATCCATGGTGGGGCGACACTTGCCACACGAACATTGGAATAGGTGATCCTGATCGGCAATTAGTCTTTGGACACAGTGCGAGTAACATCTCCAGAATTAATATAAAATAAGTGTGGATATATTTTAGATTAAATAAAAATAAAGTTATAATTATTGTATACGTGTAATTTGAATAAAGTTATTTACATCAGAAGTGGTACGAAAACGCGCCCAGATGCCGCGAAGCCGCAAGCGCACTCGAGAAAAAAAAAGTGCGTCAAAAATAAGTCGTACGAGTAGCTCTTCTTCGAGCTCTGGTTCGACTTCTTCCAGCAGTAGCAGCTCTGATAGACACAGACGTAGGAAAAAGAGACGCACCAGGCATGCGTCTCCCACAGTAAGCCAAAATGTTATTTTATCTTCAGTGATTCCTGATGTTGACCCATTAGTGGACGATATTGAAATGTGGATTAATGTTGTCGAAGCCAATGCTCGTGCTTTTCGTTGGTCTGATCGTGTCCTACAATATCAAGCTTTGCAAAAATTGCATAATACTGCTAAAACATGGTATGACTCACTACAAAAAAATAAAACACAATGGACTACCTGGAAATGGAAGGATTGGCGAAATACACTATTAGATACATTTCAAATAAAGCGTAATATGTATTGTTTGCTAAAAAAATTGGTCCAAACGAAACCCTCTGATGGCCAGTCATTATACGAATTTTATTTTGTACAAAAAGGCAAAATAGACAAGATGAGATTGTCATTTTCTGATCAAGATATTATTTCAATAATCGTAGGATCAATTGGCGATAAAAATATAATCACTGCAGCAGATGCTGGTAATTTTAAATTCTGTGATGAGTTGGCCTCATTTTTGCACGGGAAAATTTATGCTGACCCGGAACAAAAGTTCGTTCAGAAGCATAAAAATTCAACTCGCTGCTTCTATAGTAATGTTGATAAAAAGACAGACAGTTCTTCTAACTCTTATGGAGTACCAATGCATCGTTCTGTTTCCAATGCTGGTATAAATATAACATGTTTTCGCTGTGGTGAACCTGGTCACAAAAAGACCAGCTGCAGTCAGAAGGATAATGTCAAATGTAATGTGTGTAATAGATTTGGTCATTTAAAGCTTGCATGTAGGTCTAAAACTAAAATGAAACCTGAAAAGGATAGTGAAGTAAAATTAATTGTTGAACCTTCACCTAAGGATAAATTTTATAAGGCAGTTGTAATTAATGGATGTAAACGACAAGCTTTTATTGATATGGGCAGTGGTTGTTCTCTAATAACGTCTTCTTTGGCACGAGAGTTAAACCTTGCAATTTTCCGATTAGATAAACCTGTTTTATTAACAGGATTTAAAACAGATTCTTGCTCTGAGGTCACACATGGGGCACAGGTTGACATTATGGTTGATAACACTGAGCTTAATGTGGTCCTATATATTTGTGATGAATTAGCTGGCTGTCCTATTTTAATTGATAGGAATTTTACGGAGGATAAAAGAATTATGTATGCACGGGTAGGAAGTAGCCTTTCTTTTTGCGCCATAAGTAACTATCACGTCGCTTTAATAGAGTCTTCTATGTTCAACCCCGATTCTGTTGAACACATCTCTGTGTTAAATGAAATATTTTCTAGATATCCTCGGGTTATTTCAAAAGATTTAAAATCGTTAGGACAGACTTCTTGTGTTGAGTTAGACATTGAACTAATAACTAATAAACCTGTGTACCTTAGACCCTACCGTATGTCTGAATCCGAAAAGGCAGCGACAAGGGAGATTATTGATGACCTATTAAAAAATGGAATAATTCGCGAAAGTAATTCCGCTTATGCCAGTCCTATTCTGTTGATCGATAAACCTTCGGGCGAAAAACGTATGTGCATTGATTATAGATCACTAAATAAAATTACTGTCAAAGAGAAATACCCAATGCCAATCGTAGAAGACCTTATATACAAACTTAGAGGATGTCAATGCTACACATCTATTGATTTAAAAAGTGGCTACTATCAGATTAATGTAAATGAAAATTCTATTGCTAAAACTGCATTTATTACGCCTGATGGCCATTTTGAGTTCAGGAGGATGCCATTCGGGTTATGCAATGCACCGTCTGTATTCCAAAGGTTAATGAACACCGTCTTGGGTAAACTACGCTTTGATAAAGTTATTTGTTACATGGATGATCTATTGATAGCCACGGAGTCGGTGGATGATAATATTAGGCAGCTAAACGAAGTATTAAAAATATTGCAAAATAACGGTTTGACAACAAATTTGGAGAAATGTCACTTTTTCCAGAGCTCTGTTAACTTCCTTGGGTACGATATTTCTGAAGATGGTATACGTCCAGGTAAAAAGAAATTAAAGGCAGTAGAAAATTATCCTGAACCTAACAATGTACATCAAGTAAGACAATTCATAGGCCTAATAAATTATTTTAGAAAATTTATAAAGAATTGTGCTCTTATAGCAAAACCGTTAACAAAACTCTTAAAAAAAGATATCACATGGGATTGGGGATACGATCAAGTTTCAGCAGTCAATAAATTAAAACATGAGTTATTATATAATGCTTTATTAAAAATATATGATCCCAAATTACCTACTATTTTATACACTGATGCCAGTCGCGATGGTATAGGCTGCATACTGACTCAAGTGACTGATACAGGTGAAAAACCAATCCATTTTTATAGTCGCCAGACTTCAAATGAGGAGAAAAAGTACCACTCCTTTGAGTTAGAGTTTATAGCAATAATTGTCGCACTTCAAAAATTCCGTCACTATTTATTGGGATCCACTTTTAAAATTTATACAGATTGCAATGCTGTTAAATATACAATAAATAAGCCAGAAATTATTTCTAGAATCGGTAGGTGGGTATTACTTACACAAGAATTCATGTTTGAAATAATACACAAATCAGGGGCTCAGATGCAACATGTTGACGCTTTGAGCCGAAATCCAGTTGATACAAATTCCACCTCTAAATGCAATGAAAGTGTGTTGGCTATTACTGAAGCAGATTGGTTATTGTCAGTGCAGTTACAAGACCCAAGTATTTGTGCAATCAGAGAAATATTAGAATCAGGTCAGGCCGAGCTTAATAAGAAAGTGTATAATGAGTACGAGTTATTGGGTAATAAGGTATACCGTCGGACTGTCTACGGTAGACGGTGGGTAGTCCCTAAACAATGTATTTGGCAAATTATTAGAGCAAATCATGATGACCTTGGCCATTTTGCCGTGGATAAGACAATTGAAAGATTAAAATCATGTTATTGGTTTCCCAAAATTAAGAAAGTAGTATCCAAATATATAAAAAGTGCATTAACTGTATTTACTATAAGAATATCCATGGCAAAAAGGAAGGCAAACTGTTTCCTATACCTAAATATGCAAAACCGTTTCACACGCTTCACATAGACCATCTAGGTCCATTTGTAAAGACCACGCGTAAAAATACTTACCTCTTGGTGACTGTTGACTCTTTTACAAAATTTGTATTTATATCTCCTGTTCGTAACACTAAAAGTCAAGTTGTTATTAGCGAGTTAGACAAAATATTTAAAGTTTTTGTTAATCCTTAGCGTCTTATATGTGATGCTGGGAGTCCTCTAAGTTATTCGTTAAGTACTGTCAGGACAAAAATATACGACAAAATGTTATAGCTACTGCAGTTCCACGCTCAAACGGTCAGGTGGAACGCTTTAATCGCATCATCCTTGACGCATTGAGAAGTATGGGTGCTAATACCAGCTATGACAAATGGGACACTCATATTACCAGTATCCAACAAGGTATTAACAGTACCATTAATAAAACCACATCAGCCATTCCCAGTGAAGTATTCTTTGGATACCGGCTTCAAACTGATGCTGACATGTTGGCACAGGTAGATGAATCTGTTGACGTCACGTTATTAAGGAATAACGTCAACAATCGCATTCAAGTCAGTGCAGACAAACAAAAACAGGCTTTCGATTCCAAAAGAAAAGAAGCTCACAGTTACAACGTCAACGATTTGGTAGTTATAAGAATTCCCAGTCAATCCAATGACGGGCAAAGTACTAAATTATTACCGCTTTTCAAAGGACCTTTTCAAGTGACTGACATATTAGGTCATGACCGCTATAAAGTAAAGGATATGCGTGTCGCTCAAAGAACAAGCAAGTGCTATGAGGGGACCACGTGTGCTGAAAATATGAAACCTTGGATCAAGTTGGCAGACCTAGATGTTGAAGGTTTACAAATGGCCTAAGATGTTGTCAGGTATTTATTAAACCCAAATCAAAATAGAATGAAATTTACTATATTTGTATGTTTTATAGTATTTACTACTACTTATCATAGGCTGTCTAGTGCATTTGCTTCAAACATATTTTGGTATTTGGGTTATTTTAAGTTACAGTATTTATTCATGTAAAATAGATCTGTGACAAATGAGTTTAGGGTTTGTAGTGATATGCAACTAGGGTTGGCCAAAGGCATCGCCTAGGGAAAACTGCAAACTCAAAACATAACTGACCGCTGATGGAACAGTTAGATACATGTACCTAAATACCAACATATGTTATGATAACGGGTCTTTTGAGTTGGGGTCTTTCTCTGCTGGCCGTTGATGGAATAGTAGAGTAGACGCTCAATTCAAATGGAGTAATTAGTAATCTCATCTTCACTCTATGAAATATTGTGACTTATTGTTTATACTTTGTTCTCAGCAATTGCACCAGACTGGGACGCTATCCGAGGACGGATGCTTGCGCAGGACGGCCGGATGTTGTCGCTTCAAAGGCAGACATACATGTTTACATATAAAATAAGTTATTTTGATTTCTGATCTAATTATTAGTTGATTCATTTGTTAAAAACATATTTAATTAATAACCTTTTTAGGGCTACTCAAAATGAATACGTTTACCTATTTAAGATTAAAAGTATTATTCGATTAATATTTAGGTTGGCAGCACTGGTGTCGCGCCATTATTGTTCCATTGCGAACTTACGGATCCATGGTGGGGCGACACTTGCCACACGAACATTGGAATAGGTGATCGGCAATTAGTCTTTGGACACAGTGCGAGTAACATCTCCAGAATTAATATAAAATAAGTGTGGATATATTTTAGATTAAATAAAAATAAAGTTATAATTATTGTATACGTGTAATTTGAATAAAGTTATTTACATGATTATGCAATGCAATGCAATGCAAATAAATGCAATGTTAATATCGTAGGTTAAAATGCCTACGATTTTAACATTTTATTTGTGTATTTTATATTATAGATGAATGATAAAACTAGCTGTGTCATATCTCCGGCCGGGTACTGGCGGTACCTACCTGACTTCCAACAAACTGTCACAGTCTGTTTGTATCACATTATTAACACTGAGTATTGTATATTGGATGATTGATAATTAGCACAATTTCCGATCTCCCAAATAACTGAATAATAAGTACATAATGTGTCGGTAATGTGTTGATCACAAAGGTAATTAAATATCCGTGTGACTGTTTATTATTGTTGTTTCGTTCAACAATATTACAACAAGTGGTAGGTACTTCACATAACAGCGCAGCGGGTTGAATGGAAACATATATTTATAGTAAAAGTGTCCAATTACCGCAACGAATAACATTGTGTATGTATATATGCTCTCTTGCACAGTGACTGTTGAGACGGCGAGAACTCGCGCCCCCTAAACTGATCGCTCACAAACCCCGTGCGGCGTAAATACGTTTGAATTCCACAAATGAAAAAGCTGAAATGTACAGTGACATGCCTTTTACAGTCATTCTTTAATAACGCATTACTTATCTAAAAGCTAATAATAGGCAGTTGAACCTATTGCCGAAAAAATCTAAAGATACATCTAGGGTACCTACTGCTAACGACAACATAATCTAAGGATACATCTAGGGACCTACCGCTAACAACAACATAATCTAAGGATACATCTAGGGACCTAAAGCGAACGACAACATAATCTAAGGATACATCTAGGGACCTACTGCTAACGACAACATAATCTAAGTATACATCTAGGGACCTACTGCTAACGACAACATAATCTAAGGATACATCTAGGGACCTACTGCTAACGACAACATAATCTAAGGATACATCTAGGGACCTACTGCTAACGACAACATAATCTAAGGATACATCTAGGGACCTACTGCTAACGACAACATAATCTAAGGATACATCTAGGGACCTACTGCTAACGACAACATAATCTAAGGATACATCTAGGGACCTACTGCTAACGACAACATAACCTAAAGATACATCTAGGGACCTACTGCTAACGACAACATAATCTAAGGATACATCTAGGGACCTACTGCTAACGACAACATAATCTAAGGATACATCTAGGGACCTACTGCTAACGACAACATAATCTAAGGATACATCTAGGGACCTACTGCTAACGACAACATAATCTAAGGATACATCTAGGGACCTACTGCTAACGACAACATAATCTAAGGATACATCTAGGGACCTACTGCTAACGACAACATAATCTAAGGATACATCTAGGGACCTACTGCTAACGACAACATAATCTAAGCATACATCTAGGGACCTACTGCTAACGACAACATAATCTAAGGATACATCTAGGGACCTACTGTTAACGACAACATAATCTAAGGATACATCTAGGGACCTACTGCTAACGACAACATAATCTAAGGATACATCTAGGGACCTACTGCTAACGACAACATAATCTAAGGATACATCTAGGGACCTACTGCTAACGACAACATAATCTAAGGATACATCTAGGGACCTACTGCTAACGACAACATAATCTAAGGATATATCTAGGGACCTACTGCTAACGACAACATAATCTAAGGATACATCTAGGGACCTACTGCTAACGACAATATAAAACCCTTTCTCTTTACAAAAATCAAACTTTCTAGTGACTCTACAGTCTTTGTGAATAATTTGTCTCATTAGAAGACTGATTTAATAAAAAGAACAATTCTTTTTACTCGGCTGCGACAAAACCCAAAATAATGGTATGTTTTTCTGACGAATCTCGCTTTGGTATGAAGCCAGATACTAAACATACACAGTATTGGAGGACCCCTGGACGCTAAGGATGTTAAAATCATGCCAGGAATGTCATACATACAGTGGTGGAACAATCATTACATGGGCGGGTATTTGGATCAGCGGAAGAGAGAAAGGAAAAGTCTTTATTAATGCAAAGCAGAGAGTACTTCATTGAGCTACACATACGAAAACATTTTATTTAATCAATCTAAATAGACATATTTATTTAATTGCAATAGACTTTTCTTTTTAAACCTAGATTCCTGGACACTGTTGATGTGTGTATTTAGGTGAACGCACTACAAAAGGCAGTTTATTAATCCGGCGGAGTAAGTGGCCCTACCAACATCTGAAGAGCCAAAGTCAACCTCACCTGCCCGCGGTACACCCTGCTGAAATTACCAACGAGGCTCTGACAAATCGCCACTTATGAGGTTTTGTAACAAACTTATCCTCGTTTGTGGCCCGTGCGGTTTCCGGATAGAATAGAACCAACCCATTTCATCCCATGGGTGTCGTAAAAGGTGACTAAGAGAACAGCTGAGGCATTCTATTGTTTTCCTCTGTGTGGTACTAACAACACACACCCAAGCTAAGGTTGCCGTGCCGAGAGCTGCATGGCTAGGGGGGAGCCTAGTCACAAGCGTGCCTGTTGTCTGGGATCGGGCGCCCCCAGGCACTAACAAGCCTTACCTCTACATGCGGGGCTCTGTAGAATGTCGACAGATTTTTTCCTCTGCTTTTCGTGGGAACTAAATGAGAAATTCAATTAATAATAATCAGCTCGGAGGCGGCGGTGATGCTCGCCACACAACACGTCAGTTGTTTCCACGGGGCGAAAAGCGAGCGGCAGAATGTCGCTTAGCTATGTTGAATGTGCAGGGAGGTAGAAAAGATAAGATGGATGAGGTGTGTGAGATGGTGAAGGATAAAAGGATAGATGTGCTTTGTGTGAATGAGACGAAAAGAAAGGGAGTGGACATATCTAAAGACGGTTCTCTGACCGCTATCTGGTCCGGTGTTCAAGAGACACATAGGGCCTGTCAGGGTGTGGGGGTGGTCCTCTCCGAGCGGATGATGAAATGTGTGAAAGATTATGTTTGTGTGAGTCCCAGGATTCTATGGGTAAGAACAAAAGTGGGCCTAAACCCTATCTTTATTCTGTGCGTTTATGCACCCGATATGGGAAGCTCCCCTTCGGAGAGGGATGAATTTTGGGGCAGTTTAAGGGATTTAGTGAATGGATGTAGGTCAAACGAGAAGATTGTTATGCTTGGAGACTATAATGGTTGGGTTGGTGTGAAGAGGAATGGGTACGAAAATTTATTACGTGTGCGGGTTGCGGGTGCGTATGGGGATGATACAGTGAATGATAATGGGATGAGTTTACTAGATATATGTGTAGAGAAGAATTTGTCTGTTATGAACACTATGTTTAATCATAGAAAGGTTCACAGGTATACGTGGGAAAGGCAAGACAGCAGAAGTATGATCGACTTTGTGATTGTGGATGAAAGATTAAAGTGTAAAGTTACAGATACTAGAGCATATCGGGGAGTTAATGTGGGGACTGATCATTATCTGGTTATGTGTCGGGTGGATGGTCTGTTCAGGCATTGGCGTCATCGAGTTCGAGTTCCTGTGACTGCTCTAGAAAGAATAAAAGTAGAAAGACTGCAAGAACTAAAAGTAAAAGAGGAATATATGAGGGAAGTAAAAATGAAGACGGATAAAATATTTGATGATGCGAATGACTACAGCCTAGAAGAAGTATGGGATATAGCAAGAAATTGTATGGTGCAAGTAGCCACAAAAGTATGTGGTCTGGCGCAGAGAAAAGGTGGTAGTAGAACGAATGATTCTTGGGTAGATGGTAAAGTTAAAGAGGTTGTGAGGAAGAAAAAAGAGGCCTGGCTTAATGTGTTAGCCTGTAAGGCCCAAAATAGAATGAATCGGGTAACGAATGTGACAGATGATTTGGAATAAGTGAAGAAGAGATACTCCGAAATGAAAACGAAAGTGAAAGAGATGGTAAAAATGAAAAAGGATGAAAAAGAAGAAAAGTATAACAGGAAGTTCTCTGATAACTTCAGGGCCAATGTTAAGCTGTTCTGGATACAGGTAAGATTGGCTCGCGGAGTGACAGGAACATCGAGTATGAATGTTATAAGAGCAGAAGATGGATGTTTATTAAGCGAAGAATGTAAGGTCTTGGAACGCTGGAAGGGATATTTTGAAAGTTTATTTAGTTGTCAGGATAGTGTGCAAGGAGTGGGCAACTGGGCAGACGCCAGTTCTGAAGAACCAAGCTCAGATGTAGATGAAGAGAATGAAATAGAAATAGATGAGATCGTAAGAGCGCTGAAAGGGATGAAAGTTGGGAAAGCTGCAGGGTACGACAGAGTGTCTGCTGAATTGTTGAAGGGAGGTGACGGGGTGGTAGCAAGCCTGCTGTGCCGGATCTTTAATATGTGTTGGAGTTATGGCCGTGTGCCGGATGATTGGTGTAAGGCTGTAATCGTACCACTATATAAGGGAAAAGGCTCTCAGCAGGAATATAAAAACTACCGCGGCATTAGTCTTTTGAGTGTTGTCGGCAAACTATATGCGAAGATTTTAATAAATAGAGTGATAAGAGTGACAGGTGAGAAAATATGGAATGTGCAGGCAGGATTTAGAGAGGGAATGGGATGTATGGATCAGATCTTCTCCCTAAGGTGCATAGCCGAAAAACATCTGGCAAAGCACAAGAAAGTCTACTGTGCTTTCGTGGACTTGAAGAAGGCCTATGACAGTGTGTGGAGAGAAGAACTGTGGTCGACACTATCCTTGTACTGTGTGGACTGGCGCTTAGTACGGGCACTAAAATCTTTATACAAGGATTCCAGTGCTTGTGTTAGGATAAATGGGGCATACACGAACTGGTTCTGCATCTCGAGGGGTGTTAGACAGGGTTGTGTTGCGTCACCATGGCTGTTCAACTTGTACATGGATAGTTGTCTGACAGATTTGAAAGAGGGTGAGTATGGATTGACGATGAATGAGTTGCCTATCAAATGACTTCTCTACGCAGATGATCAAGTTCTACTTGCATCGTCAGCGGAAGGGTTGCAAGACATGGTGACTGTGATGGATGAATCATTTAAAATGAAAGGGATGAATATAAATGTGAATAAGACAAAGGTCATGGTGTTTGAAAGAGAAGAGGATGTATCGGTATGTGATGTGAAATTAAATGATAAGTGTGTGGAGCAAGTAAGTGAGTTCGTATATTTGGGGAGTCTATTTACAAGGGATGGAAAGATTGATGGAGATGTGGAAAGAAGGGTAAATGCGGGAAATAAAGTGAGTGGTGCTACACATGCAATTGTAACCAACCAGTTGATGTCCAAAAAAGCACGACTGGCTGTTCACAATGGTGTGCTGGTGCCTACGCTTATGTATGGAAGTGAGTGTTGGGTGTGGCAAAAGAAGCATGAAAGTAGAATAAATGCTGTGGAAATGCGTTCCTTGCGAAGCATGTGTGGTGTGACTATGAATGATAGACTGAAGAATGATGTGATAAGGCAACGGTGCGGTTTAAAGGAAGATGTAGTGACAAAAATTGAAAAGAGTATGCTAAGATGGATTGGTCATGTTGAGAGGATGAATGAAGGGCGATTAACAAAAGGTATTTACAAGGCAGATGTGAGTGGAAACGCCAGGAGGGGACGCCCTAGGAAGACATATAGTGACCTTATTGGTGATGTTCTTCAGAAACGTCAGGTGCGTAGTACTCACAACCGTGTAAAACGTGTATGACCAGATGTATGAACGTAAACGAGGCATAAGGAGCATGTATGGATCGTAGCAGGTGGCGTTCTGTAGTTTCTGCCTACCCCCATGGGAAGAAGGCGTGAGTTTATGTATGTATGTTAATCCGGTCCTGAATGGCGTGAACAAACTTTATTTGCTCAGACTAATAACTAAAGCATCGCATGAAGTCAGGCGATCTCTTAAAAACGGACTGATATCCCATCAGCAAGCTGCCAACACTTAATAATATAATTAATACCCGCGACCGCTAGCTGCTCTTGTTTTCATATTTTATTTTATTTCCTCCGGTGAGACCGCTACTCATTATTCTAGGTAATATTTATAATTTGCGAATCTTTTGCGTCATCAACACGCTGGGATTTCATTATTATGTTATTGTTTTACGGAGGTTCATATATTATTGACATCAGCCACAGGAGCCAAACTCATTTAAGTCAGAATAGAGAATCTATTAATAGTAAGACCATCGCTGTTCATAAGGTTAGAAATAGAAGACGAAACGAGATCCCGACAGGTTTTGATTACCACTTGACTAATAAATTGTAATTGTTCCTTGATTTTGGAAAACGCCGATGACCACTTGCTAGATTCTAACCCAAGTCGCGACTTTCTTTCAAATTCTTTGCTCAAATTAAATCAAACAGTCGCTGGTCGGACCTACAAATGAAGCCCAAGTACTCAGAGCCGGCAGTCTTTTGATCAGAGCAGCAATAACGCGGCTTGTTTAACAAATTATACTTAATTTCCGGCCCGTCGAGACCGCCCACTAATTATTCTCCGCAATATTTATAATGAGCGAATCTTTGTCTGACGCCGATCCGCAGGGGAGCCGTAATGAACGCTCGCGGGAGGATCCCGGATTGCTCCATAAAGATTGTTTAAACAATTAACTGTGACCGTGGCGTCACCTCCCCCCCCCCCTCTCGTCGTCTCCCCGCACTGTTGAGAGACAGAATGTTTATGGCTCCATTCCCTTCCAAATCTCTCTCCTATAATAGACTGATAATACCACAGATTAGTTGGTAGATGGAGTGTCAAAGCTCAAACTTTTTTTTATACGTTCCTATCTTGAAGTGCATAAAAAAAAATCTGCATAATCAATATTGTGTTACAAGTACCAGATAATACTCGACGGTTATGACATAGTAGTTGCTTAGTAATTCCTAAATTACTTTCAATATTCTCATTAATATCTAAATAATATTCTTCCTATTTATTTTCCCATAATAACTCATTTATTTGATTTTTATAACAATAATTTAGTATTTCATAACATATTGAGTAAGTAACTGACAGTTGATTTGAATATGGCGGTTAAATGTATAAAAAGGGAGGCAAATCATTTTTAACATTCATTATAAATTGTGTACTAGTGATAAGGACGTTACTCTACCCAAATACATACTGAGTGTGAATTATAGTTCGTGTTTAATTGTGTCAAACCTGCTACTGAGCAACAATTGCCTGCCCGTTGTAGTTAAAAATTGTGTAGTACTAATAGGTAAAAGTTTTTTAACAGCGAGTATAATTTTTAAAGAACTTCGCGTATGTATTCTTTATGATACGCTGTTTGCCCTTTATTACCGTTCCTTTTATCTACTACCAACTCTGTTGGCAGTACTATAAGTGCTCATTCCGCCAACAGAGTCGCGAACAGTCATACCATAAAAACATCTCACAGCTTGTCGAGTAATAGAAAAATATAAGCATTGCTGTTTGCATGCTATCCCTATTGGCGAAATTCAAGGGCAATCGAACACAACTATTTAGGATATTTACTGTTTATTGTACTTTGCTGGTTGATGTGTCCTTTAGGAACAATAATGGTACTCATAACAGTTACGTGTATTGACATTTTTTATTTAAGTTGGCGGAGGTAATACTACAATATATTTAAGAAGATATTTAAAAAATCATGCAATCCTGCACAACGCAAAGTCTACTGATTATAATAAGACGGAGAGCCTTAAATAAAAAAACTAAGACAAAAAAGAATGTCACGTACAGTCGAACCATAATATTGATAGAAATAACAAAAGGAACTGTTCCGTATCGTGATGGATCCTCCACAGAAATAAGATTGAATAACAAAAAACTCTATTCAATATGTAGTTACATAATATTTTTCTTATTCGCCAGAAATATATTCTTAGGCAAAAAGTACGTCACAGTTACCTACACGTGTTCATATATTGTTTGTGGCTCGCTCCCACCGCTCCGATCGCTCCGCTCACTCAGCTCCCGTGAAATGAATCACGCGGAGCTGTAGACATAAAATATTTTAGTTTGGATACCACATAAACTTTTGTACGTAGATATGGCTTTGTTCCATCTGTTCGGACATTGCCACTGTATGTCCTTGTTGAAGGTTTATATAACATAGAACGAAGTCAATGACATTGGGACCTGTTTACTTTGTTGGTCTGATCAAATAAACATAAATCTCCTGGAAGTTCAGGGACCGAATGCTAAAAGTGAATCCGCCCTGTTCAAATTATAGGACAACGGTTTCTCCTAGCAACCAAGTATATCAAAATATTCAGGGCATAGCTATGTTGAAGATAGTGGCTGGACACTAGTCCAATGATTATGAAAGTTGAAACAAACATTGGATTAGTTTTGTTGATAGTAGAGTTAAAACGAGGATAGGAAATTTTAATAAGAAAGTCCAACGAGACAATATACAATCGTATGTCGCTTTCAAAAAGAATTGTTGATGTGTTTCTGTGGCTTAGTAGCTTCTATTTTAGACAACAAGCCGAGAAAATGTTTCGTTATACCTAAACTGTCAGACTAACCGCTATTGGAATCATGCCCAGGAGTGATATGTGGGACAACATTGGAACCTATTGCTGAGCTTTGCAAACCATGACTCAAAGGCAAAGCATACACAGCTTTTGAATAATGCTTTCTTAACTTAGGGTCAATGTTTTTCAATATTTTTAACATTAAGTATTATTTGCAGTTACTTTACCCGTGTCTGTTGAAGGAAATTTTTAACTGTTATAAATATATAAAATTCCCAACGTTAAAAATGGTAGCCTACAATATGTATAAATACAAACCATTAACACTATAGTTATTTGTATTTTTTTTTTAAATGATTTATCTGAGGCAGTACACCTCACAAAATTAGCATGCCATTATGAATGTGACAACTTTACACCCAACTGCACAGTCACACGTCAACTCTGTAAGTTCAAGTAAAGAAAGTTCGAGTACGATTAATACCACCGAGAGGGAATGGGAAGCAGTCACCTCCTTCTGCAAAGCAGTAATGCTCGCGAAGGAGGAGGCGGCGCGCGTGAGGGCGAGGCATTCATTGCGCCCTCACGCCCCTAGTCGCCGCAGGAGGAGACATCCTGGGCGTCGGGAGTCCATAGCCGACTCCCGGCCACTGTAGGCGCGGGCCTGCGGATGGCAAGCAATGGGCAGCTCGCCGTCCGGTAAGGACCAGGCCCGGGTCGACGGCGCGTTGTATTCCACGCGCGCCTCAAAGAGATGTCAGCATAATTGACGGGGTCCGATAGGGCCGATGCCTGCCCGGATCGCGGATTGTTCGAAAGAGTTACCGTGGCCCTGGCGCACAGGCAACTGAAGGAACACGGGTGGGTTTTAGTCAGTAAGAGTCTGACACGCCCTTCCGCTCCGCCCAGAGTGGGAGAGGTCATTTGATGATATCCCACCCATAAAAAAAAAAAAGACTAGCAGTAAACAGTTGTTGGACGGCTGTGGCAGCTGTGACCGGTACAGCAGTTTCTCCGCGCGACACGAGACTCGGGCCGGGCGGCCGACGACCTACTCAAACAACTGTTTAGGACAATTATGTACAGCAAGTACCTACTACGTGCTTTTTCAAGCCTAGAGCTTAGTGCAGAAACTACTGAAAACCTTTGTATGTTCTTCGCAAGTATATATTCTTATTTTTAGTTTTGAATGCAATATTTTGGGGAGACAATAAAGTTCCGTTAAATAGTAACCACAAACACACTCGGATACCGGCTAGTCTAACCACAAGGCTTAGGATACAGGTACGTTAAATCGGTGTTCTATATTATAAAAGACGAAAGATCTCGGTAAAACCAGTATGAAAAGTTTATCTCACTTTGTTTGAGTCAGTATATAGTCACAAAGTAATTAAATTGTGGATCGTTGTTAATAGATTGGTTTTTTGAGAGGACGGTCTACCACTTCAAATCTTATTTTATTTAACGATTTTATTACTAGTGCTATGGATGACGGCAGGCAGGTCGATGTGGTTTACACTGATTATAGTAAAGCATTTGACCGGATTGACCACGACACCCTGATAAAGAAGCTAAAGTATATAGGCATTCGTGGAGACCTCCTGAGGTGGTTCGCGTCGTATATCGATAACAGGTCGCAAGCAGTAGTACTCAATAACTACATGTCTGGATGGGTATCTGTACCCAGCGGAGTGCCTCAGGGTTCATTGCTCGGTCCCTTCTTATTTGTGGTCTATGTAAACGACATCGATCAGTGTCTGCATTCATCCAAATTACTATGTTTCGCCGATGATATGAATTTTTTTGCCAAGATCTCATCTCTCGAAGATGGGTTATTACTTCAGGCTGACTTATGTCGTCTTGAAGAGTATTGTCGGGCTAACAAACTGGATCTTAATCCATTTAAGTGCTCTGTTATCACTTATACTAGGAAACGGGCAGTCCTAGCTACCACTTATACTCTATCAGGCCAAACTTTGCCGAGGTATGATGCTATTCTTGATTTGGGCATCCACCAAGACAGTAAGTTAGTTATTGACACACACATTGACGCCATTGTCAAAAAAGCCTCTAAACTGCTCGGGTTTATAATGCGTCTCTCTAAATGCTTCTTAGATGCTAAAACACTAAAAATATTGTACTGCACTTTTGTCAGAAGTCAGCTGGAGTATGCATCTCAGATTTGGAACCCACGTTATCATCAGTACATCGACCGCATCGAAAATATCCAAAGACGCTTTATTAAATATCTTTGTTACCATCAAAAGATTCAGTACCATTCAATCGATTATCTCCGACTCTGTAAGAAGTACCATCTGTTGCCACTTGAGGATAGACGTAGGATTGCTGACTGTCTGTTTCTGTTGAAGATATTTAACAATAATATTGACAGTCCCGAGCTATTATCAAAATTTTATTTTAATGTGCCAAGCAAATCATTTCGTTTTAATCCGCCCTTATTTGTACCTTATACCTCTACGAATTACAGGCAGAATAGTTATATTGTGCGTGCAAGCAAACAATTCAATGAAATATGTAAGCAACATGACTTGGATCCCTTTGCGACTAGTGTGACGTCAGCTAGAAGGTGTTTAACCCTTATTTTTTCAAATAGTTTCGATTTGCCTTCTTAATTTAATTTAATTTGTTCTCCTTATAAACCAAATAGTTATAGACAAATATGTAACCTGTTAAACAACACAATGTATTACGTATTGCTGTTGTATGCTCACATATTTTCCAGTCTAATTCTACACGCGAAGACTTGTAATTGGCTTCCTGCTGTATATGGTTCCCTTTTTATTAAGTTTTTAAGCTGTAAGTCTTCCATGTTTAAATAAATAGTTTACAAGCGCCCGATGGGATTTGTCATCGGCAAGAATGACGAACTTCCATACAAATTTTCATCCCGTATTTACCCCTTTTAAGGTACGAATTATCAAAAATCCTTCCTTAGTGCTCACCTTACTTATATATGTAGAAGGAGCTTTAATACAAAAAGTTCATGCTTCTTTCTTCACTCTTCTTTCTGACCCAGCGATTGAGGCTATGCGTTGTCTTTAGGTAAATGATATAATTGTATTACGTAGATAGCGTAGCCTGTTCTTCGTCTTAATGTTCGGGCCACCACAATCAACATATTATTTGTTTTAGATTAATTTAATTATCACCAAAAAACAGAATTTTTAGCTAATTTCAATTGTTTAAATAGCCAATGACATCACCATATCTTTTCGTGGGTCGTATTATGTTCATCTTAGAGTATAAATCGAGATTATGTCCTCTCGTAGCGAGCTGGCACCCGAGACATGCGACAACTTGACCCAGTTGGGACGAGTGAGATGACGTCGAGTTTCGCGACACAACGGTTTGATTGTCACGAGGGCGAGCTCAGAAAATAAATCTAATTTCAGAATACGGGTTTGAATGTCTCTTGCTTTTGGATTTCTCTTTTTATTCTTGAGGTTCATTTTGTTTCTATATGGTTTATAGATGCCAAATGTGTGTATGTGTTTGGCGATATAATTATTATAACCAGAATTTGGGTTTAACTAGTTAACTACCACTTCGCTCGCGCTGCGTGCGCGAATGTCGTACTTTCCCCTATGAACTTCGTCTCCTCCGCCACCCCCTGTCAGGGAGAGTCTCCGTGGAATTTCTTGCCCGCTCTTCTCCATAGGAACCTACTGCTAGCTTCATCATTCTGACTGACCGACTCCTTGACAATTCTGAAGTGCGTGTAATTGGTTTATTTGAAATAAATGCTTTGAGGTTCAGGGTAGTTTTGGAAAATAAATCATTACGGTCTTTAATAAAAATTTTATTACCTTTTTTTATTTTTTTTGCGTGGGAAATCATCAAATAACTTCTCCCTAAAGAGATATTTATATCAAGTTTCTAAACCGAAGGAATGGAACTTTTCAAACAAACTATATTCCCTCTTTTTACCCCGATAGGAGTTGATTTTTTAACCGACTTCAAAAAGGAGGAGGTTATCAATTCGGATGTTTTTCTTTTAATATATCTTCGGGCATAACTCTATCATATATAGACGGATTTGCAAAATTATTTTTTGTTCGAAAGGAGTTTATTCCGAAATGGTCCCATTTAAATTTCATATGGATCTAATGATGAGTTTCGGAGACAGACAACGGAACTCTTCAAAAATGACAGCAAATCAACTGCGATTGCTGCTATCGCATAAAATTTGCATTTTTTTACGCAATCACACAACTTATCATCACGCCTGTACACTCGAAAGGGTCCGCAGATGTATTCAGTATATCAGGGTACGCACACATTTTCTATCAAAGTTAGTAGTAGTTGCATATTTTTTTGTAGCACATAGTACTCAAGCTTGATTTATACAAAAATGTATTTATTGGTCAGTTAATTGACTTTGAGAATACACCAAGGATAATGAAATAAGTCCACACAATCTTACCATTTCTGCAAAAGCTGTTTCATCATACGGTCTGTTGAATAATTTATAGTTGACATTAGGCTGTTGTAACTTAGATAAATTAATAACTGACCCACTAAAAAGTGAATAATATAAAACTTTTTAACATAATAAAACTAAAGTAAAACTAAAATAAAAAAGTATTTTGTAAAAAAGTATTTTTAAATAAATCGTTTTGTGCGGTTGTGATAATGGAATTTAAGATTAGTTGATGGGATTAACTTGATAACATAATTTCATCCAGTTAGGGATGAGGCGTGAGCGTCCTTCTTACACTTTATGATAAGCCGCAAGCTTTTAAGAAAATATTAAATTTCTATGTTAACGTAAGTTTTATTTAGATTTTTTAAGTTCATTAAAAGCTTGTTTATAAAAAGGGTTTTACTTAAAAAAAAAAAACATATACCTACCTATTATTAATATGAGTTTAATATTAATCAAACCGCGTGTTAAGATTCGTCCATAGAAAGTTTGAAACCCTCTAAATCCCCATTGGGAGTTGTTGTTATTTATTTTGCTTTGTAATACTTTCGCTCACTTGATTAATTTGGACGATATGAAAATATACAGGGACATCGACGGGCAAACTGAAACCATGTATTCAGCACATGATTCTAGACCCCCGAGTCTTTGTCAGTTACGGTAGAGTTTCTTGCCCATTCTTCTCCACACAAAACTACGTTTTGGAAGGGGCAACTAGAATCAATTCTATTTTTTTGTAAATTTTTACGATCAAAAGTGCCTTTTATGTGCCTATTTGAAATAAATTATTTGACTTTGACTTTATCAATAAAAAATCTCCTTTTTCATAGAAAAGTGCAATACCTATGTGGTCAAAGTGTATGGAATACCATTTTGCTTTTTTTTTTATTACCGGTGAATAATTTCAACCCAGGGGGTTTAGAATCATGTCGGAATCCGATGTAATAGGTTGCACGTCAATTTCCCTGCCACCCTGTACAATAAGTACCTATACGTATTCATTGTAATAGGTTGCACGTCAATGTCCCTGCCACCCTGTGCAATAAGTACCTATACGTATTCATTGTAATAGGTTGCACGTCAATGTCCCTGCCACCCTGTGCAATAAGTACCTATACGTATTCATTGTAATAGGTTGCACGTCAATGTCCCTGCCACCCTGTGCAATAAGTACCTATACGTATTCATTGCAATAGGTTGCACGTCAATGTCCTTGCCACCCTGTGCAATAAGTACCTATACGTATTCATTGTAATAGGTTGCACGTCAATGTCCTTGCCACCCTGTGCAATAAGTACCTATACGTATTCATTGTAATAGGTTGCACGTCAATGTTCCTGTCACCCTGTACAATAAGCACCTATACGTATTCCTTGGATTTTAAAACACTCCAAAAGTTGCAATAGAGCTCTGATAGTGTTTTACGGATATTCATGTAAAAGCGTTGTCAAAGTACAGCATTAATTTAATTAAACGTATGTTTTATTTAAACTACAGAAACTACGTGAATTATTGTGATTATGAATACCGTAGCACCTTCGTAGCGATATCGTAGCGATTTCGTAGCGGCGTAACGCGGCTACGAAATACTACGCACCCGGGACTGTACAAGACGAGACGACGAGATGAACGTTTAACTGCGTGATATAAACGGGGTAGTCATTCCAATGGAAATTATTTTACTCAAACTAGAACTTAAACTTAAACCATTTAATTCAAATAACCCAATTACAGGCATTTTTGAATTGTCAAAGGGTCGGTCAGTCAGAAAGATGAAGCTAGTTGCCCATTCCAAAGCGTAGTATGTAGGTACATATGGAGAAGAACGGGCAAGAAACTCCTCGGACACTCTTTTAAATCAAAATATGGTTACAAAATATTGGTTACATCATTCATGTTGAAATTATACATGTGAGAACGATGTTCAAAGACGTGCACGTTAAAATCATCCGTAATAAAAAAGATAGAAACTAAAAAAAACAATTCAGAAATTAAAATAAGTCGTGGCAGCTAAGAGATGACCAGTCTCTACTTTTTTTGTTTATTAATCAAAACGACAAAGTTTATAGCATATTTTTAAATTATAAACATACCACACAAACCATCGCGGGTTTAACAGTGGTATGGCCAGACACGGCAACTCGGTGCCACTACATATTACATCATTCAATTAGTACATAGATATTTTTCCTAGACCGCACTGCAATCTACCATTTAATTTACCATTTAAAGCTACCATTTAATAGGTTTTTCTTTCATTGACTTTAATGTGCCCTGGCGGCTGAGAGTATGTCATGCGCACTCTAATGTCTCGCTGGTGGTGGCGTGTGTGTTGGATCATTAAGTTCCCTTCAAAATGGTTGAGCTGAATGGTGATGATCCATGCGTCATGTTCGTGAACGGGCGCCGTCAGTGGGGACTGGCCATTTCTTAGCTGGCACGGCTTATTTTAATTAAATTTAATATTTGAATTGCTTTTGTCTTTTTATTACGGACGCTTTTAACGTTCTACATCGTTCTCACATGCATAGTTTCAACATGAACGATATAATCAATATTTTGTCACCATTTTTTGATTTAAAAGAGTGTCCATGGAGTTTCTTGCCCGTTCTTCTCCATAGGTACCTACTACGCTTTGGAATGGGTAACTAGTTTCATCTTTCTGACTGACCGACCCCTTGACAATTCAAAAGTGCCTGTAATTGGTTTATTTGAAATAAATGCTTTGAGTTTGAAATCTAGAAAGTATTTTTTTAATACCTTTGAGCAGTTCTTCTCATTTATAACATTGCATATTTCTATAGGTAACTCGTTCATGTACACTGGTAGTATGCATTCCCACGTCCGCGCTTCATAAAAATTCTTAGACTGAGGTACGATAAATGTGGGTAGGTACGTCAAACAACGCAATGACTTTAGTCTTTCGTATTTACGAATATTAATTAAATTATGGTTATCCTCACTTATAACACGTAAACGTACCTTGTCAAAGACATTTACAATTTGGCAGTGCTTAAATAAGCCCGTGTCATTATCATGGAATTCATGTTTTATTCGTGTGGGTACAATCGTTTTTAAAATGCGTAACTGTATCTTGTAAATGTCTTCGACGTAAGTCTTGTATGTACGCCCGTAGCTACTAAGGCCATAATCAATTACGGAGTCGGCCAGTGCCAAATACAATGTTCTAAGTGTTCTATAGGGTAGTTTATACTTAAGTATCGATAACTTCGCAAATATAGACCTAAGCTTATTACATACATAGTCAATGTGCGGCCGCCAGTGGAAATTACTATCTAGTATGACACCAGGATACTTGTGTTGAGTCACCAATTCTAATTTCTGGCAACTACACACTGAGACCGGTCGGTGAAGACACAGATGCTCATGGGCAACGACAAAAGGCACACAAGACGCCGTCAGGTAAGGCGAGTGTATATGCAATAGTTTGGTTTTTTTTGCATTAATTACAAGACCAACGTCATGAGCCCACTTACATAAGAGGTCGAAATCACACTGCATCACTCTCTGTGCCTCACGTATGTCCCTGTGTGCGGCAACCAAACATGTGTCGTCAGCAAATTGGTACACGGAGCCTTCCGTGAATATGTTACACATGTCGTTCACGTACAGTAAGTATTCGGTCGGCCCAAGAATCTAACCTTGTGCCGTGCCTTTATCGGTTGGAATCATGCGACTTAATGAACCTGAGACATTCACCGACGTGAAACGGTTTCTGTGGTAGTTTTTAAACCATTCTAAGAATGGGCCCCGTATACCATTTTGCTGTAATTTAATAAATAGTGTCTCATATTGTAAACAATCAAAAGCTTTGCTAAAATCAATGAGGACAACAAGTACGTGTTCACGATTGTTCAGGTACCCGTTGACCTCATTACTAAACTTTGATAATAGTTGTGAGGTATTTTTCTTTTTTTGAAAGCCGTACTGTTTCTCATTAATTGAATCCCATTTGATTTCAAATATTGGTTAATTTCGAATCCGAGGTACCTCTCAATTATCTTATCAATACATGATAGAATAGTTATAGGCCTGTAGTTGTTAACATCTGTGTACGAGCCATTCTTATGGATAGGTCTTACTATTCCGACCTGCAGTTGATCAGGGTACAAGGACGTGGCAATGCATGTGTTAGTTAAATGACTGACGGCTCCCGTTCACGAACTTGACGTATGGATCAGCACCATTCTGTTCAAAAATTTTGAAAGGAACTTAATGATTCAATACACACGCCACCACCAGCGAGACATTTAAGTGACCGTGAGGCATTTGAGTGAGCCGCCAAGATACATTCAAGTCAATGAAAGATGAACCCAGTACATGGTAGCTTTATAGTAGGTACATAGTGCTCATACATGTTCTATGCAATTATACAATAAGAGATTGAGCTTATACAATACAAAGATAGTTTTTACAATCTTCAGCTGCTCCAACAATGTTTTTGAATGCTAATCAATTAGTCTATGTGCCCCTGTGGAGCTGGACCAGCGTTGAGCCAAGCATCTTTGTCAGCGATGTAATCTCCCAACTTATAATATGCTTGGCTGAATAGTGTGCGATTTATAAAATTTTAAAATTTCCTTTTACATTACTTAACATACTCGTACCATGACGCCTGTAATTCCCAAAGAATTAGGCTGAGGTGTACCAATAGATTTATGGTATAATGTATGAAAATCCTTTAATTATTATCTAATTGATACCTTTAAAAAAACTTACAATAACATGATTTTAAAGCCAAGTGCACATTACAGTCGAAACGGGCCACAGCGCAACGCATTTTCATACGAAAAAGAGCGGGGCGGTCCTGCTTTAGCCTTAAAGAGTAAAAGTCTTCATACATGCCGTTTAAAAGAAGTATTGATTCGTTCTGGAAATCCCCCTCGGTTTCAGTTAGTTAAAAACACAACGTATTATATTAAGCTTACAGATAACAAGAGTACGCGTAGCAAGACACTAGGCGCCTCCATATAAAACTATGAATTCCAAATGCTGGCAAAATTCTCAAAATATAAATGTTCGCGTATTTGGTCCTGCTTCGCCGAGAATTCTTGGCATTTAAAGCCACTGATTAGAATTTAATTTGTTAGAATACCCTTAATTTTTTATCTGCACATAATTTATTCTTCGTGGCAAGTATCGTACGTGTGTCTTGGTTGACGTCAGTTTGTCGACGAATTTAGTTCTAATGTAATTAAGTACTACCTACTTATTTTCAACAGTCTTCACTGAAATTAAAGAAAATAAAACTAAGAAAAACAAGTTATTTTTTCAAACATATTCATAATTATTATTTGATTGCTTACGTTTTGAACGTTTACAAAAATGTTCCCGAGATGAAAGTTGATTTGCGCACAAAGGCGCCGCCGCGCGCCGCCGCGGCCGTGAGCACAAACATCTGCAGGCATTAACTGCGCGATATTTATGTCTTTCATCTTTTATTACAAAAGTAAACCTGTGTGTGTGTTCACAGACACACATATAAGCATATCTAAATAAAATTTATGTAGTACCTAGGTATCTTTCGAGACGTTAGAGAAGCCTTGGGATATTTAGATGTTTGCAAACTCCGAGCATATTTTTATATCGGCTAAACACTTTCTTTTCGTCTCAGATATTATGAGTTAGTATTTATTCATCAGCTTTGCCTTATTTTGGCCTTTTTGATCCGCTTTGCCTCTGAATATATCCGACACTTAAGTGATGTCAGATACTATTATGTATTTCTAACCATGAAATCGGTATCATTCCGCGATTCTGTGTGTAATGGAATATCAATGGTGATTCATTAGTTTTAATTAAATAGGTTTGACGGCGCAGCAAGTGGCGCTGTCTAGTTTTGTTGCGAACTTACTGGAATCGCCAAAGAGATCAGATAAGAGTGACACTGGCTGGTAACAGTCACTCTAGCAGAGCGCTGCATTGATGGTTGCGTGGCGGCAGTCTTCTGATGACAGAAGTGATGTCAGGGCAGAGCTGTCGTACTACTTGTAGATATACACACAGTAGATATGCACAATCCTGATGATATTGAAGCTGCTGAACCACTAATACGATGAACACTTCTGGTAAAGACTGCGCCGTCAGGTAAATGAAATTTCTATAATAACAACAAAAATATATTGGCTTTAATAAAAAAATATAAATCACGAGAAAATAAATCTTGCGGACGTTTGTAAAAAATTGTAGTTTATCACGAGCTTACTAAAATAAATTTGTAAAATTGTGTTCGATATGTTTTTCGTGATCTTTGTTTGTGTTTATATTGATATGTTTGAAAGGATTAAAAACAAAGAAAATTAATGGGTTATGTTATTTAAACAAAGGTTACTGGTTAGAAATGAAACAATTGTTAAAAACCTAAATTTGATCACTCGTGGGCAACGCTACTGTCAACATACCATACTGTTACCCAAACAACTATAAAATACATAACCTGGACCTATTTATAGGAACCGTTCCTGAAGTAAGTTTAAATTCAAAAGCACTTTCGGTAAGTAATATTTCAAAGCAGGCTCCGCCATAGAATACGTTTCGTCGTACCCATTACATGTCCGCGTATTATATGTCCACACCTTTCATTGTCTTCGCGTCATCCATTTGAATACAGCAGCCTAACGCACCTTGCAAAAGTCCTTACATAGTGAATAGGTAGAACAGTAGCTCAACTACACAGGTTGCATTTGAAGAATAAGTAAATGCAGGGCTAATTCTACACAGCACACCACTCCAGCGCATCCACTTTCTAGTGGCATGAAAATGTGTGTTAATGTTGTATGCCTCTCAAATCTACACGTCTGCATATAAGTCCCTATCTATATTAACTAGAAATCTTGTGCCTTTGAATGCTTCCAAATGACAGCTCAAATGAATAGTCAGATAAAACGTGTTTATGAAAATTTACCGTTTCTTTGAAGTTATCCTACTGTTTTTTTGCCGTCATTGTGGTGTTGCCTTGAAATTCGAGTAAGGCATTTTATCGGTAATGTTATAGATAAAGGTCGGGCAGCTCGCGTGAGCATACCAAGTGTTTTTGTATGAATTATGGAAACAGATCGAATGTGCGATAATGTGCGGTCGAGAGAGTTCTCTCTGTTCAGTGTTCGTATCTCTGTGTAAACACTAGAACTGCCGGTCACGTTCATGTTGTCTTAGGTCTTATTTCAAGTGCTCTTCCAGTAAGAAAAAATATATCACTCGTTGACTTATATCATTTTCTTAGAAATCACAAAGCTCTTTTCGATAGATTTTCACATGGATACTACATAATATAATTTATATTTGAACCTCAATGGTACATCTAAAATAACTTCGTTTTCTGTAGATCTATTTTCTGAATTCCTGTTCAAAATCAACACTGAAAGATAAAGTTGACTGTCAAAATATCTCTCAATTGAGAACCCTGAATTATGTAGACCTTGGGGCTTTACCAGTGTTGTTATACTTTAACGAATATTAACTAATAAACGGTAAACTTTTATAAAATTGGGCAAGCCTATTATTAGCGCCAAATTATTAGTCGATTGTAAGTGCCTGTTGTGTTATTGCCTAAGAATTTGGCAACTAAAGAATCTAATCAGTTTGCAATACCCAAATAAATATTTGATAAAGATAACAATTTAGGTTTATTTTACATTACTAACTATTATATAGAAACGTGTTTGAAGGATACCGTTAACAAACATACATACATACATAAACTCACGCCTTCTTCCCATGGGTGTAGGCAGAAACTACAGTACGCCACCTGCTACGATCCATACATACTCCTTTTGCCTCGTTTACGTTCATACATCTGGTCATACACGCACGCCGGTTGTGACCATTAACAAAGTAACTACATAATATAAATTTGAAAACAAACACATAACAATAATGTGTACTTGAATATTAAAATAAGTTTTCAATTGGAGCGGCTTGCGGCAGACCGCAGACGAGAGGACGTAGGTACTTGTGCTAAACGAGTCGTTCACTTTTATTTACTTTTATGAAAACAAACTAGAATTTAAACACACTGCACGGAGCTGTTATTGTCGTATTTACATAGAAATAACGTTACTAAAGAGGCTATTTGGGCAAACATGTAGATTTCACTGAACATGCTGGTTTTATTTGATATAATTTTTGCGTACCAAACTGTGCAATAAAACCCGTCTGTCCGTCGACATTCATTATCTCAGAAACGACTGCACTTGTTATGTTGAAGTGAACATTAATTTTATCGATTACGTTAAGGTTTACATCGGTTTCGTGAGAAATTAATCTATCGTCATCTAGCTCACCTTATAGAAAGTAGTTTTCGTTGAATTGTATTGCTGATAAAAATAGTTTCTTAGAAGAAATAATACTTGCCTCTTTCTATTCATGTCCATGTATTTATTTTAGCTCCCATTCTTTGAAACATTTCTTTGTAGTGATTGATGTAACGTGTACGCGTTTGCCCTTTATCGTCAAGAAAAACTAGTTACATTACTCCTCGAAAGTTCAAAGTCGGGAATGTCAGTTTTCCAATACCTTTACATTAAATCGATGAAGAACCTGGTAACAGTATATCTTTGTTGTACAGTAAAGTAAATCCAAAGACCGCCATTGTACCCTTCGACAAAAAAATATCATATATAGCTGCGCCCCACGGTTTCACCCGCATAACTTTCGATCCCGTGGGAATATCAGGATAACATTTATTTTATGTCCTAATTCAAGTCATGGTCTACTCATGTGCCAAATTTCATTAAAATTTGCTCAACCGTTTTAGCGTGAAAGCCTAACAATCAAACATACAAAAAAAAACTGATCTTTTCTCTTTATATTATTAGTTTGGATGAGCTGTATACAACATACAACAACAACACAACAATATTCTGACAAATAATTATAAACTACTAACTATGCCCCGAAGTTTCACCCGCAGCGGTACGAAATATAATTTACGACCTATTCTCAGACTTACCAAACAGGATACACAAAAATCATAAAAATCGGTCAAGCCGTTTCGGAGGAGTTCGATAACAAACACTGTGACACGAGATTTTCATGTATTAGATTACTGCTAATATTAAAATTATGGTTTACAAAAAAGCATTTTTTTTTTTCTATCTACTCGTATATTTGTTTATAATTATTGCAGCGATCTGTTTCCACGATGACGACTTGTGGTTACAGCAGAACTATAAAGTCAATACACTGAAGTCAACAACTAGCTGGATATTATTCTAGGTATACCCGTTATCGTAATTAGCACACAAAGCAGCTGTATCGCTTTGAAGTTAGTCTTCAGAAGTGGACTTGTATCGCTTTAAAGTGCTTAGCTGTTAGTCGTAGAACTCAGGCAATAGTAAATTTTATTTTATTTTATTTATTAAGGGATAATAAACAACTACAACATATACTCGTACAATACACAAGGTTAACAAAACTTTAAGTAGTAATGTTGCAGTCCACTGCATTATCCGCAGATAAGACATATTTAAATATCAGTGGTGGCCACTAGACGAGCATTACCAAAATTAACAAATATTTTGAAATAAATAAATAAGTTACTATAAAGCTAGCTTTAGCTACAAAACCAAATCAGATAAAAAACAATTCCATTTACTTAAATTATGCAATAAATAAAAAAATGAAAATAATATGATTACAATTAAGATAAAAATTTCATAATATTAGATTTAAAATTATTTTTCGAGCATGCAAATATATCAATATCAATGTGAATTATAGGATTCCAACATTCTATGAGTAGGGCAGCGTAAGCCAGAGTTCGTACGACAATAATTTAGCGCGAACAGAGTACGTGCACGAACCTGAAGCACATGAACTGTTCAGGGGACAGAATAACACAGCTTACTCGTTAGATCAATGGCATCAAAATGACTATGAACAATATCATGAAGCACGTTGGCCTCCAGGTATTTGCGCCGGTTCTCCAGATTGATAAGCTTGTACTTATCAAGAAGTTGGGAGTATGACAGATTAGTCTTAGTCCCATAACATCTGTAGTACATAGCACTAGGTACTTGCGCTGGACCCTTCTTCTTCTTCTTCTTCTTTAGGGTTATGGTTTCCGCACTTAGTCCTTCATGTGGACCATTGTGCGTGGGCCATGGCGGCCGTCGGTGGTTATTCCAACCAGCCCACCTCCCTCCAGAAGTTGATGATATCTCCTGGTCTGCTGAGAGCATCTGTGTAGGATATGGGTGCCCTGAGGGTTTGTGACCTAATTTGGGTGACGCTTGTGCATTCAAAGAGCACATGCGCAACGGTTTCCTCAGCCTCCATGCAGGCCCTGCACAGAGGACTGTCCGTTATGCCTATTGTGTGAAAGTGTTTGTTTAGCGAGCAGTGACCCGTGATGGTCCCCGTCACCAGGCGCAGACCGTTTCTGTCCAGACATAATAATCGTTTGGTAAGCTTGCCATCTAAGGATGGCATGGCTTCCCTGGACTGCCTGCAGCCGGGTATCGAGGTCCACCAACTCTCCGCTTGTGTATGGGTGTACTCCTGTAACCATCTGCGTAGCTGGTTAAAGGGGATGGGCGGCACGATGGGTTCGGGTCCACAGACTGACGCGCTGGATGCTCTTCTAGCCAGTTTGTCAGCTGCATCGTTACCCAGTGATCCACTGTGCCCCTTAATCCATTGCAGTGTCACTGTGTTACGGTTAGACACCGCCACACGTTCTAGAGCATTGTGACATTCCAGTATTATACTTGAGGTAATATACTTTCCCCCCAAGGATTGGAGGACTGAGGCACTGTCGGAGAGTATGCGTATATGGGAGTCCATGACTCTTCTGGCCTCTATAGCGGACACCGCTAGTATAATGTCCACACACTCCGCCTGGTAGACGGTGTTGAACATTCCCAGCGGGCTGGATATATTTATATTAAGGTCGTGCGAGAAAACTCCGACTCCGGTTCCGGCGTCGGTCTTCGATCCGTCGGTATATACTCTCAGCTCTTTCGGGCCTGAGTAGTCACAACGTTCTTCTGTAAGTATTATGTTATAATGCCTTTGAAAGTAGTGCAGTTTCGGGGCTTTGATGCAGGGTGATGCCATCAAAGGTTGTCGTTTGATCGCATCTTCCTTAATGCGTATGTGTTTGACTCTAGAGTATTTGCTTAGGGTCCCTGCTATGTACAGCCTGAAGGCAGCCAGGGCTGGCTCCTCTCGCACGATGAGGTGTAGAGGTGGCAGTCCAAGCATCGCCTGTAGGGCAGCAGTGGGTGTGGTTCTCATGCAGCCAGTGATAGCTACACAAGCAAACCGTTGTAGTTTTTCGAGGTCTCTCTAGGCTGTGCTCAAATCTGTCCTGGGCCACCAGACTAGTGAGCCATATGTTATAATTGGTCGGATGATTGTGGTGTACAGCCAGTAAGTGACCTTGGGGCTAATTCCTCAATTCCTGCCAAGCATTCGCTTGCATTGCCACAGGGATATGCTGGCTTTTGTGGTGATGTAATTAGTATGTTTTGCCCAGTTCAGCTGTTTGTCCAAATAGATGCCCAGGTATTAGGTTTCAGTTGAAAAGCTTAGGGTAGTACCAAAGAAACGTAGTAACTGGAGTGTCATCAACTTCCTCTTTTTTGTGAAGAGAATCAGTTCGGTCTATGTAGGGTTCACTGATAGCTGATGTTTATTGCACCAGACCTCTACTATTTTCAAGGCTTGGCGCATGAGGTTGCATAGGGTATTTTCGTGGGTACCATTTATTATTATAGTTATGTCATCGACGTAACCTACTGTGAAGTAGCCTTTGTAGAGTATTTTGATGAGGCTGTCTACGACCAGGTTCCATAGAAGTGGCGAGAGAACTCCCCCTTGCGGACAGCCCTTCGCCACAATGGCCCTTGTGGTGTCGTTCACGGTGACTTGTACAGCTCTCAGTTTGAGCATATTGGTGATCCATCCGCTTAGAGTCGAGTCTATGCTGTGTCTGTCGAGGGCCATGTTTATACTATTAAACATGGTTTTGTCAAAGGCGCCTTCGATGTCAATGAAGGCGGCCAGTGCCGAGCATTTGTGGTCCACTGCGCATTCAATTTTGGATACCACGCTATGTAGCGCGGATTCCGTGGATCTGCCTGTGGAGTACGCATGCTGTTGTTTGTGATGTGGTTTTACCCGAAGAGGTCCGTCACAGATGTGTCTGTCACAGAGTCTCTCTAGGGTTTTCAGTAGAAAGGATGTGAGGCTTATAGGCCTATAGGCCTTGGGTTGTGTATAGTCGGTTTTTCCGGGTTTGGGTATGAAAATGACTTTCACTTCACGCCATGCTAGGGGTACGTATCTGAGTGCTATGTACGCTCGATAGATGTCCACCATGCATGGCGTCAAGGGGGCAATGCCCCACTGTAATAGGGCTGGGAAGATGCCATGCAGCCCTGCGGATTTGTAAGGCTGGATGGTGTTAATAGTCCACTTTAGCCAATCTTCTGTTACAATACTTTGGGCTCTTGACCAGTCTTGACCCGTTGGAGTCCATACTGGCTCAGCCTCCCACTGCCTGTCCTCTAGGACTATACAGTCTGGGAAGTGAGTCTCGAGAAGGACCTTGCTGGTTTCAAGGTCAGTTAGTGTGTAGGAGTTATCGGGTTTTTTCAGCGCGCCAAGGGTTCGGTCTTGATCCGTTGATAGGATCTTCCTCACCCTTGCGGCTTCGTTGTTGGTCTCGATGGATTCACAGAATTTCCGCCACGCTGTTCTTCTGGCAGTTCTGATATGCTTTTTGTATGTGTATTGGGTCTCTTTGTATATCTCCCAGTCATCCGGGAGTCTAGTGTTCTTGGCTCTGTTGAATTGTTTTCGAAGTGCATCTCTGAGTTTACTAAGTTCTGCGTTCCACCAGGGTTCCTGACCCTGTTGGTTTTTGGCGCCCTTAGTTTGTAGCATGCATGGTATGCTTCGGTAAGATATTCTGATAGTTTTATCACGGTGCATTCCAGTTATGCAGTGTCTCTTATAGTCACCTGTGATAGGTGCCTGGCTAGTAGAGAAGCTAAGAGACATTTGAAGCCGGGTACATCAGTGCGTGGCGGGTTTCGTCTAGGTGCGGGGTTTTTGTGGTAGTATTTAGTGTGAAGCGGATTCTTCTATGGTCTGAACAAGAAGGCTCGTCCGACACGTGCCACTTTGTGATAAGGTTTGTCGCGTTTTCTGTAGCAAGCGTTAAGTCTATGATTGTTTGTCCTCGGACTGTGACCCAAGTGGGTTCAGAGCCTCGGTTTACAATGTTAAGGTTAGTAGAGAATAAATAGGTCGATAGTACCTCTCCTCTGGAGTTCGGCGCGTCGCTGCCCCAGAGCGGGTGGTGAGCGTTTGAGTCGGTGCAGATGATGAAGTCCATTTTGGCGCGCTCGCAGTGCTGCACTAGATCGGTCATCTCTTTTGGCGGGCAGTTTGTGTCTTCGCCTGGCATATAAACCGAGGCCAGTACGACATCCGGAACGTCACCTTCGGTCTGGAGCCTGACAGCTGTCAGGTCTCTGGAACAGAATTGGGTGAGTGGTGTGGTAGGGATTTCTTTGGGTATGTAGGCGCAGGTTCTTGGTTTGTCTGAACTGTATGTGTTTAGAATTAGCTTACCTCCGATATTGCTGAGGCCGTATATTTTGTTATGCCTGATCCACGGCTCTTGGATCAGTGCGATGGTACGGGGCTTAACCCTCCAGGGCCCTGCGTAAGCTAGCCGTGGCAGTCTGGCTATGTTGGAGGTTGGTTTGGACGATATTGAGGGACGATGATGACGGGGGGGTTGGGTTAGTAGGAGATGGATCCATCGGACAGCTCCTCCGCTTCCCCTACCCGCTGGTCGTCGTGTTGGTCACCCGGCGACGAGGTTAAAAGCTGCTCGTTCCAGCCGGGTAATGCGGGCGGCCTGGTGCTTTCGTCATCGGCCATTGCCGCTCGGGCCATGACCACCTCAAGCTGCTCAATGTCCAGGTCAGTTGTCTGTGTCGGTGTCGGTAGCGCGTTTTCCTTGTCCGTGCTCTCAGTCTTGGTGTCAGAGGGTCGGATCGTGGGCCAGAAGCGTACGTATATCGACCCAAGGAGGTACGATATCCGTCGCTCCCGGGCCAGGACCCTTTCCGCTTCCTCTGGTGGCACACCTAGGGTCAAATAAGTCCCGTAGTTGTCGCCACCGACGGTAGTTGCCCTGTACAGTGACCACCTGGCGATGTCGTACCAAGTGTTCTGACGAATCAGAACACTTTGGAGCCGGCCTACGTCACCTCTGTAGCGAGGGACAAAGAGCGAGGCTCGAACACGGGTGGGCACGTCGGTTTGTCTCAGTACTGTCAGTGTAAGGTCTGTGTTAGGGAGTTTTATGAGGGGCACGTTCTGGGTCAGCCAGGTCAGGGCATAGTCATCCTCGCACCGCATCTGCACGGTGCCCTCCGCTACCCGTGGGTATCCGCGGAAGGCAGGGAGTGGTGTCGTCGAGTCTGTGTCCATTAGCATGCTCTCAAGGTCAGTCTTAATGTGCTCTGCCTCTTTCTTGGTCAGGTCTCTGGACGAGGGAGGGAAGCAGATAGCCAACGCCAGCCGCGCAGGAATGTCCTTTGTGGCCCTTGCGTAAGTTCGCTGCTCCCCCTGAGCGGAGTGGACCCTCACGCGTTTGGCGTCCCCCTGGAGCGTGTTCGGTGAAGCCGAGTCGTCGGGGCGCACCCTCTTCACCGGCCCTGTACCGCTTGGTCCAGGCTGCGGTTAGGAGTTGCCTGGCAGGGTGCTATTTGCCGGCAACGCCTGCGCGCGTGGAGCTCCAGCCCGCTTACCCCTGTGCTTCCTGGGTCGAGGTTGGTCGTGGGTATTGTCGGAGTTTCGGGGTCGACTGCCGGCCCCGGCAGACTCTGTCGCGTTCAGAGGCTTTTCGCGCTGGGTTTCCTCTTCGCGTACTTGCCTCCGCCCGCTTGGTTCCGCGTCCGGCCGCTTTTCGCGCTGGGTCTCCCCTTCGCGTACTTGCGGCTGGTCGCTTGGTTCCGCGTCCGGCCGCTTTTCGCGCTGGGTTTCCCCTTCGCGTACTTGGGACTGGTCGCGTACTACCTTTTCGGCATCCGATTGCACTTCGCGCTGGCTAGTGCCTTCGCGGGTGTCGTGCGTTCGGTCGCCTACTTTCTTCTCCCGGGCCATGATTTTTCTGCGCTTTTCCAGCAGTCGTACTCCATCGGCCGGGAGACTGGCAGAGCTGCCGGGCCCGTCAACCATCCCCGTCCCTCTCTGTATGTGTCGGTCATTGTCGGGGTTAGTGATGCTGTTCCGCCCGATGCTCTGTTACCAGAGACTCGTGGGGGGCATGCACTGCGAAGTGGGTGTTGGCGCGTGAGTCGCAGCCGGAGTGTCGAGTGGGGGCGCATTGGTCGCAGCCAGTGTTGGATCAGTCGGCGCGTAATTCGCTGCCAGGGTTATGGGCGCTGAGTTAGCTGCTGGGCGCGCTGAAAAGCGCGGTAACAAAGTGCAGTCGGTTGCCCCCCCCAGATTACGTGGCTGACCTCCGTAGCGCTGTGGGATTCCCCGGCTTGGCCAGGACCCACCTGGGTACTGAAATTTTCCTGATGCATTTGTCTCTTTTGTTGGGGCTGGGCTTTTTTGGAACCGAGGTTACCCCTCCTCTGGGGACCGACGGGATGTAGGGATAGGAGAGAAGGCAATTGGTAATAAGGTAAGGGTTCTTTGGGGGTCACCTTAGGTCTGGGATTTGGCCTAAGGATTTGGGATCGACAGGATGTGAATATGGAGGGATGGCTTAATTGGGTGATTGGTGCATAGGAAGTGGGTGCATAGGTTACCCTGAGCCGGGGATTTGACCTTCGGGAACTTCTCTTGTCCGGGATCTCTTTCAAGATGAACCGATCTTTGACAGGCGGTCCCGCAGCCGGAGTTGGGCTATCCGCAACCTGCCCACCCGCTCGGTTGCAAGAGAAGAAATGCCTGACAGTCTGAGTCTCACCACCACGGATGTACGTATACATTCGCGTTGGGTCGATCCAGCTAGCCCCGAGGCGCAGGACCCTTTCTATTCCAACTACGTACTTTTGGTAGAAGGGGTTCCAAATAGGGACCGCGTATTCTAACTGAGAGCGAATAAGCGTCTTATACTGATAGAGATAGGTTGAGGAACGCTTAAATTCTGTTGAAGATCTCATTACAAATCCATACATTTTAAAAGCACTATTGAGTATGACTTCAATATGCTGGTTCAAGGACAGTTTGCTATCAAAGAGAAGACCTAGATCCTTCGCTATAGAAATATTATTTAAGGGGATACAGTTAAGGTGGTAATTGAAATTGACGATAAAATTATTCTTTGTAAAGTGTATGTAGTTACACTTGGAGATACTAAGATGCAACTTATTTTCAATACGGTAGGCAGTCAGTCTGTCTAGATCCTCCTGAAATGACTGGCAGTCGTCCATAGTACGTATCGCTTGGAACGCCTTCAAATCATCAGCGTACATCAAGAATTTTGACTTTTTAAAACATTTCTTAATATCGTTGATATAAATAATGAACAATAGCGGTCCCAGAATAGAGCCCTGTGGAACTCCGGAAGTAATATTAACAGAGACAGACTGATGACCATTAACCACAACCCTTTGTGACCGGTTTTCGAGGTAAGACACAAACCAACGCAACAAATTTCCGCGTATTCCATTGTAAGCAATTTTACTCAGGAGAATTTCATGATCGACCTTGTCAAAAGCTTTTTTGAAATCGGTGTCGACCGCATCTATTTGTAATCACCTATCAACACTTTCAAAAAGGTAATCAGCAAAAATCAGCAGGTTAGATGTCGTAGATCGGCGCTTAACAAACCCATGTTGTTCAGGAATGATAATATTATGCAAAAGAGGGTAAATCTCGTTATGGACCAGTCTTTCAAAAAGCTTTGACAAGGTCGGCAGAATCGAGATGAGTCTATATTGTTCGACGTCATGCTTTGAGCCATCCTTGTACACTGGGGTAATGTTAGCTCGCTTCCACACCTCCGGGAACACACCTTCATGCAGACATCTATTAAAAAGGATATAGATCGGCTCACAAATACTATCAGCCGTAGCCTTAAAGAAGGCCGCCGGAAGACCGTGAGGACCTGCTCCCTTAGAGGGGTACAACCGTTTCAACTCGCTGAGTACTCTTGATTTATTTATATGCAAATTACTAATTAAGCTACCGTTCTCTGCGCACTGTTGCGGCGGATCCCACGTGGTGAGCGTTGGTGATACGGGCTCAAATACGGACAAGAAAAAGTCCGAAAACATATTGCAGACAACATCAGGATCACTTGACTTGACATTCTGGTACTGCATCATGGACGAAATGCCCGACTTACTTTTACGGTTAGAAATGTAGGACCAAAAATGCTTTATGTTACTAGACAGACTATCTTCGACCGAGTTAATATAAGTGGAACAACAGGTTTTACACATAAGTTTGAAGATAGACCTACATTCGGAGAAGTTATTATAGTCTTTGACGTTGCTGTATTTTTTCCACTTAATCCAAAAACGTTGCTTCTTTTTAAATATTTTAATTAATTGTGGCGTAAACCAGATTGGGAAGTCAAGTGATCTAGTCTTTGCAGGGGGGACTAGAGGGCTAATTATGTCACTCAAAATACTATAGAAACTAATTACTAAACTACTAATTAATAAGGTATTCTTGGATAAATTCTAAAAAACTTGCTCTTGTGTGAATAGCTTCAATTGAGGGTTAAATATTGTTCTAGGGATAGCGTCTATTTGAGATTGCTTTCTTTCATGATTTCATGATACAGTTATTCGGAACTTTGATTTTCGATCTAACGTATAAGAGTCGTTATGTTCGAGGGACTACTGGACCTGGTGCTCTAAAAAAATTATATTAAACTATAGTTTTAATTAATGTAATGACTATTCCATTGTATTTGAACCACAAACAAGGATTTTTACAGCTTCTGCTTCAGAAACAAATCTTTCGATTGCAAGGTCTTACGACATAATTTAAGTTTTCTTGTCGCGAATAATTAAGAAGTAGCCTAAAAACTCGACAGTTTTCCTTCCATCAGCCATTAACGGCTGATTCCTATAATGGCTGATTCCGTTATTGGTTAAAATTAAGAATCTTGTATCTTTACCAATAATGAAGCAAAGACCTGACCTGAGCTTTGCATAGTAAACCCTCCCTTATGGATGTAGACATCACAGGTTAAAGTAGCTTATGAATCTATTTATGTGCCCAGTTTGGCAATAAAAAATGCTACCGTTGGTAAGCAAAACGATTCCTTTTTGTTGTTCATAAGAACCGAGCATATACGATTATAATATTAAAGAAAAATGTAGCCTAACTTTACGCATAAAACAGCTTTTCGGCAAAAACTCGGAGAACTACACAGCACAATAAACATAATAAAAGTAATTGTTATTGCTAGTGAAGCAATGAATGCTAACATCGCGCAGCGGACGAGTTGCTTGCTTTATTGTCACCGGATGAATCATATCTGTCGGGGGACGGTCTCGGGCGCGTTGACGTTGATGGTCGCGGGCGCGGGCGCGGGCGGGACCATCATGAATGAGCGTTTAGACACGTATTTGTGATGCCGACTGTACTTGTGTTGCAGTTAACCTAAACTCCGAACAAAGCTACTTTCACTATTTATTCACTACCTGTACGTGTTTTGGTAAAATACTTGAAGGTAAATGATAGAGCTGTTATAAAGATAGCAGTCTTAATCCGCGCATTTAAAGTTGAATTTACTAAGCTGTTTTGTTTTTTCTTCGTAGGTACTGAACTTAATATTAAGGCAAACAATCTACCGAAAGACACTAAAACATTTTGATTTGGATGGGAAATAAACAGTAATAAAAAAGTTGTTGATATTTACAAGAAATATGCATAAAAGCTAGTTCCTAGGTATGTTAAACCTCTCTTCTGTTTGTGCTAGCCACGCAAACAATTTGAAATTAAACGTCAAACTAAAGAACAAAGAACAGTATTCTTTGACGTTCTCTGCAATATAAAATAAAGTAAATTTCGAAGAAACAATTGATTCCCGACGATAAAGTTTAAAAGAGCTTTAACTTTGCATTTATTTGAACCAAAGTCGTAATGTGAGAAGATATTCTGATATTTCAAAGCGTCTTGTACCATTGCCACTGAATAGCCAAATTACAGAATCCTAACTCCAAACAATGTATCTCACACCAATGTTTGGCGGCCGTTGGGTAGGTATGCTTCGTACGAAGGAAGCAAACTTTTTGTATCGCAAGCGTTTGTGACTGAGTAGGTATACCTACTTAACATCACGCTTTGTTTCCCTGAAGGGTTGGGCAGAGGTGTACCTAGAATTTACCTACATTTCGCCAGTTAATGTTAGGTTAAGTAATAAGGGGCGAGCCTATTGCCATCAACCGGGCACAAATCGAAAAGTAGCTATATTATATGAAATTATACTTTTAAAAGCTCACAGTTCATCATTGTGACGACTGTTTGCGAAATCACGTGTCTTGGAGTTCGAGACCTGAGCATGGCAACATGTAGCTATTGATATCCTCGATCGAGCTGAACATTTACCCAGTAGCAGTTTACCTCTTGCACGTGGACGTTCTGCGTCTTTTTTTCGTAGTTCACAACCGTCTTCGCCTAACGTGGGGTAGAGGAACCGGTTATCGGCGCTGAATGCGAACGTTGATGTGCGGATGCTGGCACACGGCCAGGCGTGAGCGCACCGCTATCTAGAAGCGTGGCAGCTAGGACGATATGTGGGAGTGCTACCCTACCGACACTGAAGTGCGACGCCGTACGATTTCTGCTCGCATTATCATGCGACCAGTTTTATGATCCTATGATATTTTATTCTCAACATATTTTTGGTTATCTCAGTTCATAAAAGTGTTATAACACGTTTTATTTGGACAAGCCAGGAGATTTACAAGTTTAATTTTTAAAGTCCAATAAAATAAAGTATAATTCATATCACATTAGCTTTTACCTAGGTGTTTATTTATTTTGTATTGGCTATGGCTAACGCGTGACACAAGAAAATGCTTGCATTTGAATTTATACCGTCTTTTGTTATAACATGTCGTACAATTTTAGCAACGGTAATAAAAGAATGAATTCAAAGATAGCGTAAAAGCAAAAATTTCGAGACCGACCGGTGAGCGTACCATAATACCGTACTTACTGCTAGTTTCAAATAAATCTCGACTGCTCTGCGATAAGACAAAGGATTCTGTTTGATTCGAGCCAATAGCCAGGAGGTATCCAACATTTTATTTATTTATACTTTTATTAGCAGAGCTTTTTTTGAAACAGTTATTCAGGGGCTACGCCGTACTTATGTCTGCCGCAGAGCAGTATCATGTGAAAGTTAAACATATTCGGTGAAATTACAGACATAATCATAATCAGCCTATAATGTTCCCACTGCTGGGACACAGGCCTCCTCTCGGTGAGAGGGCGCGGGCCGTAATCCACCACGCGGGCCCAGTGCGGGTTGGTAGATGTCACATGTCTTCGAATTTTTGGTTCTAGGACATGCCAGTTTCCTCACGATGTTTTCCTTCACCGTTTTGAGAGTTGTGGCGATGTAATAATTTACAGAAAGTAAAGCGCCTGTCTGGGTTCGAACCTACGACCTACAACTCGTAAGTCGCGGTCGTCACCACTGGGCCAGCACTGCTCCACTGGGCCACCACTGCTCCAAATTACAGACGCATGAGTCTTAATTACTTCTCCATGGTAACAAAAGTAACATTTTAATAAAATATTAACAAGTCTAGTGCACAGTTACTGCGCGACAGTAAAGATGGGGTTATGTTTTTGTCGCGTATCTACGAGTATGTATCTTTTCGACCGTTATTTGTATCTTTATATCTGGGATTCTTTATACCCTCGAAGCATCCTACCGGCTGGATGCGTGTGACATGAGGTGTTGATCGGCTCGTCTGTGTCACACGATGTATTAGACGCCAAAAGAAAATCTTGAAAAAAAAAATTGTACCATGACTATGTGGCGTATCAAAAAAAGGAATTGAGGTGATGATTAGAAAAATATAACACACTAAAGGGTTGACAATAAACAAAAGACTTGGCTGCAGTCAGGTTTTTGATTAAATCCATAAAAAAAAAATGGTAATATGTATAACTAACCAGTAGAACATCGGCCTTTCTAAACTCGAACCAAACACCCGGTTCACTGCCTTCCGATCCCGACCCGCCTTTGTCAAGTCGTCATTTCATTTAGTCACAACAACCCACGCTTCGCTTTTATAAAAATATGAATAAACACAATCCAACAACACGCGTGTTCACTTTGTCACAGGCCTTTTGTGGAAGTTGTACAACTGCGAGCCGAGTGTCCAATATGTAACGAATCTAACAAAGTTGGACAACCAGGATTAAGCCAAGTCGGACAGAGTCACGCACAATAACTAGTGTAGGCGTGTTAGCCACGAGCCACGAGCCACGAGCGGTGTTGTTGTGTGACATGGGAATTTTTGTGTTAGAACATTTTTTAACTTACTTCTGTATTTCGCGAATAGGTGAACATTTCGTCTGTTATGTTTAATCATGTAATATAAGAGTCTGCATCTTCGAACTATGATAAAAGGATTGTTAATTTTATATAAAATATATTATATACCTAAATATATTAAAGAGCGTCTTTAATATATTTAGGTATATAATATATTTTTATTTCAGCTAAGAAAATGGAAAATAAATACGTCAAACTTTGCATTCATTGATCTTCATCAAAACCAACCCAGCAGTAAAAAATAGCCTCAATTTGTCAGAGGAAGTAAACAATTGATATCTATTAGCCGGGAGTCAAATTCCATCACGACTCACGCGCCCGGAGGTATAAACTTGGTAGTTCAGAACTGTGTGATTGATTCGCTCAACATTCACTTATTAATCGAATGCAAGGCTAGAAAAACTGTTATTTTTTAATAATAACTAGCGACTGGTCCCCGCTTCGCACCGTTTTGTTGAGTTGCTAATACAACGAGATTGTTGTATTATAGTATGAAAGTTTAATATAAATATGCTACTCGTATATACATCACCCTTCCGGAATAAAATCTTTGAATGCTGATGAAAACCGCATCAAAATCTGTTGCGTAGTTTAGAAAAACAACGCGCTCACAGATAGACACAAAAGGCGACTTTAATTTATAAGATATCAAAAAAATAAAAAATAAATTAAATTTATAGTATCTAAAAAAACAATTATTTGCATAAAGCATGGTATACATTAGTTTTAAATATAATTAGGATGGCACAAACATGTTCAGCTAGAATAAAACAGAATGCGAAATTTTAGATTCTAGCAAAATGTTACAGGCAAAGCTTTTACCCATGAATTCTTCTTCGTTCTTCATTTGTTTTTCTTCTTTTCTCATAATTTGATTTTTATTTAGTTTTTTTTACTTAATAGTAGAAAAGGTAATTATTTTTTCAACATTATAGAGGTATGAGGAACAGGGTGTAAAGTTCACTCATACTCTATAGAAAAGGGAGGATCCTCCGACCAGACGGGTGTTGTGTCTGGTGGGCAACTGCCCGACGGTTGATGTCGGGACGTTGTATATATGCTAGTCGCGCGGTAAACTCTGCTTGCGCGATGCAGGACTTGCGTGACGTCAATATGATGTGTAGCTCGCATGTGGCGATGTTGATACCGCTACATCACTCCCCCCCGGAGACCGCATGTCGATAGTGGGCTGAGTCTTGTATCTTGCGATGCTTGCCAGGGCCAGTTGAGGTTCCAATGAGTCGGAACCGGGTGTCGCATAGTTCGCGGTGGGTCGGAACTGTCTGCGAAGGTTTTTCCCCAGTGAGTCGGGGTGGCGCTACGTTATGCTCTAGTGCGTCGGATGTGGTACAGCGCCGGGTTGAGGCTGACTGCTGGCGTTGACCAGGAGAGGGATTAAGAGCTCTTCTTGTTGACCGGCTGAAAGTGCAGTGTGCTGTGCCAAGGTTGCTGATGAGGCTGATGGGGATAACCAGGTATGCGCGGTCGCTGCATGCTGGTGGTCAGGATACCCGTTGAAGCCGTGGGTGCTGGCTGGCTGCGTGACTCGCCGCTCGAAAGCTTGAAGAAGTGATGCTGATATGATGATGACGTCACGCTGTAGTAGTTGCACGAAGGCTGCGCTGACGTTCATGTTCGGGGTCACCAGTATAGAGGTATAAGGAACAGGGTGAAAAGCTCACTCATAATCTATGGAAAAGGCAGGATCCTCCGACCAGACGGGTGTTGTGTCTGGTGGGCAACTGTCCGACGGTTGATGTCAGGACGTTGTATATAAGCTAGTCGCGCGGTAAACTTTGCTTGCGCGATGCAGGATTTGCGTGACGTCAGTATGACGTGTAGCTCGCATGTGGCGATGTTGATACCGCTACAACATTGTGGTTACATTGACCATTGATCATGTTCTTAGAAACATGTTACATGTTATTTTGACCACATTCAAACCACATTTTTAAAGAAACCATGCCTGGTGATATATATTTTTGTTTTTGGTAATTTTGATTTAATTTAGCCATGTCGAATGTCAGATTGGAAGTGCACTTGAATCAGTTTGCCGACCTTCTGACTAATGGGCGAAGTTGTTGCTGTATTGTAAGAACAGCGAACAAGAATAATATATGTAGCTAACAAACTGTAAAAATGTAATATCTCTGTAACAATATTCTGACAAATAAATGGACTATTACTATTAAACATCAAGTTATTATTTTGTTGGGCTTTATTGAAAGTGATTCGATGGATGATTTTTTGGTCCGGAAATAGAAGTTTATGAAACTTTTGCAAACAATTATCTTAAACACGAGTGTGTAATGGCGCCCACTCCAACATTCCAGCGGGGGTACGCGGCTGAGCCCCCACGCATTTGTTTTCTTTTTGTATAAAATAATGTGAGTTCTTTTTCTGCTGATAAAAGTGATAATTTTTTTTCTTCTTTAACTGCCTATTATATTACTTAATAGATCACTTAGATAAATCCCTCAGTATTTTTAATATAAGATTTTTATTAAATAAAGAAACCGAGCCCTACATTACCTAACAAAAAGGTTCCACTAAATCTAGGGTCCATTCCAAAATGCTACAATAACTAAACGGCTAATTGCCAACCCTTTTATAAAAAATAAAAAATATTGAACAAAACATTTTCTAAGCATTACTTACAAAAACCTCCCTAAGAAAACGAATGAAATTAAAGATAAACTTCTCGTTTTTTCGGAATTTCGTGTTCATGTACCGGTTCTCGTATTAAACGTAGCGCTCGCCGATGTTGGTTAACTAGACCGATCTGCTCAATCCGTTAGATCCGCGTCGCTTAATGAAATGTTCCATCGCTGGAAATATTAATCGGGACGAATTTATGAGGGAATTAGTTACGGACTGATATAGCTCGCCGTGCATCAATATGGTGCTGTTATTTATAAGCCATGTTGATGTGTATCACAACATTAATTGTGAAGTGAGGTTGAAGTGAGCTGGAAATAGTGCCAATCTCTAGCATCTGGTGGAATGACAGATCACTTCAAGATCACTTCAGCAATGTTCTCACGGTGAGATTTTTACAGAATAGACCGGCAGATCATGTTGTGAACAGTCTCGGCTGGAGAAATGCTGCTGGGTCACGCTAATAACTGTTGTCAAGCAACATTGCTGTGATTTGCAGAGTCCTTGTGGTTACCAGAGCTCATGTGGTTTTGTTTTGAAAGGTATGAAAGAGAGAAATATATTAATTTCATCAATAAGGTTGGCAAGACATTGGCAGACTCCTTATATGTGTTTATAGCAGAAACTCTTCACAGGTCATTGGTTTTGTTACTTGGAACGTTTTCAAAGTTCGGGTGAAAGAGATCTGGGGGCACGGTAGTGGCCCCGCCAAGACGAGCCAAGCGAAGCGCAAGGGCACTACCTACCTTTTCTCGAAGTGTTTCGTCGTTTTTTTGAACCCTCATAGAGTTGGTTTCCGATGTACCAGCTAGTTCATATTCTCAGAATATGATGTCAATAATAGACTAATTAAACATACAAAGTCTCAAGTGAATAGCTTTAATACTTTAGGTTTTATTGATATCTAAAATACACCGATTTCGTCACTGACACTCACTGATACACTGACACACTGATGATCATCAAAATGTTTGGCTACTTCCTGAAGTGCTAGAAAGCTGAAATTTGGTATGTAATCTAAGTTTAGTATACAACTAACAAGAAAATTCATAAACTTATAACTTTTGCCCCCCCTCCCCTAAAATTGGGGGGGGGAGGAAGTTTGAATGAGACTTTCACCAATTTTATGAATTAGGATATGAAAGTTTACACGGGACTGTACTACACTGTGTGACAGTAACTAAAAAACCTATTAATAAGTACTTACAAGAACCTCCGCCTTAATCAAGAGTCTCATGGTAGGTCTCAGTTATTTACGCCCTTTGACGATGAGGTGAGCAAATCGACTGTTGATGTGCAAATCCGGCACTGCTGATGTGCAAGAAATACACCCCAAAAAAAGAAGAAAAAAATAAATACTAAAAAGACTGCCTAGCAACTTACAAAAAGAACTGAAATAACTCCAAAAACATTTCATGTAAAATGTTGCCAAGACGACCACATAGTTTCTGAAGTAAGTAACGAAACAGCCAAGTCATAAATTTTTACTGATATGTAGAATTTGTAAAGTTAGGGTCGGTAGAGTTAGGCCGTGTAGATTCAGAAGCTTGGCTCTACATGAGATCTGATATCTTTTTCACAGGGCAAACCTTATGTGGTCGTCTTGGCAACATTTTACATGAAATATTTTTAGTGAGATGATAATTTAGGAAAGAAGTGAAAACTAAGTGACGGCTAATAGATAATTATGTATGGAAGAAAAAATGCGCTGACTTCAAATCAATTGGGATAGCGGCAGGAGGATGATGTCAGGTTTTGGAGGATCTATTTATAAAACTGACACACAATTAATTTCAAAACAATATTAAAACCTAATCTATTAAACCAGCCCTGTTATATCAATATCTCCACTAACCGAGCGCTTCAAGCGAACGTACGTCTCCGGAGGTAGGTAGGTACATATTGGCAGGTCGAGCTAATGGCTTAACAAGTCGGAACTATCGGCCGCCGTGAGTTATAGCTCTGAGAACACGATGAGGGAGGCAAGCGGATTATTATTGTTCTAGTCATGACTTAGGTCCGTTTGCACCACAAATCTATAAATACGTTTAGTGCTAAACGAATTTAAATAGTGGATTACTCACTAAGGAGGGAAAATATAGCGCCCGTAACATATGATACTTCTTATATCTTATATTACGGGCGCTATATTTTCAAGCTTCAGATTCAAGCTCGCCCAAGTCGAAGATACCATTACCCCCAAGGAGAAAACTCTTCTTTCACACCTAAAAAAAGCAAAAGATAAATAAAAAAAAGCTATTCGATTTTGTTTTTTTTTTATAAACTTTTCCGTGGAGATTTTTAGTCAAGTTCCAAATAAATCAGATTATTGAACAGCGGCCTATAATGTAATTTTGCCCGGTTAGACCCCAGGAAAAAGCCCTGTCTAGGACTTCCTTTAGGTTAGGTTTGGGTTTGGGTTTTACCGAGCAGGTGGAGTGAGAACTTCATTCTGTTTCTGTCAATCAACCTGATGTACTGTATCCCTGTGTGGGGAGGGACTCATAAAACTGAGCTATTAAAACTCGAAAGAGCTCAAAGGGCTGTGCTAAAAGTAATTCACTTCAAACCTCGTGACTACCCTACACATATGCTATATTCAGAATGCAATGTCTTAACTGTTAGGAAATTATTCATCTTAAGATCAATCCTCTACAAGCACTCTATGATCTTGTTTAATAAGCAGCTTTTCAGTCAGCGGCGTCGTGGCTTTCCCTTATGTCCTGCTGTCTCTTGCAGGACTGCCTTCGCAAGACGCCAGTTCAATGGCCTAAGTGCAAGGCTGTATAATAAAGCCCACAAACAATTAAATATTTACGCCTTGACAAAGGGCGAGTTAAAAAACAAGTTAAATTCATGGTTACAGATATTGACATATAGTGATACCGAAGATCTTCTAACCACTATACAGTAAAGAGATAGGTTTACACACAGAACACAACACATCCACTTACTCATACAACACAGGCATGTAAGCACTCCCACATACACACGCATACGCAAAAACACACATACACTCAAACACACACACACACACCCACACATACACCAACACACAACCATACACACACCCACACGCCCATACACCCACACACACTCATGTTTTATTTAAAATTTTTTTTGTTCTTTTTTATTTTTTATACTTTATTTTAACATTAAGTACTTTGTTCGCCTGCTGCACGTACCAAAAAAATTTTTTTGTAACCGTAATAAGACTCACTGTGAATGGATACTCTTTCCTAAGATACAGACAGATTTTCTGCCTAGTTTAGGAAAGGGAGTCCCATGACCATTTTTATATGTGTTGTACTGGTTCTATTTATTTATAACATCTAATTATATAAGACAACTTTGTATACCATGTACAAACTACTTTTTGAAATAAAAAAAATTATTATTATTAATCGTTTGAAGATGACAAAGACAAAATGATGTTTTTAATATGTTTAGCGCTAAACGCATTTAGTAATTTAATTGTGGTGCAAGCGAGCCTTAGTCCTGAAGCGTTAACAGTGATGTCCGTGTATCGATGAAGGTATTTATTCTGAGTTTGACTTTTATATAAAGCCAGTAGGCGTTTAATAAGTTAAGCACAATTTATTTGCTCGTAAGTATCGTTGGTTCAATAGAACGAATGATTTGTACCTACTGGGGTACAAGAAACATAACATCACGCATGTATTTTCAGAAGGGGAAGCTGTGTAATTGTTACATTCACATATTTTGTTCAGTTTTGTTTAAGTCCCACGTAAAGCAAGTCCAGCCTCCGGGCTGTCACAACAAACACCTAGAAACAAAATTATGTATAGCTGAGTACTTTCTTCGTCCCGTTTAGGAACATTACAGAATTCTACTGATCTACTGATATATGCTTTTCTATAATACTTACTTTTATCTTTTTACTCAATCGCCCGCTACCACAATGCGCCGCCAATCTACCCATTCCATTCTCCTGGAATATCATAATTTGTCGTATATATGTAAGTGACCGTATTCTGGGACTATCTTGTTACTCAATCGGCCGCTCCTCAATTTAGCCACGAACCATTCCCGCTGGCAAATTATAATTTGTCTTATACGTAAGTGTCCGTATTCTGTGAGTCGCTGGTTAGTCGTCGACACACCGAGAGTGTCACGCGCGCTGATAGAATTGGCCCGGATCGTGACCGCACTCCCGATTCTATGGCCTACGTGACGAGCTACCAAGGGGTATGAAGAGCGCTTTTGTCTTGTTGATTGAGATTAATATGTTTAAAAAAAAAGTGATTGTGATGCAATTGAAAAAGAAAACAAGAGCCAGACTTTATAGATACATACAATATAATTGTAGTCGATATGTATTGTTGTTTCCATAATCAGGTTTTAAATCTAAGCTTGTCTGCCTAGTCACCTGGGTCCACTGTTAGTAAATCTATAAGGAAGACTTACAATACAACAGTAAAACAATTTGAGCACTGAGCAATGGAAAGTATACACTGCTAAACATTGGTTTCCTAAAAGCTGACAGCACAACAAACGAGTGGAAAATAAGGCATATTTACATAATCGCAACGCTTTGTCTGGCGTTATGCTGCACTGGACAATTTGCGCAGTCGTGCACATGTGCCCTATTTTTTGTGACAAGCTTGTTGATTGTGTTTTATGTTATAAATGTCCTTTTGTAGTTAAACAACCGTTTGTTCTTTATTTGCAACGGACTTTCCGAGCACAAAAACAGCTTATTCTGTATTTGAATCTACTCAAAAAACAACTGAACATGTTATCTTTGTGCTATTGTCAAGATTGTTTACAATTAATTAATTATGTTTTTGAAGATATAAACAACTTTTTTATCATTGTTTGACTTTAAGAACGTAATAAATGTTGTTTCTTAAGCTTTTCTTATTCATACTCACGCGTGTAACCCTGTTTATCGAGCCTACCTTATTCTCGTATCGTTAAATGAAATAGAATACCCGCAATACAGTTTTCATTCGATTACATATCCACTAAGTAATTGTGGATACGTTTTACGAATACCGAAAGGTTTAGTAAACTGTCCGTTCCTAACTGTAAGTGATATTGACGGTATATTTTTTCTAGTTTCGATTTGAAAGGTTTTACGTGCAACGCATATGGATGTTTTGTTCAACTTTTTTGGTAGTATACACTCGAACAAAAATGTACAGTTACATTTTATATTGGTGCTAAATTATATCATGTTTTGAAAGCCGCACAACAATTCCCCATTGATTTTGATGTAATCCGATCCCACCCGGCGTCCATACATACGGCTGTAAATGAAAATAAAATTGGGGAAAAACCTTTAAAAAAATAAATAAGGCGAAAAGCGATGACCGTAGGGGCTTGGGGAGTTCCGTGGAAGTCATTACAAACCGATTGGAGTCCATGTATTTTGCGCGCTCGTTCGTTCTAAGCTTCAAGTCGTAATTTTCCGTCGAGTGGGCGGCGGCGCGGCGTGGCGGCGCTTTTGCTGAGTCATGCAAAAATTTTAATTTCCTCCGCCGTACGCGCCTGTAGTAGGAAGCGGCGCGTGTGCGATGACGTCACGGCTATAAATCACGCCAAACTTTTCATTCCGATCGATCGCCGAGTGACGCCAGCATACGGAAAAATAGCTCCGCTCTCAATTGTGGACGTAAAACGTTCTATGGCAAAAATACGGATTGTTTATGTGAGTGATTTTCTTTGTATCGTACAAAAAATGTTTGTAGTATCGATAGAAGATTGTGTTCACAAACGAGTCTATTTGAAATGCAAATATGTGTCGTGGCGGAGCCGCACTGGAGACCACGTGTCGGTTGATTCGCTTATTCAGCCGCGGTTTATCACACATTTTATTAACACACGTAAAACTCAGCTGAAAGTCTTTTTAACACTCTCCAGTCGTTACAATCTTTACGAACTTGACGTTGTTAAGTGTCAAGCACGTAGATTTCACGAAAGGTAAAAGGCAAGAATTTGAGACGACTAAGATATACACGATGTAAAACGACCACATAGCCGTTATCTGCGCATTCTAACATCGAACTAAGTAACAATAAGAAATATTTATTGCTAGGAAAATACTTTTATTTTTGGTGTGAAATATCGCCGTTTACGACATAGTGCAATGTTACGAACGTAATAAATACTGCTTTTGGATGCATGTTATAACTAAACTTTGAAATAAAATAAAATAAACTTCGTAACCAGAAGGATCCCAAGAAAGTTTCTTTACCTAAAAAAACATATCGATGGGGAGAAAAGTGACCCTCGACTTCGTTGTCTTTTTACACCTGTTATAGACTATTTAAGGTATTCAAATAAAAGGAGAAACATATAAGCACTTACACAATTATAAATGTTGTAAAAAAGTTTAAAAGAATAATTGAAACAATATTAATAAATACAAAAAAAGAGACGTAGAAAATAAAAGTGTGTCGTGTAATCGTGGTTGCAGGGTTGGTTCCTCGTCTCTCCAATAATAAGTTTTATACCCCAATGTCGTTACATGGAGGGTTAATAGTTGGTCACAAACTAATATACTGGAGCAGGAACTTCCATAGAGGGCTCTTAATAATCGCTATTATTTTCTTTATGGCCATTATTGTTAATAAATTACTGACGATAATAAGGGTTTATTTTGTTTCGTACGGTGTTTACTTTGGTGTTTAGGTAAAAAAATATGCCCTAACGATTTCATTAATCCCTGAATAGAGAAAATGCTTGCAATTCTGAATTGAATCAGGATTAATTTTACATTATGATTACTACTATCCCGGCACAGAGTCATAATTTATGATTCATGAGCCATGTCCAGTTATTGAGTACAGATCTTTCCACAAACTAGTAAAGACTCTAATCGAATCAGATATCAAACATTATCAAACGCCTGACCCCCCTTCCCCAAATCACTGACACGCTTAAATACTTCCCGCGCCTGTCCCTTCGCGATGTATTTACCTTAAAACAGCGCCTGTAGGTGCCTATAGTGACACTCCATATATCTCCGTCGAGTTGTCATCAATCAGGGTTCCTTTCCACGTGAAACTCCTTTCTAGCCTTAAACAGCGACCGGGCGACCTTTGTGGAGGACTAAAAATAGATGAACTTTCCTTAAATCATTCATTGTTCACTCACACATAGACATTAGTTGTTTGTACGAGAAACAATTATTTAAGATCGCGAAGGAAACCTTTCGCTTCCCCTTAATAGGGCGTACAACGGTACACTAGCGCCACTCCTTTAAAATTTGTAAAAAAAATGTTATCTTGTGACTGAGAAGGAATTATGAAAAACGGCTCAATAAGGACCCTCGGTAAGTGTGTCAAGAATTTTCTAATACCTTTTATAAAGTTTCATATTGAGACACGAAGCAACAAAATTTGACCTCAAGATTTTTTAAAAAAAAAATCCTCTACGTCGTATTTTGTCACACGTGTGTCGTCACGAGATAATATTTTTTTAAAGGAGTGGCGCGAGTGTACCGGTGTACGCCCTCTTAAGCGTCGCTTCCGCGGACAAGTACCCCAGGACAGCACAAGGTAAGCTAGTGAAGTGATACGAACATAGTTTTAAGCTATATTTATTAACACAAGTTTTTGTTGTATGTACTTATACTTTATATACAATGCCCATAGACATAATGCCATTGAAGCCTGAAACAAATGTTTTATTATTATTACTAAGTACGTCTACGTCTGTATGAAAGTTGTGTATGGGTGTGTGAGTTGGGAACTTGTGAATAATTATGTGTGTTGTGGAAACTGAAGGCCTTTTGGCTGTTTCTCGAGTCTTTTATTGTTGCTTAACCTTATGTCGGATTATCGCTGTATTTTCCTTTATTATTATTTGCCAAATAGTTCTAATTTAGATATTTATAGATTCATAACTTGTACGTTCCAAAATAAATAATGTATTTACGTACCAAAAATAACCATGATAGACAGGAAACCTTTGTTTAACATAAAATCAATATTCCCTTTCAGCATCCTCAATGATAGAGGGAGGAGCCTGTTATTATCAAATAGGAATGAGTCGTAATGACGTACTTTGATGGATTGCTACGGAAAATAGCATAGTTGTACTGGCACAAATAGTAGTGAGGTCAAGTTCAAACAAAAACAAAAATTAGTCACTGGCTCACGGCTATTTGCCGGCCACGATCACTACAACCTACCTAGTTTTTTTTTATTTAGTACCTACTGTATAATTGTGTAATATAGATAGTTGAGTAGTAGTTTACCTAATGTTTATTAATTTTAATTATTTATTTATTTTAACATAGAATGGCCTGGGCCAATTTCATTACCATTATATAAAGTATACAAGTACACGATAGTCAGACGCTCATCTCACGATCTCTTCTTGCTTCATGCGTTCAATAACTCTGATCATCTAATATTTGGTCGGGGTTTTTTTCTCCGACCTAATATATTACAACTCTTCATAAATAACTGTATATTAGAGCTTAAAATGGAATCGAATATTCTTTTTTATGTATACCACACGAATTACATATATTAATGTAGAAATCTTACAAAGGGTGCCAAAATGGGCTGTCATTATAGTATTACAGTTTGTGTTCTAGTTTACTCTAAATTAGTCTATCATAGCTAAATCCTCGTTATATAAATGCCTGCAGCTCTAAAACTAGCAATAATGCCAGTTACTGATATTTTGCAGCATATTTTCTTATTCCACGCTGCAAAGTACCTGAGCTAACATCAACATATTGTTCAGTACACAAGAATTGTATGTAGAACAATTTAACTACGGTTTTACATTCTAAACGAAAATAGTTAAACGCAGAGAGCGAGGGGGCTCGCGATAAGAGCAACTGGTTAACATTCATTGAGTTGTAATTGAAGTTGAGCAAATAGCGCGGACGTGAAACATATAATGGACAGAAGGCTTATCACATGTAACGACTAAACGCCCTTAGTAATGCCTGATACGGATTCTTACTGAGCAACAACTACTAACACTCTAGTATAGAATATTCCAGTAGGTACAGTCAACTGCACAACAATTTTTACAATTAGACATTGGATTTTATGTCGTAGCGGTAAGGGCGATTTTCCCAGTACAAGTGTTCCCATTGATGTGCGCTTGACTGTACCTACATATACTTTACAACTAAGCCTACGATGCGTTATTTCAGAGGATCAGTTGGGTATTACCAAATACAAATACTTAATAGTATCTGTATTTTATTTTTTTGTTGTTGATTAAGACGAGACAAATCGTAGACTCCACCAAAAATATACTGGCCATGGTGGCTACGATGGGAAAGAAAAGTAAAATAAAACTGAATGTATTATATTTGTCGAACATAAGGACCTGTAAGTTGCAACGCTACCGTAGTCGCCACAGTGTACATACTTAGGTACCTACTTTGCATCTTTTAAGTCCATTAAAAGTAAAGTAGGTAGTCACAGACTACATAGAGATACGTACTTGAGCCTTCTGCACGTGTCTGGTTAGTGGCACGCTGTACTGGCAATGTGGTGTGGTGATTTATGTAGTAGTGCGATTTATGCAGTGCTATAATATTTGTTGACTGCGGGCCCTCTTGTGGCGAACCGAGCGGAGTGCGAGCACGTTACGTAAAGGGGTGGTTATGTTGTGTGCTAACTAAGCATGTCAGAGTAGCACATTACATACTTCCGTTTCTCCTGGACTGATCTTAGAGACGCCTTAGTCAAAATCAAAATCTTTAATTACTAAAAATATGACATTCTTAGAGCTATTTCTGTTTATCAACCTAATGCCACACTTAATTCTAAAAGCTTTTAAGCTAATTCCAAACTTAGGATTCTTTTCAATAAAAATAAAAAAATACATATTTTTTGTAGGTAAGTGCTTTGGTCACAACTTATTAAAAGCCTTAGTCCATAAAATATCAAAATAATGTAAAACGAGTTTTTAAACTATATACAGGGTCAAATTAAATTAGCTAGCAAAACTCTGCAGACGTGATGAGTATCGATATGTAAACGCGACAAAATATAAAAAATAGTGTTCTTTTTAGGAGTCAACGATCGCTGGCAGTGTTGTTACTTGATCTATGCGTTGAGAAAATATGTTTTATCGTGTTTAGATCTATCGATAATAATCATGTCTGCGGAGTTTCGCTAGCTAATTTAATTTGACCCTGTATAACATCAGTATAAAATTTGAAAAAATACGTAATCTTTTCAATGTATTTCTTTTTGTAATTACGTGGCAATCAAGCAAGCGGCCGGTGTTAAGTTCTCCGCGGTCTGTGGACATTTGCATGCACCAACATCGCATGTGCATCGAGGATACGTTGCCATCTCAGACACGAAGCTGAAAAAGTAGGGAGGCACCAAGTGCCAGTAATTACATAGACATACACCGGCAACAGAAACACGAACGTCGCATGGCGACAGCACTAGGTATGTTGGTATTATCCGTATAAAAAACCAGCCAAGTGAGAGTCGAACTCGCATACGGAGGGTTCCGTACCACCGTACAATATTTAACACTCTATATAAAAAATAACACGTTTCTTGTATGGGGGCACCCTTTATTTTTTTATTTAATATTTTTTTGTTATAGCAGGTATAGAAATACACTCTGTGAAAAATTCAACTGTCTACCTATTACAGTTCATGAAATATAGCCCGCTGACAGACAGATGGATGGACGGATGGACGGGCTGACAGCGGATACTTAGTTCCGTTAGACCTCTTTGGGAACGGAACCCTAAAAATGAAACACCTCAAAGTAAAGTTCGCACATGATAAAGTCCCCGCGGATACCTCGTCGTTTCACTGAACTAACTCAGCCGGCCGTAACACTATAATATGGCGGATTTAAAGTTCCCGCCACCTAGTTAGTAGCGCTGAGCCGCTCACCGCCTCCGAGGGAGTTCTGAAGTTAGTTTTACATGTTAGCTGATATTATGGGCAGATGAGGTGCTGTATTAATGTTCGATATATTATGAAGTTTGTGTATCGGTCGGAGGCGGGATGGATTGAAGAAATTGTAACTATTACAGGCCAAACCTGGGTGTGAGTAGGATAGCATCAAACCGTGTACCTAATATAGAATGGATGACAGATGAGTGTGTGTGTGGTGTGCTTAAATAAGAGGTTTATTTATAAATGTTGCATAAGGTAAAGAGACGTTAAAAATGTATGCTTAGTGGCTAAATCACAACTGAGCGAATTTAATTTTTTTATTTTATTAATTGAAAGTCATTAGCTGCTAGAGTAAACAACACAAAACAAAAAAATAAAAATTGTTAGCGCAGTTCTAGTCCGCTTTGTTTGTTTTCGTGAAAAAATTTGCTCACGCCTGTACACGACACACCAAGCTAAGTGTTTTAAAAAAAATTCGCACCACATGCTTGCTAACGTTAAATTATATGTCTTGAAAACCTTACAAGTAGCAAAGTCATTAGAGCCCTGTAATTTTAAGAACATTCAGTCTATCTCAGTCTCAATCTGTCAAAAATACTTGCTAATTTCTCTAAATTTTTGCTAAGATTTTGACAAGTTTTTGAAATTTATTGTCGCTGAGATGACATTTCAACAAAATTTTAAACGTTTTTATTTACGGGATTTAGTCTTCTGACCTAACCTAGTAAAAGGAGTTCCCTTAATAATTCTTAGTCAGTGCTAGCACTTTGCCAGTCACTATCACGCGAAGCTTGCTCTATCCCAACTAATGAAAGGTGATCAAATTCACATCAAGCAAAGCTGCCGTAACGATGATATTCTCTATCTCAGCCCAGTGTTGGGAGCACAGGTTCGTGATGAACGTGCAAAGCGAGCCCGTAGACGATACGACTGAGCTTACAGCGATTATTCAAGCAAAGAGCGAGTGAAACAAGCCCCCTACAAGGTAAGCGAGTGCCACATACAAGAATATTCTTAAATCAAGTGAGCCCACCTACGCCACGAGCCAGCTTTCACACCAGAAAAGCGAGCAGAGCGAGCCTTCTCCACAAGACAAGAGAAAGGCAGAAGAATACTATCGAGACGAGCCAGCAAAGCGATTCCCCTTTCGCCACGAGTGAGAAGAGCGCGAGCAAGTGGCACTCACCAGTTTCTCGTAAAAGAATGCTCGATTCGTTCGCTCGTAGTCAAAGAAGGCCCGCTAAACTAGCTTTTCTCTTGAAGGGGGCTCGTTTCGCTCACTCATTGTTTGAGCCTGCGTGCTCTGTTCAGTCGTCGCGTCATAAACCTCGCTTCGTTAATTCATAGACTAAAAATGCTCGCTAAACTAGTATTTATTTAGTGGGGAGTTCGCTACTCTCGCTCATTGCTTCAGTTAGTGCACTCTAGTCAGTCGTGGCTTCATAATACCCGCTAACAGCTAACTGTGCTCGTTACATTTGGTTTATTTTGTGAAAGAGCTCGCTACGCTCGCTCCTGTTATATATAAGTCCACTCGGCTCACTAGTATTGCAGATGGGCTCGCTTCGCTCACTGCTCTTATGTGCTTGTTCATCTTGTGAGTAAGCGCTCTCTGCTCATTCGTGCCAAGAGTGGGCTCACTTCGCTCGGTGTATCATAGGAGTGCTCGCTTTGTTCGCTCTTCTATTGGGTAAGTACACTAAACTCGCTCGGCTCGTAAGGCGTATTCACAGTTCTAACCTTACCTGCCTTACCGTGGAAGTATAAGCGAGCTGTTATAATCCCTGTCTAATCAGTGCAAGCCTTTCACCAGTAACTGCCGTGGTATGCTCACTTCGCTCATTCACATAATTAAAGAGTACCTATTCTATTCTATTCACATCGAGCGCGGATGTAACAGTTCCAATCAAATCCTCTCCTGTATAAGGGGTCCCCTTCTTAATCGTAGTGCTCGTTATTCTCACGCACAAGTACTTGCACGATTACGTGGCGCCACCGATTGATAACATGACGATATTTGATGATTTTTTTAACTTTTCTGGTGGTTCCCTGGCTTTTATATTCGCTCATAATTAAACTTTTTAGGCTTATTGTGATTAATGTTTATGATGTAAAATTTATTTGATTAACGTTATTAAAAATAACGAGCAGATTTACAGCCGATATGAAGCAAAACATATGTTTTTACATAGATATTTGTAACAATTTTTCCTACGGTTTCCGTAACTGCTGAAGCCATTGTAGTTGCTCAACACTAAATTTAGTAGGCTCATGCGATTCATTTAGTAGGCTCATGCGATTATGGAGTTAGCTTTCACTGATTATGATATATTTAGTAGTGAGCAGATTTACCTCCGATATCAGACGATATCTTAATTTTTTTGCTATTTGCAACAGATTTTCTTGCAACGGTTTCTGACACTGCCGTAGCTATTGTATTGTCTCGGCACTAGATTTTTTAGGCGCATTGCATTTCTTTTGATGCAAGTTTTCTTGGATTGAGTATTTTGTCATTTCTGAGCAGATTTATGGGCGATATAAAACGACTTCTGAAATTAGTTTGCTATAGTATGATGTCTCATTTATAATATTTGTAACTGTTTTGGGACAAATAAACATTTTTCATTTTCATTTTTCATTTTCATTTATAGTCTCCATTTTTTACCCTATATTCAACATGTTTGTAATTCGTCTTTAGGCCTTAGTAGTACTTTTTCAATTCATGACAACGACACCAGTATTACTGTTCTAGCTTAACACGTTTTTGCACTATACGAATTCGAATTTAGATACATAGTTAAAAAGCTCTCTCATTTGATACCCATATTAAGGGAGTTGTGAAAATATATGTAATCCGCCATTTTGTGGCGGCGGCCATCTTAGACCGATTTTCACCAAACATAGCTAAGAACACTCCCGACTAATTTACCTTTCAAACAAAAACAAACAAAATCAAAATCAGTTGATCTGTTCGGGAGCTACGGTGCCACAGTCACACAGACAGACACACACACATAGACACGGCAAACCTATAACACCCCGTCGTTTTTGCGTCGTGGTTTAAAAATAGAAGGTCGCGCGCATGCGCGTACTCTCGCAGTGTGACGTCATAGCCAAATTATATGTTGCGTCATAATTGTTATAAATATGACTTATCTTTTGAATGCTCAACTATTACTCAAGTACAAAAATCTTGTAGAAATCTCTTGGTTGAAATCTTACATATTATTATTTTCATCGGTCAGAAATATTGAACTTACCACCGTACACCGTACACCGAGAGAAAAGACGATTAAAAGTAAAAAAAAAACATGGATTTATAGGGGTGCTGCCAAATAGGCACAATGGCTTCTAACGAGTGAAAATGAGCGAAACACATTTTCTCAATACACAGGATTTTTTGCACTTCTTATAACTCCAACTGCCTTTGATGTGGCACACAGCACATCGCCCTGTTTTGGAAGTTTTTCAAGGACGTGATCAGCCCCATCCAACAGTAAACTTTCAATATTGGATGATGAAGGGTGAGCAGAAAATCTTTGCGGTGACAGTTTGAGGTAGTGTCTGCACTTCGGCGGAATAGTAATTGGTCCATTGGTTCTTCTTTAGTGATTATATGGAATCGCTATGCATTTTTCTGTGGGCCTGTGTCGCCTGAAATAAATGGTATTATTATTATTATTACTATTTGACATCGTCATATCAACCATATAATTAAATAAGACCCAACACAATGTTTTGCCCAAACTGATTCTGGACGTAGATTTTGGCAAGATGGCAACGCCAATATCCCCATCTAAAGACTAATACATATTATATTATATTAACGAGGTAGTTTATGATAGCCCGACAGTATGAGTATCCCCAAAAAGTTTTCAGCTCCGTAGCAGTGACAATGAAGTTGTGCCGATTGTTTTGAGTGGCATACAAGTTGCTAATCTCAGCAATAATTGTAAAAACATCTTCGTCAAAAAGCTTCCCAAATATTAAAACAGGTGTCAAGTCTTTTAGTTCCTGCTGGGCGTGATTTTCGAGACTGAATATATCGCCAGGTTGTCGAGTAACTTGGTGAACACTTTCGCCAAAGTGGGAGACTAGATGACTGCTGGCGCGCAAATACAGAGGGCTGCTCTGGTTGAGCCGATCTAAAGACAGGTCGTGACCTTTTAGCAGCCAAAGGTTCATCATTGCTGCTTTCCTCGGATTCCGAAAGAGTACCCAAGTTGCGAACATATATACCTCAATTGTGACGGAAGAGGTTTACGTGCTGGAGATTAAATAAGACCACGTAAGTTGTCAACATAAAAAAGTATAATCGTAAAATAAAATAAAGGGGGTAGGAAAGTCTATGGTTCCAAAAGATTTCCTCAATTTCCCTTGGGAGTAGCGCAGTACTCTCCTGGCTGAGCCTGGTGTGACAATGACCGCAGCAGCGGTGCGCCACGCTGCAGATGCCAGGAAAGGTGACGGTCGGCGGCTGCGATTGCCAGACCCGTAGCGAGCTCGACACGGCCATACGGGTAAAATATGTACCTGGCGCGGACCTCGCGGTTGCCCGGAATTGCCGGAAGGTGGAAGCCCGGAACTCCGTGCCCGGATGCCTCCGATATTTCCGGATTGGCTTTAAAGATGGTAGCCAGATCTTTGGACCCCAGTATGGGGTATAAGGTTCACTAATATGAGTCAAAAAAACTGTTGCCTGCTTTAGGCTTTTAAAATGGTGGAGACCACGAATGTAAAGTCACAAGTGATTCATGATCAAGTGCACGTGCGTCTTCACCCGGAGCAGGATTTCCAATGTGCCATAATGTGCCAAATGTGTCACCGTGAGTGAAAGGCACACGGCGGTATCGCGCGCGTTGATAAAGGTCCTCTTCATACGTTCGGATATGCAAACCGCGCGCGTCACTAGTACAGACAGCTAATCTTTGTTGTTCAGCAACCTAGGACGTCCCTAAAATTAGTACGTCTGTGGTTCGACTTGACATTTTATTGTTGTCATTTTGTCATTTTAATGAAAGTAACGATACAATGGTACCGACGTGTCACGGTTATTACTTGAGACATCATTAAGTAGGGTACTAGGTTATACATCATCATCACCTTCTTCTTCGTCAGTCACGACACTTGGCTCTTGTGGAATGATGGCTTAATCATAGTTAGTACCACTAAAATATTTCTTGCAATTCTTAATAGTTATGTAAATAAATTGTTTTTTTTTGTACACTAATTGTAACCGTTGTACCCAAATTGGCACAACAATATCTATGTCACTATATTTTTATATAACATGTAAAAAAGTGCAATAAAATAACTTTGAATGTTAGCTTAGGTAATTATTTTATGACAATAGAAACACGAATATTCACGATATTCATCATCTGTAATAAATAATAATAACAAAAGTATGCTTACCTGCACTGTCCTCTGGATACCGAACATCGGTGAATCCAAGAAAAAATAAGGTTTTTGAGCAAATTAGTTGCAATAATGCTTTTACCTAATGAACACACTCTCGATCAACAACAAAGTAATAGATACAATAATATTGTCAAATTTATTTTATCGACCCTCATTTATTAAATATTCCCAAATTAGTACAGCGGTCCAGAACTTTAAGCAACGTTTATAAATAAACCCTTCTGGAGTTTATTGTGTAAGTTATGATTCTTTATTTTGTTTGTTTGAAAGTTTATTTTGAGTTCTAATGAATTATTACTGCTTTTGCTCGGTAAATTCAACTAAGCTGTCGAATTCTGCTTAGATTTGTCTCATGTCCGGAACTAGTCGTGTTAATCCAGGTGCATTTAATTTAGGCAATAAAACATTCTTACACAAACATGGTTAAGAGACGACGATAACGATATTGTGGTATTGTTGTTGGTATTGTGTTGTGTGTTGGTGTTGTGGTGTGTAGTAATTTTTCGAGCAAGACATTTTCCACGATTGTTATAACAACAAAGCCTGTATAAAATAATGTAAGAAAAAGAATATCCCCGTGCAGCCAGTTTACGAGCCAGTGAAAATAAATGCCGGCTGGGATGCAAGTACTTATCGTTTGCTTTTAGAGCGACACAACACTGCTCTCACCGCTCTCGCTCCATATAACGCGATATCTTCGAGAAAAGGACGCATTTGGGACGTGCATAACTGACTGGGTAGTGTTATAAATAGAATGGAAGGTAGTGATGCACTGATTTACATATTTCGTTCAAAAACTGACTCAGATTTTCCAATCAAAAGATACGAGGTACATTTCGGTTATACACTTTAAACTTGTGAGAAGTCCTTAATAATTCAACTTGGCTTTTTTCAGCTGCATGCATGCTGGCTGTGCAGGCTATACCACACATATTCATATGTTGGTTCATGTGCAGGTTCCTTGATCTGGCTTGGTTTACCCACTCGCAGAGCGGTCCCTTTTTTACCTATTTTTATTATCGTAGTACGAGAAATCCGAACATCTGAGATTATTTCGAGGTGTAAACACAGTACGGTATCCGGAGTCCATAGATCGTGAACTGTTCTCTCATTACTGTGTGACAGAGCGGAAAGGCTAGATGCGGGGCGATGTGCGCTAAACTTGTTATAGCTTCTACTTCTTATAGCTACTTAGTACCTAGTATTTTTGGTTGCGTCCACATTTGTAACCGTAAAACAATCAGTACTTCGTGATAGGTTAAAGCTTTGTCCACATTAGTCACTTCAACGGCTAGACCGTTTTGTGATTGACTCTGTGACCGTGACAACACGAGTGACAAAAGCTAATGTCACACAGGAATCCATCCCAATGCCTGATGAGATGCCTAATTCTGTGACATTGTCACAGAGTATCGTCAGTTAAAATGTCACGAATGTGGACTCAGCTTTATGTCGCGTTGATGCATTCGCAGGGCGGGCAGCGTTAGCGGTTTGGATACGGTTTAAGTGGGGTGAAGGGAGAACAGGGGGAGTTTCGTGTTTAAAACCAAGCTCTTTATATTTTGGGGTTGTCGATTAGATGGAGTTTATGGGCTTTTAAGAATACAGAACGAAAATGCCACGGTATGCTTCCAAACGTGTAAATTATGGAAAGCTTTTCGATCGATATCTTCACACAAAAGTTTGTGAGAAAACTCAAACTCAAACTCAAAGCATTTATTTCAAATAAACCAATTACAGGCACTTTTGAATTGTCAAGGGGTCGGTCAGTCAGAAAGATGAAGCTAGTTACCCATTCCAAAGCGTAGTAGGTACCTATGGAGAAGAACGGGCAAGAAACTCCATGGACACTCTTTTAAATCAAAAAACGGTTACAAAATATTGATTACATCGTTCATGTTGAAATTATGCATGTGAGAACGATGCAGAACGTTAAAATCGTCCGTAATAAAAAGACAAAAGCAATTCAAATATTAAATTAAATTAAAATAAGCCGTGGCAGCCAAGAAATGACCAGTCCCCACTGACGGCGCCCGTTCACGAACATGACGCATAGATCAGCACCATTCAGCTCAACCATTTTGAAGGGAACTTAATGATCCAACACACACGCCACCACCAGCGAGACATTAGAGTGAGCATGACAAACTCTCAGCCGCCAGGGCACTAGTGACAGTGACACAGGAGAATAGTGGCATAACTGCAACTCCCAATCTAACTATTAACATAATCATTATTCTATTCATTAATCAATCTGGTACGAGTATCTGACATCAGCTTACGAATTAGACCTCCATTGCCATCTGTCCCCAATTCACGGACACAAGCCACTCAAAAAGTCACCATAATGTTAAACATAAGTAAGAAATCCGATTACCGCAATTCTTAACCCCCCCCCCCCCCCCCATCATCTCGCTTGACTTACGTTCTCAGAATGACAAGCATCGGACATCTTCATTCCTATTCTTCTCCAAAAGGGATTTTCTTCATAATCCGTAAAGTTTGTTCGGATTTGCATTGATGTTTATATTGCGTTCTGAACTTTATCTTATTTACCTTTTCGTTTAATATCCATTGATATTAAAATGAGATTTTCTTGTTTTAAAATGGGGAAGTTTTGTTTCCAGTCTGATGGAGTTTGGTGAAGTATTTTTGTTTATTCGCTACGCATGTTATCGCTGAAGGGACGGACTTAGATTTAGATCATACTAACTGTTGCCCGCGACTTCGTACGCCCGCGGTTCGTGATTTGCTTAATATAAGATTTTTGATAGTTGCCGGGCTTTCGTATACCTATATTATGTAAATTTCGGAGTATACTTTGCATGTAGTAAAATTTTTGAAAAACTTATTTTGAATCAAATGCAAGGATTTTTTTATAATCACAAATTACTGCATAACAAACAGTTCGGTTTTACGAGGGGTCGTTCGACTACTGATGCCGGAGTTGAACTTTTAGGACATGTTTATGATGCATGGGAGGACAAATGCGATGCTTTGGGAATCTTTTGCGATTTGTCCAAGGCATTCGATTGTGTTCTTCATGAAACATTGATCAGGAAACTGCACCACTACGGAATCCGAAACGCCTCTCTGGATCTTCTTACTTAAGTGATAGGATTCAGAGAGTTGATGCTAATGGAAAAAGATCACCCGGATCGGTAGTAAGAATGGGGGTCCCCCAGGGCTCAATTCTTGGGCCATTTTTATTTCTTATTTATATAAATGACTTGCCTTACCTCATAAAGGATAAACATGATATAGTGTTATTTGCAGACGACACTTCACTTTTATTTAAACTGAAACGTCAGCAGCTGATTACTGACAATGTAAATAGCGCCCTTGCAATAGTAGTTAACTGGTTTAATGTTAATAACCTACTTCTTAACGAGAAAAAAACTAAATGTATTAAGTTTACGATACCTCATGTTAGACAAGTAGAAACTAGTGTTCTCATAAAGGGTGAAGTGCTGAAACCCGAAAATACCACAGTTTTCTTAGGCATAACTTTGGATACCAAGCTTCAATGGGGCCCCCACATAGATAAATTGTCAAAAAAGCTTAGCTCTGCAGCATACGCCGTTAGAAAAATTCGTGGTTTAACTGATTTAGAGACAGCCCGTTTAGTATACTTTAGTTATTTTCATAGTGTGATGTCGTACGGTATTCTGTTGTGGGGAAATGCCGCCGATATCCAGACAATTTTCGTTTTACAAAAAAGGGCAATTCGTTCAATCTATAAATTAAGTCCCAGACACTCCATCAGAGATAAATTTAAAGAGATTAATTTAATTACTGTGCCTTCTCAGTATATTTATGAAAATCTTTTGTATGCACATAAAAATATTAATCTGTTTAAAAAATACAGTGATATCCACAATATAAATACTAGAAACAAACACAAATTTATTGTTCCTACAACCAGGCTCAAGAAAATAGGTGGCTCGTTTAAATGCCAATGTATACGTTTTTATAATAAACTTCCTAGTCACATTCAAGATCTAAGCTTTAATAAATTCAAATCTTTTATAAAACGGAAACTATGCCAGAAAGCCTATTATACTGTGAAAGACTATATTGAGGACAAAAAGGCTTGGGATTGAGCTGATCCAATAAATTTACACGGTGAATATTGATTTTAATTTGCTAGCTATTTTAGACATGAATATTTACTGTAAAAAGTATTATATTATTTTCATTATTGTGAATTGGACTATGTGGGTCATTTTTTTTATTCTTGGTCTGGCAGTTTAAGTAGTTTATGCGGCCTACCCAAATGTCCTTTCTTTGGTATTGTTCGTCAAATCGTTGAGCTCCTTAAGTTCTGAGTTGAGCTGCACGGTTACTGACAAATACATGCACTAACTGGACAGATCCACTTAATCTGTGTGGTTCTTTCCTCAAAAGACTATTTCAGACACTAATCTACATAGTTCTCAAACATTATGTCCAAATTTTGATATATACTTTGACATTGTTGTTTTTTATATATGCAATGACATGAGTATTTACTTGTAAAGTATTATGTTATTTTAATTATTGTGAATGTGAGGACTATATCGCTCACCTAGCGGTATAATGACACATCTACTTTTTTCTTATTTTACAGAAATGAGGTTCAAAGATTTCACAAATGTTTGAAACGCAGTTATGACTTCATTTTACATTTTAGCATGGATTTTATGGCTTTAGCAACTAGTATAGACCTTAATAGATACGTAGGGATAAAAAAATCCACTTCAGGTTTCCAGGAGTTGCTTCATAACAGTCAAAGAAGAAGAAGAGCCATGCAATTGTGCCGTTATACTTTTAACAACTTCCAAAAATGTCATTTATGTCTCCAAAGCCATAATTATATAGGATGTGAAAACCAAGAAATAAAGACAATTGGTTAATAGAAAACAAAAGTTTTTATTTGAAATCAACATACATAAAAAGTTTAACAAAAATATTTATTATAATAACCTATATTTGGCTCGTGAATCGTTAAGAAATAGTCATCATTAAACTATAATAAATAAAATAAAGTATAATCACGTATCTTCTCTTAATTGTAAAGGTGGGTAATCATCGTACATTTTTAAACTTGTGGTGAGATAGTTACTCTCAGTTCTAAAAACAAAAGCACTTAAAAGCTTGACAGTTTAAGTTTAGAATCTAAACTTGATTTGAATCTGGATTTCATTAGGTACCTTTATCTGATAAAGGTACGATAATGAAATCCAGATTCAAATCAAGTTTTACCTTATCACTCCGAAATTAGGTATAAGGAAGTTTACTTTACCTTTAAGTATCTTTATTAATTGACTAAGCAGTAAACAAAACTATAAGCATTTAGGCAATATTAGGTACTTGCACAGTATGTTCATGATTATGACCTTTACTATTCGACACGGACCTTTTTCTCTGTGAAATTGGCTGGATGAATTTGTGCATAAAAAACTCACGCTTGTGATGCATAACTTCGCCTTTTTAAACTGTGTTTAAATACCTACGTAAAGCTTTTAAACGCGAGTATTCCATGCGCAAATCTAACTCACAGCAAACTACAGAGAGACAAAGATCCGTGGCGAATAGTTACGCAGGTATACTTAGTTACGAAGATTTAAACCAGGTATCCTCTTTCATTACCTACTTAATAAGAATTAATATAATAAGAGTATGAATATAATTAATAAGAAAAAGTAGGTATTTCTTATACTTATTTAAAGATTATTATAAAATCCTTCATAATAGCTGGGCACTATGTTAGAACGAAGTAATTGTAACAAATCGTTTTTCTTTGAATCAGAAATATTCATTTTTGAATCATAAGCTGCTTTTAAATTTATTTGTGATGGTTGCTTTCTTTGTCGTCGTACCAATTTAAGCTTAGCCTGGATCCATTCTCCTTCAAAAGATGTTTTAAATTCATAGAAGTCACTATTTTTAGTAAATTTAATCATTGTTAACTCAGTCAGTTTTATTATATCCCCATTAGTGTCTTTCTGGTAATTAATGGCTTGCTCTTCAGTCAGTGCTTTCAACCTGTCGCATCAGAACCTTCTTGGAAATATGAAGAGATTTGCATATCCATTTGTTGATTAAGCACATTTTCATTGTTATTTGTTTGAAGTATCGTAGGAGATAGTATTGTTCGTTCAGCATTACCTGTTCAACATAATTTTATTGTATCTAACAGTTCAAGAATTTTAATAATCAATATAAATAATAAATTAATTACCCTCATCAATTATTTCTTCAAACTGCACTATATTTTCATCAGTAGTTTGTTTATCAGTCATATTAGTATCAGAAATATGAATCAATTTTTCAGGTACAGTCATACCAAGTGCTTCATAATCAAAAGTATTTGCTCTTCTTAACTGTTCTATATGGGTATCATCCGGCAAAGAATCTGCAAAGTAAAATTTCCTCAAATTGAACCGCAGCTAGAGATCGTACATTCAACACTTGCGCGAAAAAAACATTGCTATAAAATCTAAAAAAAACATTTTCAGATTTTTTTTTGTTGTCTTTTGAACCGAAAATAATTATGGTATTAATATACGTACCTCCTTTCTGGGATTTACTCGACGTTGAAGAACTACTGGATGAATTACTCGATGAAGACGTTGAGCTGCTACTAGAACTACTACTACTCGATGATGAGTCACTGCTCGATGAGGATATAGAACGTTTCCGCTTTTGTGGCACTACTGATTGGTCATCTTCTTTGGTACCTTAAGTATAATTATTTTAATTCAATAACAATCATCTGCTTACTTCTACATACGTAGGAATTATTATAAGATTAAATACATAAATACAATTTATAAAACATATTCACAGTACCTTCGCAAATAGCATCTATTTCCTGAACATTTATATTATCAGAAGTATTGCTGTTCAAATGAGATATTGAAACTTCCGCCAAATCTTTACTGGTCGAAGCTATAGGTTCAATTATATCGACTGTCATTGACGATGCTGTTTCCCCTATAAAAATATTTGATTATAAGCGATGTATAGATAGCACGATGTATGAATTATAACAAGATGTAATAAATACAACCTTTGTTAAATTTTAATATTCAAAATGAAATGATAATAAAAAAAATATTTAAGATACATACCGCTTTTATTAAAGTCAGGATTGGTTTTAGAAAAAGGTGCTGCAGTCAAACCTTTTTTTCCTAATCGTACCAATCGCTCCATTCGGTTCGCCATTATTACAATAATTAGGTAATATCAAACGCCTTATTTGATTTTCTAAAATTTAAAGTGATATTTAAACTTCTGATTTTGATAAGCATAAAGATTAGGGAGTAGGTCGGCCCACTCTAAAACTGCTACTTAGGGCTTCTAACGCCTTTTTAACATTTATAATGATTAGTTAGACCGAGTCTTAGAGTAGGCCAACCTGCCTTTTAACCCTTACATAAAAACACTTATCAAACTCACGACATAAGTACCAATAACATATTTACGTAATCTAATTATAACGGCACATCTGTCAAATAAGTCGTTGTTTTACCATGTGAATTATATTAAGTAAAATAGCGATGTCACATTTGTCAAATGTGCCGTTTTTCTACTAACTTATTATGTTAATAAAATGTCACATTTGCCACTTACGCCAACACAGATTTAGAAGCGATTGCACCTCGCGGAGCGCCCCGCACAACTGACAAATAAGCCGTTGTTATGCGCGGAAGTGGGGGGAACGTACCAAGTACTACATTGACACTGAACGCCCTCTCTCAACAAATAGGAAAACTAACACCGTGCCGTTTTACTACTTTATAAATTATACACTTTTAAACACTTAGGCCGTAAAAACTCAATTTCGCTTTTTTTGTAAATGTGCCATTATACTGCTAGGTGAGCGATATGGGTCATTGTTTTTTTTCGCAGTTAATTGTAATCATGATTTGGCAGTTTGAGTTATTTATGCGGCCTACACAAATGTCCTTTCTTTGGTATTGTTCGTCGAATCGTTGAGCTCCTTAATTCCTGACTTCCTGAGTTGAGCTGCACGATTACTGAGAAATGCGTTCACTGACTAGACAGGTCCACTCAATCTGTGTGGTTTTTTCCTCAAAAGACCATTTCAGATATCAATCTACATGGTCTTCACATGATCTGACCAAGATTATGTCTGGACTTTAAAAGAGACTGTGACCTCTGAGTTTGTTTCGGCCTTTCTTCTCAGAGTCGTCAGATAGGAAACGCCGACCTTATCTAGTTTAAAAATATGATTGACGTGTAAAAATGTTTGTACAAACCTACTTACGGAAATAAAATCATTTATCATTTATCATTTATCATGCACGATGCAAGTAGGACTCTATAACAATAGTGTTATTTGTGAAGTTTAACTTTTTTTATTCACTTCGCACAATCGGCCGGATAGTGAATTTGTACAGTCAACTGCACGCCCATGTTAACAGTCGACGTACGTTGAAAGCGTGAATTTCACTTTTATAAATATATAGGATATATAGATAGAAGAAAATATAATATACTTACATAAAATATCAACACTGTGTCATCGATCAGTCACACGCACTCATTATCACACTTCTTCTCGTGCCGTCACGTGCGTTCCGGTTCGTATCCGTACCGCACAATCAGGCGCCGATCGGTTTCCGGTATACGTGCAAGACGTTCTACGTTTAAAGGCTCCTTAAAACAGGCGCGACACGCGACGCGACACAAAGGCACCGCATATCGCGAGACGAGCGGTGCCGTAGTGTCGCGTGCGATTCGCGTCGCTTGTCGCGCCTCTTTGTAGGAGCCTTAAATCGAACACACGGAAAAAGCTTCCGTGAGACAGACCGATAGTTGTATAGCATGATTTTGTTTATGTGTGTGAGTTGTGTCCACGACTCAGTTTAATCACGTCTTATATTCCTTAGAGTGGCACTTTGACCTTTTTATCGATATCGAACAATTGACGTACAGTGTTTGGCCAGTCGTTTTCATACAGCTGTAAAAACACACTATTTGATATTCCAGTCACTACCGGATAAAGGCTAAAGTAGACAATATATGTCTGAACTCCCACTTTTCAGGTTGTATAAATCCAGCCACAGTACCGGATAAAGGCTAAAGTAGACAATATATGGCTGAACTCCCACTTTTCAGTTTGTACAAATCCAGTCACAGTACCGGATAAGGCTAAAGTAGACAATATATGGCTGAACTTCCACTTTTCAGGCTGTATAAATCCAGTCACAGTACCGGATAAAGGCTAAAGTAGACAATATATGGCTGAACTCCCACTTTTCAGGTTGTACAAATCCAGTCACAGTACCGGATAAAGGCTAAAGTAGACAATATATGGCTGAACTCCCACTTTTCAGGTTGTATAAATCCAGTCACAGTACCGGATAAAGGCTAAAGTAGACAATATATGGCTGAACTCCCACTTTTCAGGTTGTATAAATCCAGTCACAGTACCGGATAAAGGCTAAAGTAGACAATATATGGCTGAACTCCCACTTTTCACGGAAGTGGAAGTAAAAGACGTAGTTGTCATGCGATATGCGTTAGGCAAGCTGGAAACGTCTAAAAGTGTCTAGGGTGTAAGTGCATAAAAATAAAGAGACTATTGTAATTAGATAAAAATGCCTCTAATGATTAATTATATAAAATGTTTTCTTATGTGCAGATCGATGAAGTACTTCCGCTTTTGCATTACCTAATAAATTTTTTTGCTTATAATATGCCGGATTTTTCACCTTAGTTAATCCTGAAATAAAACGTGATAATAAAATTGTAAAGGTTTTTATTGCGTAAAACAAACAATTAGCAGTCTGTATTTCCGCTGTTAACGCGTATAACACAATTGCAGCGATTTGGCATACTCAATATGGATTCATCCAAATCACGTTGCGGAATGGCCCCCTACGTCCATTGTAACAAGCGAAAATATTTTTCTGATGTGTGTGCGGCATCCATATTTGGCAGAGCTCTTCTTTGAAGCATATCCCGTGCGTGCTCGATGGGGATTCAAGTCTGGCGATTGAGCAAGCCATGGTAGGACGTTGATATTAGCTGCGGCAAGTGTGTTTGCAACGACTCTGGGCATTGTGTGGACGTTCATTATCATGCATAAGCAGAAATGAAGCACCACATTGGGTCCGCAAATGAATGACAATATCTGATACAATCGTTTCAGCGTAAATCTGTGCATTGCGATTGCCTCTGACCCAAATCAGTTCGGTTCTTCCGCCGATTCAAATACCCGCCCATGTCATGATTGTTCCACCACTCTATGCATGGAATTCCTGGCATGATTTTAAACGTTCAAACTCAAACTCAAAGCATTTATTTCAAATAAACCAATTACAGCCACTTTTGAATTCTCAAGGGGTCGGTCAGTCAGAAAGATGAAGCTAGTTACCCATTCCAAAGCGTAGTAGGTACCTATGGAGTAGAACGGGCAAGAAACTCCATGGACACTCTTTTAAATTACAATATGGTTACAAAATATAGGTTACATCGTTTATGTTGTTCATGTTCTTGGCGTCAAGGGGTCCTCCAATACCGTGTAAGTCTAGTATCTGGCATCATACCAAAGCAAGATTTGTCAGAAAAACACACAAAACGCCACTCTTCTTCTGCCCAATTTCTGTGTTCACGAACCCATTGTAAACGGGCTCTCCGATTGCGGGGCTCAATAGGTGGCACACGTAGCGGCCTTCGGGAACGGAGATTGACTTCATGCAAGCGTTTTCTTATAGTTTGATCGCTTATTAATACTCCTGAAGAGCTATGAAGCCTCGTAACCAACATCATCGCAGTCATTGTACGATTTCGCCAGGCAGTAATTTGTATGTAATGATCTTGTCTGCGTGTGATGACGCGAGTTCGTCATCCATGTCGCTCTGCCATACTGCCAGTGATGCGGTAACGTATCCAAAGTCGATTTATAACACTCTGCGTAGTGCCCAGAGCGATTGCCACAGCAGTTGCCAAGAACCAGTTTCCGACATTTCCACGACTCTGATTATTTCTTATCACCTCAAATGACATCTTCTCTCCATAACGTTCTTTTTTATTTTGATTTGATTCCACTCAGAAATATGTCAGAAATTTTACTGATTTGGCCTCAAACCCATTACAAGATTATATAGGAATACGACTTCACAGAACATTTTCATCTTTTAACCGAAATTCAAAAACTATTCCCTTTTCAAATGACGTAATTTATTAAACAGTATCCTTATGAGTTACAAAAATTATAATTAAAAACCTGATTTTAGTAACCAGCAAAAACGTGCTTGATTCCTTGACACTTTTGTGTGTATTTACAAAGAGCAAACACGCGATGAAGACTTGCTCTTTCAAGCAATAAGTGTTGTGGATAATAACCTAAATATAATTTCCTAAAAGAAAAAAGAAAGTCTAGAAAACGTGTCATGGAAGGAGAGAGGGTTGACACCAATAAGACTTGATTAGATCTAGTTTGCTCCAATACCCGATTCTGTTTATTTTTAGCTGACTGCGCGATGGCTAGGAGGGTATTGTGTTTATCAGGCAGTGTATGTACGTATGTTTTTTTCCATTGTAGCGCTCTAGAGACCAAACGCGCGGGCTGATTTTGAGGATTCTTACGTCAATCGATTTGTCTTAATCGTGTGAGTGTCACTAAAGAGTCATATCAGTAATCAAATTCAATATGGCAACAACCAGACGCCATAGTGTGAAAAAAAAAATAAGTCGACGAACTATGTCAAGTGGAGTATCGTTGAATAGGTCTTTGAAAATATTTTTTAGTTTTCAGTAATCATTTTTCATTTTGAATGACCATTTAGGATCTATAACGATTTAAAGTTGGTTCGCAACCATTCTCACTTATATTTTTAAAACTTATAATAAACCTGTAATAAAGTTCTTATATAATCGTATCATTAGATCTTATTCACGTGAAAAAAGATAATTACTACCTACAATATAATTCAATATAATTTTCAAACTCTAGTGATAAACCCAGAATGTGTGAATTAAATTAAATTATCTTTCAAAATGCTTTAACTTTGGAAGTCGGGGTCTTTGGATCTGTATTTTAGTTTTTTGCCACCGATTTCCAAATTTAATGTTATTTTTCAATATGTAGTGTTTTTTTTGTAAAAAAACGTTTTTAATTTTTCACTTTATTAGTGGATCAGTTACTAATTTATATATGTTACAATAGCCTAATGTCAACTGCTCGTCACCTTTTACAAAATATTGCTTTATTTATGCATTTTTTACCATATGCATTGTGACGAGCAAATGCACGAGTTACTATAAAAATACCCAAATCGCTATAGCCTATAAAATACCTATAAAATTTGAGGATTTCCCTCTATTTCCAAGGGATCTGATCTGGATTCTGACTTGATGACAATGGGATCACCTCGAGAGCATCCCCTTACAAACAAACAAAAATATTGTCAAAATCGTTCCACAATTGACAGAGTACGGAAAAACCGACGAACATAAATAAAAAGGTAAGTTATTAAGTACAACATACGACAGGTAAGATTTTTACTAACACAATGGACCTCATTAGTAGTCTGAACAAATAAAATATTATTATTATTATAACCTCTTCCTTTTTGGAAGCCGGTTACAAAGATTCGAAAATAAATTATTTTGCCGCAATATGTACGAGTATAACGCCGCAATATTTGAAACCATTCAATTACTTCTCGTATGCTGCAGTGATTGGCCAGCACTTACTGTGCACGAGTATTTCAATCAATTACATTTTTATTGTGACATATTTTATTGAAGTATTGCTTTGCCAACATTATAATTCAGTTTGTCAATAATTCCGGTGTGAATTTAACAATTGCCTGTTACTTTTCGCCAGTAAAACGGGAATATTGTGTTTCTCGGCAATGGGCAGGTTCCCCCTCCCTGAGATGTCGTAAAGGGAGCCCAGTCAGCTAATAAAAATAAACTGCGATCAGCTATCGTCCGTCAAGCATGCTGACTTGCTGACTGCAGGTATTGCTTTAGTGCTGAATTGTAAAACGTGAAATAAAGTGATGTTTTTTGTACCTACTGGTATATACTGTGTTTTGATTTAGACGGACGGGACCTTTGACAGGCGACCGGTGACATGGTAATCCAACTCATCCAACTATTTTACAAGTTTTGGTGTATAAGTTGACGCGGCATTCGAAGGACCAATACGCGGGGGTGTATTTTTTTTTTTTTGTTTGTTTTGCCGGGTTGGAAATATTGGACGACACACAGTATTGAGCAAAAGGGAATATGAGGTTATGAGTGAGAAAGTAGGGATGGAAGGACTTACTTGAGAACCTTCTGGACGAAACACGTTGACTAAAGGACAGCCTTCGCAAACGTCCCACGTGTTCACTGACTTTCTTCTTCTCACGGTGATGCACTATCACTTGGTTTTTAAATGTCACACTTGTGTCGGCCAACACTTATAAATAAAGTGTTTTTTGAGTTTTTTGATATAGTAGCTGATTATCAGTGGCGCGGCGCGGTGCTAGCGGTTGCGGTTGACTCAAATCTCATCGCAAGAATGTTTTACAAATCACAGTGGATTTATGCTGCGATTGGCTATCGCTGCGGCGAAAGCGCCTCTGATTCGGCGCGTGTGATGAGCATCCATCTCGTTCTGTTATATGGGAATTGGGAGGGAAGGAAATATTGCTCAAAACTGCGGTCGGCAATATAGCAAACTTACTACTAATTCTTGCGCGAGCAAGTTTCTTTCATCGTTTTCCGTTTTATTTAAAAGCTCCACTGTCGTGGTTGTCTGTATTGTATCTTTTATTGAGAAATTTGTCGCATTGTTAGTTATTTGTGTTAAATATTAATTTATGGCCCAGAAATTACAAATTGACGTGTAGTAGGTAAACAATATTGCTGTGATATAATAATATGGCTCTTCGGACAGGAAAATGTTTAACATGGGTTGTTAACTGGGTAAGTGTTATTGCGAAACCTGGACTGATCACTTTAATTCGCAAGTTTACCATAAGAATCATCCGTACCTACCTATATGTATATAAGCCAGTGTTCATATTGCGCATGTAAGTAATGATGTAGTGCGCCTACATCGGTGGCCGGATATTACAATGAGATTGTTTCGGATTATGGCGACTTTCACTCCGATGCTTACCAACAAGTAAATTCCTTATAAAATATTTCGCGTCGGAGATTCATCTCCGTTTTACCTACCTGTGTTTATCGTATACGCAATATTGTTACCGATACTTACATATTTACATTATAACTTGAGAGCTGTATGGATACATATTTACTTCGCGATGAATACTTACAAGTACTTACACTTATTGCTAATTTTAACTATGCACGCATGCACGATAATAAGTAATGATAATTTAAAATGCACTTTAGTTCAATTTTAAAACATCACTGAATAATAAATAAACTACTAAGTATGCCTGTCTGAGTGTCTAATCACTTCCACGCTTGGTAAGTCGTGTCCTGGTATTTCCCTGTGACGTAACAGTTTGTTAACGTACCCAACCCGCAGCGTTACTCTGTTTATCTACTAAGTATGCCTGTCTGAGTGTCTAATCACTTCCACGCTTGGTAAGTCGTGTCCTGGTATTTCCCTGTGACGTAACAGTTTGTTAACGTACCCAACCCGCAGCGTTACTCTGTTTATCTACTAAGTATGCCTGTCTGAGTGTCTAATCACTTCCACGCTTGGTAAGTCGTGTCCTGGTATTTCCCTGTGACGTAACAGTTTGTTAACGCACCCAACCCGCAGCGTTACTCTGTTTATCTTCCCTCTTTGTACTAAATTACAGTTCCCTAAGCGTCCCTTCAGTGACAACAACTATTTTATTAGTTCCCGCTCACCTCTGCATAATAGCGTCCTCTTCTGATAAATATTTATGAACTAACTTATTTAATTTAGAACCTCTGTCCACCCCCTGTATAATGCGGCGCGAACACAACAAAACTTTTAGGGCGTTAGCAGACATGCTGCCTTTAGCATCGACGATCAGTGATTTAGTCGCTTTTCGGAAACTTGATGCAGCGAATGAGCTTTAATCACCGCATATTTCTAGCATTGGTAATGTGCAATTTGTCGCTAACAGCTCGATATAGAGACAGATTCTGTAAAAGACGCGTAATCTTGATGCCGCAGTCAAACGCAGATGAGAGAGAAAACGTAATGCAGCATTTATGAAGTTGCAAAATCGTCGATCGCCGATACTATGAGCAGCATGTGTGCTGGGGCCCTACCTGTACCGACCGCGCTTGGCGTCTGTTGTATCCGACAAGTTCCGGATGCCGAGTTCTGTATTCTTTAGCCAGTAGTCGGGGAAATTCGTACGAGTTGAGTTGCCTCCTTTGTCGTGTATTTTTTGTAGTTTTCAAACTGTATGCAACTATGCAACTGTGGAGCTTAACTGCATGAGTGCCGTGTGGTTCAGCGCAGGCGGTAGTTTTGCTAAAAGTTGCCGTTTTGCTCCTTGCGTAAATTTTTACCTATGTCTGTTTTTTTAACATCAAGGTCAAAACTTGACATGAATTTATTTACCTACTTTTTCAATTTCTGGTCAGTTTATATGTAAAATATAGGTATATTATTGTGACGGAAAATATTGTGTGATACCCAAGACACAATGGTCTGAATTCACGAACATGTTTAGCACGTGCGGTGATTGATCCTCAGAACGTTTCTATAAAAAATCAAAGAAATTTTAGACTGCTATTAAATATTATGAAGCCCCAAACATTCCATCGCTCGCTCTTCATTATATTTAAGTTAACACCCTGTTATTATCGGATTGCGGCTACATTAGCATTCAGGTCTTGAACACAAAAGGTCTAAATGCTAATATTTATGAAGAGAGAATTTTATAACCTCGAGCTGTTTCAATAAAGATAGAGTTATAAACTATGCCCTTAACTTTGGGCTATGTTTTAAGATGAATATTGTTCTTTTTTAGGGTTCAGAATGAAAAAACGGATCCCTTTTAAGATCACTCGTGTGTCTGTCTGTCCGTCTGTCACGGCCAATTTGTCCCGAATCTAATGGACCGATTAAGTTGAAAGGAGATGGATAACGGTCTCATACAAGCTCGGCCTAGAAAAGAACACAAATAAAACAAAGTGTATTCTGAAGCTATAAAAGTGTTTCATAGCCTTAATAATTTGTGTTCGTCGTAAAACTTGGTGGAACTTGGTTGGTGGTGGCTGGGTGGTGGGATGTAAGAATCTTCCCAAATCTGATGATTTAAAAAAATACATTCAAACCTGTCGATCGCGGAGTAATCCAATGTCCTCCATCAGTTTGAATTTCACTCAAATCTAACGACTGTATCCCAAATGTTGCATTTGCCCCAATTTATAGAATTCTTGTGATTGTTTGTTGTTGTGATTGTTTTTGTCTTAGTTTAGGAATCATGTACTGTCTTAACGTCAAAAAATAATTATACTCTTAATTATATAAGTACTAAAGCGACACACACATGATGTTTTGTTTAGAAAAAGAAAATATTGCGATGCATTGTTAATCTTTAAATGCTTTTAATGATTATTAATGTGTATGAATAATTCGAAAGCTTTTAATGATTATTATTAATACAGTCTAGTTATTAGCAAGTTATTAGCATTAAAAAAAGTTTTAATATTTTGTATTCTAAAAATACTCGTGAAATTATATCAATACTTACAATAAGCATGTCCGAAATACCATCTTGTTTCAAAAACTGGCAATGTAATACCCCCCCGAACACTTTAATTAAAATAATAATCTTTTAAATTGAAATATTTCCTGCAAAGTTTTGCCAAGTAACGAAAACTGTGGTGGGATTTCAAATACTATCAGTTATTGTTTTATATAGTTTATGTTTGTCTGTGCTGGGCCAAACTTTATCCATGTCCTTTGGTACACATATGAATTTCTGAGACCCAAACACGGACGTATAACGCTAATAAAAGAATCATGAATAAGGGGGTCACTTTTAGAAGTCAAAAAATTAAAAAATAAAGTTTTATAAACTGTACCATATCAAATGAAACTGACTGGCTTTCTGAGAGGTTTTTTTTTTAAATAATATTAAAATAAATAAATTGTTTTAAACCTATTTAAGAGAATAGATGAAAATTTACCATTCCTGAGGCGGGGGGGGGGGTGGTATTATCCACTCTATAATAATAATAATAATAATATTTATTTGCTTAAAAACACGGTATAAAAAGATGGTAAAATACAAAAAGTTAAAAAGAGCGTACAACTTTTATTATACTTAGCTAGTCTCGGAAGGATATCCAGTACGAGCCTGTGGGGGTCTCGTCGGTTACGAGGATATAAATCATCTGCAGTACTAAATAATTCCTTATGCTTTCTCACAAACATACATGTTTCATATATGTAAAGAGACGGTAGCGGCAACAGGCCAAGCTTTTTAAATATCGGCCTACAGGATTCGTCAGGCCGAAGCCCGTATATTGCCCTGATGCATTTTTTTTGTGCGATAAATGCTCTATTTTGATCTGTGCTATTACCCCACATTATCAAGCCATAGCGGAGCACCGATTCAACGTATGCATGGTAGGACGTTATTGCCGTTTTAACGTTTGTTATATTTCTGACTTTTTTAAGTGCATATACGAACTTATTTATTCGTTTGGAGACGGTATCAATATGTGCTTTCCAGTTTAGGTCTTGATCTAAAGTTACGCCTAGAAATTTAGTTTGTGTTACTTCATCAATTTTATGTATATTTATTTTAACATTATATTTAGCATTATTCGATTTATTAAATTGTATATAAACTGATTTTTTGAGATTTATTGATAAATTATTTCTATTTAGATATTCAATTAGATTTTCAATAGTGTTATTAATATCAGTCTCATGATCGTCAATCGTATTATTTTTCTTATCAGTTGTTACAATAATAGAAATATCATCAGCAAATAATATACATTCATGTTTGTTTATATTAATTATAGAATTTATGTATAAAAGGAATAAAACTGGGCCTAACACACTTCCTTGTGGCACGCCATATCTGTTGTACTTGAGTTCGGATGAGTGTGGTATCATGTCGTTATTTCTATCCACTTTTGTAATGGTAACCCGCTGTCGTCTGTTATTTAGGTACGACGATATCCACTGAAGCACTATGCCTCTAATTCCAATTGCCTCTAGTTTCTGTAGTAACAGGTCATGAGACACTAGGTCAAAGGCTTTAGATAAATCGAAGAACAAACATGTAGTAAGACGGTTTTGATTAATATTCGTCAAGATACTTTTTATAAGAGTGAAGATAGCTAGTGTTGTGGATTTGTTTCTTTGAAACCCGAACTGTTCTTTCTTAATTAAGTTAAATTTATTACAAAATTCGATCAATCGTTTGTGCATGCACTTTTCAAATATCTTCGACAAAATAGGTATCAGTGTTATTGGGCGATAATTATTAAGATCCAATTTTTCTCCTTTTTTAAAAAGTGGTTTAACAATAGATACTTTTAATGCTTCAGGAAAAGTGCCTAGTGAGAAAGATAAATTAATTAAATGCGTTATAATTGCACTTAACTCAATAGCGCATGCTTTTATAATTTTTGTATTGATTTCATCGTATCCTTCAGAATTTGAGTTTTTTAATGATATTATGACCGTTCTAACTTCATTTTCAGACACAGGTTTGAGGAACATCGAATGAGCTGCTGAATTTTTCTTAGGGCTCGTTTTTAAATCCGTACTAGAAGTATTAGAAGTATGCGCCATATTAATGTAGTGGTTATTGAAGGCAGTTGCTATTTCTGTAGGATCCGTGACTACTGTGTTATCAATTTGAATATTTTCTATATTGTCCTTGAAGTTACTGTTCATTATTTCGTCCTTAATTACTTTCCATACGGCTTTGCATTTGTTTTCATTTTTGTTAATAAACTTAATATTTGCGTTCTTTCTTGATGTATAGATACAGTTCTGTAATATTTTTGAATATTGCATATATTTACTTTTATTTCCTATATTTTTATTTCTATAATATTGATAGCGTAGAAACCGTTTAGTTTTACAACTTTGTTTCAGTCCTTTGCTTATCCAGTTTTGTTTCTTATGATTACTTTTAACTTTAACTTTTACTTTTGGAAAACATAAGTTATAGAAAAGGCATAATGATTCATGAAAAGAACTGAATGCTTCATCTATATCATTTTCTACGTAAGTTTCTGACCAGGACATATTTTGTAAACATTCCTTGAATTTCTGAATATTATTCAAGTTGAAGTCTCTTTTATAGATATAGTATGCTGCCTGTTTTATTTGTATCTTATGCCTTAAAGGAATGCTCAACATTTGGGCTGTGTCATGGTCGGATAGATGGAGTGGCAGTACTGTAGCAATAGCATCCGGAATGTTACTGAGAATATGGTCAATACATGATGACTTGCGTGTTGGCTCATTTATATGTAATTTTAGATTATAATTGTATGAAAGATCTAGTAATTGATTAGTTATGTTACCTTTTTTGAGAGTATTAATGTTAAAGTCACCTACTAGAACCACATTCATTTTTGATTTATATTTACGAAATACCTGTTCCAAAAGACCATTTAACTTAAATAGGAATTGGATGGGGTCGGATTGAGGTGTTCTATAAACACAAATAATTATCAACTTATGATAAGTTAGTTCTGTACCGCATGCTTCGAAAGTATTTTGTACAGCGTGGGCATTTATAAATGGTAGTTCTTTGAAGATAAGGTTTTTTTTTACTAAAATGCAGGTCCCGCCTCTTTGTTTTCCCCTGCAGAAGTTGGCAGCCATTTCATAGTCATGAACTTTAATATACGTCTCATACCCTTTTTTTATAAAAGTTTCGGAAAGGCATATCACATCTGGGTTATTCTGAGCTTGACGTAGTTCTTGTAAGGTTATTTCGAGTAGTTCTTTTTTTGACAAAAGACTAGCAATATTTTGATGGAGTATTTTGAAATTATATGTTCTAGATAGCGGAGTTTTGGGCCCGAAAAAACGTAACATTCTTCTTTATTACCGGAAAATAATAGGGAATTGTTCCGTTTTCTGCTTTATCGGTGGTATTTAAAACTTTATCCGTTTCTTGTGGTTTTAGATTTCTCTGACCGAAATAATAAGGAATTGTTCCTTTTTTGGGTTCGTTATTATTAGTATGTAGTTTAAGACTTGATCTGTTACTCGCTATCCGCTTTACAAGTTCTCTAGGATTTGGATTTGTATGTTACATAATTCCTCGAAGTTTAGGTAAATATGCTCTACCTAATCCGATCTCTGGTTATAACTTTAAAAACGTACAAAAACATCAGGAAAAGTTGTAGTTTTGATCTTCAATATCTCCGTTCTCAGAAGGTTCCCAAGTATGGTCCAATACAAAAAAAAATTACAATGTGGGGGACTACAAGTGACTCTCGGCTTCGTTAGGTGTCTTTTTACACCCGTTATATTTATTTTCATAATTATGTTCAAGAAAGATAACATAAAACTACCTTTTTGAAAGCCTTCCTCAACTATGATATGTACGACACTATCAGTCGTTGGTTATCAGTATTTATAAATGGGATTACCCTTAGAAATCCTCGGCTCAATTATAAAGACGTCTATATTTTATGATCGACAGTCATTACAACGGAATATTATCTTATTTAATTACCGGTTACGAAACGTAATCCTATTAAAATCTTTACCAAGTCATCAACGCTTTATTTATTGTAGTCACATCGAATCTATCCTGTCTCTCCGGGCCCCCACCGTGCGCTATGGGGCCGGTGGGGCCCGTGCGCCGGGGGGCCTTTGGGACCCAGCACCCTCGTCAATCAACGCCATCTGTCGGCTGCGCAATTAACACTGGTCTTAGCCCCGCCAGCTATGCGCACCAATTACTGATACAATTTGTTGATTTATATCTAGGCGCTGTTATTTATCGATTGTCGTATAGTGGCTGTTTGTCTTTATTTCTGTGGGAATCGACAAATGTATGTGCCGATAAACATCGGCACACTACATTTGTCAATTCCCGAAAAGCAAATGCTTTTCGAGACTCTGAACCTGAACCATGATTTTGAGGTCTAAGTACCCACCAAGATGAATTCAAAAATAATTATATTGATGAACTTTACAGGTTCGATACTTTTATTTCAACTGGCGTTGAAATTTGCACTACATAGAAAAAAAAAGTAGTAACAAAATCACCCAAATAGGTCTAAAACGACAAGCTTCGATCGGACTGATTTAAAAATGTAATTACAAAATTATACTTACCAGCTTATTACTGTCCTACTGTAGAGCAAAGGTCTCTTTTCCTAGACAGAAGACTTGACCTTCTCAAGGTGGATTGGCTAATCATTATGGATTAAAAGGCCAGATTTCCTCACGATGTTTACAAGCTGAATTACATACATTATAATTATCTCTGACAGACCTGTTCAAGGTCAATAAGTAAGCCACGACGCGAGGTCATGACTTCATTAACTATAGATCTCAATCTTAATAACATCGACTGGACACGTGCCCCATTCATAGTACCTACCTATTCAAGCCGTTCTAAGCACTATAAATAGTACCTTCCTGTCTACTAATAGAACCGGTTTACGCCGACCTCAGGTTTAGTCTACAAACGGCACCGTCTCACTTACGTCTTAGTAAAGGCTTAGTTGTTTGAGAGAAAATCTATAGCGATAAAATTATAGGGATGTCACGAACCTTTTTTTGACTCCGTAACTCTTGGTTTCGATTTCGTAAGTTTTAAAAACAAAAGGTTTTACCCGAGATTTTTGCAGCTAAAACTCAGTTTATATAACTAAGTCTACCTCTACGCTTCGCTTCAACTCTGTAAGGTTGAAACTCCAAATTGAAGCGAATTCAATTGAAAGTAACAACCTTATCCCTGGCTTTAACTGTACAATATATGAACACTAATACACAATCAACGTCTACATTCTTTACATTAAATTGGTTTTTGGTCTTCTGTATAAAGTCAATAATTTTGATAGTATTTTATCAAAGTTCTTTTTATTCGCATCTTTATTTTTCAAATATAATAATTATATTATGCTATAAAAAAGCTAAGCTTAAGCTATTAGAATAGTAAGAGTAATATGTACATATATATAAAAACTCGGGGAAGGTATGATAAGGCGTAAAATAAGGACTTTTTAGATTAGTTCGTAATTACACGTGCTTAAACAATACGAAACAGATTAACACATACAAAACACAACTTGAAACAATAGAAACTTATTGTAAAATACTCAACGGGTAGATAAAGCTTACCACACATTTACTTCAGATACCAACGAGGTCAGTAGGTACTTACTGGAAGTCTAGATAAAATCCGACCTCTCTGTTAAACGTGAAATACGTATTTGCACGTCAGCAAAGCGGTTTTTTGTTACGTTTCCGATTGTAGACTGTGAAATACGTACACGACAAGCGAAGTGTAAAGTTTGTGCCAAAGACAGGTTGCCATCACAAATTAATATCAATTCTTGATTTCCTGGAATCAATTATAAGTTGTATTACAACCAGCCCAAGGTTGCATATCCTTTTGGCATAAACTTGTTGAACAATACTGACCTCTTTGCGCAAACTTCTCCATTTAGGTACACAAAATATCGAAACAATGTTCAAGTACTTTGATGTTCGAATACAAACATGTATTAAAACTTTACGATACAACACAATTTGGATATATAAACGTCCATTGCGTGTTTTCTTCCCCTTACTGTTCAACATACCTAAGAGAAGAGGCCATGGATTACAAAATGCTGTTAGAGTTTCTTTTCCCTCGTTTACTTATTACAAGTTTGGTTGATGTTTCCAATATTTAAATTAGGGTATCGACAGGGGCAAAAATAATATGCTATGTAGTAAAAACAATCGGCTTAAAGGAATAAATCTGTGATATATTCGCTTTAACGATACAAAAACAACAGATTTTGTGTAAGAATCAAGCAGACATGACGTGTCACGTTTTGTATACACCGAACTCTAAAAGTAATTTCTAAACAAAATAACTACATCACAACTACCCACACTACTACTACACACTACTACTATACTTCTTCAATACAACAATAAACATTGGCGTTAGATATAACCTTCATTTATATAACGAACGTGGTAAGTTAAACTGATCAACTTGTTATTAATAGTTCAACACAGCGAACTATTAATAACCTTTGCAAAGTTGTAAATATGATGAAACTCACATAATTTGATAGTAACACATCATCAAGTCATCACTCGTCACTTTCACGAACTTCCTCTAAGTAGTTACCTAATGACGTCATGCTATCAATTACAACCACACAGTAATGATAAGACAAGCTATAGCAAGCAAAATAAACAAGTTAATAAACCCGTTATAGTGAAAAACTTCATAGTGAACAACAACGTCTTGTGGCGGTAGTAAAAAGAAATTATTTCTAGTTCTATAACCACGAAATTTGTTTGTATAGGACGAAAGGTATATTAGGGTCAGCACAGACCGACGGAGCGATTGATTCTATAACAACTGAAAGTTGATTTCATTTACTATTGCATTCGGCTGAATTTTCACTACGTTGGTCTACGCTGACCCTGAGTGTCCATAAAATATAACATGTCTTGTCACTATCTCATTGAAATGCGTGATAAAAAAATAAAAATGACAATTTGTAACACAATTCACCATTAATTGCACTCATCAGCTACAACTTGGTTTCTTTTAGCTCTAAATACTGTATCTCCTCCATAGTCGTTCCATAGCTTGTCTAATTGTTACTCTGTGGTCGAGCCCCATCCTTCATTACAATGTATCTCCCTTGCTGAGGTGGCGGCTATCAATCTCGAACATTAGCGATTTGTTGAGCTTCCTACTAATACCTTGTATTGTATCCCTTACATCCATTAGAGATAGATTAGCATGCGGTTGAGTTCAATAAACTGAAATGAAATTAGCTTAACACTGAAGTGTTAAAATAGTTCATTTATTTATTCAAGCATTTATGTATACATATGTAAAGAGGCAAGAAGAAAAGAATAGAAAAAAAAATACGTACAAAGGTGATGCTTATTTCTAAAAATATCTCTTCAGGTATGCTGCCTGCGATAGGAAAGTAGTTAGATAAAAAAGATATAGACACCGTGTGTACGAGTAAAAGATAAAATAAAAAAAGGACCTAAAATCGAAAACCATTTCACTTTCAAGACGAGGACCTGGTTAAATTCGATAATGCAGACAAACATTGACTAGCATCTGACGAAGATATTGTAATGAAGGCAGTGGAAGTTAACGAGATAAGCATGATCCTAGAATTAGTATAGTGTTGGTATTTTTTATTTCATTGACAATTAAAGTTGCCTTTTACTTCTTCAAAATTTGTGCGGAAAGGCTCGCATCAAACGAACAAACCCTTCCTCAAATAACGTTAGTAACAGAATGAACACACACGACGTAAATGCAAATTAGCCACTCGTATGTATCTGGATCATAAGCTGTCCTTGCGTCAGCACGACGTGATCAACTAACTTGATCACGGATAGAAATTGATCAGCTCATTGAATATGACATGATAATAACCGCGCGACATTAAATTACCTTTTCAGTGATGTAATGAACTTAATACTGACTTCGAACATACTACCCAGTATTGTTTAGATTCGAGCCATTGGAATGGAAATAACTTCAAATTCTAAATATTTGTATTAGCTTCATAATAAACATGGTGCATTGGTCTATGTAAGTAAGTTCACTCTTGAATAAAGCAGGCGTTTACCAAAGAAAATAAAGGCAAGTTGAAGTGGCAGTGGGCTGGCCATGTTTGTCGAAGAACCGTTGGCTGGTGGAGTAGTTGACTCCTGGAGTGGCAACGGTTGATTGAAGCAAAAGGCGTATTATAAGCCCTTTGAAACTGTAGGTAGGGTACCTAATATGGCAATAATAGCGTAGTAATAGAGTGTATAAATGAGATATTTCGCCTATGACTATTTTGTTTAAATACAGGCGTGTTATACATTCCTTCACCATTTCATAGGTATTCTTCATTAGCTCAAAGTCATTCCAGTAGCGATGGAATTCGGAGCTGCTTACGTGTTTTCGAGGCACGCTATTACACGTTCATAGGATATTTTGTTCTACTGGTATTTTATTTAGATTATACTGTGCTTATTCAATATCATTAAGGCTGCTCTCTCGAAAAAAGCTTGAAAAAAGCATGCAGATGAAGCAACATTTCGTCGGCATTTACAGAGAAATTACATCTGATTTTTTTTTAAATAATCTACATGATATAATACGTAATTTGGTTTAACCGTAATTTTTCTATCGGTATCACAAAATAAAATAAAAATACACCAAATCACCTCCAAATCATTGAGATGAAACCATTTTACTCCTTCGTTTTTTATCAAAGGAGTATAAAAAAAAGATCTACTGCTTTGCAATACAAAGAAAAAAGGTTTGGTTTTGTTACTTTTTTTAAATATGTATTATTTTTATTGTATTAAATTAAAAAGGCGTCCGATTAATGACTGCGTCTACGTCACCCCGCACTCATCCTTAGATTCAGTTGGTCATTAGCTCCGCCCAAATGCTCAAGGTTATTGGCATTATTACAAGCCTTAAGGCACTGCGTACCATGGTCTACTTTGCACTCAACATCCACGTTATTATACATAAGGTAGCGGCGCAGCGCGGGTTGGATCTAATAATTGTGTAGTTTAGAATAACTAAGCGGTCACACAGACTGACACGAAAAGCGACTTTGTTTAACACTCTGTATAGATAGATGCTCCCAAATCAATCGCTCAATCTGTGTGGTTCTTTCCTCAAAAGACCATTCCAGACACCAATCTTCCACCAATCTTCAGACCATGTGGTCTTCACATGATCTGACCAAGGTTTGTACTTTAAAAAGGATTGTGACCTCTGAGTTTGGTTCGGCCTTTCTTCTCACAGTCGTCGAATAGGAAACGCTTACCGCGACTATTTTTTAAAATATGATTGACGTGTAAGTGTTTGTACAAACCTACTTACGAAAATAAAATCATTTATCGTTTATTAATCGCCTTGGTTGGGCATTGGTCTTTCCAAAATTCAAAAATAATTCACCAATGTTTATTTTTCGGTCTTAAAAATACGTTCCGTTCTAAGTTGTAATTTTAGATTGCTTTAATTTACTTTCCTCCTTCACTTTTGAAATGTTACTTGAAATTGAATGCAATATTTTTCTTATTTTTCCCGTAGTCCTTTATAAGCGACCCGCCCCAGCTTCGCACGGTTTCTACGACTTGACAAAAAATCGAGATTTCTTTATAATAATATGAAAGATTAATATTAATGTATTATACACGAATTCCATAACATGACCTCACGCCTTGTTTCCTCAAAGGTTTGGGCAGAGGTGTACGTATTTACGTACTACCCACGTTTCACCAGTTATGTTTAAGTCCCATGTAATAGGAGGCGAGCTTATTGCCATCAACCGGGCACAAATCTGAACTCGGAGGTTGCTACTAAGAAATTCCAGATAGAAAAACCAAAAAACATTTTGTCCGACCTGGGAATCGCACCCAAGACCTCATGCTCAGGAGTAGCGCTTGCGACCACTAGATCAACGAGGCAGACACTTAGTACATCTATATATATAAAAGGAGAAACTGACTGACTGACTGACATATATACGCACAGCCGAAACTACTGGGTCTAGGAACGTGAAATTTTGCACACGGCTTCCTTATATAATGTAGGAGAGCACTAAGCAGGGGTTTTTGGAAATTCGATCTTTAAGGGGGTGAAAAGGGGGGATTTTGTTTGTATGAAAAATCTGATTCCTTGAGTTAATAAACTTGAAACTTGGTACGAATACTTACCCAAATAAATTATGAACTTTTTCATCAATCGTATTTTTAAATTACCCCCAAAAGGGGGATGAGAAGGTGTCAAAGTTTGTATGGAAAAATCTTATTCCTTGAGTTAATAAACTTGAAACTTGGCACGAATACTTATCTAAGTAAACTATGAACTTTGTAATTTTTAGTTTTTCTAAATTATTTTTTTATATTATTATTAAACAAAAGGGGGATTGGGGGGTGTCAAAGTTTTTATGGAAGAATTTTACCGCGCAGTTATTAACTCAAAACTCAGTAGTTATACTATGAACAAAAATAAAGAATAACCTGTATCAGGATTTTTGGAAAATCTATCCCTGACCGATAGAGAGACGGAGGATTTTACTGAGAGCCTTGATTAACTCAAAAAATGGTAAAAAAAACTTTGAGTCAAGTTATGGAAATATCCCAAACGAATTTTCAAAATTCCACCCCTCTGAGGGTGAAAGAAAGGGATACAGTTTATAATATTATGAAAGATCTTATTCATTAGTTTAGAAAACGTAGCATACTTAAACTTATCTAGGTAAATCTATCATATAAAAGGAGAAACTGACTGACTGACTGTCATATCATCACACAGCCAAAACTACTGAGACTAGGAACGTGAATCTTTGCATACGTGTTCCTTTTATAATGTAGGGGAGCACTAAGAAGGGGTTTTTTGAAATTTTCGACCTATAAGGAGTTGTAAAATCTTATTTCTTAAGTTTATAAACTTGAAACTTGGTACGAATACTTATCTAAGTAAATTATTAAGTTTGTAAATTTTTGTTTTTCTAAACTACCCCTTCATGGGAGATTGGGGGAAGGGAGTTTATATCGAAAATTTTATCGCGCAGTCCGTGTAACTCAAAACTCGGTATTTATACGTAAGACCAAAATAAAGAATAAAGTCTATCAGGGTTTTGCAAAAATATACCTCTAACGGGGTAGGCAATTTTACAGTGGAGAATTTTACTGCGGCGCTTGATGTACTCAAAAATTGTTATAAATAAATCTTTGAGTGAAGTTATGGAAACATCCCAAACGATTTATCATAATTCCACACACGCAGGAACGAGAAAAAGAGGGGATACAGTTTATATGAAAATCTTATTAATTTGGTTAATAAACTTGAAACTTGGCACGAATACTTGCTTAAGAATTATAACGCGTGGTCCAATTATGTAACTTGAAACTGAGTATTAATACTTTTGACAGAAAAGAAACGATTATAACTTTTGCGTCTTTCTCACGGGTCAAAAAGGGGTACCTAATTAATTTTTTACGGGGTTTATTTTACTCCATGGCTTGATTAACTAAAAAAAATGGTACAAATAAAATCTTTAAGTCAAGTTTTGGAAACATCCCAAACGATTTATCAAAATTCCACCCCTGTGGGGGTGAAAAGACGGGATACAGATAATATGAAAAATCTTATTCCTTTGGTTATTAAATTTGAAATTTGGCAATATTTGCCTCAGCAAATAATAAAGATTGTCACTTTAAGTTAAAATAAACCCCTCACCAAAGATTTCGGCGGGTGACAAAGTTAATACCTAAGTAGGGAAAAAATTTAACGTGCTTTTGGATTAACTCGAAACTCGGCACTATACTTAAAATAAAAAAGCATATGTATTAGGGTTTTTTAAAAATCAACTCCTAACGGGGTGGAAAAGGGTAATAAAGATTGAATTTTACTGCATGCTTCAAGTAAATCGACAATGGATAAAAATAATGTTCAATCATACAATGGAAACATACGAAACGCTTTTTTTTATAACAAGCCTTGTCGTGGTGAAAAGAGAGGACACTGTTTATTTGAAAAATCTTATAAGTTCTACTGATCTATTAACTTAACTATTACTTACTAATATATTAAAGCTAAAGAGTTTGTTTTTTTTTGTTTGAACGTGCTAATCTCTGGAACTACAAGTCGGATTTGAAGAATTCTTTTTGCATTTGATAGCCAAATTCTTGAGGAAGGTTATAAATGTTGGCTAGATTATATGGTGGATTTTACTGCTTCATTCTAGTAACTTGAAAATGGAGATAAATAATAATCTTTCAGTACAATACAATAGGAACGAACCAAACGCTTAAAAATAAGGCCATTCACGATGAAAACGGAGGACAGTTTATTTGAAAATTCTTATTCCTTCGATTTATAAACTGAAACATTAGCCCGAATACTTATTTTATCTAAATAATTGATAAAGAACGTAAACATACATTTTCGTAAACTACATTTCAAGGAGAGTGGAAGGGGTATTAACATTTTTAGAGGAAAGTACGAAATCCACGCGGACGAAGTCGCGGGCAAAGTGCTAGTAAGTAATAAATTCTCTAAATGATAGTGAAACCCGCATGAAAATCCGACGTACAGTTAAGAAGAACGAAGCGGTCATACAGACAGACTCGACTTATTTTAATAATATGTATATACATTTAATTTTCATCGCAGTACTTGTTGGCTTCTCGAGTTCTTCTCCAAAAATACACAGAAAAGCGAAACATTTCGCTTCCAATTAAAAGCAAACTCCGCGGCAACAGCAAGTGATGCGATGTGATGCGATGTGATGCGATCTTTTAGAAACACACAATGAGGAAAAGACGTCGTCTAAATAAAAGATAAAAATCTTTTTATGCTAAATATTTGAAGGAAACTGAATACTGGCGTGTTTTGGTGTCGAGTTTTTACAAGCATTTGTTTAGGTACCTACAGGTACTACAGGTACTTTTGTACAAACAAAATAATATTATCATCATTAAAATATTATGCTTCTTTATGTTTATGTGAAGATGGCGATATGCACTGGACTCGATAACGAAAGAACTGGTCTACGTTACCGGCGATCAAACTAGAAATAACGGATGGTTTTTTTTTGTAATTACTGGAAATATCAAAAATAATTAAAACATCTGATGATCAGTCGAGAGATTATACTATACAGACCATTCTATTGAGGAGCTAACAGGTCTCCTAACAATCAACATTAGAAAACAATAGTTCTCGTCCAACATCCTACAAAAACGTCACCACGTTAAGTACACACTTAGCAAAACAAGATAAGTCACGTTTAAACCTGCCAGCAGGCTCTCCCCGCACCTCGAGAACTCGCTTACAAAGAGTTTCTCCGTTCTTTTCCGCGAGGGGATTATGCGGCTTATCGGGGCGCGGGTCAATCGGATCAGCTCGCTCGCTGTACCGGTTATGATCTGCTAGGTATTGAAGAAGTTTCAAATAGACTTGTTTTGATTACGTAGTGTTTTGTTTTCTTGAAATTGTAAGTACGCCAGTTTTGATATTATTGTCTCTAACACGAAACTAGTTCATGCTACAGAGTAAAAAAAAACGGCCAAGTGCGGGGCACACTCGCACACGAAGGGTTCAGTACCTCCGTACAATATTTAACAGTAAAGTACTTTAAAAAAATACGTTTCTTGTATTTTATTTTTATTCTTTATTGTTATAGCGGCCAGAGCAGTACACATTCTCTGAAAATTTCAAGTGCCAACAGCCCTGTGACAGCCGTACGGACGGACAAACGAACAGCGGAGCCTCGGTAATAGGGTCCCGTGTGCCCATTCGCTACGGTACTGTAGAGGTTGTGTACATGTGTCAACCTTATGTTGACTGGCTGGATATATATTATTGTGGATTTGCCTCGAACAGTCAAGTGAGTTTAAAATAAGATTTATAGGAAAAGTGATGGTAGTTTGTTTAATAGGTAGACAGGCAGAGCTAGGGCCTGCCGGTGTATAATTCCTTGATAAAATATATTTACGTTCTAAGGAGTACTGCGTGTATTGCTTTACCTCTACGATCCTCCAATTATTGTTATCCAATTATTGTTGGTGGAGGCGCCGAAGCGCAAAAGTACGCAAGCTCACATTGTTTTTAAGGCGTGTGCAGAGCCAAATAAAATATTGCACAAGTTCGTTTCTCGTGTTGCGTGCACAAAGCTTTATATTGTGCGAAGTTCATATAATATGAAAAGGTGAAACAAAAGTGAAGTCGCCGGAATTTAAAGCTAAGTGCTTTTATCAATTTTATGATTTAAAAAAGCGAGATGGCTCAAGACTTTTTCACGGGCTCAAGCCACGATTGCATAGAGATTTTTTTAGACGCTTTCGAGGATTTTGCTACCAGCTACGGATGGCGAGAAAGCGATTGGGCGCTAATAGTGAGCGCATATTTTCAGGGTGCTGCCCTAGCATGTCACAAGTTTATATACCGTGAAGGTATAAGTTTTTCAGCGATCTGTGACCAGCTTAAAGCTGAGTTCCCATGCAGATGCTTATCTAAAATAGGGCATAGAGTGCAAGAAGAGGAGTTCACAAATGATATGTCAAATGAAGACGGGCAAGAAAGTTTTTTAAATTTAGATATTAATACTGTTATATTTTCTAGCGAAAAACATAATGACCCATTATTTGATGAGCAAAGCTGCCAAGCAGGCAGTGATGACCATGATGTTGATGACGAGCGCAGCTGCCAAGAGTGAAGACCTGCGAATGATGAGGAACGACCAGTCAAAGTGTTCGAGAATGAACACGAGGACGAATTTGATGAATCGGGTCAGACTAATCCTTATATTAAATTGTATAGCCATGTTTCAGAACAGCAGAATGTGTCCTTATTAAACGAAGATATTGATCACGTCGAAGAATCACACAAATATAACGATGGTGTTGATCAATCTAACGAGGATAATTTTATTTTACTTTCGAATATAAAGGAAATTGATAATATATCGTTGATAACCACAGTAAATGAGAATATGCAGTTATCTGTGACTCCAGACCAAATTTGTAAATTAAAGTTTGGTTCAGAGTTAGATGGTGACAATGAGATAGTCGAGGATGACGCGGTGTCACATATTGTCGGAAATAATGATAATAAAATAAAAATAGTGGTTGATCTGGTCAAAAATACATTGACTCGTAAAATAGTCAAATCTGTAGGTGGTCATTTTATAATTCATTCTTACCACAGCAAAAGAAGATTTCGTAATGTCCCATCATATCATCAGCGTATTGTTAACAATACAATAAGAAAAGCTCTAGTAAAGAAAAAGGTCTCACATGTTAGAAAAACTAAAATAAAAGACTTCTTTCCAAAAGTGAACAAATTTAAAAGAAAGTCTAGAGAAATGAATAATTATTTTATAAAGACTTTTTCCTTTTTAAAATATAAGTTTAAAAAATTAAATCATAGGAGATTCAGGGATATTGTATATGTATGTAGATTAAAACCTTTTCATATCAGTTCATAATAATTTATTGTCTTTTTGTATTGTCATATAGATGTCAATTAGATGTAAACATCATTTAGATTAATTCATTATTTTAGTTTGGATAATATGATGCAATGTATTAATGCGTTTTCATTTATGTTTTTCATATATGGGGAGCAATCTTCGGACGCTGCTGGGTGCGTGTGAGGTGTCACACCTCACCACACCAAGAAGTCTGAGGGAGAAGGCATCTTCGTCTTCAATAATAGTTGGATTTCACTAGGCTGTGATAGCATAGCCATACTCCAGATCATAGTAATGCGAGTGAAGAGATATTTTTCTTTTTTTTGGAAACTGTGGTTCTTTTTAGAGGGGGGGTGATACTCAGTCTAAGCTCGAACCAACTTTGCTTACGGGGCATAGCTCTTGCAAAGGGTGTTGTGTTGACACCATCATTTCGAATTTGGATTGAATACCCTCTGAGTTGTAACCAACTTTGCTAACGGGGCGTAGCTCTTGCAAAGGATGTTGAGTCAACATCAATGGTTAAACTTAATGTTGTTGAGAACCCACAGTTCAATCAGCACTGGCTGATGCTTTATGGAGTTTGAAATGGTGAGATCGAATAGGCTTTTGAGATTTTTCCTCTGGAGTATGTGCTTGAAAAAGGTTTGTTAATGAGCTCCGACTTCTTAGCCTTTTCTCCCTCCGACTCATACCGTCCGATGGGGTCGAAATTTACGATGTTAAGTTTCATTCTTTTCATTAAACTCCTTCAGGGTTGTTGTGAATTTGTCACTTCAATTTATTTGTTTTTAGGAAGCCACGTCGCATCTTTTTGCCAGTTTTGGCGCGACGAGGTTTAAGCATGGCGAATGTTAATTTATTCATGTATGTGGTAACATAAAGTAATTTTTTTCTTACCTGACACATATCTTAGTCAGATACGCAAATTGTTCGTCCTGGCCTTAAGCCTTCTCATGTAAGAGTTGGACTTCATATTGTATAATATATTTCTGGCGTTAGGTAATTTTCTTATAGATATAGGCAGGAAGTGTCTGATTGTTCGAGGTGGTAAATAAAAGTCTTGTTTGAAAACACGACTGCGTCGATCTTTTTATTTAAGGGTGGGCGTAGCTCATGTAGAGGTTGTGTACATGTGTCAACCTTATGTTGACTGGCTGGATATATATTATCGATGGTTTGCCTCGAACAGTCAAGCGAGTTTAAAATAAGATTTATAGGAAAAGTGATGGTAGTTTGTTTAATAGGTAGACAGGCAGAGCTAGGGCCTGCCGGTGTATAATTCCTTGATAAAATATATTTACGTTCTAAGGAGTACTGCGTGTATTGCTTTACCTCTACGATCCTCCAATTATTGTTAGGCACACGTAGGACTCCCACAGTACCCTAAAAAGGTTATTCAATCATTATAACCTAACCTATTTACTTAAACAATCATTATACATCTAAACTCTGTTTCAACAAATTAATTCATCACCGTTGTACGTTGAGTGTATGAAAATAGTCAAAATACACACATCAATAATGTCTAGGGATAAAGGTACTTATTTTCAAAAAAAATTGGTCGTGGAAAAAGTTTTTTCGTATTTTATAGGTATAAAGTTGTAGTAAAATCTCTTTGGCTGTATATACTGTTTGTGTCTGGTTGTTGTTGATACCAATAAATAGATGACATGAAAAAGATTATGTAAAAACGAAATCCCGCCATTTTTTAATTGTTTTTCTGTCCGCCTAAATTTCAGAATTTCAGAATTAAGTGTATCGATGGTGTCTGTACTAATGAAAAAAAACATTGTATCACAAACATCAGCGCCTTACAAATTAGGTGACATTAAAAACAACATTTATCGGACGCGCTACATGAAAAAAAAATGATAAAAAAGAAATGAAATGAGTGAATCTTACGAAGAAATTCGATACATTTTGAAGTTTTAATCAAAAAAAATAGGGGAAAAATGCAACACAAGCCACCAAAAAATTATGTGACGCTTATGGACTTAACGCAGTATCAGTAAGAGCAGCACAAAGTTGGTTCAAGCGTTTTCAGTCCGGGATTTTTTATGTGAAAGATGCAGCTCGCTCTGGTCGCCCTGTTACGGATAAATTCGATGCCATTTTTGAAAAATCGGAGCAAGATGGGCGTATTAGTAGTTTCGACATAGCTGAGAAGTCAGGGTTTAACCAGAAAACAGTTTTGACCCATTTGAAAAATCTGGGTATATAAAAAAGCTCGATATTTGTGTGCCACACGAGCTCTTAGTCTTGAATTTGTATATAAAATACGAAAGAACTTTTTCCCCGACCTAATATTTTATTGCCCTATTGAAATTAAATAAAAATAATGACTATTTAGATTACAAAATGTATTAATATGTGTAAATCGACGAAGTACTCTCTGCTTTTGCATTAATAGTCAATAAAGACTTTGCGCGATTTTTGCTTATGCTGGATTTTTCATCTTAGTTAATCCTGATATTAAACTGTGATATGTATGTATATGTCGGAGGAAGTAAACTGAGAGTTGATTGTTGGTTGCATACGATTAATTGATAAGGTTGATTATTAATTAAAAATAACTTGTTAAATCCTAATTTAATTTGATTCGATTTATTACATTTTAATATTGTGTAAATCTAACTAATTTAATTAAAAGTCACTGCATTGTATAACGTCCAATCAGAGCAGAGGATAAATCTAGAGTGGGGTCGAGGCGCCATCTTAACTTTGGTGGGTTGGAGTGAGGATTCATTAGAGTAACGGTGGTCGATCGAGGTGGATCGCTAGTGATAAAGTTAGATTGGTGTCGCGAACCTGCTGCTCGAATATAATTTATTTAAGCAAATTAGTTATTGTGAGATATTGATTCCTTCAGTGATTATCAACGTTGTAAACAACTGCCATTAAATGGTATGAAACAGTGAATACTTTGTTTTGTGCTCTCATTTTACCCTTATGACGCCCACTAAACTCGTGACCACTAATAACGATGTCAAGGACAATGCTGTTTCTCCGACATCAGAAGTGGGATCGATGCAGGCACAAAACGGACAAATCAAGTGATTGAAATGATGGGTGGCGTGCTTTATTTGAAGCGCAACAAAACAGCTTGCGACTACTGGTGGAGACTACGCAACCCGCTGGCTACTGAAGACAACCAATTTCGAACCTGAAAATGCAGACACCGACGCCTGAGCCTGGCTATCAACAACGGGTATCTGCTTGTCGGACTTTGATATACAGGGAAGTAAACTGATTTTACTTAGTAACGCTATGAAAGGTTCGGCCGCCACGTGGCTTTCCCATGTGGCTTTTCCTAGCATGAAGTGGGTAGAACTTAAAAGTAGATCAAGGGGCTAAAATTACCCGATTATTTTAATTACTCCCGAGCTCTAGGGACGGGGTAAATGGAAACCGAGTTGCAGTGGGTTTTTGGCGCCGTGTGTTGCACTCCACTTTTCACAAATAAAATAATCCAATACAATATTAAATAGTTTTAATAGTTATTATGGGTTAAATGCACAATTTGTGCAATTCTGGATATTTAGCGAAATGTTTTTTTTACCGGCAATTGTTTGTGGGGTGGGCGTGAGAGATGCGCGTGGTTCCGGGTTTGAGAGTCCCTCGTTCGAGTGTTCTGAATAGAGAATCAGCTGAATTGACTCATCCCTTGATGTCGATGGTCGTGGGCTGGTTGGGAGAGTATTGATGCGTTCTGTGGTGCGCTGGGTGAAAAGATATTTTCCTTTCTCGCTTTGTTTCTTTGGAAACGTGTTCAGCGACTGTGTTAAAAATGTTTTCTGGTAAACCGCAAGACGGCGAATGCCTCGCGGCCTATATAAGCCGTTTATTCACTTCACTCATGTCACGAAGAGGTAGTTTAAACAAAGAAGTCTACTTGTTTCTAAATTAATTAGAAAGCTCAGCTATGTGCGTATGTGAAATGTCTGAGCGTGTGCGTGAAGTATGTGATGACTACAGTTTTATGTAAGCGTGGTGGCTAAATAAGCTCTGTGTATGGTGTCTTAAAGGCGTGGTGGCTGTTAAGTTCTTAAGCTGTCTGATCGGTGAGGTGGACAATCAGCGTGGTGGCTGTCAAGTTCTTAAGCTGTCTGATCGGTGAGGTGGCCAATCAGCGTGGTGGCTGTCAAGTTCTTAAGTTGTCTAAAATGGCGAGGTGGCCAATTAGACTGTGTAGATAGGAATTGTCTAAAATGGCGAGGTGGCCAATTAGACAGTGTAGATAGGCATTGTCTAAAATGGCGAGGTGGCCAATTAGACTGTGTAGATACAAGTTGTCTAAAAAGGCGAGGTGGCCAATTAGACTGTGTAGATACGAATTGTCTAAAATGGCGAGGTGGCCAATTAGACTGTGTAGAAACAAGTTGTCTAAAAAGGCGAGGTGGCCAATTAGACTGTGTAGATACGAATCACCCAAAAAGGCGAGGAGGCCATTTAGACGGGTGGTATGGGTGGTTTGAATGGTGAGGTGGTTGTTTTGATACTGTGACTGTCCGCGAAAGCATTCAATTTATAGAGAATTCATAGCCTATGCTGTGTGCCTATCCTATTATGAAGTGTAGAATCTATTTAAGATGAAGTCATTGTGCAAAAGATGCAACAAACACGTTTGTTTTTGTTTCACTTTGTCAGGAGTGGCCGAACGATATTACAGAAATTTTGTTCTTATTCTATTTGTTACAGACCATAATGATGCTCGCATGATGACGCACCTTCTACGTTATCAGAAATGTGATACTTGTTGGTTCAGGCGCAAAATAAAAACGCTGCAAGTGACCGTTGGCGTGCCATGTTTGAAAAATACGGATGCGCGATCATGCATACCAAGGACCGAGCTGGAGCAACTTTATGAATCGAGCCAAGCAGCCCCGTAGCCCCGTAGCCATCAGCAAAGCCCTTCGTGTGCTTCAAGTGTGGGACACCAGGACATATCGCGGTCCGGTGCACGAACAGTGCAGCCAAGTGGATTGTGGAATGCTGCAAGCAGCGAACGGCGAGTGGATGTTTGCGTCGAATCCTCAGGCACGTTAGAACATAAAGGTGATCTGCATTGTTTTGTTTACTATTCTGGTGCTGAATTCTCGTTAGTAAAGGAGAGTTATGAAGCTAAATTGAGTGGTGGAAAACGAGTTAAAAACGTTACTACGTTGACTAGTATTGGTTAAACACGAGCACGGAATAAGTTTTATGTAGCCTAACGATTAGCGAAATCAAACTAAGTTAGATCGGAAGTTTAGAGGTCCGTTTAAGATAGCGGAAGTTTTGGATGGTGATCGCTATACGATAAAAGGCTTTAAATTCTAACCGTACTCACGATAGGTTCAGAAAGATGCCAGTAGGTCATGTACCAGTCGAAGTAGATAGTGATCACAGTGGTGATCAGCCAGCCTAAGTTATGGAAAGCATGCGAGTAGGGGCTCTCTATCGGCCGTAGTGAAGTGTTTTGATCCATGTGCTGGATGTGTGAGAGCAATGCGATTGCTGGTCGGCTGGAGAGCCGTGGCGTTAGAGTGGCTACTCGTGTGTGGGTTTCCAGGTGTTAAAGGCTCTTAGTGAAAAAGGCGATTGTTAATGTGGATAACGGTGGTACATGGCTCTGGTTGATGATGTTTGCTATGATTAATCAAAGTTTGTTTATTTAATTTAGAGAAATTGTTTCATTAAAACTGAATAAAGAAAGAATAAAGAATATAGTTGAGTTGTTGGTGAGTTGAGTTGCTGATTGAGAATAAAGTTTTGTGATAAAAAAATAGAAAGCCGTAAATGGTCAGAATTGGCCGAGCCGAACATGCACTGTGGTTGAGTTTTTGGTTGCAGGTTATCACACGAGGACGTGCGAAATGTCAGGATGGCCGTGTCGGAGGAAGTAAACTGAGAGTTGATTGTTGGTTGCATACGATTAATTGATAAGGTTGATTATTAATTAAAAATAACTTGTTAAATCCTAATTTAATTTGATTCGATTTATTACATTTTAATATTGTGTAAATCTAACTAATTTAATTAAAAGTCACTGCATTGTATAACGTCCAATCAGAGCAGAGGATAAATCTAGAGTGGGGTCGAGGCGCCATCTTAACTTTGGTGGGTTGGAGTGAGGATTCATTAGAGTAACGGTGGTCGATCGAGGTGGATCGCTAGTGATAAAGTTAGATTGGTGTCGCGAACCTGCTGCTCGAATATAATTTATTTAAGCAAATTAGTTATTGTGAGATATTGATTCCTTCAGTGATTATCAACGTTGTAAACAACTGCCATTAAATGGTATGAAACAGTGAATACTTTGTTTTGTGCTCTCATTTTACCCTTATGACGCCCACTAAACTCGTGACCACTAATAACGATGTCAAGGACAATGCTGTTTCTCCGACATATATATGTATAAGTTTTAAAGGTTTTTATTGCGTAATATAAATAATTAGTAGTCTGTATTTCCGCTGTTAATGCCTATAACACAATCGCAGCGATTCGGCATACTCAATATGTGTTCATCCAAATCACGTTGCGGAATGGCCCCCCACCTCCGTTGTAACAGGTGACAAAGATTTTCTGGTGTGTGTGGTGTGGCATCTATATCAGGCAGAACTCTTCACTACACCTCCACAAATCCGAAGAGAAATTGCAAGCGCAGTGGAGAAACACAAACAGGAGTTAGATACTATACACCCACTATTTGGCGTTCAATTACCAACGCAACAGCTAAAAAGTACGCTCAGTTTCTTAGAACTGGCAGCGTCTATACCAGATAACCCAGTCGTCGTCCGTTGCAAACTGGCAGGATACCTATTCCCCACTGACTCAATATCTACCACCAAACGAGCATCTTCCTGCAGGGATGATCGACGATGCACCTTCCGTGGTCCACTTGGAAGTCCCTGAACCGTCTCCGCACCCAAGTGGGAAGGTGTAAATTGAACCTCGTAAAGTGGGGTTACCTCGAGGGTACAGCAACAGGGTGTGGATGTGTAGCTGTGGCACAAACTATGCTTTACTTCCTATTCTGCTCCTTGTGGCCCAAAACATACAGTCAAAGTGACCTCTGCGCTGCCACCGACGACGCCGTGGAAGTGGCGAAGTTTTGGGCCAACAAATCTTGAACAACTGTTGTGCCAGCGACACGAAGAAGAAAACTTGGGGTAGTCAGTGCCACTAGCATGTTGCTGACTAATATTTTCCCGGCGCTTGGCAAGCAAGGGCTGCACTATTTTGTTGTTAGCACAGTTTAGTAGTTACCACAACAAATTTAAAGCTTGGCAAACATTTAATGATATAAATTATATAAATGGAACAAATTTAAAACATTGGCGAGCTTCCATAATGATTTCATTTTCTTGAATTAAAATTGTAGACTATGCTTTGTATGATGCTCTATCTATATTATACAAAGACTTTAATAAATAGCTAACTGATATTATTTCACGTTAAATCTAACTTATTTTTCCAGCATACAACAAATTTCCTCCAAGATAAAATAATATTATTTAGAAACCCTGTAGTTGAACTCTCACAAACATCCCGCTAATAAGATTGTTAGCTTATCTGCAGTGCTTGATAACAGACGCTAATAGTATAATCGGATCGCCTGACCTCGCTGTTATAATCATACCGGCGCGTCGGCGTGTGAGGTATGCATCGCCGGTCTAATTGAAGATCAGTGTTGTTACTCTCATAACTATTGGGAGTTCATTAAACTACCTATATATTATAATGAAAGCTATGTTCAAATGGAAATATTGATAAAAATGAGTTATGCCTAAAAACTTCTCAAAGTTAGCCAAACAATGTGCACATAAATTCAATAATGAAAGAAAAAGATTCACAAAACTCGACACAAATCACTTGAATGCACAATTTCATTTATTTATTTCATTCCAATAGTTGTAATGCGAGCACTTCAAACGATTTCCATACAGGACGTAACAGAAGTCATTTTTCAATCGGTCTGTGCTACGACGTAGCAGTGCTACGTGGCTACACGCTACGACGTGCTACGTGTGACACAGCAAATCTATGCGAGTCTGCGAGTTGCGGAATGCCGCAAATACAATATTTATATTAGGTTAAGTTATTTGTAGCGTATGGAGGGAATAATAATGTCGTCGGACATACGGGTCTGTGCGAGTGTAGTATGTCTCTTGTTGGAACCCTTTCACATTCTACTGAATTATGCCAATGGAGTAATAGGCGAATGATTTAGGTACGAGACATTATGATCAAATAATTATAGTGCTTTAATCTATTTAAATAAAAATAAAATGCTGTTCCTTGGTAAGCGCGACACTTGAGAGCGCGGCTGGGCCGATTTGGTATTTTTTTTAATGTCCTTTATAGTCCAAATAAGATTATTAGTGGTAGATCAATTTTAAAAGTTGCCCGGAATGTTGGATAATTTGGGAATTTAGTTAATTAGTATCAATTAATTAATGTTAATTTAATAATTAGTGTCAAGGGCACACCCAACTCAAATAAAAAAATTGTATGATTTATGGTAATTTGGACAGGACAGCATCTGTCGTATTAGCTAATATTTAATAAATCAAAGTATTTGAGATTAGATATACGGCTAGAGAAAAAAAATACCTTTTTTTGTCAAATTCCAGTTAATTTTGTTCCTCAATACGAGCCTTCTAAAGGTCATTTATTAATGAAATGTTCAATAACAGTTATTATTTATATAATAATAACAGACTACATTGCTGACACCTATAATTATTTTGTGAAGCTGAACATAAAATTGCTCAATAATTGAAGTAAATTGCTTTAATCATGTGTTTGTCAGCCAGTTATTTGAATATTATTACTACACCAAGTTGATGCTACAGTAAAATAATAATAATAATACATGTATTTTGGGCGTTTATTGATAGGTATAAGCTTCTTGAGTTTTTGAAGCCCATGACAGTGAACATATACCATTCTAATAAAATCATGTCTTCGTTCGCTAAATGCTGAATATGGCCTTTACTATAATCAACATTCACTGGGAGACCAAGAAGCAACGCTTGGACAATTAAAACTGAGGCTGAGGTTGGTCTTGTCTCCCAGGGGCTTTAGGTTTGAAACGGCTACTGATCTGTTCCTAACATAACTTTACACTTTAAACTGAAAAACATTTTTTACACCTCAGTTAAAAAAACATTAAACTAATAAAATAAAAATAATAATGCAATTACAACAACACTTACTGGCCGCCACTCACACCGACATAGAACATTTATCACATCTACGAATAATGAAATTCTGATCACAACCTTGTGGATAATTTAAAAGTTAAAAGGTAAACACATCACTTTGTTAACATAAATAGTTATAACAGTGCAAAAGTGTTCTAATGTGTTTAACCAAAGTCAGGTACATAATTATATTCTTCATCGTTTTATTTCTTAAATAAAAAGCCAGTGGTGGTTGTATCTACACCACGTGAACAGACAGTATCTTGCTCCTAGCAGTAGGTATTACAACATAGCTCAAGAAACTAAATAATATTACAAAACAAACATATCTATGCATCTTTTGTTAAACGTCGGTGTGTAGTGCAGCGCTAACCCAATTGCTGTCGCATCAGCAACGCATGCATATTGTGGCTAGTAATTGTGATGTATCGTGTGCGTTGTTTATATACCGTACTTAATATCAGTCCTGTTGACCTGCACAATGCATATATGCGCACAAATACCCGGACAGGAAACCCCTAGGAATCCAAAAATATTTGGCACGCGCGTATCGAACCAGATTATAAGAAAAGTATATAATCATATTCACAGAAACACTCTATTTTCCATAAATGCAGTCTTTTTGTCACATATTTAGTAAGCTATCACAAAAACCTGCCAAGTTCTATTTTCTTTTACGTAATGAATAAAAACAAACACACCTGTTCACCAATATAACATCGTAAAGCCAACATCCGTGAACACAACAAAATAATAACGTTCAAATAAAACAAAACAAGATTCAAACAACACATAATAACAGTTGTTCGTTTAATAAATTAAAACATAAATCATACACAAAGCCTGCACACGTCCAGTCCGCTGTTGTGTGAGCAAGTGTTTCAGTAACATTCAGATGAGCGGATTTATCTGTGGACTTATCCCGCGCTGCGTGGTACAATGTGGCTTATAGGAATCAGTTACCTACTGGTTTATTTTTAAGCGAGATAGAACGGCTATTGATAAACATAAGCCGCCATGGCCGCCATCTTGGGAGAATTATGACGTAATCGTAAATTTGCTTGGAAGCAGTTTGGTGACCGCTGTATTTAAGGTACAGATGGGCTCTGCTACGTATAGAAATCTCTTTCATCATTCGCAGAGATAAGACGAGGATATACTTAGATTTATAATCAAAGGCAAGTACTTATTTAATTTACATTAATTGTAAACGATGCCCATACCAAGCTTGTCCTAAATACATTTTGCAGAGAAATGACACGTTTCAGAAATAAATCTCATACGAGTCGTATGTCAATTGAATTCTTTATTGTCTTGCTGTTTAGCGCTGTGCTGTGTCCCCCCCATAGCACAGCACCGTGCTAAGGCCTTCTTGTCGCAGTCACGACGTGCAACTGCTGAGTATTTCTGTTCTGTGCTTGTGATTATAGATTCCTTTTGTTTTTTTTTATTCGAGTTAACTTATATTTTTAGTATATATGCACGTGTTTCTGCGACAAATAAACCAACTTTTTGTTTTAGATTAAATTTAATAGATTTCTTTCAACTAAAATAAAAGAAAACTAAATAATAAATAAATAACCTTTTTATGATCATTCTGACACCTTCTCATCTTATTACAACCGCTCATTACCGAACACACGACTGGTTCCTAGGTGCGAGCGCCGCTTGCCCTCACAGCCGCGGGCTATAGAGTAGCGTGCACTGACTCGCTGTAACTCGGGAGCGATCACCGTCCAACTGTAATAACGCAATAGCCGCAACGGATTGCGTCCACCACAGACACCCACAGACCAAACCAATGTTACCTTGCTGTCCGATTACACGTGATGCTGTGATTGAGCTACGAGTTCCTGTAATCAAGTTATAGCTAAATAATTATCTGACTTCGGCAACCCCTAAGTATCGTGCTATTTTGCAACGTTCACTTCGAACCTCAACACCGTGCAGTCGCGTGTTTTCAAAGCGCAGGCATTCTAACTTTGTTAAAACACAAATCATATCTGTTACTATTTTCATTGACATAGCCAAATCTTCGTTTCTTTAATCAGCCAAAATATCCATAAGTCACATCAATTCGTCAAATATCAATGGAGCCAAAAAATCTCTGATTTGCAAGGCCTTCCACCATTAAAGTAATACTGCAGGTAGTTCGGAGGGCGTTCCTACAAATATTAGCGTACCCACCACGAGATCAGATTTGTATGAATAATTCAAGTCTCGCCCCTCAACCGTTTGTCTTGCGAGATGGCTGCAGAATTCGATAGCGCTTCAGCGCTGCACCGCGTAGAGATTAGATCATGCAAAAATGTTCCTCGTATTATAGCGGATGGTCACTGCAAGCGCTGAATCGTAATGTGCTGGTTGGTGGTCGGTTTGTAATGGCGATGATGTGCGGAGATAACTCACAAACTAAAAATCTTTTTGGAATTCTTAGATTTGAAGATCAGAGAACTCTGAAATTACAGACGTTTTAACTTTAACTCTAAAGTCACTATTTAAAATACAATAATTCTATTTATTTATTGGACTGTGGTCATTACAGGTCTTAAATTAAATAAATACCACTTCCTCGTCCCAGATAAAATACTAGGAATTGGTGAAAGGTGGGCATGCCGGGGGACTGCCTTTTGTTTGTTATTATGTAATAAAATAAAATATTATGTAATTTTTGCCGTTCTCAGAGTACTGATTCTCAGCCTAATTTTAATAAATGATTTTTGACTGTATTAACAATTAATAATATTAATCATTTCTCATTCTGTCATTTAAGACGCGCTAATAAAACAATCAAATTGCTTGTAGGTCAGTAACGCATCGCAATTCCGATGGCGGTATCCACTTTTAATCAATACATAAAATGAGTAAAATAAAACCACTAACTAGGTGCTGCGCGAACAAAACAACATCGTTTGTAAAAGTTCAATAGGAAAGTAAGTGTAAAATTACACCGCTTGCAGTGGCGTGACGTCATCGCTGCATTGCCGGGAGCCGCCGTATTTATAAATACGCTTTTGTTCAGCCGCATTATTGTAATAATGCAAGCTGTTACGATTACTGTTCCTTACCACTTTAGGAAAATCTACACTTTTTTTACTTAAAATCTAGTCATTTATTCTAATGAGGCTGTGAATCAGCACTTGTTGAACGTCAAAATTACATAAGACAGTCCCCCAAAAAGCCCGCCCTTCATCAGTCAGTAGGGTTATATTGTACAAAGCATAAAAAATAACCCGATCCGGAATTCAAACCCACCTTAAAGTCATATAAGATGCAACAGACCAATAATAGATTCAACCTCATGATAAATTAATGACGATACGACACCATTCAATGATTTTTTTTATTTAACCCTCGCTTCAGAATTAATTGTTGAGCTGTCATTTAAAATGGCAAGGATCAAAAATGTAAGACATAAATTGTGTTTCAACTTACAGGTAGGAGTAGAATACCTTGCTGGAGTCTATGTTTCTTAATAGTAATAACCTGGGAGTATTCAAGTCCAGAGTAATAGGTTAGTTCTAGGCATGAGTGCTCCATCGTCGACCACATCACCCCTTACCATCTGAGGGGCGATTCCCGTATTTTTATGAACGTTCGCGTTCTAATCTGTCTCAATCTGTGAAAAATACCTGTATTTTTTTATAAAAATTGACAATTTTTTACATTGATTGTCGCTGAGGTAAGACTGAATTCGAATGTTTTACAAGTACGACAATATTATAGGTCTTCAGATGATATATTAGGTCAGCAAGATAAAGCTGATGAATGAAATGCCTCTCTGGATCTTCTTACTTCTTACTTAAGTGATAGGATTCTGAGAGTTGATGTTAACGGAAAAAGATCACCCGGATCTATAGTAAGAATGGGGATCCCCCAGGGCTCAATTCTTGGTCCATTTTTATTTATTGTTATACCTATATAAATGACTTTCTTTACCTTATAAACGATAAACATGATAGTGTTGTTTGCAGACGACAATTCACTGTTATTTAAACTCAAATGTCAGCAGCTGGTTAGTGACAATGTAAATAGCGGTCTCGCAATAGTAGTTAACTGGTTTAATGTTAATAACCCACTTCTTAACGAGAAAAAAATTAAATGTATTAAGTTTACGATACCTAATGTTAGAAAAGTAGAAACTAGTATTCTCATAAAGGGGATAAGTGTTAAAACCCGAAAATACCACAGTATTCTTAGGCATAACTTTGGATACCAAGCTTCAATGGGGCCCCCATATAGATAAATTGTCAAAAAAGCTTAGCCCTGCAGCATACGCTGTAAAAAAAAAACGTGATTTAACTGAATTAGAGACAGCCCGTTTAGTATAATTTCGTTATTTTCATAGTGTGATGTCATACGATATTCTGTTGTAGGGAAATGCCGCCGATATTCCCTCAATTTTTTGTTTTACAAAAAGGGCAATTTTTGTTTTATAAATTAAGACCCAGACACTCTCTCAGAGATAAATTTAAAGAGATTAATATAATTACTGTGCCTTCTCAGTATATTTATGAAAATCTTTTATATGCACATAAAAATATTAATCTGTTTAAAAATAATAAAAATATAGTGATACCCATAATATAAATACTAGGAAGAAACCCAAATTTGTTGTACCTACAACCAGGCTCTAGAAAATAGGTGGCTCGTTTGGATACCAATGTAAACGTTTTTATAATAAAGTTTCTAGACAAATTCAAGATCTAAGCTTTAATAAATTCAAATCTTTTATAAAACAGAAACTATGCCAGAAAGACTATATTGAGGACAAAAAGACTTAGGATTGAGCTGCTCCAATAAATTTACACGGTAAATATTGATTTTATTTTGATAACTATGTATTTTAAACATGAGTATTTACTGAAAAAGTATTATATTATTTTCATTATTGTGAATTGGACTATGTAGGTCATTGTTTCAGTTTTATTCTTGGTCTGGCAGTTTAAGTAGTTTATGCGGCCTACCCAAATGTCCTTTCTTTGGTATTGTTCGTCAAATCGTTGAGCTCCTTAAGTTCTGAGTTGAGCTGCACGGTTACTGACAAATGCGTGCACTAACTGGACAGATCCACTTAATCTGTGTGGCTCTTTCCTCAAAAGACTATTTCAGACACTAATCTACATAGTTCTCAAACATTATGTCCAAATTTTGATATATACTTTGACATTTTTGAATTTTATATATGCAATGACATGAGTATTTACTTGTAAAGTATTATGTTATTTTAATTATTGTGAATGTGAGGACTATATGGGTCATTGTTTTTTTTGCAGTTAATTTTAATCATGATTTGGCAGTTTGAGTTATTTATGCGGCCTGCACAAATGTCCTTTCTTTGGTATTGTTCGTCGAATCATTGAGCTCCTTAATTCCTGACTTCCTGAGTTGAGCTGTACGATTACTGAGAAATGCGTTCACTGACTGGACAGGTCCACTCAATCTGTGTGGTTTTTTCCTCAAAAGACCATTTCAGATATCAATCTACATGGTCCTAACATGATCTGACCAAGATTATGTCTGGACTTTAAAAGAGACTGTGACCTCTGAGTTTGTTTCGGCCTTTCTTCTTAGAGTAGTCAGATAGGAAACGCCGACCTCATGTAGTTTAAAAAATATGATTGACGTGTAAAACTGTTTGTACAAACCTAGTTACAGAAATTAAATCATTTATCATTTAATGCATTGGACTAACAAACAAAATATTCAGCTTAGCTCAATATTGTACCGTCGGCAACAAAACTGAAACTTTGTTCATCGTTTGTTAAATGGCTTCCGTTGGCGGTCCTCCAAAGTAGGGTTCAGTGGGTTTGATATGTGGGCTGTGTGTATGCCTTAGGTTTTGATGATTAACGAAAGGCTTATTATTATTACTATTTAAAGAGTTTAATCGTTTATGTGTCATGATTAAGCTCCGGAGAAACTAGTTGTAATGTCTAGGAATCTCATTCTGTGTTGATTGTCATCACCATTTCAAATACCCGATGAAGCATCGATTAAAACATGAAATTAAAAAGTAGAAAAATACATCATCAAATAAAAAAATACTATTATCATCATCATCTAAAACTCTTCTGTGACCTAAAGTTGAGGAGGAACAGCCGTAGGAGCAGCAGTGGCAGCAGTAGTGGCATCGCTAGTAGGAGCATCAGTAGGAACAGCAGTAGTGGCAGCGGTAGTAGGAGCATCAGTAGGAACAGCAGTAGTGGCAGCGGTAGTAGGAGCATCAGTAGAAACAGCAGTAGTGGCAGCGGTAGTAGGAGCATCAGTAGGAGCAGCAGTAGTGGCAGCGGTAGTAGGAGCATCAGTAGGAGCAGCAGTAGTGGCAGCGGTAGTCGGAGCAGCAGTAGGAGCAGCAGTAGTGGCAGCAGTAGTGGCAGCAGTAGTAGGAGCGTCAGTAGTGGTGGCTGCATTGTACCGCGCCCTGTAGTAGGAGCGTGCGAGTCTGGCCGTGACCGCGAAGCCCTGCCACGTTTCCTCGTTGATATGGTCCTGGAACTGTGGAGGCACCAGGAAGCCGTACCCATAGCCGGGAAGTTCTAGGGTGAACGAAAAAGGTATGCCCGTCATCTGGAAACAAGGCAGTACGATTAAAGTAGAAATCAATATAATATCAACCAGTAACTCTTATACTGCAACGAAAATTATTGCTTGTGCCCGAAATGGCGATCAATTTCCAGATGGCCATGCCATGAGACGTTCTTATTTGCTTCACATCTCCACCAAGCGCCATGTTGAATACGTGCTAAGAGTGTGTATCTACAATTAATCAGCAGAAATCGATGTCCATCGTCATGATGGACATCGCTATCAAAAACACAGTCCGAGAGATAAGATTAACACGCGCGTTCGGTCCATGGCAGAGACGTACTGACGAATGATCGAGTATTAATCAAATACTGAAACTTTATTGTTTGGGATACTGTTGGTGGATTATTTCTAGATAAAAAATACGTAACGTGCATCTGTAAAAGCCTTTATGGACCATAAATGGATGAACAAATAAATAAAATTAAAGTCTAATAATTGATTGCTTTTAAAGTGAAATTAATTTAAAGCAAAGTATTTTGTTATTAAATTATGTAGGTGTAAGCTAATTTACCTGGCCATAATCCTGAGCACTTCCCGAAGTACCATACAGAATACTCGCACTGTTCCCTATCCGGTAGAAACCAGCCTGTGGCAGCTTCATGGCATCCATCGCAGCTCCCATGGCAGCGGCGACGTGATGCACTTGTGCGGCATTTGGTGGCAAGCTCAGGTCCCCATAAGCGAACAGCACCCAGTTCCCGTGACTGTGAATGTTCATGTACAACTGGATCCTGTCCACATAAGTCTGGAGTACATCCCTGACGTACTGTGTCTCTGGCTCCGAAAAGGCATGGGTTCCAGGATAGGTCATAGCGCAAGGGTCGCTTGAGACTCCAGTGGTACCAAAGAGGACGTCGAAGTTTCTGTTGCCATCAACTCCGAAGCACGTGTCACTGACTTCCAGGTTGATAGATCTTGTCTTACGCCAGAGACGTTCCTGAAAGGAATACATTGATTAATACATTATACTATTACAAGACTATTTTGATGTGTTGCACTTGCTGGGCCTCCCACTAGGTGGACCGATGACCTGGTAAAGATAGTAAGAAGAATGATAGAATGCTGGAATGCTTATGTCCAGCAGTGGATGTGTTTTGCCTGAGTGATGATGATATATTATACACTTTATTTACTCACATCAGTAAACGTGTACTCGTACCCATCAGGGTTGACGAGTGGCATGATGATCCAGTCCACATCGCTGAGCAGGTCGCTGTCCTCGTTCCGCAGGTTCTCCACCAGTCTGTAAATGGAGTACAGCGCCACTGGAGTGGTCACCCACTCCCGCGCATGGATCATTGCGTCCATGAAGTAGATCGGTTTGCTTGGGTCATTGAAGTTGGTGGTTGATATCTAGTTGGCATACATAAATAATAAGAAATAATAATAACAGTAGATTGTAAGTCCTCGATTGAGATAATGCTCAAAATGTTTAATCTGATTTTCTAAAACTTTCCCGCTTTTCATATTAGTCTAGTACATCCGATAAATCTATTGCAAAACAAAGAGTCGATACAAGATTCAAAGGGTTTTATTAAACTAAAAGTAAAGCTGTTGAACTTATTCTGAGTACAAGCACCTTAGCTTAAATATATTAACACGAGAACATATTGATTTAGGTATTAACTTCTGTGGATTAAAACATCAATGATCAGAGTTATTTAAAGTGGCTTTATTTTCCAGACTTATAACTTAACTATTTGAATTTGAACTTTATGCCAAATATCAAAACAAACTGTAGGAATAAATTTAAATGACTCTTACCTTTAAATATTTGATATCTCGACCTTCATAGCTCTTTCCGGCGTTGACCAGAGTCACTAAGTTGGGATATTGTGCAGCTATTCTGTCCATATATGCATCGATCTGAAAAACATAAATAGAACTGAAAAAGGAACTCTAAGTATTCAATTCAATTCAATTTATTTAGTAACAATTCACATTACGTTCGAATATAATCTTGTATGAAAAATAAGTACAAACCAAACAGGGCTAAAACTGAACATAGTAACAAAGCAGAGAAACCTATAGTCAACAGCGTTCATATTGAAGATTTTAGGATAAATGGGAAACGGCTTAGACTGATTGACGTTTAAAGCTTTTCACTAGCCACTAAATAATAATTGCCAATTGTAATGTATGCCATTTTGTGTTCAATCACACAAACATTGGAATACGCATGATGTGCCATGTGGGGATTCAGTTAATATTTCACAATATATATAATATATAATATTTCTCTAATTTAAAACAGATTATTTGTATTTAGCATCGGGTGTTTAAATTGAGGTTTTTTCGTTTCAAATACTTATGGCAACAATTCTCTAAATTATTCATTAATTATACTTATCCTAACAATTATTATAATCAGGTTTCTCATCAGGTCTGAGTCATGAAGTATGTTTAAGATATGTTTAGGGAAATCTGAACATTTTTTTTTTCAATATTTGAACCTGTTTTCTAATGTATACTATACTATAATGTTTGTACATTTACTGATCTAAAAATAACTCATCATGATGCAACTTTAGCCGTTCCTTATCAAGTACTATCATCACATCATAATGCGTACGTAGGTTTAGACAAGTACCTCAGCATATCGCCAGTAATCCTGGAATATCATCCTCTGGCCTCTACTACTCCTCCACATTGATATCTCTTCATTGTGTTTCTCGATGGCTCTGTGAAAGAAAATGATAAGGTTAACGCAGCTATTACCGACCCTGTTAAGACACAATTAAAATCTCAAAATTAGCTTTCGCACTTACTTTTTAATTTTTATTTAATTATTATTAATAATTTTTAGTATACTTGAAACAACACAAAATAATGATGGAATCAATTTATTGCACTACAATTTTCAAAGATGTTATTGATTTTATTATTAAAAACATATAAAACACTAATACTGTTCTTACTTGGCAACATCATCCAAATGTAGATAATGCGCGATGCCCTCATCGTCCAGCGCCTTCAAGAGCTCGTCCTTGTTGCTCGGCGCCACCATGAGCAGCGCGTCCCTCTCCTGCGGCGCGCCCGGCTGCCACAGGTCTAGCTCCAGCTGCGCTTCCAGTCGCTGCAGCAGCGCCACGTCCGACGAGTTGCGCAGCACGACCCCGTGCACCGTGTGCCTGGAATATCGAGTGGTTCATCTGGTCATATGAGCATCCCTTTGTGCAGAATGTAGGAATCAAAGAGATAACAAAGGTAAGCGTGTGGACTGAGAGGTAAGTATGTCAGTTATTCTCGTAAAGTGGAGGCTAACATTAAAGGTTGAGCAGTAAGTAGTAGAGGTTATTTATATCATCTATAGACCTAACTATTCACTAGCTGATTGGGATTTGCAAGACTAAGAACGTCTATGGTATATCTGGTGGTAACGTAGATACTTTGAGAGTGGGATTATGTAAAGAGAAATTAGAAAATTTATTAAAAGTAGTTTAATAAAAGTGTTTTTTTTTGAGAAAATCACGGGCCATCCTGCTTACAAAAAAGAGACGAGTAACCTCTTAGATTAAAATTAAATTGCAATTTAAAAAACTTAGATATTTTGTCAAGTGTGGTAATTGTATTATTTGCAGTAACTCGTGGAGTAGACTCAAATCATTAGTAGCTACAGGCATGTATAGGCTGATTACGATTGTCCACCGTGAAGATACTCCTAGATATCTAATTAATAAAAAAACTTAAACTTAGCCACCGTCACGTTTCCAAATACTCCAACTGTGATTCAAAGAACAACAAGCTGCGAACAAGTCAGTACAGGGCAGTATGTGTCATGCGTTTGTACAGTCGCGGTCTAAAAATACTTACCACCTTAAAGTTTTTAATTGCATGCACACATCTATGTCACAAGTTTAATGACATATTATGTGATTTTTATATGGGATTAGGTATAGAGCAAAGATTTTTTTATTTAAGCGTTGTCGAGGATATATATAGAATACCTAATTTTGTAAAAAAAAACGTTCAACTGGCATGTACTGGCGGACATTAACCAAGGGAGGACTTATTACTAAGAATGCAAAAATAGAAAGAAATAATCAAATAGAAATTCAAAACATCTTTATTTTTTTAAGGAAATTTATTATTTAAATATTATCAAAAAAAAAAAATGTTAGAATAACTTGTATAGCCTCCATCAGCAGCTATGCCGCACGTAGTCTATCTCGCATAGATGCGATAAGACAAGCGCATAAATCAGTCCCTCTGATGCCATCCCATACCCGTGCACAATGTGATCTAAGAGCTTTAGGGTTTCTTTCGTTCTGACAGTCCCAGCGTTGAACCATTATGCCCCACAGAATTTCAATCGGGTTCATATCTGCTGACCGAGCAGGCCATTGAATGAGACGAATGTCACGGAACATGTTGAGCCACGCCATAGTAGACCGGGCCGTATGTATCGGTGCATTATCCTGAACGTAATCAATTGGTGGGGATTCTGCTGCAGGATACACAATGTGCACCGTAGGCAGCATCACCTCTTCCAAAAGACATTATAATTATTCGCAGTATCCCTACTTTCTAACGACGTCAGTTCTCCGTCGTCGTGCCTCATCCACCCCATAAGTTAACTGTTATGCGACCAGATAAATTTTTAGGCACGATATGATCTTCATCCTACCGAGTGCGATTAAAACACCATAAAGTTAATCTTCCGAATTAACTCGATATAAACGATTTTTCGTCGGTTAATATTAACAATCGACCAAAGAAAAACCAAGCTACTCTCACGCAAAATTAAGTCGGGCAGCTCTGTGGTGAGGTTTGAGTTCCAATTTAATAGTATGTTGTTTGTAGTAGTTGGTGTGAAGTCGTGCTCTTCGTAATGTCGAATCATATCAGTTATTTGCGTGGCAGTTAGTATCGGCCATCCGTCATCTTGAATTGTTTCTATGATCTGTTATTTTCCCTTCTTTGCCATGACACCGAATCCAAAATCTCACAATGAATCGAAATTATATTGAATTCTCGTGATATAGTATTCAAGCCATCTTCATGGATAAATATTATTTTAGCCTTTTGTTGCAGGGCTAAATTGGCCATTCTATTTCAATCAATGCATTTTTAGACCCTGACTGATAAGAAAAAGAACAATCAAAAATTTGCGGATAACACTTTAGAAATGAGATAATTTACTATCTCATCATCATCATTTTTTTATTTTAGATGGGTTTGCTCTTGACTCTAGTCTAGGTCAGAGATAACACAGAGACAAAGGCGACGATGGACGATGGTGGATCATTACAGCCGAAAGCCGTCCTCTGCTGGACATAGGCCTCCCGCAAGCACCGCCACATCGACCGGTTCTGTGCTTTTCATTCAGCGTATGCCTGCGGCCTTCACAAGGTCATCAGTACACCTACGCTACGAAAACACACGGATCACGGATGTACTGCACAGTTACAGTTAAAAAATAATAGTCATACCCGGAGTAGGCCTCATGGTTCCCGGCGTGCACCAGACTCACCACAGCCGCACACAATATCCACAGTTGTCTCGGCTCCATCGCTGCTCAAGACCGTCCTACTTATAAAACCAGTACAAAACATAAATGTGCTGCGGTTTTTTATCGTAATCCTTCAATTTTATCGTCATTATCTTTAATGATTTTCGGATTCCAATTAATCGATGGAATGATAATGTCACTTTTATTGTTCGATAAAGGCCGATAATGATTACACATTTTTTTTTGTGTTAGGGTACCGTATAGTTTGTATTTTCTACCATTATCATCACCCCCCACAGCCCAACTTCACCCACTGCTGAGCACAGGCCTCTATTTTCTCGTGCCAATCCCCACGCTTCTGCGCCAGTCTCATCTTGGTTCTACCCGCGATGGTAACAATATCGTCCGCCCATCTCGCCGCCGGACGACCGACACTTCATGTTCCAGTTCTAGTTTTCGATATCGGAAAACCAGTTATGGAACTCAAATTGAGTAGGGCAGAACACCTGGCAAGGCGCAGTGATGACAGGTGGAGGCAGTGATCGAATGGCGTCCAAGGACTGAATATTCTATAATAATAATAATAATTTATTTATTTTCACTTCACGATTCAAACATTTGTGTAGCCCTGGCTCTTGTTCGAGGAGTTCCTGGGTCTATGGTCTGTCTTGATTTTGTTTTTTATTCTTAAACAAAACACATAACTGACTTTCAGATCTTATCCTAAAAGCATTACACATTATGATTGGCTGTTTCGTGCAGACTATGGCACCTGTATAAAATATTTACGAATACATAAATTATGTAATGTATAAAACTACTCAGTTGTTAATAATCAGGTATATTACTTACATTAAATAAATATGTTGTACTGCACTGCAAGATTACACATTAGACTTATTTGTAAAAGATTGTAATAAATAACATTGATATAATATTTTTTTACCATGACAGAATTATAAAAAAATATATACAATATAATTCAGATATCATGATCAATAGGTAAAACAACATTATAATTATTAAGATTGAACAATTACAAAAATGGAAATTAAAATCTAAACGGTTATTAGAATTAAATTGAAATTAAAATTATGATTAAATGACTGATTTCACAAGGGACCTCCAAAGGGGGGATGAGATCCTATCAGCCACAGTGTTCAAGGTTTCGTTGCGGCTGCCACGCATTCTGCAGATCAGGGATACCGTCCTTTTGCGAATGATGGCATGAAAGTCATCATCAGCGTCATTATAATATCTATAATGCAAATAAACTTCGTATACTGAGAGTGATCCGTTTTAGATTAAACTCCATTCCGAGTGAACTTAAAACAGTCCGGTCATGGAGTCGCATCGCCTTTGTTACTCGTATAGCAGTCTCAACGGATTAATATTCTTAGTTTAGTCACCCATGAGGTGGCATCTACAACGCCACCTGCTAACTATGCATCATACTGATGTCACGCAAAAATTTTGCATCGCGTAAGCTGAGTCTACTGGGCAACTAGCATATCCTAATTATATACAAGGTCCCGATATCAATCTTCGGGCAGTTGCTCACCAGACACAATGCCCGTCTGGTCTGAGGATCCCCCCCCTTTTCTACAGAGGATGAGTTAACTTTAAACCCTGTTCCTCGTACCTATATACCCAATAAGAAAGTGGATTCTACTTTTCAGCCAGTGAGTAAAAAAAAACAGCCTTTTTCTGTTTTGTCAGTTGCTTTATTTTTCATTTGCTTACTTATATCGGCTTACCAAACATTCCTATGGCTCTTGATGTTATGTTACCAAAAATAATTGAGTTTCAAATTTCAAAATTGTCATGGGCCCCGTCTCTCATGCGCAAAGTCATGAGTTCAAATCTGGGCAAGCACCAATGTGATATGTGGGATAAATATATGATAATTTTGCATAATGATTAAAATGTCAATCAAATATCTGTTGTGGGCAGTTATGAGTCTGATCTGTGAAACAAATAAAACTCGTGAACACAATTTAAGAAACAGTTATAAGTACAATGTTTTGTTATCAAATTCGAGTACCATCCATTACTAACAGAAACAGACGGTAGAACGTTGTAGTAATATAAATAAATCTTTCACGTATATCTCAGGTATCTTGGGTAAGAAAAATCTGGAACGGTATTACTTAGGACGTTGTTTTAAAGTTTCTCTCGTTGAAACGATTCTGCTAAGTCTTAGCGTTTCGTACGTGAGACGTGATACATGTGCGCGAACTAGTTGCGTGGCACAGACTGAACGGAGGGAAAAGATCGCGAGCCTGTTGGGCTACTCATGAGTGCGACGAGATAGTATTTAATAGGGTGTCCAAAATAAAATCGGCGGAAAAATGGAGAAGTTACACGCTTTTGATATTATTCTTCTATTTGTCACGCAAAACGATCACGGTACTGAAGGACGCGAACTAACAATGGCTGTGTTGTGACGTAAGATCACAGCAGTGAGGGCTGTCTTTGTCTAGCATAGACTTTAAAACGCATAGAACATTTAATTTTTTACTTTGACTTTATTTATTTCGAATAATCAAATTAAAAAATCCAGTCAAGAAGGTTATTGCATCATAGAATATTGTGTAAGAAATAAAATAAAGTGAGATGCACAGTTGACAGTCATAAACTATTGCATGGAAATAGAAAACATCCAATTGAAACATTGCATTGTTGCTAGAAGACAGAAGGCCACCCGGTGGGGCACCTCCTGTGCACAGTGCATGTATTGTTGTTGGTTAAACTGAAGGCCACCCGATGGGGCACCTGTGCGTAGTGCATGTATTTTTGCTAGTAAAACTGAAGGCCACCCGATGGGGCACCTCTGCGCAGTGCATTGTATTGTTGTTAGTAAAACTGAAGGCCACCCGATGGAGCACCTGTGCGCAGTGTATGTATTGTTGTTAGTAAAACTGAAGGCCACCGGATGGAGCACCTGTGCGCAGTGTATGTATTGTTGTTAGTAAAACTGAAGGCCACCGGATGGAGCACCTGTGCGCAGTGTATGTATTGTTGTTAGTAAAACTGAAGGCCACCCGATGGAGCACCTGTGCGCAGTGTATGTATTGTTGTTAGTAAAACTGAAGGCCATCCGATGGAGCACCTGTGCGCAGTGTATGTATTGTTGTTAGTAAAACTGAAGGCCACCGGATGGGGCACCTGTGCGCAGTGCATGTATTGTTTTTAGTAAAACTGAAGGCCACCCGTTGGGGCACCTGTGCGCAATGCATGTATTGTTGTTAGTAAAACTGAAGGCCACCCGATGGGGCACCTGTGCGCAATGTATGTATTGTTGTTAGTAAAACTGAAGGCCACCCGATGGGGCACCTGTGCGCAATGCATGTATTGTTGTTAGTAAAACTGAAGGCCACCCGATGGGGCACCTGTGCGCAATGCATGTATTGTTGTTAGTAAAACTGAAGGACACCCGATGGGGCACCTCTGCGCAATGCATGTATTGTTGTTAGTAAAACTGAAGGTCACCCGATGGGGCACCTGTGCGCAGTGCAAGTATTTTTGCTAGTAAAACTGAAAGCCACCCGATGGGGCACCTATGCGCAGTGCATGTATTTTTACTAGTAAAACTGAAGGCCACCCGATGGGGCATCTGTGTGCAGTGCATGTATTGTTTCCAGGTATCTCCAGAAGATGGCATGATATATCTATCATATCATCTTCTGGAGACACTTAGTATTCCCAGTATTTCTCGTACTCCTTAAGCTGTGCTGTGTAATTATTATTGTTTCAATTTTTTTATGTTGTGTATTAGTTAATTATACTCACATAGTTATAGTAATTCTAAAAAAATATGGGTCAATATGGCCTGAATTTAAGATGAACAAATAAATAAATAAAAACAACTATTCAGCAAATTGGTCAAGAAACAAAATAAAATAATAACAATAATATTTCTTGGATTTTGTTTCTATTCGTTGTTTGTTTGTGTAGTAAATAATATTACTACACTTTTAATTAAACCCAAGTTACAAATCAACTAAAAATAGAGCACGATTTCTAAATAACAAAACGTTTCACGTTTTAATTATAATAACGGAAAATTTGATAGAATAGAAAAAAAGAAAACTAAATAGAGAACTAGGCAAATAGATAAGGGCAATAACTAAACTGATTATTATAAAGACGTGAAATTGTTTGTTTGTTGGACGAGGTAATATTTGGAAATATTGACACCACATACTGGAACTTTACTTTGTGTATTTAATTTCATCACCACTGCTATCAAAACGGTGAAGGAAAACATGGTGATGAAACCGACATATCCAAGAACCAAAAATTCGAAGACATGTAATATCCGTCAACCTGCACGGGGCCCCGATGGTGGAGTACGACCGGCTGCCTCTCACAGAGAGGAGGCCTGTGTCCCAGCAGTGGGAACATTATAGGGTGATTATGTATATATGTTATGTACTGACCCCATTACAAAAATTCTCCCACTGATAGCGGGTATTTCATAAATAAGATAATAATTATCTATGTACTTAATGATAATCCGATTGATAAGACTGATATTGCGCACGATCCACACTTTCTGCTGATAATTACATAATTAGTTTGGTGTTTCAGGTCACAGCTATCCATCATGATTATTATTTTGTTTTTTTTTTGTCTGTCTACGTGTCTACCTTTCTTTTTTGTTTTTCCGGGGAAAACCATTTAGAAGGCTGAACTTCAGAGATATGACTGGAGTGGGTTTCTCACTGAAACTACCACGGTCACCATCAGCACAAGGAGAGGAGCACCGTGTCCTCTGAAAAGACTATCTTCAGAACCCTTCCAATTTAACGCCTTTAAGGGCACTTTCCTGGGATGTTCAATGACCTATCTCCAAACACTTCGGTTTTGATTTAGTAATTTTATTTTTTTGCCTCTCTCGTTTGTCTTGTGGTCACAAGCGCTACTGCTGAGGATGAGATAATTCGATTGCCGAGTCAGGCTAAGTGATATTAGGATTTTCCATCTGAAATTTCTCAGTATAGATAATATTTTTTGTAATTGTGATTGTGATTATTTCACTTCACAAGTTCTTGCACTATACACAATAATATTAGTTTTAATTTATCTTTTAAGGTCACATAACCTTCCATCATATGTCATAGTCTGCATAGTCGCCACAGACATCTCAACTGTCAAACGTCAATGCGTGTGCGCGGGAAATTATGAATTAACATAATGAAGAGGACGATCTTCATTTACATTTACACAAACCAATTGTAAATAAGTTGCCATCTGATCACAGTGCCCAAACAATAACATTTTGCTCCTACATGCCTTTACAAAAAATTCAAATAAGGTTTAGGCCAATTACATATAAAAATTTGGAGAAATTAAATAATTCTTTGGCCAGTACATTATGTGACCAAAGGTTTAATAATATAGATGACACAAATGAGTTCTACGCCGAGTTCTTTTCACTATTAAATATTCAATTTAATAACACTTTTCCACTAAAGACTAAAACTATTTACATAAAGTTTTTATTTAGTGATTGGGCGACTCCAGGTATTCGTAAAAGCAGGGAAATCTTTTTGAACTTTTGAAATACAAGCTTTCATCTGTATGTTGCAAAGTATTCAAAAACTTTTAAAATCGTGTGCAAAATAGCATAAGCGCTTTATGTTAGCAATAAAATAAAATCAGCTGATGATAAATAAAAACTACCTGGCAAATAATAAATAATGAAACAGGCACGAAAAACAGCGTATTACAGAATTTAATTTAGAGACTGTACAAGGCCCCATCAACTCAGATGTAGAAATAGCTCAGGAATTTGAAAAGATTTTTACTAACATTCCCTTTAAAACTACTGAAACTTTGAATTCATCACCCGCGCTTTCTGCTGCCTTACTTAAAAATAATGTAAAGGCATGCCCTTTGGAGTTTAGGTTTCAGCATACAAACCCCCAAGCTGATATAAAAGCTTTTAAAGATCTTAAAATTTAATCGAATTATATATGTCGCAGCGATGGCATCACTATGGCTCCATCTTTTATTTTGATTATGAAAATAAGAAGCTACGTCAATGTAAATTAATCAAAACGGAAACGTCAAGTATTACACTTGGGTAAGGTCGATACGGCTGTGGTGACATTTAATTGACAGCCGTCACATGACGGACGGTAGACATCTGTCAGTCACCGACATCTGTCATCCTGCGGGATATATGACGGTGACGGTGAGAGCGGGCGGACATTATTCTGAGAGACGCAAAGGCGAATGGTTGTGTTTTTTTACTGTCACCACGTGCTGTATCGAACTTGCCGCTTTTCCAGTTTTAATCTGTTCTGATCGGCTTAATCATTGTACTTTTTTTGTAATTAATGTGCGTGAGTGATTAAATACACAGTTACTTAAAGTTTTCGTAGTATTATTTTTAGTCTACGGCCATGTATGACCACACTGGTAGCGAGGCGCCCCATCTAACCTCGTTATCAGAAGTGGGATGTAACTCTAACGACCCACATGGTGCGAACGGTGAGACGAACGGGAATTCGTGTAATAACGAAACACGTGCTTGTGAAAGTGGCAAAAGTGAAGAAAAATGGCTTCTACTATTAGAACAGCAGAACCGCAATTTTCTGGCTGCTTTACGAGCAATGCAAACATCATCGTCAGGCACGGATCGCCTTCGCCTGCCGGATTTCGACCCAGAAAAATAGGACGTTGACTCGCGTGCCTGGGTAACAACTGCAGACATGTGCGTGACAGATCAACATTGTCAAGGCGCATCGTTAATGATCGCGTTGAGTCGCGCGCTCAAAGGAGAAGCTTCAACTTGGCTCTCATCTGTGTCTTACCCTGGCATGACCTGGAGCGAATTCAAAGCGCTGTTTGTAGCAAGGTATGACTGTCGTGATACTACCGCCTCTTTTCTAATCAATCTAAATAGCAAAAAGCCAAAGGAAAATGAGTGCCTAGCCGCATATGCTGCTACCCTCATGACTTCTATAATGTCTAGATGGAACGGCCTTACTACGGAACAGATTGCGATCGCTACAGTTTTGGCTCATGTTGCGAAGATCGATCCGCGTGTGCAAAGACTGTCATTTACCACAGATATTAAGACCCGTAGTGAATTACAAAGGGAGTTAAAGGCTGTATCGTTTCTGAAGAGGCACGCTTCCTCTAGTGATGATCGTGATGGTGTTGATGCGAAACGACTACGACCAAATGGACCGCCTACTATTACCAAATGTTTTAGCTGTGGGAAACTAGGCCACCGGTCGATACATTGTCGCGCTAACCAGGATCTGAAGCCACGAGAGGATCGGTTTAGACCCAAAACCCCATACAAAAACCATAGCTCGAGTAACGAGTCCACAGGGAGGTCTGACTGGATTACCTGCTTCCAATGCCATGAACAAGGACACTATGCATCCAACTGCCCCCAACGAAGCAGCAAAGAGGTGAGTAGCAGTGCTGCAGATGGTTCTTCTAAGGAAAAGCGAGTGGACGTATGCATCGTCGGTGCACCAGTTGGATCTTCACGTCATTCTGGTGAGCTGTATGCTTTTAATTATGATTCGGGTGCCGAATGTTCATTAATTTAAGAATCTGTTTCATAGAAGTTTAGTGGTAAACGATTTTATGACAGCATGACTATGACTGATATTGGACAAACCTCTGTAACTTCGACTATACAGATTTTAACTATTGTTGAAGTATACGGGATAGTTTTCGAAGTTCTTTTGCATGTTTTACCTGACCATTGTTTGCGATATAGAATTGATTGGACGAGAAGTTTTAGGTCTTGGTTTGGCAGTATACATGTCATCGGACAAATTGAGATTTCAGAAGCTTAAAGTGGTTGAGACTTGTGAAGTGATTGATAACAACGAGACTAATTTTGACTTGATTGACACTGACGTTCCTTCTGAAAATAGAACTCAACTGTTAGACATTATGAAATCTTTTCAACATTGTTTTATCACTGGTATTCCTGCCTCCTCTGCTAGTATTGATCCTATGAAAATACGTTAGATAGACCCCTAAGAAACCGTCAATCGACGCCCTTATAAACTAAGTCCGGAATAACGACCGGTTGTAAGACGTAAAATTGAAGAGGTGTTGAAGGCTAACATAATTCACTGCAGCTCAATACACTCAACTCGGAAAAGCTAAATTGAAGCTTTTTTTTTTCTGTAGGTGACTTTGTTTTGTTCCAAAATGAAGAGCGCAATCAGACCAAGCTTGACCCTAAGTATAGAGAACCGCTATATCCTTAAAGCTCTTAACTCAAACCGAACTTACAAATACGCACATGACCGATTACGAAAAATGCCTGACGGTGACAATCATGACGACAAAGACTCTGACACTGACAAAATCGATGAGATGAACTACGATGATGAAGGAGATGGACCTTCGAGGAATCTAATTGACGAAGGGGATGGACCTTCGAGGAATCTAATTGACGAAGGGGATGGACCTTCGACGAATCTAATTGACGAAGGGGATGGACCTTCGAGTCATGTGTTGTAAAATAGTATGCAAGTCGCTCAGATCGCATGCATGTCCATGCCATTCGAAGGCGTAGGCGTAAAATCGGGCCTCATTTCCCGTCGCAGTGCGGCCACAAAGGTGTGTGGCGTGCGTTTGGCTTGGATATGTAGGTGCTCGCTGATGATACCGCCGGATGGAGGCGATGTGTTGAAATGGGTACCGGTTGGAGGTAGCCCAAGTGGCCGGATGGAGGCTTAAGTGTTGAATTGTAGAGTATTGCATACTGGATTGCATTTGAATGCTTTTGACTGACTTAGTAGAATTTTGACTTTTGCTCGACTGCTTAATTAATTTTTTTCTTTTCTTGGAGAGATTATTGATGATTTGAGATAACATTGGCTAAGCTTTGCATTCTGTAGAGTCAAAACGAATAATGTTAAACCCTCATGATATTTGAAATAAATTATTTTGTTTGAGTACCTAAGTGTTTACATTATCCTGACTAGTCAGTCAGGAAGGCCGAGCTAAAAAAATGTTACTGTGCGAAGGTATTTTCTTTTATTTCAGATTCCACACACGAGGACGTGTGAGTTGTCATGATGGCCGTGTCGCAGCGATGGCATCACTATGGCTCCATCTTTTATTTTGATTATGAAAATAAGAAGCTACGTCAATGTAAATTAATCAAAACGGAAACGTCAAGTATTACACTTGGGTAAGGTCGATACGGCTGTGGTGACATTTAATTGACAGCCGTCACATGACGGACGGTAGACATCTGTCAGTCACCGACATCTGTCATCCTGTGGGATATATGACGGTGACGGTGAGAGCGGGCGGACATTATTCTGAGAGACGCAAAGGCGAATGGTTGTGTTTTTTTACTGTCACCACGTGCTGTATCGAACTTGCCGCTTTTCCAGTTTTAATCTGTTCTGATCGGCTTAATCATTGTACTTTTTTTGTAATTAATGTGCGTGAGTGATTAAATACACAGTTACTTAAAGTTTTCGTAGTATTATTTTTAGTCTACGGCCATGTATGACCACACTGGTAGCGAGGCGCCCCATCTAACCTCGTTATATATATATCGATTAAAAGTTTGTAGATCTCTCATCGAAACCATTGCGCCCTATTTAGCTTTCATATTTAACACCAGTGTAGACCAAGGAGTCTTTCCGGATCTTATGAAACACAGTAAAGTAGTTCCATTGTTCAAATCCGGTGATAGCAAAGAACCCAACAATTATAGGCCTATGTCAATTCTACCAGTTCCCAGTAAGGTGTTTGAAAAGTTATTGCTTAATCAAATGTTACGTCACTTTAATAAAAAATCCATCTTTCATGAACAACAGTACGGTTTCACCAAAGGGCGTTGTACCACTGACGCTGGTGTCACCCTAATAAAGAACATTTTGAACGCCTGGGAAGAAGCATAAAATGCCATTAGAATATTCTGCGACCTCTCTAAGGCGTTTGATTGCGTAAACCATGAGACACTTCTGCTGAAACTAGAGCACTATGGGATTAGAAATACAGTTCTTGATCTACTAAGATCATACCTGAAAGATAGAAAGGTTAAAGTTCAAGTAAACGGCATGAACTCATTAGGGTCTGAAATGACAATGGGCATTCCTCAAGGTTTGATATTGGGTCCATAAAAAAAATAAAAAATCATTCATGTAATGATTTACCCAAATTACTGCAGAATCAACTGAAGATGGTGTTATTTGCAGATGACACATCATTGATCTTTAAAGTAGGCCAATGGTCACAAAATCTTGACGACGTGAATAACTCTATTCTTCAGGTCCAAGATTGATTTATGGTACATTATTTGGTACTAAATGAAAAAAAAACCAAATGCATTAGATTTCAATAACGAAATGTTAGAAGTTGCGAATGTGACATCATATTGAATGGAGAAAAACTAGAATTTGTTAATCAGACGGGTTTTCTGAGAATCACGCTAGACGAGAAATTACAATGGGGACCCCATAATTATAACATCTCTTGCGGTTAAGCTCGGCCGCTTATGCTGTTAGGAAGATAAGACAGTTAACAGATGTAGAAACCGCGCGTTTGGTCTATTTTAGCTACTTCCACAGCATTATGTCTTAAGGCATTTTACTGTGGGGTCGGGCTGGTGACATTGAATCGATTTTCATTTTGCAAAAGAGAGCTGGTGCTGTCAGGACCATTTACAATCTACATCGTTGTGAATCTCTTAGGGAACTATTTAAAAAGATTAATATTATGACGGTACCTTGCCAATTCATTTATGAAAATATTATGTATGTAAGAAAAAATCTACATCTTTTTAATAAAATAAGTGATAGACATAATTTTAATACTAGAAATAAAGATAAAATAGATTAACCATTTTTTAGATTATCTAAAGTACATACATCTTTTATGGGGTACTGTGTTAAATGTTACAACAAAATACCTTGTGGTATATTGAAATTAAATGAAATAAAATTTAAAACTCATATTAAAAGTACACTTTGTACACAAGCATATTACAAATTAGAGGATTATATCCTAGATAATAATGCTTGGAAACATGCTGGTCCTGCTCCATAGGACAATCTAGAGTCTAGACAAAATCAAACTGGTTGTTAATTTAGTTGTATAATTTATAATTTTTATGACACTAAATTATTACTTGTGAAATTTTGGAAATATCATTTACTTTTCAATATTTGTAAATATGTGAGCACCATATATCTATCTCATAATTAATTTACCTGTCATGCGTTATATTTAATTATTTTTACCTATTGTGGTATAGTAATTTTATTCTAGGTGCATCGTCTTCACATATAATTAATGTATACATAATATTGTAAAACATTTTTAAAAGAGTAACGGTGGAGTTTCTTGCCCATTCTTCTCCATACGAAACTACCTTATTTGGAAGGGGCAACTAGAATCAATTCTATTTTTTTTGTAAATTTTGACGTTCAAAAGTGCCTTTTATGTGCCTATTTGAAATAAATGATTTGACTTTGACTTCAGTAGCAGTCCAGAGTCGCTCGCCCCCTATCACATGGGACTTAAACATAACTGATGAAATGTGGGTGTACATCTCTGCCTAACCCTTTGGGGAATACAGGTGTAATGTTATGTTATGTTACGTTATGTTAGTTTCTATTCAGTCAGTCATCCTGTCTGTCGGTGTGTCACCCGTACAGTCGGCAACATAAACTATCGGCGATATTGAACCGCGTCCGAGCGAGTTTTATCCCGAGCGTGCCTGAATCCGGATATTTTTAACGTTATTAACTTTTGAACATTGCTTTGAGATTGTTATTGGAGTACGGACGGCATTGTTTCAACTTTTACTGCACGTTACAACGGGGGGTCGGTATGCACTGATTAGATTGATGCCTGGTTTTGACTACCGTTAGGTAAAATGTGTTTATGTTATAGTCTGCTAGGCTGAAGAAGGATTGAGTAAGCGAGGGATGTCGGATGAATCTGGACAAGGTCAGAGTCGTCACGCACTGGTTGCCAGAAGACGTTGCATCGCCGTCGAGAGAGGCCTTTTTTTTGTTTTCGTGGGAAACCCTTCAAAAGGCACCCGACCGACCACCCGAAAAATCCCACACCACCGACCTCCCTCCCCAGAGGGGAGGAAGGTCGGTGTTATGGGATTTTCAGCTCGCTAAAACCGACCCGGTGTTCACCATCAGCACATAAAGACGGTCCCGGTTCCTCTTAAAAGACCAATTCCGGAACCCCCCCTGTGCAACGCTTATAAGGCACATCCCTGGGGCGACTGTAAAGAGCCCTCCCCTATGCCTCGCTATGCACGGCAGCACGTGACCACTGTGCCACCGTCTTTCCTGGGGTCACTCGGTGGGCGGACAGAGTCGCCACTCTGTGCGCCCGCGACCCTAAAGGTCTACCTACCTTGGTTGGTAAGCAGGTTTCGGCGTATTAGGCACCAAGGTGGTTGCCTCCTCGATGCCTCCTTCTCCGAGCAGGATCAGCCTTCTCCCGATCCCGCTCAGTGGCCTCCTTCTTGACCATCATGGTCTCACAGAAGGAGGCTACTTCCGTCCAATTCTCTGTCTTTGCCAGAATAGCCCCCACTACTGCTGGCATAGACAGGTCTCACCCGATCCTGGCAACCAGAAACCGCCGCTCGGAGGCCCACACAGGGCACTCCTAGAGCGTGTCTTGTGCGGAATCCAGGCTGCCTCCGCAGTGGTGGCAATTTGCCGTGGCCTCTCGGCCAATTCTTTTCAGGTACTCACCGAAGCTACCATGTCCGGTGAGCACCTGGGTGAGCCTGAAGGAGATGCGCTCCCCTCTTTTCACCCAGGCTTTGAAGTGCGGCCGAACGGCTTCGAAAACGCGCATACTTGAATATTGCCCAGGCATTTGTTTAGGGTGCTGCTGGGGCTGTCAAGATTCTGCAGTGCTTCGACTATGTTCGCAGAAACCCACACTGATGGGTTTCATGCGCTTATAAGGAAGCAGTGTGCGTCGCTGCTGAGTCGTGTTAGGTCCAGTAGCAACAGTTTAATAAGCGTGTTCGCGGACAGGTGGGACTCTCCACTGCTGCGCCACTGGATACGTTTGCACACTACACTGTAAGCAGTGGAGAGTTCCTCCCGTTCCTAATGTGTGTAACTTTGCTTTTTATTTTGTGTGTTTGTTTTGTTTTGTTTGTGTTATTTTTAATGTGTATTAGTTGTTTTAAAATGTGTGTGTTGAAATATGGATAATTTTTCTGAAATAAATGTTTATTATTATTATTATTATTCCTTTTCTGTTGTTGAATACTTCTTCTCACTATCATTCAGTTTCCTCGAAGCATATGATATCGGATACATGATGTCTGTACCTTGCATAAGACAAGCCCCTAGCGCTTCTCCGCTGGCGTCAATATAAAGGCGAGTTAACACACATGTTTATCGTTTGAATAAAAATGCAAAATTGGTGGGTCGTTCATAAGATTTATAATTATATCAAATGCTTCTTGATGTTTCTGTGACCAAATGAATTTTGTTCCCTTTTTTAATAATTTTGTAAGGGGTAGTGCTATCTCACTTATATGTATACCTACATTATCAGCAAATAAATGATTTCTTTCTTTCTTTCTCAGCAAAATTATTTATAAATTTGCGGTAGTAAGAAAACAAACCCAAAACAGATTTAACTTGTTTCGTATTGGTTGAGGGTTTTAATTATTGTAATTTTTTGTTATCTAGTTTGACACCGTCTCCAGAGATTTCATGACCTAACACAGATATTTTATAATAACCAAAACTGCATTTGCTTGGCTTTAATGTAAGGTTTGCTTTCTTGAGTCGTAACATTATCTCTTCTAGAGCTTCTCGGAACTCAGAGAAATTCTTACCCCATATTAATATATTGTCTACATAGCAAATGGCGTTCTTGTATTTAATGCCCGCTAGGACTTAGTCCATTGTTCTTTGAAAAACAGCTTGACTTGTTTTCAGGCCAAATGGTAAAACATTAAATTCATATAAGCCTGATGGAGTGATAAATGCGGTTTTGTGTTTATCTTTTTCGCATAAACGATATTGCCAGTAACCTGAATTTAAATCTAAGTCTGCGAAATAACGCGCCCCTGATAAATAAATCATGATATCTTCAATAATTGGTAGAGGATAACTGTCAGTAATTACTTTTTTATTTAATTTTCGATAGTCTATACAAAATCGCCAAGTTTCATCAGGTTTTTGTACTAATACTACTGGTGATGCATATGCACTTTTTGATTCACGAATCACTCCATTGTCTAACATTTCTTTTACTTGAGAATTAATAATATCAAGCTGCTTTGGAGACATTCTATATGGTGGCCGATGAACTGGAATTTCATCGATTGTTTTAATGTCTACTTCTACTAATTTACAGCTACCTAAATCTGAGGCCGTAAAAGCAAAATTTTCTCTAAAAGAATAAAGAAGTTCTTTCAGTGATTTCCTTTCAACAATTTCTAAATCAAGATTGATATTAAACTCATCTATAGGATCTGAATTTTTTAATAATGAAAGAGCAAAGTTTTCATCATTTTCTTGTATTAGTTTTGTGAAAAAAATATAATCAATTTTTGAAATAGACTTTAAACTTCTTTCTTCTTTATAGATGTGATCATTTAAGACAATATTTTTTTATTTTTTTTGTCATAGTGATCTTGATATACCAAAGTGTTTGACATAGACGTATCATTTTGTTCAGAAAAATTACAAAAATCTGCACGAATGCACCCATTTAACGTTAAACAATTATTATGAAAATCGATAACGGCATTGTATTTGTAGAAAAAATCCTGACCGAGGATTAGTTTCTGGTTAATGTCTTTAATTACCACGAAACTGTTAACAAATACACATGAGTCCATAATGAAGCTAATCTTTGTCTCTCCGACGACTTTCAGACACGCACCCGAAATTGATCTTACAAAATGTTTCGCATGGTCATTGGTATACTTGAGCTGAAGCTCTAACATCTGTTGCTCTGATATGCACGAAATTGATGCTCCGGTGTCTATCAGCGCAATGTAGGCCTGATTACCTACAATAATATTGATATAAGGACCAAATTTACTTTTTTTGTTGTTCTCATGTGGGAGTTGTTCTTTTCTGGACACAGTCTGCACCTCCCTGTCATCATTTAGCGTCTGTGTCGTTGATGGTTTAGGTGGTCGGTGTGCTGTGGGTTTCTTGTACTACGGTTAAGGGGAGAACGATAATTTCTATTCGTAAACTGGTTTCTTGGTCGAAAGTTATACCTTGGGGTATAATATGATTCTTCAACTCGTTGCTCTCCAGATGAGTGTTGAGGGGTTGTAGTAGACGGTGAAGGCATGGGGGCTGATGGACTTACAGACATTGGGGATCTTTGGTTATCAATAGAAAGAGGATGTTCTATCCTTACTTTAGTTGGAACACCTTTGGGAGTTTGTATGGGTAAATTTATCCCTTCATAACGAGACTCTTCGAAAATTTATTTTATTTGTTCGAGAGTAGCTCGAAGCTCCGCTTTAGAAGCATATATCTTTGTTCCCAATTTTAACTTATAATCTATAGTAACCCCTTTTAAAAAAAATATATGAAAATTTTCTCGTCTGTAATTTTTGCTTTTAAAGCAATGTCTGCTAATGTATGGAAGAACGTGATAATGTCTTCGTTATTTTGTTGGTGTGCACTATAAAAAATTTCGACTTAGTCTAAATTGGAAGGGAATTCCGCTCTCAAGAGGTCGCAAATTGATTTAAAATTTAAGTCTTCTTTGTATATAAATTTGAAGTACGCGAGTGCTGGACCTTGTAAGTATGCTACTAAAATGAGCGCTAGATTGGTCTCTGGCCATTGGTTGATAGCCGCAACGAGACGAAATTGAGCGAGGAATTCGTTAAAGCAATTTGCACCAGTGCCTGAGAATTGCACGACGTTGGACATGGTGCAATAGTTGGTTATCACCACTTAGCTGAAGCTCCGGCGTGGAAATGTCTGCTTGGCTTTCCTTTAATGATATTATCTTCGCACAATATACAGCTTTGTGCACGCAACACGAGAAACGAACTTGTGCAATATTTTATTTGGCTCTGCACACGCCTTAAAAACAATGGGAGCTTGCGTACTTTTGCGCTTCGGCGCCTCCACCAATTGTGGGAATACTACGTGTATCTAATAATTACTAGGGGGACGTAAGCTAAACTACGTAGTATTCTTTAGAATGTAAATATATTTATCCAGGAATTATACAACGGCAGGCCTTAGCTCTGTCTGTCTACTTCTTCAAACAAACTACCATCACTTTTTCTTTTAGTATCTTATTTTAAACTTGTTTGACTGTTCGAGGCAAACCAACGATAATATATATCCAGCCAGTCAACATAAGGTTGACACATGGAGACAACCACTACAGTACTTTATGTGTCGGCCCACCTGGAGTCGAGGGGGACCTAGTGCGTTTACAGGAGTTTGGTCGGAGAAGGTAACGTACGAGGAACAATGGAAAGCTATGGAGGGGATCTATGCCCAGCAGTAAGACAACAAAGTTAGAAAAAAATACGGTTCAAATCTAGACTAGAAGGCAGTCATTTCGATGGAATACAAACAAGCTCCAGTAAACATAATTGGCTTATTTTTTATAGACGTAAGGGGTCAAAGATTTTCCAAAAAATCCATAATTTTAAGGTAGATACCAGACAGTACCAGCGGGGCAAGCGGCAAGCTTATTGGAACAAATTATGAGTTTAGGAAATCAATTGTTTTCATCTTATCATTATAGAGGTATGAGGAACAGGGTGTAAAGTTCACTCATCCTCCATAGAAAAGGGAGGATCCTTCGACCAGACGGGTGTTACGCCTGGTGGGCTACTGCCCGACGATATCGGGACGTTGTATATAATGCTAGTCGCGTGGTAAACTCTGTATGCGAGATACAGGATTTTGCGTGACATCAGTGTGATGCGTAGTTCGCATGTGGCGATGTAAATGCTGCCACATCATCATTGAATATCGATACCGACCACATCTGTGAACTTTCAATAGTCAATTTAATTTATCCTTGTATAATTCGGAAAATCCGTTTTTGTTTGTGATTAGTTTTCAACCTGGCTTGTTCAAAGGCCAGCCGTATTGGCCATCAGATTGTTCTGCCCGTCAGCCTTTTTTCCCAACTTTTACGTCAAACGTGCAATTTTAGTACCAAAAATTTAATGTTCTAAATGCAATTCTGAGTTGTAGTATTTGGCAACTGCACAAAGGCGTGAGACCTTTAAATTAGTCCCAGTTACTAGTTCTTGGAGATAATGAGTCGCGACACCCAACACTTATACAGTGAGTGTAAGGTCGCACTGATACAGGAGAATGTAAGGTTTACGTGATTCCAGATTCAAAATAATTATGTGTTGTTTTCTTTAATATTTTTTTCTACAATAACGAAAATATCAGAATTATGTCGGTTTTAATAAAAATAAACGTGTTTCCAAAGTATGCGTATTCCCAACTTGGATTTTAATATAATTATAAAAGATGAAAATAGGCAAAAAGAACATAAAAATGTGAATAGCATGATTTCATAAAACTAGTTTACTTTTCATTCAAGTAAAATGTGTTTTATAGAAAGCCATCATCGACATCATCAGCCTATATTCATCCACTGCTGGACGTATGCCTTTTCTAGTGCACGCCTTTGAGCCCAATCTCCGGCTCTCCTCAACCAGTCTCTGCCAGCCGCCTTTCACAAGTCGTCACTTCACCTGGCCGGCGGGCATCCCACACTACGTTCTCCTAAACGCGGTATCCCCTCTAGAACTCGTTTTTCCCAACGATTGTCGGTTCTGCGATATGAAGCCATATTCGTGTTCTATTAACTACTAACAATAATTCCAAGATCCAGTATCCATTTTAGCGTACAATAACATTACTCACGTCACTCTGTCTAGTTAGCCCCTAATTTAAATTAACAGTCGCATTAACTTGGAACACAATAGCACGAACATGGAAACTAGCCAAACATGAACAATACGTACAATAACGTACCTTTACAAATAATGACCTGTAGCTGAACCTTTGTTCCTCAACTCTGCCTTCCTTCCGTACCCTTGAGGTAGATTTTGTCCAGTGAGCCGGTAAGTTTGGGAGAAAACTGATGATCCTTTGCTTATTTATGAAGTTGGTTAATTAACTTTTTAAAGAGGTTGTGGCGCTAAAGAGTGGATGTTTTTGTATTGCTAAGATTACTGGATCAATGACAATTGAATCGTAGAAGTTGACACTTGACCTAATTTCTGTTGCCAAAATCTAGTTGTAAACTTTGTTTCGAAGGTTCAGACCCTTGGTGCAGCAGTTGTTTATGACTTTACCACTTTCTTTTTTGGCGTCGGCTTCGGCGTGATTCTTCTCTTACAAATGAATGTTTCCCTTTTACTGGATGTTATAAAGCGCAAATGTCAAAGGTTAATAAATACGACCACTTGCTTCAAACATTTTCTTTCACTTTGAATTTGCTGGAAATATAACATTTATTCAGGAAGGTTCTTTTAAAAACTTTCATAAATATTCGTTCACTGCTCGAGATAAGAGACGCAGCTTCAATATCTATTAGGAATGCAATATCTAACCCACTTCCGCTCTTCAGCTCAAGTTCTACCAACTTTACAAATATTCCTACTCTTTCGCTTCCTACCAGTTCATACAAGAATTTATTTTAAAGTAAAATACTTATGTGGAATTTACGCATGAGTAGTTCTTTACCGGGATTCAATTTCACAATATACATTTTGTTTATTACTTCCAACCTCGTCAGTATTAAAACCAATGGTTGATCGGCCTGTTTGGTCCTACAGTGGTCAGAGGGGCAATTCCCGTACTTTTAAGAACGTCGGCATTCTATTGTCCGTCTCAATATGTAAAAAAACCTCTATTTAACTTCCATTTGAAAATCCACAACGCATCACAGCAAATCAAATTAGCTGTTGTTGTTGATTTGCTTTAGAGCTGCTGCTCTAAAGCAAACCACACCACAAGCCACGAGCTATTCAAGTCCAAGTAACCAATATTTAGTAACCATATTTTGATTTAAAAGAGTGTCCATGGAGTTTCTTGCCTGTTCTTCTCCATAGGTACCTACCTACTAAGCTTTGGATTGGGCAACTAGCTTCATCTTTCTGACTGACCGACCCCTTGACAATTCAAAAGTGCCTGTAATTGGTTTATTTGTAATAAATGCTTTGATTTTGAGTTTGAGTCACCGCATTATCACTACTAAACTTATAAAACACCATCTGACAGACAGCAACGCAATGATAAAACAATACAATACTATACGTAGTGTGTGTATCAATACAAATACAGGTAATGATTAACGTGGAACTTCGCTCCGCTGAAGTGTTCGCTGCCATTCGCAACTCAAATGAACTCCATATAAATTATATTTATTTCCATTTTATTTTACGTCGTCTGTTCTGTCAATATATGGCCGTTAACTTTAAATTGAAACGTCGCTCGCAAACATTGAAATAAAACGATGATTCAATTATAGGATGAAAATCCGTATCTCGTACACTGTACGACCAACTTTTTAAATTAGGTCAATTCCTTTAGCTTCGGACACGATCTGCGATAGAGCAGGTAAGATAGACCTTATCACTGGTCAGAAAGAGATAGAGCATGTTCTTAAGTGTTAGGAGCGCAATTTAAAAGTTTGTCGTAAGACACAGCTAGGGATGGGCGCAAGACATTTGTCAACGCAGTCCTAATATAAATTGAGATAAATGTTGGACAAAATGTTGGAAGTTGGTGAATCTGTTTAGTGCCAACTTTTGAGTCGTCCGCGCGAATTTTATTTGACGACAAACGACTGAGTTGGATCAGTTAGTTATTGCGTTTACAATACTTATATAAAAGGCTGTTGAGTTGCTCTTTTTTATTTACCAACGGTTTTGCTACAGAGATTTTATTTAGTGAGATTACACAATGGCTTGTGTGCTTTTGTTACCCAGTTTTGTAACATGTTTACCCAACTGCGTGACACAAAGGAGGGTAATGTCTTTATCAGCCTACATAATTATGTATGTATGTTCGTTCCTTTGTGGCGGTAAGTCCCCTCTTTGAGGAATAGCTAGAGAGGCGCCCCAGCGTCCTCACCTGCCGCCTAACGCAGGTCCTCACCGGACATGGTTGTTTCGGGAGGTTCCTGTTTCGGATAAGGCGGAAGGAAACGCCCAGGCGTTATCATTGTGTGGATCGGCCGGAGGACACGGTGGAGCATACGGTAGAGATCTGCCGGCGCGGGCGGAGCACCGCCGTGTCCTCGTGGCGGCGATGGGCGGCGGCGATCTCTCGCGTCTCGACGGCGAGCAATGGGCAGCTCGCCGTCCGGTAAGGATCAGGGCCGGATTGACGGAGCGTTTTGTTCCACGCGCGCCTCAAAGAGATGTCAGCATAATTGACGCGGTCTGATAGGGCCGATGCCTGCCGGGGTCGCGGATTGATCGAAAGAGTTACCATGGCCCTGGCGCACAGGCAACTGAAGGAACACGGGTGGGTTTTAGTCAGTAAGAGTCTGACACGAATACAGCGGCAGAGGCCATTTGATAATTTCCGAAAAAAAAAAAGGTTGTCGTTGCATAGGTTTTTGAAACTAATTTTTAGTTTTCTCTAATAATTTTTCATTTTTAATAACCATTTAGAATTTATAACGATTTAAAGTTGGTTAAATAAATAATAAATGATTTTATTTCTGTAAGTAGATTTGTACAGACACTTTTACACGTCAATCATAATTTTTTAAACTAGATGAGTCGGCGTTTCCTATCTGACTACTCTGAGAAGAAAGGCCGAACACAAACTCAGATATCACTGTCTCTTTTAAAGTCCAGGCATAATCTTGGTCAGATCATGAGAAAACCATGTAGATTAGCGTCTGAAATGGTCTTTTGAGGAAAGAACCAAACAGTTTGTGTGGTCCTGTCCAGTCAGTGCACGCATTTTTCAGGAGCACCATCATGCAGTCCGAGGTATCTTTTTTTTAACAATAAATACATATTTCCTCCGACTGCATGAGATTGAGTGTGGGATTGGAGACAAAAATATGTCATCTTTTTCCATCTTCTTTATAGTTCTCTTTTTACGAAGCCGGGTTTTTTGATTTTTTAGATTTACATTTTTTTATGTGTTTTACAAACAGATGTTATGTTTAACTTGAAAATGTTTTAGTTCCGGAACTGAGATATTGGTGCCGATTCTCTTGTCACAAAATTCTCAAAACTAGACTAAAAATCACTAAAATTTTGTTCCTGTCAAAAGACGATTTCTCATTCTGAAATATACTAAAGTGACACAATTTAACTATATTTTAGTTTGACAGCACCAAGATGGTACTGAATAATTAGTTTAGTGAAAATGGCAATTTTGCTATTCTGAATTTGACGTTTTTAACCTAAAATTTTGGTTGTCTTAACTAAATCTGGCTATTTTTAATCGCGATTAAAAAGGTGTGGAATAAAATTAGTTGTCATGAACTAAGATTTACCACAACACCTCGACTTCAGGGGCAAAAACAGTACTGTATTTTTTTTTAATTTTGCTTATATCTCGAAAACGGTGTGTCCTATCGCAAAAATAATGAAAATTTCGATCCCCTTTATGAAACCCTTAAACCCATATAACTCTACACGAAGGTATTTTTTTTTTAAATATGTTCCGTGAAAAAAGTGAAAAATTCCATATAAAACACGCCGAGGCTGCCACCCATGCGCACCTCCGGCTCTAAAAAAAAATCACGTGGTAGGGTAAACAAGTAGGTACCATGTGGAGTCGCGATTGTCAAATTAAATTTTAGTTGCGTCAAAATGATTTTTAAATTTAGAGATATTTTATTGCAGAATAGCTCTAAGATTCTCATAGCCAAAAGTAAGGAATTTTAGTGATAGTTTAGTTAGTTTAGTTCGGTGTACAAGAGAATCGGCACCATTGTTTGTGTAATATTTATGTGGACAGCACCTAACAAAAATGTTATTTTAGTACGTCCGATGCTACAAATAATAATATATTATGAAGCGTTTATTTTGTGTACGGTCATTTTCCCTTTCCGGGTGGGCAGTGTTCCAAGGCTCCATATCTTATCAGCGGCAGTTGAATCAACATTGTCCTTCCTTCATCACATATTATCTATATATATATATATATATAAAAAAATGAATCCCTATTGCCCTTGGTCAAGCCATCACGTGTGAACGGCTGGACCGATTTCACAATTTTTTTTTTGTTGTGTTCGTTATTGTCAGGAGAAGGATCTTATGAAATAAAAAAATAAGGAAGTTGATCGGAACGTTACAAAATTTAAGAAAACTTAACGCCAATATTAATTTTACACAACTGTCAGTTGTTTGAAATAACTGTCAGCGATTGACAGAATGCGCGCTGTAAATATCGTTTAACACAGATGGATCGGTTGATAAATGAGTCGATAGTTTTAGTTTTAGTCAATAGTCAAAACTAAAACTAAACGACATATGACATTCATAGTTAAGACAGGACAACGTCTTTCGGGTCAGCTTGTTAATAATAAATAATAATAATAAACATTTATTTCAAAATTAATTCTATATTTGTTAGTAACAATGTAAACTTAAGAAACTAGTGTTAGTAATAATTATTCTAAGCTATATGGGCTATATGGCTATAATTTTACCTTACACCTTGGTAAAAATGTACGGACTTGGCTCTACATTAGATCCGATAACTTTTAAACAGTGAAAGTTTTATGTAAGTCTTGGGAACCTACTTTACATTAAATGTTTTTGGCGAATACATATTCATACACTCCAATTTATTGTATGTACACACAATATAGAAAGATTTACTATATTATTTTAAGACCATAGACTTCTTATAGGTTTTCCTGTAACATGTAAGCAAAGAAATAAGCTGTAATATGTAAGCAAATTTCAGTATTTTTTTCATATAGGAATAATAGTTTAATAGTTTCGGAGATAAGGGAGGGGGAATGTTTTCATATATTTTCTTGAATAACTTCAAAATTGTTTATTCCAAAATTATACAAACAATATATTTGAGACCCTCACTACAAGCCCTTTCATTTAATATGTCACACGGTACAGTTTGCAAAACTGTTGTTTTTATTTTTCGAATTTTCTCCCCAGAAGTGACCCCATATTCAATAATATTTATATACGTTACACTTCCGTATTTGGATCACAGAAATCCACGTGTGTACCAAATTTCAACGTAATCATCAGTCCTGGAGGTTCGGAGAAAACTGGCTGTAACAGACAGACAGACATAGGAGAGATCCTATAAGGGTTCCGTTTTTTCATTAGGACGTACGGAATCCTAACAACCAGTAGAAAATCATTTGCAAGCCGCTTACTTTCTCACAATCATTAAAAATTTTGTAGTTTGATAATAGGCAAGTTTTAAGGGGAGAATTTTACTGCTTGCTCCAATTATCACGAAAATTTGAATAATAATCATAAACTTTATTTATTCAGACTACATTATGGCACACAGCGTTACTTTACTAACACTCAAAAAACAATAATCATAGGGCCAAATAATAGAAACGGAACAAACAATATTTCACGAAACTTTTTTACAAAAAATACAACCGACTTCAAAAAAAACACTACAAAGTGAAGAATTACTTTCATTTCGGAAGTCGGTGTCTTTGTATCTGAATTTTGGTTTTTGCCACCGACTTATCATATAATCGACCGATATTAAGGTTATTTTTCAGTTTGTAGTGTCGGTTATTTTTTTTGTAAAAAACGTTTTTATTTTCACATTTTAGTGAGTCAGTTATTAATAAATCTAAGTTACAATAGCCTAATATCAACTGCTCATCACCTTGTACAAAATATTCCTTTTCCCGACGCAGGAACGTTAATTGTTGAGGAGTTCTCCTGTTAAGAACCAAAACCACTTGAGCCGATGGTGAAGCCACCATCATCTCCATTTCACCATAATTATGCATTGTGACGAGCATAAATTGCTTAGCAACCATATTAAAATTGAATCGCTACCCATGAAATACTTATTATTGAGAAGTTCCGCTGGCCACCTCTAGTCTTCATCATCAGTTCCACTTCACCGAAAGTTACTATAAAAAATACTCAAATCACTATACGTGTGCCTATAAAATTTGAGGATTTCCCTCGATTTCCATGGGATCCCCTCATCAGATTTTGACTTAGTGACAATGGGACCACCTCGAGAGCATATTCTTTCAAACAAAAAAAGAATTTTCAAAATCGGTCCACATTTGAAGGAGAAATCGGTGAAAATACATACAAAAATAAAAAAATAAAACGTACATACAGTCGAACATAATAACGTCCTCCTTTTTGGAAGTCCGTTGTACAGTTTGTATATAAAATCTCATTTCTTCGGGTTAAAAACTTTAAACTTGGCAATACTTATCTAGGTAGGTATAAATAAAGATTGTAATGATTAATTTTATTTTATTTTAAATTACCCTTTATAGAGGTTTTAAAGTTTAAAGGGGAAGAACAAAATTCACGTGGACGAAGTCGCGGGCGAAGAGCTAGTATATAATAATTATTGAATGAAGTATGTTAAATGTCTATAAGCAACAAAATAGCTCTTTAATCATTCAGAGAGGTTTTAACAATAAACTCATTAGAATTTGACGTCGCGTCCCGCTAAACAATTGTGCGACTCGTCGCTAGTAGTGGCACATAGTGACCGCTGGAGATTAACTGCGTCTAATATGCGCACACAAATCAACATGGCCGACATGTTTATTGCTTATTGCAGCCACCACCACCAACACCGACCGCTTTAAATAGTACAACGCTAATTGTATTCCGTTTTATGATTTTGGATGTTCAGTTTTTGGAGGCAATGATTTGCGTACCTAAACGAGGAACGGAACGGGGGTTTGCGTTCAAGGAGGTTGGTATCAAAATCGCTGCAGCACCTGCTTGCACATTGATAGAATCATAATTATTTTGTGGCGCGCTGTAAGGTTATTTTGGCGTGTGCCCAAAATCCGAACTACCACCGCGCCGCCGCCATCTTGGATTTTGAATACATTTCAAGTGAATTTCTAACAAATTGCACAAAATTTTACTAACAGCGCCCCGTTGTCATCGTCATTCGAGTGCCAAAAGATCCTTGCAGCAGTGTAGGTTCTGCCGGAATCCTTTTGTACTAAATAATTAAACTAATACAAAGACATTATGTCACAGTATGATTATTATTATACTGGGCTTTTGTATTAGGTAGGTAAATAGATAGCGGTTCCCGACTACTGTACATGATGTACTTGGCTTTGTCTCCTATTTCATTTATCATCTACGAAAATCACCTAGAAGCACTGACTGAACTTTGAACAGTAAATAAGTCCTACCGGTTGCCACTACACGTTACTTATTGAAACAACTCAATTTATCGCTTGGAGGCACGTCGAACGCGAAACCACAAATAGTACGTTACAGAAGGTTGGCTCCATACAACAAGCGAAAATGCATGCACTCATAGACATGCGTCTACGTACAGCCAGTGCAAGCGATCTGGCGAGCGGCATTTGTTTGACATAGTTCGAGATTACCGCCATACGTTCGCGTCTATGTGTGCGTGTGGCTGTTTTCGGTCCTTGTATAAAGTTGACATTCTGTACCTATTTATTCTGTGGTGAAATACACAGAGCACTCCGCAATCAGTAGTCATTGCAATAAAATCAACTCAGTCTCACTGCTGATCGTATTTTGTTTTACTTTGTATCGTACAGTTACATTACAGGGGAAGCAAATGTGGGGCTTATTTAATTTCGAAGTAATTGAGTGCTTTAAAGGTAAATGCATAATATGATTTTGTTGTAGCATTACTTACATTATAATAATTGTATGCTGATGCTTTATTCATTTTTGCTTAACTTTTAATTAATAAGGTTTATTGTTTTATTTCCCCTGACTTTTAACCTGTTTCCGGGAATCTTAGGGGTTAACAGGTTACAGGTTGTACTACGCTGTAACATAACGCCACGTTACTTACAGGTTGTACTACGCTGTAACATAACGCCACGTTACTTACAGGTTGTACTACGCTGTAACATAACGCCACGTTACTTACAGGTTGTACTACGCTGTAACATAACGCCACGTTACTTACAGGTTGTACTACGCTGTAACATAACGCCACGTTACTTAATTGCATAGGTTGGACATTGCGTTTCCGTAAAATGGATGCAATTGGAAAACTCGGTTAACCGAGTTTAAGAAATTAATTTCTACACCAAGAACTTTACAGTTACTTGAACAACATAACATCCCTTTTATTAGAACGAGGTTATGTCTCATATCTATCACTGTGCTATTAATAAGTATCTACGTACCTACCTATCAAACTAAATACAACCCGTACCTAGCAGAACTTAATTTGGAGCACCATTACAATGAACATAACTCACACTCGCCGCCGATAGATGGCGTTAGCGGCATTAGGCTGGCTACCCACGAGCCATCTCCGGTTATTACGCGCCTAGTGGATTTGTTGGCTGTCATTATAGTTCGGTAGTGCAGAAGACTATGAATCGTTTGTGTTTGACAGTTGCATTAGTGCAGGCGGGTGATGTTCGTAACATTTACAGTTGGTAGCTAGTGGCGAAATGTGGCAAAATGCGAGTAGGTAATTTAATTCAGCTATGGCTTGCATGCACTGATTATTTTAATGGGTGGACTAATGCTACACATAAAGTGAAAATATGGCTTTATGTCACAGGCATGAGGCAACATGGAAGAAATTGAGAGCTGTGTTACCACTGTTCATAATTTTAATAAACTTAAACGCGTTGTAGCATATTATATAGTGTCTGTTCAAACACATTAAATAATAAAGCTGAAGAATTTGTTTGTTTGAACGCGCTAATCTCTGGAACTACCAGCCGGATTTGTTTTTTTTTGTATTTGATAGCCCGATACCTCAGGTAGGTTATAAGCTATTTAACATCACACAAAAACAAAAAGGAGACGAGCAAAAACAAAAAAAAAACAAAAAAAATACGGGTCGACTTGAGAACCTCCTCCTTTTTTTTCGTCGGTTAAAAAGTCAGAAAGAACGCTAAGCGATAACAAAGTATGTAATAGCGCGGGCGCACGATAACTTCACGCGGACGAAGTCGCGGGCCGAACCTAGGATTAATAATTCCCACCCTGTATTTTGATAAATCCATATCTATACATGGATTTATCCATGGTGTTTTTCGTTTCGACTAAATATAAATCAGACTTTTTATTTATTTTAATGGTAGGTAATAATTCGTTTTCGTATGTAGATAGTTAACCGACCACAAATATTCGTTCTACTACATTTGCTAGAGTCTTATTCAACATAAACTTGTAAATAATAGTCATCCGGCTTTCGCCACTTTTACGAGTGTAAGTCGACATTCTAAAACATGGCTGAACTTTTTAAATCCAAGATTTTCCTTTTCCTTGGGGATTTTGTTTTCAAAAGAAGGAAAACTTCCAAAAAAATTCTTTCGGTCAATTTAAATTCTATTTTACGTGTCCACGTTTACCTGTGGTTGGATTTGAGTTCCTGAAGTTTTATTAAAATAATCTGCTTCGACAATATTACTTTTGACTTTTTCCGTATGCAAAATAACTGCTGAAGTGTAAACATATTATTATATTCATAAAATAACGATGTTTCCATTGGAATTGATGGGTATAATATTATCGTCTTCTTAATTTGTGTCATGAATTTGGGGTTTATGTGCAAAAGCATAGCCTATAAGTAGAATAGAATACTCTTATATATTTATCCCTTTATTATGTACACCATTTAAAAGTAAAATCATACTTATCTCGCCCTTATCCCAAAAAGTAGCATGCTATGTTATAAAATCTGCAGTAATGCGAATGAATATGATGATATCGACTAGACCAGTTTATCTTTCAACTGATTATGAACTTAAGTAGCTATTGGAGTTACCTACTCGCTGTGTCATTAGCAGAAGAGGTACAATTTATTTCTTCCAGAAACAGTAGGTATACACTGTACAGCTCGATTAAAGAACATAAATCAGATATGCAAATAGAGAAATACACGTTGCGAACATTTTCCTAATAACGTTCTCGGAAAAAAACATAGCAGGAACAGCGAAATGACAAAAACTCATTTGGCCAATGTCCAACGTGCACCTGCTAAGGGAATTTCTGAAATTATTATCCTAAAATTCTTGTTCCTTCGGCGAAGGATGGAATTATTCAAATTAATCACCTACTTTGAGAAGAATGTCGATGATCTTATTTAGTTCACTGTAGGTATCAAGTAACCTTGACAATTCGAAAGTGCCTGTAATTGGTTTATTTGAAATAAGTAAATGCTTTGAGATCGAATTTCGACATTTATTAAAATCATTGGTTGGGAATAGACGGATGGAAGCCCCGTGTAGAATATTGATGATTCAAAGCAACAGACACACTTACTTTTTATTTTACTTTGCAAGGTATTAGGATAGCTGAAAACATTATTTAAATCACATACTTTTTCTAAAGCATGAAAGTCTATGACTTTATTTTTGAGCGACTGTATAAATTATTCCAGTTTATAACAAAGACAAATAAACGAAATATTGTAATATGCGGCGACCTTAACATTGATACTTTGAAGCATAATAATACAGCACTAGATCTATAATGTGTTTTGCTCAAATTCAATTTTAAATTAGTAATTAATCAGCCAACTAGACTACCCAGTAAAACACGTATAGACAATTATGGACATAATTTGGGTAAACAATTTAAATATAACGTAGGTATTCAATTTTGCTATAGTTGACCCCACCTGTCAAACATTCTCAAGAGTCCGGTGAAAAGGATATGTGTTTTAAAGTATATTAAACGCTGCGACTATACAATAGAAAATATGAATAAGTTCAGGGAATAGGTATTTGCAAAATGTTTCTTTGCGATCCAAATACAGCCTATAATCTATTTCTGGAGACATTTACCGTACCGTCCGTTTGTTTTCCATCAAAACATATAAAATTAAGCATACACAAAAGACCACAATGGGTATCATGGGGAATCAAAACATGCAGTAAAAATAAAACACTTCGGTGGCGTTAGCGACTGGAACGTAATGAACAAAACAAACAGGAACTTAAAAAATATACAGCAATATATAAAAAAAAACACAACAAGTTGAAAGCGACATGGAAAATCATTAATGAAACAAGAATATGCCTAATAAAAACTACTGAAAGCATTCAAATTCGAAATAAAAAAGTAACACACCCGTACTAGATAGCGAAAGCCTTTAACAACTTTTTTGTAGACATAATAAAACCAATCAGTACGAGTAATAGACGCGCACAGATGACATCAAATATCTCAAAATTAAGTAATTCGATGTTTATGGCACCAAGTTATGAAAATGACATCAAAGCCATAATAAACTCTTTAAAAAAGAGCAGTGGTATAGGCAATGATGGACTTTCTACTAATGTACGTCTTTGACTACATTAGTGGACATTTGAGCTCAAATATTAAATTTAGAAGCATTTTTTCAATTTTGAAAATGTGAGTACCATCGATTCGTGTATATTGACTTCAAAGCATGGCAGTTGAGACTATGTCATGCTCACTTAAATGTCTCACTGTTGGGGGCGCGTGTGTTGGATCATTCGGTTCCCTACAAAATGGTTGAGCTGGATGGTGCTGACCCACGCGTCATGTTCGTGAACCATCAGTTGAGACTGGTCATCTGCCACGGCTTATTTTTATTATTCTTATATTTTTTAATGTACCAAGGATTTTGTAATATCTTGGAGTTTCTTGCTCGTTCTTCTCCATAGAGATGTACGTTTTGGAATGGGCATCTAGCTTTAACTTTCTGACTAACTAACCGATTCTTTGACAGTTCAAAAGTGCCTGTAAATGGTTTAATTTAAATAAATACTTTGAGTTTGATTCTAAATCTGTGCATAATACGCAGTACATAATATCCAACTAACCTAAAAACAACCGTGGTTAAACCATTATTGGAAGAAGCGCAATGGGCCTATAAATCAGTCTTACAGGCCCATTTCGCTTGTTCAAATAATATCCATGATATTTGAAGAATACATTGATGTACATATTTATAAATACCTAGATAAACAAAATATTTTGACAGAGGAACATAAAGGCTATCGGAAAAGTAAAACTATCAATATGGCCATCAATGACTTAAAAAAATGTTTATACGAATGTTGACAAAAGAATACCTGTTTGCTCAATACATTGTGACATGACTCAAGCCTTTGACTCTGTGGACCATCATATTTTATTAAGTAAACTGGACGCCTATGGCATTAGAGGTGAAGTCTTTAATTTAATAGAATCTTACTTAAAGAACAGGAAACAGTATGTTGTAAATTTCAACGAATCTACAAGTCTGAACATCGAATAATCACATATGGCGTATCTAAGGGCAGTGTTTTAGGGTTTCGTCTTTTAAATGATATGCCGAAAGTTATAAGTTACCCTATGTCACTAATTGCCGATAAAAAGCAACGTGACCTTTAATAGCACAAACGCTCCAAACTATAACGATGCAATTACTAAGACAATAACCTCCACATTACAATGGTTAGATAATAATAATCTATAAATAAATATTGCAAAGACGAAATTAACGATGTTTAGCCAACGTTCAAACACAAATATGATTATATACTAAGACATCCAACGCATAACACAAGTAAACGCATCTAAATTCCTAGGTTTAATAATTGACAATAAATTAGATTGTAAAACACACACGAAGGAGCTAACCAAACAAATTAGTAAGTCTGCCTATGCCCTATATAAACTTACCTCAGTGATGAGTGTGGATGCTTTAGTCGAAGCATGACTTGAAGGGTTCAATGTTGAGATAATTATGGTGTTATTTTTTGGGGGAATCCAACCAATAGGGAAATAATCTTTAAAGTACAGAAAAAGTAAATCAGGTCAGTGTTTGGATTACAGATCAAAGATACAGGTAAACCATTATTTACTAAATTTAAAATATTGACTCTTCCATCCTCATCATTTTTAAGTTGCTTTATTAGTTAAAACCAATCTAAAGTTGTTTATAAAATCTCAGACATTAATAACCGAAGTCGACGGGATAATAATAGCTTATGGGTAAAAAGGTCCCACACAGCATTAATGTATATGACGAAGAAGGTACGTCTCTCTCGTTATCATCAGCCATATTTTTAACTACTGTGGGCATACTTTGGGTAATGTTGGTTATGGCGCAATAGAAAAACCGCTTGCAGTTCAAATCACATTATAATTTACGATCAAATTAATCACACTTGTCTTGCGAATCACACACTGTAGGTAGACGACAAAACATTACGGAACGCGCGACAGTTTCTAAACGTCTTCACTGCTTAACCGTCAACAACAAATTCCGCTGTGCTCTGGTCATGCCTGAAGGAGCGTTATAGACTCTGTCCAGCGCCACCTGGTGGCACCGGCGTCCCGATTAGTCAAGTCAAACGATTGATTTAACGTATTTCCGACATATAAAAGTGTATTTTACATGGCGCCAGTCATATTTAACCGCTTACCAAAGTCAATGAAAGAATTGAACATGAGCTTATTTAAGAAACGGCTAAAATCCTTACTGGTCAACAAAGAATATTACAGTATTTCGGATTTTTTAACAAACAAAATGTAATGACAGAATGTTGACATGCTAATAAAATATAATTTATATATTGTTGTCCTTGACATAAGTTTTGTTTATTATTTATTTTATTTTAAATAGAACGGCCGAAGCCACTATTTACAAATACAAATACAAATACAAAATACAAATAGTTTATTTTCTTTTACAAGGTTTGTACTACATAGCTAGTGATAGAAGTGTCCTTTTAAGCAAATACATGCCAGTATTAGAACACTCCACTCTTCCGCAGCTTAAATTTTCGTAAAGTACATTCGCTTAAAAATGATGCCAGTGTTTACTATTTATATAATAGTGAGAAATTAAAACAAAAGAAAACCAAAATTAAATAAAACCAACACTAAAAATGAAATACAGAACACTAATATTTTCTTATACAGCTTATTCAAATAAGTGTGTTTTGTGTACGTTATGTGAGTTGGGTATGTGTGATATGTGTCAGGGTGTGTGTGTGTGTGTGTGTGTGGGGTGTATGTGCATGTGTGGAGGATACGTGTACGTGTTGCACTTGTGAGTAAGTGTACGCGTGAATGTGTGAATTATGATGTGTGCTGCAGGAGGGCCTCCGTGTCCTCATATTCGAGTGGTTTTATCCATTTAGTTATAAGTTTTTTACATACAGTTAAACAAAAAAACTAATATAATAATAATACCTATATATTTTTATATTTTACCTGTTACAGATCAATGAATTTATTATATTTTTATTTTAGATCAAAGTTTTACAAACCTTTATTTTTACAAAGATGTTTTACACGTGTTAAGCTTTAATTCATATTTACATTGTTTACATTTTACAAAGAATATATTATTTTCAAGATATATTTTAATGTATTTACACAATGAAATTCTATATTTTCTCCAACCGGGTTTTTTTTACTTTCTTTTTACAACTGTTGAATTTTTAGACTTTGTCATTGTTATGTTTCGGCCAGTCTAACTTAATGTTACTAGTTTAAGTTTACCATATTATGTAAGTTTTTAAGTTGTTAAAATGTTTAAAATTGATCAAAACTATAAGATCAAATTGTTTGCTACAAATTCGGACCTATAATGTAGTTCAAGAAGGACATTTCGTCAGTAATGTCCTTGGTGGGCGGTATGTTAATCGATATCATAATCGATCTTAATGCATGATCAAAAGCCGCTCATCAGCTCAACTAAATTAATTGTATTTTTTTCAAAGTTGTACACGACGTAACTAGCTGGCGTTGGCGTCAAATTATAACTCGCTATGGTTTCGTTACAACGATTTGGTTGGGGTCTTGTGAATTTTAGCAAATATATATACCAGCTTAGAACAGTATACAGTTTGGTTGTTATATTCAAACCCTCAACCCTACTAGTATACACACAAGTTCAAATTTAAGTACTGAGTACCATTCCTGGTGTTCGGTATTTAACATATATAGGTAGGTAAGCATATAGGTTTTTTTTTTTTTCAAACAATTTATTTAACCGTCATGCATTCTCTTCACAAAAATTCAAACATTCTGACATTATCATCTTCCATTCATTCGTAAACATATTATCAAGATCTGTGTTTGAGTTCAGGAGAGCGGTAATAGCAGCTAATGTCCGAGGAATAGGTGACTTGGAGTGTGCAACAGTACGGCAAGTTGTAACAGTCAGCAAATAGTGTTTACTGCCACGACAGTAATTGTCTGGGACAAATAGATTGCAGAGTTCATTATGTAGATCAGGAACATCTATAATCCCCCTGAGAATTTAAAATATTACAGTCATCTGATCGCGCAATCGTCTTACTTCTAGAGAATTGTAACTTAAGCAACCCCACAGGAATATTGACATTGGTATTGTATATTGACATCAGAAGGCCTAGACATATGGCATTCGCTTTGGAGCGATTCTATTTCTACAATCGCTATCGCTTTCGCTATTGTTTCAATCATACGAATCGAAAACTAGCGATAACGCTTGTGAAAAAGTGCCACTTGGCTACGCATCTCTATGGAAGTACTCGTTCGGCGCTGTCGATTAGTTTCATAGAATCCAATGTTGTTAACTTTGTCTAGCCAATTTCTATTCGTTGACCTATGACCGCGTGACATTTCGATAGCATAAAAATAAAAATAAAATTATGTCAGATGACTTGATCCATACATTACGAACCGCATATGTCAACCCCATACATTTTTTGGCTTTTCTACTAGCGTCATCGCTAATCGAATGTTACTTTGTCTAAGCCCTTAGTATTGTATATATTATTGACATTAGTATTGTATAAATAGTCTTACTATTTGTTTTCAATCTGTGTGTTGACACGTAATGTATTGGCATTTTTGTCATTTTATTTTTTTCTCGTTTAGATTGACGTTGACTTCTATTGCTTTTTATTATAAATTAATTTGTATTATGAAATGTGAGATTCTTTACAATTGTATTTTTTACTGTCCAGGCTTATTGTATTTTATTTTATCATTGAGGCTTGGCTGGCTTAATTACTTAATTACAAACATTTGAACGCCCTCTGCTCTAACATAGTGCATTATTTATTGTCTTTGTATATGCCATTATTGCTGTACCTATGTTAAACAAATGAATAAATGACTTATGTAATTACGTTAGTTAATAATGAGAAAAGTATCTATTAATTAAAATTTTCAAGCAATCGAGATTCAAGTTGAAAATAATGGAATAATTATTAAGTAGACTCAAATGGATTTATCCAGTCTAGTTACAATCCCAGTCCTAACTAATTAAGCATCGAATAGTTTAATTGAGTTGTTCAATAAAGATTCAGCTTTACATACATGTTTAAGTTCTGTTCAAAAAAATACACAACAATAACATTAAAATTATTATAACTTATCCAATCATAAGTTTGCAAAGAACAGCTTTTCAACCCCCATAACGTCTAAATCTATTAAAAACTCAAAGTTAATCAAGCGAATAAACTCTTCGACATATTACAGAATGTTACTTTTCCTACGAAACGTTAATATCTTGTGTAACCAGCCTGTGAGCCTTTGAGTTGCTCAGTGGGGCAGCAAAAATGTCCAATATCTCGCAATGGCGGGCGTCTTATTACCCGGCTAATTTGTATTGCCGCTGTATTGGCTGCCGGGGCGCAAGGAGCGTGACTTGTAGATTTATTCGGGCTATATGGCTGCCTTTAATGGGGGTGATATTGAAATGGTATTGAGCTGTTGGTGTAGAAAGATTAGTTCTAGAGTGAAGATTTCTTTAGATAATATATCTCTTAAACTTAGTCGGGGCAATTATAGCTGAAAAAATTATGAAGCCTTTTCCAGCAGCTGGCTACTCTTGGATTTCTCCTGTATCATGTTAGTTCCAGACACAGATGTGAAATGTAGATTATACCTACTATGGCTGACTACTCTTTAACTGAAATGTACAGAAAGCAGTCCTAGGATGTACCTAGCATTACTACCTGCTCATAAAATAAAATAAAAAACGTCGAACTAATCTGTTAAATGAGGCGCCCTGACGCGGGCGCTTCGCACCCTTAACCTTGTAGCAGAGGAGATAGACATTTTTGCTTATAAACGGAGTGAATTCACAAGGATAACATTGTGTTATGTGGGTACCTACTTATACCTAATTAATAAATAAGTAGGGTATACTAGTAACTTAGTTTAAGTTAATGACTGCTGCGTCAGTCCAATATATGAGCTTGTACGTAACGGTTGCGTTATTCATCTTCCCCCCCCAGCCCCCCCCAGCCCCCCCCGGTTATAACACATTGATTATCTGTACACAACATTATCTGAATTATTCTCTTCGCATTATCTTTTTGACTTAATTCAATCCTTTTGACATTTCTATAACTAACATTTGACTAATTTGCAATTTGAATGTTATCCTAATTCATTTAACTCAATGTGATATCTGAGAAGCTAACCAACACCCGAAAATGTATTTGTACGCCGGAAACGGCAGAATATTCTGAACTATAAAAATTATGGAACATCTCTGTAACAATATTCTGATACTACTATGGTATACAATAAGTTTAATAATTCTATTACTATTCTATTTAATAATAATTCTATTACTATGGTATATAATAAGTTTTAGAAAATAAGTTGTTATTATTAAATTTGCTTCACTATTGCATTGGGTTGTATCTGTAATAATAGTTTTAAGTGATAATAAAAAATAAAAATAAAATACCTATATATATAGACATATTTTTATATACAAAACATAAAAACGTTTACCTGATAAAAACCGTTTGTATCAATTCACGATCAAATAAAAACTAAACCAAGAATAGGATACAGATTTTTACATAAAAAAATATATTTCAACGTCTGCAAAAATAGTTCTAGAACAATTCGCAAGCACGATAGTTTCATTCGATTTCAATGTTCTTAAAACAAATAAAAACTGAAAAACTATCACCCTCTAAAAATGAGTCCACACGTTTGTGTACAGGTCAGCGTGTTCTGCTCTCAAATAAAATAACAAGAAGCATCAGCTGCCGTTAATGAAAACTAGTGTTATTTAAATTGCTTCCATTTTAATTATAAGTGTAGGCGGTTTCCGAGGGTTTTTATTGCTTTATTTGAAAGTAGGTACATTTCTAATCTACTGGGGATCGCCTGAAATTGATATAACCTTTAGAGAGGTATCTAGGGCTGGTAAAAATGGCCGAGTTAATGGTATGCGGTAAGAGAGGCATATGCACCATAGTACACTTGTATAGGCTGATGACTTTTTTTCTACCATTGCATGGTGGACGCAGGTCTTTTTCTATCCAAAAGTGTGTTTTAAATATTTAAAGTTTGTATTAAGAGGGCGCACACGGGTCCACTAGCGCCACTCCTTTAAAATAATATTATCTCGTGACTGAGAAGGAATTTTGAATAACGCCTCAATAAGCGCCCTCGGTAAGTGTGTCTAGAGTTTTGTAATACATTTTATAAACTTTCATATTGAGACACGAAGCAACAAAAGTCGGTCTAGAGGAATGTGGCCGCTTTTCTTTAGACCGACTTTTGTTGCTTCGTGTCTCAATATGAAAGTTTATAAAATGTATTACAAAACTCTAGACACACTTACCGAGGGTGCTTATTGAGGCGATATTCAAAATTTCTTCTCAGTCACGGGATAATATTATTTTAAAGGAGTGCCGCTAGAGAACCTGTGTGCGCCCTCTTAAAATTGATACCAAAATAAATAAGTTTAAAGAAATATAATATGTATGTGTCTATGATTTGGCCTTTTATTCTAAGGAATAATAGCCCGACAGCAGCAAAACGAGAGAATAATCTAAACAAACAAGAGCGAAATAATGCTGAGAATAAGTTTCATCCGAAACTACAATATTTTTATTGATATGTTCGCATTTCACAGACGACCCCCGAAGGATTAAGTACTTATCCCCGCTGTACAATGTTTTTGACAATAAATTCTATCTTTAGTAGCAAGTTCACCAACTATCACTGAACAGAAATGATCAGAAGGTTCACTCTTTTCACTCACACATAAATGCAAGAAAAACAAAAGAATAGCGAGTTTTTTTAAACTCACCTCCTCATCAATCTTACGTTCTGTAATCGAACATTTCGATTGGATTATGCACCGTTTTACGCCGTTCAGGGAAACCGTAAGACGCACCCTACTTGACAATGTCATTCTAATCTGCTCAAAAATTACACGACATTAACTCATGCTGTGGGAAAATTATAAGACATTCAGTAAGATTAATTCCATTTCTTCATTAATTTCGTGAAGTGGACCTTCTGTGCCACAGTTACGTCCAAAAAAGTTTCTCAAATAATATTTTTAGTGCGAAGACGAGTGTGTTATTTACGACCCCAATGCTGAACTAGAAGTGTAGTAAGAAAACAGCGAATAAAACTTTATTGTGGGCGATTTGACAAAAATATTGAACAGCCGAGCTCTGCGATGTGGCTCGTATGGTTGACGTTTAGGGCTTTATGATGCTATGTTCTTCAGGTTTTTCTTTGAAAGTTTTTGATGAATGAACCCACAATTTGTAAAATCTTCTTATATTACTGTTGCGCTTTTTGTCCTTTTTGTTCCGCGTTATTGAACTCAAATAGCAAGAAATAATACTATTTTTTAAAGTGGGGCATTTATGAATAGGAGAGGAATCTTTGAGTACATAGCACGTGCAGGTACGGAAAATTTCCTTCAATTTTAATGATGATCGTTCTGATCTAAAGCATTTTCGGTCTCAGTGGACCGCTATGAAAGAAGTATAATAACTGTCTTTGTGCGTGTGATTGAGATCTGTCTATTTAGGTATTTACACATAGATACATAAAATCACGCCTTCTTCTCATAGGGATAGGCAGAAACTACAGAACGCAACCTGCTATGATTTTTATATACACTTATTAGTCGCCTTTCATTCATCCTCTCAACTCAACATGACCAAACTATCTAACCATACTCTTTTAAATTTTTGTGTCTTTCTGTTTTTGTACCTAGGTACATAATTTTTATCCATTTTATAATGTTCTCTGGTAGATACAGCTCATTATCAACAGAGTTCGTGTACTTAATTTTACTTTAATAAGAAATCCAATACAGTCTGCAGCGAACATAAGTACTGACTTGCAGAGAACCGAATCCTTTATAAAATAAGCCAAGACCTTTTAATGTCGGCATCAGATATTCTGATTGAGCTTCAAGTATTCTTAAACAAATATTATTCTACATTGCGATTTTTGAGGTCCACCTACTACCCACCATTCAAAATCCAACCTTATTTTAATGCAGTACAGTTGGTTGTGGGTGGAGGGTTTAATTTCGTATCTTCGACAGTGTCCCATTTTAGCCCGTCAAAAAATTCTAATTTAATTCGCCAGTTCTAAGACAAAGGCCTTTAACCGTTTTTTTGGGTCGTTTCGGAGTAATCATAGGGTTGGACGAGCCGGCCATCTTTGTCCCACAGTGAACAGGCGTATTTACGATGGTAAGGGAGAGGTTATACTGCAGGGACTACTGAGGGCTAGAGCGGGTTGAGAAATAGATAAAAATAATATATTGGAGTGGCGTCCCTTGGCTGGAAGAAAAGTGTTGGTGGATTTGCAGTCCATCACGATTAGGACCTGGATGAGCCAGGCACAGGAGCGTGGAGATAAAAAGGCATACTCCAGCAATAGATGAAGTCTGGTTAGTCAAAAAAATTACGGTTCCTAAAAGAAAGTCCATACGTCATGTTCGTGAACGGGTGCCGTCAGTAGGGACTGGTCATGTTCGTGAACGGGTGCCGTCAGTAGGGACTGGTCATGTTCGTGAACGGGTGCCGTCAGTAGGGACTGGTCATGTTCGTGAACGGGTGCCGTCAGTAGGGACTGGTCATGTTCGTGAACGGGTGCCGTCAGTAGGGACTGGTCATGTTCGTGAACGGGTGCCGTCAGTAGGGACTGGTCATGTTCGTGAACGGGTGCCGTCAGTAGGGACTGGTCATGTTCGTGAACGGGTGCCGTCAGTAGGGACTGGTCATGTTCGTGAACGGGTGCCGTCAGTAGGGACTGGTCATGTTCGTGAACGGGTGCCGTCAGTAGGGACTGGTCATGTTCGTGAACGGGTGCCGTCAGTAGGGACTGGTCATGTTCGTGAACGGGTGCCGTCAGTAGGGACTGGTCATGTTCGTGAACGGGTGCCGTCAGTAGGGACTGGTCATGTTCGTGAACGGGTGCCATCAGTAGGGACTGGTCATGTTCGTGAACGGGTGCCGTCAGTAGGGACTGGTCATGTTCGTGAACGGGTGCCGTCAGTAGGGACTGGTCATGTTCGTGAACGGGTGCCATCAGTAGGGACTGGTCATGTTCGTGAACGGGTGCCGTCAGTAGGGACTGGTCATGTTCGTGAACGGGTGCCGTCAGTAGAGACTGGTGACTGGTGATCTCTTGGCTGTCACGGCTTATTTGCCTTTTTTTCTATTTATTACGGACGCTTTTAACGTCCACGTTTTTCTACATCAGCATCGTTCTTACATGTTTAATTTCAACATGAATAATGTGACCAATATTTTGTAACAATATTTTGATTTAAAATTGTGTCTGTGGCGTTTCTTGCCCGTTCTTCTCCATAGGTACCTACTACGCTTTGGAATGGGCAACTAGCTTCATCTTTCTGACTGACCGACTCCTTGAAAATTCAAAAGTACCTGAAAATAGTTCATTTGAAATAAAGGTTTTGAGTTTGAAAGAAAAAGTATTTATTGGGACGCGCACAGGAAGAACACAGACTAAATATTATAAACAGAAACGAAACAGAAACAAAAACAAAACACAACGTCCTGTACGAGGCTAAAAACCTCTCAGCATGATGCTGCAACATTTAAAAATAAATATCGCGGCGCTGGTTCCTATAAAAAAGTCTATGCGCGTGACGTCACTGGTTTAACATACAACGCAAGAAAACAAAAGGTTACACGACCCACGTCCCCGCCGATCATCTGAGTCGCGGCTACATCTGACGGCCAGACTTCACAACCGTCCTTATCTTTTTCCGTCACAATCCGGAACACATAAAGTGTCACTCGACGTAATCCTGACACTCAACCAAGCTGAACTAGCTTAACATTCACATGTCTTTGGACACCTTAATATTAGTCTTTTATTTTACGTAAACAGGTGATGCAATAGAATTATACGAAACGTATCTGTTGTTAGAATGATGTCACCAAATGTTTTGGAAAATTAAGCTGATTTCTATACTACTCAAGTACACACCTCTACCCTGTGTCGTATACCTATGAGTACGTCTGGCCCCTTTATCCTTTAGAAAATAGAGGCATGTTATGTGTATGTTATGAAACTTAAGGAGTTTAAATAAAACTTCATTAATTGAGATTTGAGATGTCTTCTGAATCAGTTTTCTGTATTGTCTAGAAAAAGTTTCAAGTTAAAATATTTTACTTTGGATACTTAGTTAAAAGATTATTAATCCCTCGTTCTTAGTTAAAAAAATTATCAAAGAAAGAAAATAAAAAGTATTTATTGTGACTCGCACAGGAAGATTACAAACTAAACTAAATACATCCATAGAAACTTATAAAACAAAATCTTATAAAAATAAATATAAATGCTCCTACCTCAGCATGATGCTGCGAAATTTAAAAATAAGTGTCGCAGCGCTGGTGTCCTGATAGGGTCCGCTGTGATGTCATGGACAGATACTAAATAAAAATAAAATGATGTATGTACGACACACTATTAAGAAATAAAAATAAAATATTTATTAGTATTAGTTGCATAAATTATGCTCTCAACTTAAGTTAAAAAACTTGCAATGTAAAAAAAAAAAACTTTATTCAGTTCAGAAAAACAAAACTATTTTACTTCAGCGCCTGTTATTTATTACCGTATCCATTTCCCATCACATCGCCTCACTTCGACTCAACGGACACAAACTGACGGCTACCTAGTAGGTATAGGCAAAACATCCAAACGTTTTTGGACTTTAATTAAGTCGTGCAGAGACAGATTGTCGGTTGTCTAAAGCTCACATGCATATACTATATAACGGTTTGTGCTGTAGTTCAAACGGTCGGTACACACTGTTGGCGGGGCTGCGGTGACTTGGATTTGTGTTCACCGGTTAAGGACGCGCTTTGATATGCTACGAGCTTTATGTTATGTTATTTGGGAGTAATTAATGAGGAGAGGCTTTTGCCAAATAGTTAATTTGGACAATTATGGGTTAACTGCTAACTATCATGATTATTTTGCTTTTTAAACTAATTTTAAGCTCAGTTTCTACTTAATTTTAGACGGTGTCTCCTGAGCTATGACCTCCAAACTGCCCAGTTTTGCGGTTACAATGTCCTTCTCACATACAATATTTCTGAGGTTTACCTCCATGTAGATTCATTATTTCAGGGATTTCTTTATACAGCTTCGTTGCAACTTGAAAAACAAAACAAAATGTTCAAATATTCCTGTGAACAACTTTCGATGCAGCCAGTTCCGTAATTGCGAAACGCAACTGCAAAATCCCGCGCGTCAGCATTCGGAACTTAAAATTGCTTAGTTTTGCACAATCCCCATTCTAATCCCGCGCCAGCCTGGTATCCCGGAATCCCGCCAACACATTCCGTACGTACGTCCGTTTTGCCGCTTATATTGTTAATTTGTACATTGTTCCGCTCGGTAAGATATTTCGAAGACCTTTTGCAATTCAGTTGTTTGCACGTTCTGCTGATTTGAGTTGAAATGTGTGCCATTTATGGATTATGTATTTTACTTGCTTAATTGTTATAGCTCGCTGTGAGTAAAACGTAATATCAACGACTAATTAGGAAATTAGGAATAAGTCGTTGATCTTTCACAACAAACTTTAATAGCTGTTTTCAATATTCATACTTCTTCTATTACAGCTTTGAACCTGAAAGCTTGAAATACATAATCTCATTTCATTAATATATTTTTCCAATTAGTTTCCACGACAGAATTCAATCTAGAAAAATAAATGCAATCATATTAGCTGAGTCAGTAAACCAATTAATATGCAACAGATTTCTTTAAATGCTGATTTTAAATTGAATGTCTTATTAGTATTCAAAACATTGTATTACGAGTACTGATGTAGGTACCGCGAGGCTAGTATATTTTAGTTAGTTTCATAGTATTATGTCGTACGGTATTTTACTATGGGGACGGGCTGCAGACGTCGAGTCTATTTTCATTCTGCAGAAAAGAGCCATCCGAGCCATATATGGCCTCCGCAGGCACGACTCTCTAAGGGAACGGTTTAAAGATATTAACATCATGACGGTACCTTGTCAATATATCTATGAAAACGTCATGTACGTAAGGAAAAATCTACATCTTTTTAGTAAAAGAGGCTGAAAGACACAATTATATCACTAGAAATAGGGATCAATTAGTTCAACCAGGTTTCGGGCTGGCTAAAGTAGACTCATCTTTCATGGAGTACTGTTTAAAATGTTAGAATAAAATACCTCCCCATATTCTTCAACCGAATGAAACTAAATTCAAATGTTGTATAAAACGCACACTATGCAGCCAAGCATATTATAAGTTGGGGGATTACATCGCTGATAAAAATGCTTGGCTCAACGCTGGTCCTGCTCCACAAGGGCGCATAAAATAATTGATTAGCATTTGAAACTACTGTTGGAGATGTTGACGATTTTAAAAACTTATCTTTGCATTGTACAAATTCAATGTTTTAGTATTGTATAATTGCATAGCACATGTGTGAGTACTATGTACCTACTATAAAGCTACCATTTAATAGGTTTTTCTTTCATTGACTTGAATGTGTCCTGGCGGCTGAGAGTTTGTTATGCTCACTCTAATGTCTCGCTGGTGGTGGCGTGTGTGTTGGATCATTAAGTTCCCTTCAAAATGGTTGAGCTGAATGGTGCTGAGCCATGCGTCATGTTCGTGAACGGGCGCCGTCAGTGGGGACTGGTCATTTCTTAGCTGCCACGGCTTATTTTAATTTAATTTAATATTTGAATTGCTTTTGTCTTTTTATTACGGACGCTTTTAACGTTCTGCATCGTTCTCACATGCATAATTTCAACATGAACGATGTAATCAATATTTTGTAACCAGTTTTTGATTTAAAAGAGTGTCCATGGAGTTTTTTGCCCGTTCTTCTCCATAGGTACCTACTACGCTTTGGAATGGGTAACTAGCTTCATCTTTCTGACTGACCGACCCCTTGACAATTCAAAAGTGTCTGTAATTGGTTTATTTGAAATAAATGCTTTGAGTTTGAGTTTGAGTTTGAAACAACGTGGTAGATTGTTGAGAACCGTGTATGTAACTCATTACGTGGGTTTCATAATATATTATTATCTTAAGTGCCGCCGGCGGGACACGCGGCTGTAAAGTGCGCTTAAGCGTCGATATCCTAAGAAAGCGGACATGGGTCACACAATAAAGGCTGTCCAAATACAGAGCATTTTTGACACCTTAAAGTCAAATACTGGTGAAAATTACAGATTAACGTGACGGCCTTTGTAATATGTCGGATCCGCTGTCCTAGGAAACCCAAGCTTTAGCTTTAACCACTCTTAAAATTTTCAAAACTTTCAAGATACCCATAAAGATAAACAAACGGCAAGCCAGTCGCATCGGTGTCAACACTCGTAGCCTTCCAACGATTTACAATAGCTCGGTAATACTGAATTATGTAAATGATACGCTTCACTTCCGTGTGTAACCGAGATTGTTCGCGATCGTCTCCATTGTATATATCCGCCGAATTAAGGGGTTTCCTTTAGACGATTAATGATGATTGACGTTACCTGGTTTTAATATATCCAGTTAACTTCCCGCGTGTTTGGGAAGCGGGAATTCTTGCTTACGTTGTTTTTGTTACAGGTGGAATGTACGTTGTAATATTTTCCTTGTGTGTTGCATTAAAGAGGATGAGCAATTAATACATCTAAGAGTACGTCGGAAAAGGTGGGTAGGGGTTGTCGACATTCCCATAGATAACAGAGAGAAATGTCGTTATGTTTTATACCTTACTAGCTGTGCTCGCGACTTCGTTCGCGTGCATGTCGGAAAACAATAATTTGTCGCTAAGAGAAGGTGCAGCTACCACTCTTCCATTGAAAAGGATGAATTTTCCGAATTTTCCGCCTGATGGGAAGCACTGCCTGGAGTTCTCTACGACAGCCCTTTCCAATGCAGTACGGTACGGTAATTTAATGTGTAATAGAAGAGATGAACATTTTAACGATGTCGTTAAAGTAATATCGTAAACATAATTAAAATTAAGTGTCTGATGGAAAACATTTCCGCTGAAATGAAGCGTGTACGAAGAAAACTCCTGAAGTAGATTTTTCTTCATAATGACTATTACTTCCCTCCTGGTTCCGTTAGATACGTGATAATTCACAATGAAAAACGGACACTTTTAAACTGACGTTTTATTGCTACTTGAACTAAACGCGCTACTTCAAACTAATACAAATATAAATCAGCCATAAGAGGATATCAATCTTCGTCTAAGTATATTAAACGTGTCTTACGTAGAACTTGCAATGTTCTGCAAAATACACGTTGTGCAGACTGGTAATAACAATAACTGCTTACAATTTCAGATTGTCTGAACATTGTGGAAATTAGAAAGTGATCAATATTTCAACATCATGCTACAACCGTCACCCAGATTAACAAGCGTAATGTAGGTACATTAATTCAGCAGTAAACAGTTACTATTTGATCTACGTTTACAGATTTATAAACTGGCCAAATCGGTTAGGCAGCTTATTCCGAAATGTATCGAAAATACTTGAAATATTATCATTACTACGTCAGCCACATCAAGAAGTATTAACATTATTCTGTGTTGGCGCCTGCAACCTTTGTGTTCGCATCGCGCACTTCATCCAACGGATTGTCAAGAGAATTTCAGGCACTTTAAATAAATTTCGGTGTTTCACATCATACAATTAGTTAAGGAAAAATTCTACCTCAATTTTTTATAATAGTCTTAGTTAGTTTCTCTAAAAGGACGAAAATCAGCCCGCACATATTTCTGTCCTAAAAATTATATATATATATATATTAGTGCTATCAGAATTAAAACCATTGTTCAACATCAACATTCTCTTCGTTAAAGCGAAGAGAATGTTGATGTTGAACAATGGTTCAATAAATCATTAAATTGAGCAAAAAGCTCCATGGTCTCAAGAGTAGACATTCCGAAAGGTGGGCTTGGCTGCCAAACAAAGAACATGATTATGACAATTTACATCAATTATTGAGCAATTTTACATTCTGCTGTACATGGTACACATGTTGGTTACGTAATTATTTTAAAATTAAAAGCTGTTTCTTATTGACTTCTCCATAAATAAATGTTTTTCAACAGGCGAGTATTTAGTAACAGCATTACGTTCATTGTGACGAAAAGTATGAAGTAACTCAATAGTATTTATCGATACATTTTATAAATTAAAATCGCTTTTCGAGTCTGTTTGTGTGATTGCATTGTTCATCTAAACTATGCAACGGATTAATACTGCTTTGAACATCATTTAGCGAATTTATTCCGGAAGCTTTACTACGTTAATATTAAACTCGCATATAAAAATAAATCTCGAAGTTTTGTCAGGTCGTTAAAACCATGCGAAGCAGGGGCGGGTCGCCAGTTATTTAAATTTCGATAATACAGTGTTAATATTCTGGTATAGAATTAAATAGACTCTAAGATTAATCGGTAAAATCAAACGCAGATCCTAAAAGCAAGTCGTGTTAACAGTGACATAACCATAAATATGTCCGGTTGTTAGCATCTTTTTGTCAGGCATAAAACTTCTATATATACTAGAGAACGTGTTTACCTAAACCATTCGCCTTTTACTCCATTATTGGCATACTTAATTCAGTAAAAAAAGTAATTAGGTTCCAACAACAAACACACTACACTCGCACAGACCCTATCTCCTTCGACGTTAGTATTCCCTCCACTCACGACAAATAGTTAACCTCACATAAATACATCATCTATGTATTTATGGCAATACGCAACTCACAGACATGTAAAGATTCTTTCTGTCTCTCGTAGCACGTCGTAGCCGCGTAGCCACGTAGCGCTGCTACGCCATAGCACAAAGCGAAAGAAACATGACTTCTGTTACGTTTGAAGTGCTCGCATTACAACTATTAAAATGAAATAAATAAATAAAAATGTGCACTCAAGTGATTTGTCCAGCGTTTTGTAACGTTATTTGGAATTAGCTGAATTCGAATCAGAGAAAATCTTTATAACTACGTCCTAAATACCTGAGAAATACTTGAAATATTTATCTAGATAACCTAGAATTTTATACCGTTGGTTTATGTTAGTAATAGATGGGTGTTTGTTTTTGATGACAAAACATTATTAAACAGTTCTTAAATTGCGCTTAGGATTTTTATTTGTTTCATTGTTCAGACTCATAGCCACCCACAGATAATTTCTCGCCATGACATTTGAAACACAATTATTTTTGGTAACAAAACATTAAATGCCGCAGAAATGTTTTGTAAGCCAATATAATCAGGCAACAGAAAACAAATCGACTGCTAACTACTTTTTTAGTTTCTTCTGTTCGTGTATACCTTTCTGACTACTAAAAAATTTGAATGAATAGTCTACCACAATGTAAAACCTATAAAATCCATAAATAAATTTATCACTATTATAATTATTGACCCTTCTATAAAATACCTACACGGCAATTGCCGTCAAGTCATGATAGGCGTTTATCAAACAATAAAAAGTGACATTATCTTTATCATCGATAATCACAAATCATAATTTACTCATTAATGAAGTTTACGCTACCTCACGTTAGACAGGTGAAAACTAATGTATTGATGAAGGGCGAAGAATTGAATCCTGAAGATAGCATAGTATTCTTGGGCTTAACTTTGGATGCTAAGCTTCAGTGGTGCCCACATATAGATAAATTGTCAAAAAAGCTAAGCTCCGCAGCATACGCCGTTACAAAAATTCGTAGTTTAAACGACACAGAGACAGCCCGTTTAGTGTACTTTAGCTATTTTCATAGTGTTATGTCGTACGGTATTCTGTTATAGGGAAATGCCGCCGATATTCAGACTATTTTTATTTTGCAGAAAAGAGCTGTTCGATCAATTTATAAATTAAGTCCAAGACAGTCTCTCAGAGAGAAATTTAAGGAGATTAATGTAATGACTGTGCCTTCTCAATATATTTATGAAAATCTTTTATATGCTCATAAAAAAATAAAATTGTTTAAAAAATACAGTGATATCCATAATATAAATACTAGGAATAAACACCAATTTGTTGTACATAACTACAACAAGGCTCAAAAAATAGGCGGCCCGTTCAGGTGTCAATGTATACGCTTTTATAATAAACTTCCAAGCCACGTTCAAGATCTAAGTCTTAATAAATTCAAATCATTAATAAAACGTAAGTTGTGCCAGAAAGCCTTTTATACCGTTAAGGATTATATTGAGGACAAAAAAGCTTGGGATTGAGTTGCTCCAATTTTTGTATACTGAATATTTTCTTTTTATTGTGTTTTATTTTTGCTGTATTTTATTTTATATAAGCTTTGACCTTTGATAATTATTATATATACAATGTCATGACAATTTACTTTGTGAAGTATATTATCATTATTTAATTATTGTGAATGTGAGGACTATGCAGGTCACTTTTTTTTTTTTTCACTTTCTCAGTTATTTTAATGATAATCTGGCAGTTTGAGTGCTTTATGCGGCCTACCCAAATGTCCTTTCTTTGGTATTGTTCGTCGAGTGGTTGAGCTCCTTAAGTTCTGAGTTGAGCTCCACGTTTAGTGACAATTGCATGCACTGACTGGTCAGGTCCACTCATTTTGTGTGGTTTTTCCTCAAAAGACCATTTCAGACACAAATCTACATGGTCTTTACATGATCTGACCAAGATCATGTCTGGACTTTAAAAGAGACTGTGACCTCTGAGTTTGTTTCGGCCTTTCTTCTCAGAGTAGTCAGATAGGAAACGCCGACCTCATCTAGTTTTAAAAATATGATTGACGTGTAAAAGTGTTCGTACAAACCTACCAAATAAAATCATTTATCATTTATCATAAGTATCTAGTTTAATATTGGAACAATTAAATCATAATTTAGATTTAGATTAAAAACTAGACAGAAACTACAAAACGCCACCTGCTATGATCCTTACATACTATTACTTCTTTTACCTCGTATACGTTCATCCATCTGGTCATACACACACGCCGATTACGCGTAGTATTATTATTGCCTTTATTCCATTATATACATATAAATTACATTTTTAAATATTAGAATATAAAAACATTTAAAAATATAAAAAATAGTAACCCACCGGTATCGGGAACAGGGTCCAAGCTACCGGCGGTCAGGGCTCCAGAGAGAGGAACCTCCTAACAATGCGAGCCGTGTCAAGAAGTACCGCTTTCTGAATCAAGCCCTTGATCCAGCTGCCCAACGAGAGCCTCCTCAGGTGTTGGTCGAGGCTCTTGGCTATTAAGCCATTGGCCGTCACGACTATCTGCACAATGATCGCTGAGTCCACATCCCACATGTCGACAACCTCGCGAGCCAAGTCAAGATACTTGATTTGTTTATCTTTCTCAGCTTTCAAGAGGTTCCCGTCATGAGGGACCGTTATGTCAACAATCATTGCGCGCCGCTCTAAGCAATCCACCACCACTATATTAGGCTTATTGGCAACAATAGTCCTGTCAGTGATGATGGATCGATCCCAGTATAATGTGATATGTCCATTTTCGAGAACTGGGTCGGGCACATACCTGTAGTACGGCACTTCCGATTCTACAAGGCTGTATTTCAGAGCAAGTTGCTGATGGATAATCCTGGCTACAAGGTTGTGTCTATGCAAGTACTCTTCGTTAGCTAGACGAGAACAACCAGAGATAATATGTCTGATGGACTCACCCGGACGATGGCATGCCCGACACACGTCGACCGTCCCGTCCTTCATAAAATGTCTCCAGTAGTTATTCGTTAAAATAACTTCGTCCATAATTGCACAGACAAAACCTTCGGTTTCTCCAAAAAGGTCACCGAAACGCAGCCAGGCTACGGATACGGATGCTAGTTGGTCTACATCGGGCCCATGTAGGGCCCGAAAAAAGCGGCCGTGAAGCTCCTTAATCTGCCATACTTCCATGCGATCATTAGTGTCAAGCTCTACTGGTTTGCGCCAGTTCTCTTTAGCTAAGGAGAGCGGGGTGAAGCCCTTGTCCACTGTGACCACATCTCGATGCATCCCCACGTCGGCTTCTAAGAAATATTCCCTGAGACTGCATATCTCGCGATTGTGGAGGGTCTTAGCATTTAAAAACCCTCGACCTCCACAGTTTCGCGGGATATACAGCCTCATTACCGATGATCGTGGGTGATGCATTCGATTTGCAGTCAGCAGTGTATGGACCTTCCTATCCAGGGCGTCGAGTTCGGTCTGAGTCCATTTGAATATGCCGAAAGAGTACATCAAAACCGGCATGACCCAACAGTTAAAGGCGCGCACCTTGTTTCCGCCTGCTAAAAGACTGTTAAATACTTTTTTCAGGCGGCCAAAGAAGCGCTCCTTTAACGACTGCTTCATGTCAGTACCATTGATGCCCAACGCTTCCGACATACCCAAATACTTATAGGTTTCGAATACGGAGAGGGCTCTAAGATTTATGGAATCCGAGAGTTGTGTTCCGACGGATTCCACAATTTCCCCTCGCTTTACATGCATGACCGCACATTTGTCCACACCAAATTCCATCCTGATGGCGCTACTGAAAGTTTCAGTTACTTGCAGTAGCTCCATCAGTTTCAAATTGTTGGGGGCAAAGAGTTTTAGGTTATCCATGTAGAGGAGGTGAGATATAACCTGACCACCTCTCCTCAGCCGATAGCCTAGACCTGAATCCTCCCAACAGTGTGCTTAGAGGATTCAAGGCTAAGCAGAACCAAAGCGGTTATTATTATTATCATTTATTTCAGGTATTTACCCATAGCAATGCATATTATATCAGAATAAATTAGATTAGATTACATTATTAAAAATTAAAATACATTAAATTAAATTAAAATTAAAAGACAATTACATACGTCTGAGCAGGTACACACAACGAAACATTTCAGACACAATGTGATTAGTACATGTACCTATACGGGTCAGGAAAGATGTCTTGAGTCTCTTCAAGAGCCCAAAAAAATCTATAACTCTGTTCTCAACGAACATGTCAGTCGCACTACACCGCCAGTGCAGCTTCAATATAGCTCTAAAGACGTTATCATATTGTACACGAAGAGTGTTATGAGCACTCTTCGTGTACCTGTACCAGAGTTGACTGGTGTAGAACGACTGACAGTAAGCGTTGAACAGAGTTATTTTAACTTGGTTGGAGCAGTGCGAAAAGCGTCTAGCCAACGTGTTGCGTCGACATGCGATACTGCGCCTCTGTCGTTCCAGATCAGCGTCATCTGCTAAATCATCCCTAATTATGTGACCAAGATATTTAAACTTACTAACAATGTTTAGGGCAGTTGCACACAAATTAATCGGTAAAATATGTTTCGGAGCTTTACTGTATTTAAATATCATAACCTCCGATTTTTTGACATTATAGGTGAGATAATGTTCAGCTGCATATTTCTCGCAGATCGCAACAAGTCTCCTTAAACCGTTGGCTGAGGGACTGAGCAGCACCATATCATCTGCATAGCTAAGGTTGTTAAAACCTACATCACCAATACGACAACCGGCTCGGGTACTGCTCAGTTCCTCAATCAACTCGTTAGTATACATGTTAAATAATTTCGGCGAAGTGAGTCCACCCTGCCTCACGCCACATGTCAACTTATATGTTTCAGACAGTGCATTATTCCATTTCACTTGATTGCATTGATTTGCATACCAGAATTCTAGAATGTCTACAATTTTTGATGGCACCTTAGAACTTCTCAACTTATCCCATAACAATTCATAATTGATACTATCAAACGCGCGGCTTAGATCTAGGAGACACGCATACACACTAGTGTTTCTTTGTGCGTATTTATATGCTGTGTTCTTCAAAGCAAAGATAGCTAAATCAGTAGAAAGGCCCTTACGGAAACCAAATTGTGCGTTATTTATTGGGAAATTCTTTTCACTTAAATGAGTAATAATTATGCGTTCAAAAACTTTAGAAAAAATGGTCGCTAATGATATAGGTCGGTAATTAGACACACTGGCCACATTGCCAGTTCTATTTTTACAATTGGTACGACTATGGTTCGGATGAAATTATCAGGTAAATAACTATGGTCAATACATGCATTAAACAATTGAGACATTCTGATAAATACCAACTCCTACGTCCTACTCTACGTCCTTTTTGGGTAACCACTGAAAACCAGCGCCGTGCTGTGGGTCCCCTATAGCACAGCATCATGCTGAGTGGAAGCCTTCTTGTCACAGTCATGACGTGCAGCTGTCGACTATTTCTGTTTTGTGCTCGTGATTAAAGATCTAGTTTGTTTGTTTCTTTTTATTAAATTGTTACCTGAGCAAATATTTTTTTTTTTTGCGTGCACGTGTTTCTGTGACAAATAAACCTATTTTTCTTTTCTTTCTTTCTTTCAACTCAGGAGCGTACATAAGGTGCTCGACACTGAGCCCATCGTGGCCCAGTGACTTGCCACGTTTCATACCTTTCACACAACGATGCAGCTCGTCCGCAGTGACGTGCAATACGCTGGTATCGTGGTCATGTGTTTCACGTGACTGAATATGCACCTGACCTTTTTTGGAGCGTGTATAACCTTGTATACGATGATTAAAACGTTCTTAGTCTCACTAAAACCAATCAGCTCGTGAATAGGTATGTCTAGCGATGATTAAAATAACCTCTACTACTCACGCTTTAATGTTAGGCACCACTTTACAATAATAACTGACAAACTTACCTCCGGGGTTTCTGACCACTCTTTTGCCTTTGTTATTCCTTTCATTTCTACATTCTGCACTAAGTGATGCTCATCTTTAGCATCATAATCAGCAGATAGACCATTTTTATTTATAATCATTGGTCTGCATACTGGGGCCTTTAAGTCAAGTCTTAAATACTTTTTAAGATTAATAAAATTGTTAGCTTTTTTGTACACTTCATTGTTTTCACTTTGTTTTTAATTAATCTGTGTACTGGTTTAATCAATTTAACTATTTAAATAAATGTTTAAGTAGCGGTGGGCGGGCGGAATTATCACAAATAATTTTTAAATCAATAAATTCTGTAGGCCTGTCAATATTTTTTTTTTTGACACTCAAAAAATCGGTGTTTTTTTTTTTTTAAATGTGGTCAACACGGTTTGTTGATTTAATAAATTACATTAATATTAATGGTTTCGAAAAAAAAACCTCAAAAACGTTGTGAAATAAATAATCAAACTCCAGCAAACGCTGACAATTTTGCGAATCATTAGCTATGAATGAGTTATGAAAATAATGCTTTGAAAATAGAATTAAAACAGATCATGGATTTAGATATTCGTCAGGCCATCAATAATAATGATTGTCTGCATCAAATCACAGAAACAATGAGTCGAAATTCTGTTCATTTATAGTGGTGTAATTAATGAATTTCTTTCACAGAGCCATCGAGAAAAACAATGAAGAGATATCAATGTGAAAGAGTACTAGAAAGAACAGGATGGTGTTCCAGGATTACTTGCCATATCCTGAAGTAGGTAATCTTTTGTCTTGTCTAGTAGCGTCAAAATATGGTGAATTTAGCTGAAAAAGGTCGGCCAAAAAAAACTATTTATTCACAGCCATAAAATAATTTACAAGGTATATTTCCTCTGACAAACTGCAAAGCAGTTTGTTGGCAGACGATAGTTCCTTTTTAAGTACATAAACATAATTTAAAACAACACTTTTGCACCTGTACGCTAAACCATTCATACATTCTTTAAATTTTATCTTGCAAATACGTGTGATAGCGTCATGAGAAGTTTAACTATGTACTCGTAGTAATGCACACATCGTCTCAACATACTGATTCGAAGTAAGCGTGTGTTTTCGATGTAGCCTTATTAGAATCCCACCATCAATCAATATGAACACAAAAAAGTAATCTATTTAAATGAAATCTGTCAAATATAAACTGTATCCCCAAACAACGCTCGGAACCCAATGTTTGAGTGATTGAACAAAAGGAATAGATAATAACTCGCAATCATTATTTAGTTAAAATCTAGGCATGATTTGCTTTGAATTTATCAGTTATACTAGACATTTCTGACTCTAGTTTTCGTTTTTTTTTTTGTATATTTTAGTCGGTTAATGTCGCGTTTTTATTTGGTGTGTTTATTTGAATTTGTTTTATTCTCTCTAGGCTCACGTATATCAGTCCACCTCCAGTTACCGCTTGTTACAACAATCTACCATTAAAATATGATGTATTACTTGTTTAGTCCCTACGTTCAGAGTTTCGTATCCCTTGTTCGTAATAGGATAGTTATCATTATTTTAACATTCTATTAATCTCTATTTACCTTGTCTTTCAGATTGATGCATACATAGAAAGGATAGTTGCACAGTATCCCAATTTGGTGACTCTGGTCAACGCCGGGAAAAGTTTCGAAGGTCGAGATATCAAGTACTTAAAGGTTAGTTTATTTAGTAATAATTATAATAAATAGTTCATTCATTCAACGTCATTCAGTGCTACGAGTATTTACGTATAAAATCACCGTCATTATATACAAACATAAACAAATAAAAGTTTGATCATAAATAAATTATTCGATACACAGAAGCAGTTAAAATTAAATAACAAAAATAAATTCCCTTTATAAAATAAAGAGTTATGCTCAAATTAAAATAGTTAGTTTGAAGCGAAATAAAACCACTTCAAATTATGAATTACTTCAGTCATTAATGTTTTTGCCTTGTTCATGTAAACATTTATTGGTTACTTGTTGTACCTGCTCGTGTTAATCGCATTACGCTAAGATGCTTTAATTTGGATCAATACGAGTAGTATAACATGTTTTGATTTGTATTTCTAATCTTTTATATAACGTATCAACTCTTTCCTTTCGGAACAAACCAGGATTCTGTACAAACCTGCATTTTTAGTTTTGAAATGATTGCCATTCGTTGTAAGTTTCAATTATTGCCCTTAAATAAAAATGAAAAACTCTTAGTTAGGCAATAATTACTTTGTCGCATATTTCTTAAGATTTTTAACATTATCTCAATTGAATGCTGTTTGTCAACTAGATATCTACCACCAACTTCAACGACCCAAGCAAGCCGATCTACGTCATGGACGTAATGATCCATGCGCGGGAGTAGGTGAGCACTCCGGTGGCGCTGTACTACATCTACAGGCTGGTGGAGAACCTGTGGAGCGAGGACAGCGACCTGCTCAGCGATGTGGACTGGATTATTATGCCGCTCGTCAACCCTGATGGATACGAGTTCACACATACAGATGTAAGTAAATAGTGTATAATGTCAGCATCACTTAGGCGAAAGACATTGCTTGGGGGATGCTTATGTCCAGCAGTGGGCTTGCCATGAGCATCCCTCAAGCATCGCCACAACGGTAGGGCCTGTGCTTCTAGCATTCAACGAATTCTTGCAACTTTTTCTAGGTCATCGGGCCACCTTGTGGGAGAGCTAGCATCACATCGAAATAGTTTTGTAACAGTCTTAAGCATTCTTTTAGACTTGTCTCTGGCATAATACAAAATCATTCATCCCGGCCGTCAGCAACATCTGCTACGGATTTGATGGCAACAGGAGCTTCAACGTCCTCTTCAGTACTTCAGGAGCCTCAAGTGATCCTTGCAATTTAACCTATCCTGGATCCCATGCCTTCTCGGAGCCAGACATCTGTACCTACTAACAAATTCCGTACTAACAGACAGACGTACTACCCAGTACGTATATCCCTGACGTACTGGGTAGTACGTCAGGGATATACTCCAAGCATATTCGAACAGAAATCAAATATACAAGGACATACACAGCCATGGGAACTAGGTGCTGTTCGGTTCTGGAGACAATAGCCTCCCACCGAATGCCGCTGCACCACGTCGGTGCCACCATGGGAGCTGTCATGGACGCGCTGAAACTACCACAAGCTGATTTCTACCGCGTAGGGAACAGTGCGACTATTTTGTACGGTTGTCCGGAAAGTGCCCAGGATTACGGTCAGGTAATTTTGCTAACTCATACATTATATAACAGGAAAATATGGAAATTGTTTTTTTTTTTCGTTTTTAATTACAAATATAATCAGCGTTTAATGTTCCCACTCCTGGGACACAGGCCTTCAAAGTTTGAGAAGGAGTGAACTGAAATGTACCATGCGGGCCCAGAGCGGGAAGATGTCACATGCAAGCTATTTACAAACAATGATTCAAAATGTTATTTTATTGAAATTCCTTAATTTTTCAGCCATCTATGCTCAACGTAAAATATTTTACAGGTGCAGGTTATGTACTTTGAATCCTGAAACAATCTACCAACAATATCCCAAACAACATTGATTCAGTATTTGATTAATACTCGATCATTCCTCTGTACGTCTGCTGCAATCTATAATCTTATCTCTCAGAATTTATTGTGTTTTTGATAACGACGTTATGATGGACATCGATTACTGCTGATTCATTGTAGACATACTCTGAGCACGTATTCAACATGGCGTGTGTTGGTGGAGCTTGTGATAGATATACAAAACGACTCATACATACATAATTGGCAGGGTCCCTTGGCTATGAGCCTCCCATATTTTTTTTTGAGCGTTGAAAATGTATAATATCTGCAATATAGTGGCTGATTATGATGAAATACTATTATTTCATCATAATCAGGCATAGTAATGTCCATTCAAATTCTAAGCAATTTTGAGAAATACAAGTCATTGAAACACAAAATACCGACATCGACTTCAAAAGATTAATTAACAAAACTGCCAATAAAACTCCGATAGATAAAAGAAAAACAAAAGTCGGGAAATAGTTCGAACGCAGATGCTCAGACAAACGTAGCGTGTCGTCCAATGACGCGGCTCCGGGGAATGCGTGCGTGAAGCCGGGACGGAGCAATGGCGCGGCGTGATCGGCGCGGGCATTACCGTGATCCCCATACGATCACGGTAACAAGGATGTTCGGTATTTGGGGCCAAAAGCGATGCCTACTTGTTAGCCACTAGATGGTAGGGTTGCCTGCCATATTTTGTGTTTGATTTTGGAATTCTTTAAACTTTTTAGGGATTTTTTAAATTATGATTGTTGACGGCTGATCCACGGCACCTAAACATAACGGGTGGAACGTGGTGGTATTATAGACTTCTGCCCTGTCGTTACTTTACTTATTATGCAATTTTATTAGACGTGTATCCTGTTTCCTTTTCCTTTTTTTCTCACTGTAAACGTTCATTGGTTCTCCATTCTCAGGCCATCATTCTTTGTGAAACGATGGTATTCTATTTATTTATATGTATGTTTTATCCCCAGGTGGTCGGTATTCCCTTCTCGTACAACCTGGAGCTGCCCGGTTACGGGTACGGCTTCCTGATGCCTCCGCAGTTCCAGGACCAGATCAACGAAGAGACGTGGCAGGGCTCGTGGTCACGGCCAGACTCGCGCGCTCCTACTAGAGGGCGCGGTACAATGCAGGCATCACGACTGCTGCTTCTGCTACTGCTGCTAATACTGCTGCAACGACAACTGCCACCAGTGCTCCCAATGGTGCTCCTCAACATTAGGTCACAGGAACGTTTTAGAAAAACAAATAAAATCTTTATTAACATAAACTAGGCTACGGGGAAAATGTGAAACCCTGATTCCATACCTAGGTTTAGTACATGTATTTTAGGAGCCATATGATTTTATTATTTTTATATTCAAATTCAAATTCAAAATTATTTATTTCAATCCAATTAAAAGATCATATGTTAATTATGTTGAACATTCAAATAAAATATTCATAATATATATTTATATTCATATTGAAATATTATATCAGTTTTTTTTATTATTGTGTTTTTTTTTGACCGAAGTACCTACCTTTTTGAGAGTGTTTACGTCTTTAGACAACACACTCCCACAATGGTAAAAACCACGAATGCAAAACACTAAAGGCTCCCGCAAACAGGCGCGACGCGACAGCCCGACACAAAGGCGCCGCCCGTCGCGCTGCACGCGGTGCCTTTGTGTCACGCTGTCGCGTCGCGCCAGTATGCACGAACCTTAACACGTGCTTCTTTGGTAAAATGGAAGCATATTATCTATTCATGACGTAGAACAGAAAATTTCTAAAAATGATAACTTTTTAACGGTGCATTATAAGCAAGGTATGGATAGTTAACAACACCTAACATCCACACATACTGGCCACAAATCAAACCAACTGTCCGTGTCATTGGAGGAAAACCAACGGAAGACATTAACCAATGTAGACTTATAAGCAAACTTGTGTTGCCGACGGTACAATATTGAGCTGAGAATGCTGAGATGAATCCTTATTGTTTTTATTATTCGATACCTTACTGCTTGTGATTGTTGTGATTTGAATTGAAAGTTAACGTATTTTGCTAGCTCGCGATAAAAAAATTTTTTTTCTCTTTGCTGTAAAATTGATAAAAAGCTTAAAATCACTTTAAAATGTGATCGATATAAGCGCTATACTTTGAAACTACTCACATCATACTCCTATCTTTCTGAATGTTGAAAGATATTAATTAATTTAATTATTTATTTAATTAGTAGGTACGGCGTTCACCAATCCACCTCCAAGCAATTTGGATTACGTCATAATTCTCCCAAGATGGCGGCCATGGCGGGGTATGTTTTTCAATAGCCGTTCTATTTCGCTTGAAAATAAACCAGTAGGAAACTGATTTCTAAAAGCCACATGGTATCTTGCAGCGTAGGATCAGCGGGAGCATCTGAATGTTACTGAAACACTTGCTCATACAACAGCGGACTGCACGAGTGCAGGCTTTGTATATGATTTAAGTATGTATTAATTTATTAAACGGACAATGACTGTTATTATGTTATGTTATCGCATTTTGTTTGAACGGTATTATCTCGTTAAGTTCACGGCTGTTGGTTGTACGGATGTATATTGTCGAAAAGATTTCATAGTTTTTGTTTATTTATTTATGGATTTCAAACACTATTGAAAAATTTTACAATTTTATTTGAAAAGTTATTTTATTATTTCTAACTAAATAAGTGACAAATTGAGTGCTCGTGGACAAAAAAGTCCTGAACAACAAATTTACAGAAATTTGTTTTGCCTGGAATCTGGTTCGGTACGCACGGGTATGATATTTGCAGTTGTTTCCTGCTCGGGTATATGTGCACGTAAATGCATTGCACATAATATGTTCGATATATAAACAACGCACTCGATACATTGCAAGTACTCACCACGATATGCGTGCGTTGCTGATGCAGACGGTAATTGGATTAGCGATGCACTATACACCGATGTGTAACAAACAATTCGGAGGTAAGTTGATTGAGATTTGTTGAAGTTTTGAAATTGCCGCCGTCTATAACTGTCAACATTCCGTAACTATTTTTTATCTTGGTGTCAATCTGCCATTGCTTGTCTTGCTATGTAATAATAATAAAAGATGTATATTGATATTGATATATTTATTTGTTTGTAAACATGTGTAACATTATACATTTACATGAAAATATGGATGTAAAAGTGAAAATCTGAGAGTTTCAACATGTTTTGCCACCATTGGCGTACAAAATGAATTATAAACACTTGAAATATATTTAACACAATTAAGAAATAAAAAAAGCATAACAAAATTAAAATAGGGTGCTAATTAAGGCAGCTTCTTTAAAATGTCATTCTCGTCTTGAAATATATTTAGTTGCCTAAATAATTAATAGGTAAGCGACAAACTTTTAGCATCTAATAAATGGTTTTCAAGCGAATATATATTGTAAAACGAGCTACTGTTAATATGACGCAGCATGGTGATAATTCTTAAGCAACGTTATGGACCAAGTAATAAATAGGGGCATTATTCATAATGCCCGCGCATTATGAATAATGACAAGCGTAGTCGACGGAGCCCCGCTTTGCGGGGCTCCTACTTCTGGGTGGTTTAAAAAAAATAACCACGATGGGGATGGCGGGGTCTTTTAGACCCCACCATTCCCTTCTAACCTAACCTGTCCGAGTCGGGGTGCCCTAAGTCCCGAGCTCGCTTATTAGCTCACTTACAACATTAGTCACTTGAGTTATCAATTCAGAAGTAAATATATTTATCGGTAGCTCGGAGTCATATTAATTTACGCTCGTAAATTGACGCTGGTTTTTTGATATTCTGTTGGAATAGTAAAGATGATGAATTAATATAATTGAAGCTGTTCTATTAACTCGTCGCCTACATATAAAAAAGACGCTAGGTTGCAGGTGCTAAAGAAAACTTTTGTTGCCGCACATATAATTTCCCATTAAAATATAACACTTTTGAATAAATTTGGCTGGTTTATATTTTTAATAACCTCTGGAATTTTATTATATATTAAAGGTGCCATACAAAGCACGCTTTTGTGAAGTAGTGCTGTTTTCGCAGAGTGAGGTTGTAAGAAATTCTTAATGTAATGTAATAAAAAAAATATCTACCTACTTGATTTGGCTGAACGTACAAGAACACTTTTCCACTATTCAATTTTTATCTAAACTAATATTATAAAGAGAAAATATTTGATGTTTGTTACGCTTTCACGCTAAAGTGGCTTTTGGATGCAAGTGTGCATAGTATCCAAAACCTCCATATGAGCATTTTTCAGTGTTCATGAAAGCACTATAGCCAGTTTGTGTTCTATGTCGGTGTGAGTGGCGGCCGGTGAGCGTGTGTAGTATCAAATATCGCAGCGCTTGGTCAGCGGTTCACGCGGTGATTAACAGTCGTATTATGTTAATTGGAGCTGTGGGTGCCCACAGCGCAGCGTAACGGTTGTTAATGTGTCATTATTATTATTTTAATAAGTTCTGGGTTATACAGGCCCGGGTGTAAAAAGACTCATCACGAAGCCACCAACTACGCATTCAGTCAAATCAAACTAAGTAACTTTGTGCAATAATAATTGCTGTGAAACGACTTTTAGTTTTGATGTAAAACGCTGTTTACGGTAGTTCGCAATGTTCCACATGCAAAACATTATCCCATGCGTGCATACTATGGTACAGGGATAGTGGGAGAGTTAAAACTTGTGTTCGTAAAAAAGTTTGAACTTTAACCGTCAATATCTCTATTACCAGGTTTCCAGGTTTGGTCCAGGGCAAAAACATATCTTATAGACAAGAAAAATAAGTGACTCTCGGCTTAGTTAAGGATATTTTTACACCTGCTACAGACTGATTTTAAGGTCTTTTGTAGCGGTCAGAAATAGACCCAACTGCCACCTTGCTACCTATTGTAATCTAGAACTTAGCAGTTTAGAAGAACAACGCGGTCACACATACAGACACTTAATGCTAATGCGCTGCAAATCAACTGTTTGCCCCGCGCGCACACAACAATTTACCAAAATTTCAACACAATTTCATTCGGTCGAACCATTTACGAGCTTTTGCAAGACTGACGAACAGCAATTATTGATTTTTATATAAAATAAAGAAGAAGATAGATATAGATAATTATAATTATTATATAGATGATGGCTAAAACTGCATCAAAATCAGTTGCGCAGTTTAGAAGAACAATACGGTCATACGGACAGACACGAAAGGTGACTTTAATTTATAATTAATCTGTTTAATATACAATCCCGAATTCCTAAATTGAGCCACTGTGATTTTTTTATGCTTAAGGCCTAAAACATAATTTGTGGAGTTTTGAAGCTGACTTACTGGCCGTCATTTCGGTATCACTATTGTTCCGAATTTGAAATCACGATTTTTAAAAAGAGATGAAAATCGGAGTTGGGTCGCTCTTAAAGAAGCGACAACCTTTGATCATCTTTATGTCAATAGATATTTCGTTATTTGTTCTGTTTTGAATAAAAACAGTATCGAAATTGTTTTTCCTTATTTTTTTCACCATTCCAACGTTCAAATTATGGATAGGTACGGCCCCTGAAGTAGCTGCGCAAGCTGTGGAACTTCTTCAGGCTGGGTTTAGTCAGCGAAACCTAAGTTCCTAACTTCATGCAAGTCGTTCTGCTGTTCAAAGAATTTCCCATCGATACCTGGAGACCGGCAGCTACCTGGACGGCGCCAGGAGGACCACAAACCCGGGTCATTACAGCACGACAAGATCCATTTATCTTTACCAACAGCCTGCGTAATCGTCACCTGACGTCAGTAAAGGTCCAAGAACAGCTTCCAGATTTTCATGATATGACTTTTTGCGCTTGAACTGTTGGAAGGAAAACAATGGTCAGCCAATGGTCCCAAACTGACACGAGCTCACAGAATGGCGCGACTACAGTTTGCACGCAAACATTTGCATTGGACTCAACGTCAATGGAGCCAGGTTATTTCTACGGATGAAAACAAGATTGTGTTTTAAGGCAATGATGGACGTAAGAAAGTCTACCGAAGACAGGGAGAACGTTTTCACCAATGTTGCATTGAAGGGAAGTTAAGTTAAAGCGGTGGGTCATGGACAGTCTTGGGCCACGGCTGCCGCCACTAAATAGCTCATGTGATGCCATATGCTTAGTTTGTTGCCCAGTATTTCATTTGTATGCATGATAATGCAAGGGCGAACACTGCAAGAATTATTCGAAAAAACCTGCATGACGTTAGTATCGCAGTAATGAATACCCAGCAAGAAGCATTGATATAAATCCAATGGAGCACTTATGTGATGATCTGAAAAGGCACGTTCGAACTAAGCTACCAGCTCCAGAAACTTTTCAGGAGCTGAAAACTGCCATCTTGGAAGCATGGGAGAACATTCCAGTGCACGTCATTGTGGCATTAATTAATTCCACGCCGAACCGCATCACGGCCGTCGTATATGCTCCTGGAACTAACATAAGTTACTAAATAAACGTTTTCTCTATGTAAAACATTGTTTTCTTCGAAAATTTCACGTTGATATTGATATCCCAGCCAGTGTTGTCCCTGAGAAACGCGAAAAGACGACTTATTACAATTAAACTGATTTTTAGGGTTCCATACGTCCGAATGAAAAAACGGAACAGACAGACACACCGATACATGAGTGATCCTATAAGTAGGATCACTCATGTATCTGTCTGTCTGTCTGTCCGATTTTGACAGCCAATTTACTCCGAATCTACTGGACCAACGCCAACATTACCCTAGGCCCGGCGCAAAAGAAATTTATCTCAAATTTTAAAGTAATAATAGTAGTGTAAAGTATCGCTATTGGCAAATTCGCTGGCTAACATAGTTTTTTAGGCTGGAGAAGTTTAATAAGCGCTACTTAAATGTCAAAATTACACAATGCGTGCCGCGCCAGCTTTGCGATGCTCTCATAACCGGTCACTTGCCGCCAGATATTGGCGTACCTGTGTGAGGCCCATAGTCCTCCTCTATCCAACGATAGGCGTTATTTATATTTTAGACTGACTCTTGCACGGGTTGAGGCCGACATATTGAATTTCAATACTTTTTAAAAGGTTTTTTTTTATATTTTTACGTAAAAAAATGTTACAAAATAAACTAATTATTGCTTAAACAATCTGTCTAGATAAACTCTATACACACACGTGTGGATCACTGCGCTATCAGATCTGAGTCATGAGCTACACTGAAAGGATGGGTACAAGAGCACCAGCACCCGACGGAAAGTCAGGGTCGTATCAGCGAGCTCACTATATATAAGTTTAATTATGACACTGCACTTACGACCCTAAGATTGGGAATTATTAAGGCAAGACAATATAGACCTTTTCGTTACGGTTCACATTTCTATGCTGGTACGTTTTGGTGTGATTTTAAAAACGTTTCACGTCAAAACACGGTAGATAACATATTCATCGTACGGAACCCTCACTACACGAGTTCGAGGTCGAGTTAAATTTAGAACAATGACGAACGGAAATGATAGTGAGTGACTGGCTTCAACACCGGATTTTTTTCTTTGTACTAACATTATTTAAAACATACCAGTGGCTTCCCTGGTACCACATTAACGGCATCACTAAGTAAATGTCTATTAACTGTTCCCAAATTACGAAGTTTTTTGTTTATTTTTACTTACTTCTTTGACATAATCTCATTATTTGACATTATATACCTCGGATTCTTATTTCAACTCCTTATTTATGGCTTTTGTGGATAGGATTTTGATTCAGATTTGTTACAATTGTAATCGATCAGCTTTTATTTTTATATAGATTCTTCTATACTTTGTGAATGTGAGAACGTTGTAGGCCTAACTTGTAGACTGTAGATTAATGGACTTTTTTTATATTTTGTTGAGTACCTGTTACTTGTTGACAGGCCTACACTGTCCTCCCATATCTATCAACACTGTAATTGGAAACATTATAAAAGCCCCTTATTTTTAAAAGAGTAACCGTGTAGCTTCTTGTCGGCTCTTCTCCATAGGAAAGAACCAATTGGAACCGTGCACCTTGCTTCTCACGTATCTTAAGTGCCCATGTTGGTTTATGTGAAATACAATATTTTAATTTGATTTGATTTGACAAGTAGGCATCTAAAGCGCGCTTTAAGAAGCCTAATTGTTCGCTCTGTCAAATTAAGAGTTTTCACGAGCAATCCAGTGTAGTAAGCTTCAGCTGAATCTGGAGGAGCATCTATAATAGGAATCATCATGGTCTTCCTTAATGGGTATCCAGAATCACCTACAAAAATTAAAGGAATTGATTAGGATTTAGATGTTATCTGAAAATCTTTGTACATGTATTTAGAACAACTTATTTTACTATTTACATACCTAAAAGCCCCATGTTATTTAACTCCTCCATATGAGCTTTTAATGGATGGTTGGTCGATATGAATGAATCGTGAGTTGCTCCCCCATTGCTGGCATCCTCGCTAATTATTTCCATGTTTGAGTTGCATATCTAGAACTGCAGGTAGTCTTTAAGTTACACAATATCACTAACTAGGATACATTTTTCATGGATTACAGAGGATATTTCTCTCTGGTACATGAAAAATAACTATGTTCTAATAATCTTTTGTTCCTGTTTGACGCCATTTCATTTGTGTACATATTTATGTGTATTATTATTACTTAGTAGTAGTCAAATAGGATAATAGTTTTTATATTAAAATATTACTAAGTAATTCAAAATAAAAAAAACAAGACACTAATTGGAACAGGGTTTAGTGAGAATCAAGTATGTAGTGCTAAAATAAAAACATGAACCATTGTTGTGTAAATGTTCTGCAATTTTATTGTCCATCTATTTATTTTTTGTCTACTGTGTGTGTGTTACATTAACATATGATTGCAATATAATTTCATAGTAAAGATACCCACCACTTGTATATTTAAAGAATGATAAAATCTCTTGCGGGGCGGTTAAGCTCGGCCGCTTATGCTGTTACGAAGATAAGACAGTTAACAGATGTAGAAACCGCGCGTTTGGTCTATTTTACCTACTTCCACAGCAGTATGTCGTATGGCATTTTACTGTGGGGTCGGGCTGCTGACATTGAATCCATTTTTATTTTGCAAAAGAGAGCTTTCAGGGCCATTTACAATCTACGTCGTTGCGAATCTTTTAGGAAACTATTCAAAAAGATTAATATTATGATGGTGCATTGTGAATTCATTTATGAAAATATTATGTATGTGAGCAAAAATCTACATCTTTTTAATAAAATAAGTGATAGACATAATTTTAATACTAGAAATAAAGATAAAATAGATCAACCATTTTTTAGATCTTTTATGGGGTACTGTGTTAAATGTTACAACAAAATACCTTGTGATATATTGCAATTAAATGAAAAAAAAATTAAAACTCATATTAAAAGTACACTTTGTAAATAAGCATATTACAAATTAGAGGATTATATCCTAGATAAGAATGCCTGGAAACATGCTGGTCCTGCTCCATAGGACAATCTAGAGTCTAGACAAAATCAAACTGGTTGCTAATTTAATTGTATAAATTATAATTTTTATGACATTGTTTTTTACATTATGTAACTACTTTAACTCACACACTAAATTATTACTTGTGAAATTTTGGAAAAATCATTTACTTTTCAATATTTGTAAATATGTGAGCACCATGTATCTATCTCATAATTAATTTACCTGTCATGCGTTATATTTAATTATTTTTACCTATTGTGGTATAGTAATTTTATTCTAGATGCATCGTCTTTACATATAATTAATGTATACATAATATTGTAAAACATTTTTAAAAGAGTAACGGTGGAGTTTCTTGCCCATTCTTCTCCATACGAAACTACCTTTTGGAAGGGGCAACTAGAATCAGTTAAATTTTTTTGTATATTTTGACGTTCAAAAGTGCCTTTTATGTGCCTATTTGAAATAAATGATTTGACTTTGACTTTGATATTGTATTCTACAATAAAAACGTTTTTCATGATGCGTTGGCCGTTTTATTGCTACATGGGTTCCACCAAACTTGTTCAAAAATCTGAAATAAGTAAAATAGAGTTGTGTGTTCATTCTGAGTAAAATAAAATCCTGAAATCAAAAGAATTTCACTGTAACTACATACCCCAAAGAGATTTAAGGTCATAATTTAATGTCTGCCGTAATCGAGGCAATAGGAGTAGCTAAGGATCGTAGCAGATGACGTTCTGTAGTTTCCGTCTAACCCCATGGGAAGAAGGCGTGATTTTATTTATGTATGTATGCAATTTAATGTCTTTGACTTACCCAATCACATTTACTCACCGTTCGCTAGGACTTGCTGGGAATTTTATATAGTTTCGGCGAAAATGTGGTAGATTTAGGCATTCTGTTACTTGTGCAATTGCAGTTGATACTGTTTGCTGTGCAACAGAATGTGCAGCGATATCACCCGTTGTCTTTGTTAAGAGCCATTCGCGTATAAACATAATGCTAATAGAACCTGAAATTAAGTACGCATGGCATCATGTATATCATTATGATAATTAGCCGGATAAATAGCAAGTATAAATTAGTACTAACCTTGACCTCAATCGACAAATCAGTTGATTTCGTAGGGCGTGGCATGAAAGAATGTAGCCCAAATGCACGCTCTTTAGTTAGCCTATATCTTTTAACAAAAACCATTGTCCGACATATCAAACGGTTTTATCGAATTCCTCAAAAGATTTCTTTGAATTTTAGCATTTTTTTTAACACTGTTGCAACGAGTATCTTCCTCGAGAAACTCAAAAATTTCATCTTCATCACACATCTAAAATAAACGGTAAGCAAAGTGCTTAGAAAGGATTTTCTATGTTACAATACTTTGAAATAACGTCAGAATTATATTTTATGCACATTTTTACAAAAACTTACGTTTTTGTAGTTAAATTTAACTAAAATAGGTCAATAAAAGTTAGATTCACAAAGCTGCAAATTATGAAGGCAGGGCAGTTCAATTGTTGAATGTTTTTAATGTCACAAATACTTGATGGTAAGGATAAGTTGCAGGTCAGCTGAAATGCTGTGACGTAGTCACTCACCGGCTTAGGTCACGTGATCACTGGCTCGCCTGCTAGCTGACGCGCTCATGATACAAACTAGCACGACAGGGTATTTTTAGTCTAAAATTGACCTGCTATAACAGTTTATATAGTTGCAGAAATGTGAACCGTAACGAAAAGGTCTATATCGTCTTGCCTTAACTATTCCCAATCTTAGGGTCGTAAGTGCAGTGACATTATTAAACTTATATATAGTGAGCTCGCTGATACGACCCTGACTTTACGTCGGGTGCTGGTGCTCTTGTTACTATCCTTTCAGGGTAACTCATGTCTATAATTTTTTAGATGATAAAAATCCCTTGGTGTTGCAGGTGTATCTGATTTCAAACATTGAATATATTTTGAACTCTCTAATTTAAATTATTGTCAACAGAAACTTCACTATCAAGTTTTAAGCAGCCACAAACCTTGAGAAAACTTTCTATCTTAACGAACACCTTCTTAGACCCCACCTTTGAACATAAACAAGCTTAACGTTTACTTCAATATATTTGAACTTAAACTACTTCAACAACTCGTAAGCCTTATAATGGCAGTGTCGGTGAATGCGCAAGTTCTTTTTTACTAAACCCTTACTTAAGAACTAAAACGTTCAGTTCACACTTTGAGAAAACAGAGTACTGTAAGTAAGACTGAGTTCAGATACGGTGATTAAAGCGCTGTGAAAAGGGGCCAGTTTAAGACCGAACTATTTTACTTTTTTGACAGAAATTATTCGTATTTTTTTTAAGAATGTACTTATATAGTGCTATTTATATCAACTGCTGAATTACGCAACTGGTCCCAATCAAACTAACACAATGTTTCACTTCAGTCTGTCTGCCTTTCATCATCATCATCGATAGTCTTGTCGCACCCGTTGCTTAGCATTGCGATCTTATCTAGTGCCATCCGTCCCTCGTCTGTTGGATTCAGATCTTATCTAGTGCCATCCGTCCCTCGTCTGTTCGATTCAGGTCTTATCTAGTGCCATCCGTCCCTCGTCTGTTCGATTCAGGTCTTATCTAGTGCCATCCGTCCCTCGTCTGTTCGATTCAGGTCTTATCTAGTGCCATCCGTCCCTCGTCTATTCGATTCAGGTCTTATCTAGTGCCATCCGTCCCTCGTCTGTTCGATTCAGGTCTTATCTAGTGCCATCCGTCCCTCGTCTGTTCGATTCAGGTCTTATCTAGTGCCATCCGTCCCTCGTCTGTTCGATTCAGGTCTTATCTAGTGCCATCCGTCCCTCGTCTGTTCGATTCAGGTCTTATCTAGTGCCATCCGTCCCTCGTCTGTTGGATTCAGATCTTATCTAGTGCCATCCGTCCCTCGTCTGTTCGATTCAGGTCTTATCTAGTGCCATCCGTCCCTCGTCTGTTCGATTCAGGTCTTATCTAGTGCCATCCGTCCCTCGTCTGTTCGATTCAGGTCTTATCTAGTGCCATCCGTCCCTCGTCTGTTCGATTCAGATCTTATCTAGTGCCATCCGTCCCTCGTCTGTTCGATTCAGATCTTATCTAGTGCCATCCGTCCCTCGTCTGTTGGATTCAGATCTTACTCGGGGTCCACGCTTTTATAGCGCTGGCCTGTTATTCCCGCAAGTCCCTGCGAAATATGACCATGTAGTTGTCTCATAAGCGACTTCGTCTTTGAACAGGATCGGCCTTTCTTGAATCCTATGATCATTTGCTTCATGACTTCAGTCTCCAAATGTCCTATAATCACAGTATGTGTACTCACGAGTGCGGCGCGTGGCGCCTCGTCTCGGTCAGTCGCAATTCACGCGAAGTTTCTTGTCGACACGTAACATGCTGCTAGCTTGCCACAGGCTTTTTACAATATAAGTTTGGAAGTCACCACGTTCGATTAGTGATTTGTTTAAAGTTGTAGTTTTTAAAAGTGTTACACTTGCCATGTTCGAGGAATAAGTTATGTTAACTTGCGGTTTCTTTAGAAGGTTATTTATGAATAAAATATAGTGTGGAATTTGACTTATAGGCGATGATATGTAATCACCAACTTGCAGTTAAAAGCAGAGTGATCACTAATCAAAGGTCCATTATCTGCAGTGCTAAAACTTTTCTCTAGTATATACCTATATTAAGCAACAAACAGGATTTTATTCACTACAAATTTACAACCTTTCACTAGAAATACTAATCAGTCACAAAACGAAAGTACAGCAAATAGCAATATATTCCCTGAGGCAACAAAAACCGCGATAAATACTAGCCACAATATAATTCAAGAGGTACTTCAACCAGCACCAAGTGTAAAGACACTTTATTTAAGAGAAGCAGAAAGTCCACTCCATACAAAAAGTTGCCACGTTTTGCAAGGGTTCTCATGTTTCCTGGGTGCTTTTACTGACACGGCTCACAAAATGACACAGATAGATAATAACTCAGTAGGAGTGGCGATGACGTAGTTAGCATTAAATAACACAAACCGTGATAGAAGTGGACTGTTAATGCCACTGACATAAAATGTGCAATGTGATTCACATACAATTGAAACAGGTACCGCTAACGTCCTGAATGCCTGTCAAAAATAAATAATGGGCTTTCGTAATTCTCTGCTCTGTGACACAGTCAAGCTGCCAAACGTGAGCTCGCACCGGCTTGCCAAGTGTAAAGGAAGGTGTTCTGGCAATTTGTGCAGTCGCCGTGAAGCCAATTAGTCAAACCTTTCGTGAGAGAACACACTCATTTACAGCCCCACTGTGTACCACAAGTTCCACCTGTATGTACTACAACCTGCTTATATGAGTACATATTGGACAGTATTCGGAAATTCTTGGAACGAATAGTTCTAAATATTTTTAGTATTGCCTACAATTTTCTTGTGAGTATTAGAAGACGGCATTCAAACAGTAATGCCACGGCTACATTGTCGTGATAACGCAAACTGCATTTCGCGTGCTCTCTATTTTACAGCGAGACGTCGAGCGGTGTGCGAGAGAAAGAGCGCGAAGTGTAGTTCGCGTTATCGCGACAATGTAGCCGTAGCATAAGGGAAGCAATAGTGCTTAAATAATTTAAAGTTTTTGGTTTAATTAACATAAAATCGCGCCTGTAATCCCCGAAAAGTTAGGCAGAAGGGTACCTGTACTACACCCACATTGCGCCAGTTATTTAATGTCCCAGGTATGCAATAGGAGGCGCGCCCATTACTATAGGTTTAATGATTGTAGTATAAATGTACCGTGCCTTTTTTATAATGCTATATTTCATGTAGGTACACTCGATACACACATTTATATAAAATATTCACAAAATCTTTAAAAGTTCTACATTGTGAGGTTTTCTCACGTTTCGTCACAATAGGTGTTCCGTGCGTCTCAGAGCAAAGATAAATTCAGAGTAATACGACTATTATAGTAATTGTAGGAAAAACAAATTGTACTTAAACGCAATTTATTGTATTCAAGTCATCCAACCAGACGCCTAACTCACAATAACTAAAAGCTAGCTGTTTAGAGGCGACAGGTAATAAAATTCGTCGAGTCATATTTCTCTCATTCTTCTGTCGACAACTATTCATGTGTTCTTTGATCATTCGTCTGTCATTGTCACGAAATACAAGTACAAGACACAAACAAACAATAATGTCGTACTTTGAGAAGAATATGAAAAAGTAGTAAAATGTAAACAGTAAATTTTCACCAAAATTTTTCCATTGTGTGGTACTTTGAATTATTGTACGTTTCCAGCTACCGTAAAATTCGGTTGATGTCACACGAAACCCGTGTCCAGTGACTGATGAGTTTTCCTAGTAGATTGTCGCGATAAAATATGGGAAATAACACAGATTAGTATAATATTCATTTAATATAAGCACATACATGTTATCAAAATACATAAAGAATCACATTTCAAATCATATTCAGCACATTTATAATAATAATAATTCCTTGATTCTCAGGCAACTGAGGCCCATAGATAAAATATACAAATTACAAACTAACAAACTAATACATAATTAAACTTAAACTTGTGTTAATAAATATTGCTTAAAACTATGTTAGTAGCACTTCACTTCACTAGCTTTATTGTCCTTGTGCTGTCCTGTGGTACCTATTTTCCCGCGGAAGCGACGGAACACCACGTCCTGCGGCCAAAAGTCTTCTTCCAAGACGACGGACAAGTAACAATTTGGTACTCGCACCACGAACGCTTTGAAGTTGACGTTGCGGTGCGACTCCAGTAACTGCACCCTCAGCATATACCTCGTCTTCTGGCGCACGTACTCCACGATGTCCTCCGTGTCTTAGAGTGCTGTAGTGTAGGCGGCAGATGTACTCGTATAACGGTATGTTCGGCTTTGTGGCACGCAGGCTCACTTCGGAATCCGTAGCAGCTTTGCCGCAGCGGTTCTTGTTCGCTCGCGATCGGCTCTTCTCCTTTGCACTGTCACGAAACCCTCATCATCAGCCCTATTTGGTGCCTTTTATGAAATTGGCGCCATACTTGAAGCGCCTGGGGTACTCGCGGTAACGCTAGCGAAATCATTTTGTAAGGGTTTCGCCAGCGCTGTAGACACTGGCAGCGGGACGGGGCGAGGGGATTAAATAATATTTCTTTAATTAACATACTTAGCTGCCATAATGAAACTAATTCAGGAATTATAAACTGCCTATACTCCATTTAAAATAAGATTAGACATTTAAATAAACCTTTTCTACAGTCCGTTCAACCGATTTTGGCTTCTATTCCGTAGGCATAAGGATGGCATTAAAAGCAAAAACGTGGTTACAATACCAACTGTTTACTTCAGCTGCCATTTGTCATGCCACGAACGCAATAGAAGTCAAAATCAGTTGAACGGACTGTAAAAAAGGTTTATTTAAATTTCTAATCTTATTTCAAATGGAGTAAAGACTTATGCATACGTTTTTTACACGTTGTACTTGTTACACTTTTTCAAAGACTAGGTGAATACTTGTAAATGATAAATGATTTTATTTCTGCAAGTAGGTTTGCACAAACACTTTTACATGTCAATCATATTTTTAAAACTAGATGAGGTCGGCGTTTCCTATCTGACTACTCTGAGAAGTAAGGCCGAAACAAACTCAGAGGTCACAGTCTCTTTTAAAGTCCAGACATAATCTTGGTCAGATAATGTGAAGACCATGTAGATTTGTGTCTGGAACGGTCTTTTGAGGAAAAACCACACAAAATGAGTGTACCTGTCCAGTCAGTGCACGCATTTGTCACTAATCGTGGAGCTCAACTCAGAACTTAAGGAGCTCTACCACTCGACGAACAATACCAAAGAAAGGGCATTTTTAGACAGTTGTTGACCGTTGAGAACTGCGCGCACGCTGGGCTCCATGAACTCGTGAAACCTTTTTCACGAGTTCATGGAGCGATCGTTCCCGTCACGTGGTGGACGTGACGTCATGAAACCTCATCCAATTAAATAAAAAGCGTCGATAGCAAAAATAACTGTATCACTAAATTCGGTTTCTGAAAACCTGAACGCCAATTCCCGTAATTAAATGCTTCAAAATCTAGTCGCAGTGTCATTTCAGTGACCAACAATGTCAAAAGCTTGTCAAAAATGTTTAGCAATGAAAGGTTTGACAGATTGTGACTAAGATTAGAATGCGGAAGTTCTTAAATAAACGGGAATTGCTCCTCTTAAATTGCTTTCGACGATGTCAATCAAATGTAAGTTGTTGTGACGGGCTGACCATAAACCAATCCTTGACAACGGATTCAATTGAGTATGTAAATTTTGAATAAATAACTTTTCAGAAAGTGTTGGTAGTTCTTTCTCTCTCCAGCTTTAGTGTTGATGTTGTCAAAAGGATAAGGTAATATTTCTTGTGGCAATATCAACATACCACCGATCAGTCCAGCAAACATGTGTGAGGAATACCAATTATTTAGATTGTGATAAATGTTGTTGAGAGATCTATAACATTTATCTAGGTCAATTGACTATGTGTGAGGGCTTGTGTGTACCTGATTAAAAGGGATTATTCTTTAAAAATAACAGAATAGATAAGACTAGTTATAAATTGAAATAATTTGATATCTAGATAGGAAGTTAATTAGAAAAAAGAACTAGTCGCTCATTCCAAAGCTAACTCTGTAGGAGAAGAACGAGCAAGAAACTCCCCGATTGATTATTGTGATCAGTTTATCAATACAGGAATCAAATCAAATACATAATATTATAGATAGTACACAACGACGGTTGCAATAAAATAAAAGTAATATGTTCATGGTTCAAATAAGCATAATTACTAGTTATTACAGGCAGTAACACACAGAATACGAGTACATTAGAGTTATTTAGACACAATTTTAGAGAATTGAGAATATTACAAACAGACAATATTATTACTTAACTTACTTAAATCCTTCAAGTTCCTTCTTGATCCTTATCTTATCCAGTTCGCTTCAAAGATAAAAGGTCTCCAAGCTCATATCACTTGTTTTTTATCCCTTCACTAGCGGCTTTACATTATGCCGCCTTTACATTTTGACCAAATTACTTTTATTATTGACAGTCTTAAGTCAATATATAATTTGTCGGAACTGTTTTAAAACATTATAAGATAATTCAATGTATTTTCATAACAATTTCTCTGACTATAATTAGCTGAAGTCCCTTAAACATAACATACACTAAGTGCACTACATTAAAATTATTAGGTATGTGTAAAACAACTTATAAATAAAAAATATCACATAAAATTTAGAAAATATTTTAAGTACAATGTTTATTTCTGATATCCTTTAGGTGAAGCACCACCTATCAAATAAAAAAGAATCATCCAAATCGGTTCACCCAGAAAAAAAACTCTGAGCTAACACACATAAAAAAAAACGCATACAGGCGAATTGAGAACCTCCTCCTTTTTGTGAAGTCGGTTAATAAAATATTTTTTTGTATTTGTTTAGACCGACTCATAGATCACCGATTTCGTTTGGAATTGATATTCGTCTGGAAATACTCTGACAGTTTAGCAAGAATATAGTACATACTAATTCATTTTTTTTTAATTCATTTATTTTTATTTTAGATGGGGTGCTCTTGACTCTAGTCTAGGTCAGAGATGACAGAGATTGATGACAAATTCCTTGCAATTTGGGTAAATTAATCTTTGATTTATTTTCCCAAACTGCAAGGAATTAGTATTGATTCTAGATATTCCGACACATGCTTTATACGGTAACAAATGACCATTCTGTCCAACGGATAGAGCTTCACCTTTTCGTAACTATTCCTTCGGTCAGTCCTTGTGTTTATCACAATATTTCTGACTTTTATCATAGGATACATAGGCCCGTTATTTCATAAGCAGAGCACGTATTGATCATAAGTACCATATTTATGACGGAGTTATTTAATTTAGCAGCCGATAGCAGATGTAGTAGCTAACGGAAGAAGGACCAATTTATAAAAATAAAACAAAAGAGTGAAACCATTAGGTGTCAAAAAACTCGTCACCGATCGTATTCTATTTCCGCAAATCAAAAGTGTGGGCCACCTGGCTGCAGTGGCTGGCGGCTAGAGTGGCCACTGGTAGGTGACAAGACCTCGCCGTCTATTGCACTGTCACCGGCACAAACCAATTACACGTAGTTCGCGCTAAAAGCCGAGAGCCTCTAGCATCAATTAGGCAACTCGGTGTCGCTGGCATCGCGCCACCGTGTCGCGCTGAGCCGACACGCTTCACTCCCTAAGTACCACTAGTTCACTATTCCCCCAGTTTTTTTTGTGACACTGTGCAGTTGGAAAGCGTTTTAATGGGTGAGTGGAATTGATTGGGATTGAACAGTGTATCGGACTGCGATGCTGCAGCTTTTTTGGTTGGAATGTATCGGCCATTTTGTAGGGATAGATTTTTATTTTTACTAGTGACAAGGCCGTTCTACAGAATTAGGGTAAACTGTTCTCTTCATGAACTTTTAGGGACTAGTTTGAAGTAAGAACTTACAAAACGGTACTCGTATCATTCATTACATGGGTCGCAGATTATTCGAATGAGTTACCGTGGCCCTGGCGCACAGGCAACTGAAGGATCACGGGTGGGTTTTAGTCAGTAAGAGTCTGACACGCCCTTTCGCTCCGCCCAGAGCGGGAGCGGTCATTTGATGACATCTCACCCAAAAAAAAAAAAACATTAATTACATTCGTACTGTAGAGATGATTTTGAGTTGTCAAATCTGTTCCTCCACAAATTGACGAGATGCGTATTAGCATTACAATAGTGAGACACATTTTTTTTTATTTTTTCGTGGTTGGAAAGTAATGCTTATTTGAATTTGTTTTGTTTGAGAGAACTTTTGGTCCGTTTGTATTGCAGTTCACACTACCAGCGCTACGGCGTAGCAACATAGCCAATATGCTACGCCGCGGCCGTAACAATTCCCTTCAAACATGAACTAACTATATTCACCTCTCTGAAAGTACTGTTGTAGCTTTGAATCAAATGGTTCTCTTCAGAGACTTCATTCATCAAGTATTAGGGACGTGTACTTGAAGCATGACCCGACTACGAGGCGATGACGATGCGAATTGAAAATAAGGCTTAACTTACATTTTAATTCTGGTCATGCAAAAATACCTAACATTTTAACAAACATAGGTAGCAAGTAAACAAATATAGGAACCTACATCTGTAACCTAGGCAATTCACAGTCGGAATTTAGGAATCAAATTAGCTTTATGAATATAATAACTTAATTAATTTCCTCACAACATTTTACAAAATTAAAAACAATTATGGTTCCAATTATTGTTTCATTTCAGTTATTACCAATTCTACCTGCTGATTGTATTTCAAAAGACAAAAGAAAACCACGAAGAAAACCTTAATTAAATTATATAAATAAAAACAAATATTTTCTCTGCACTCATCGTTTCGTTCAAATAGTTCCTGAATGGAGATCACGTACTGGCAACACTACCCTGTATAAAAGCTACATTTTATAATTGCTATCCTCATTCACTCTTTTATCACCTTTATAGCTCACGTATAAGGTTGAAAATTGCGGGAAAGTAGTAACATAATACGTTAGAGGGATAATTGCAACCGTCATTTACTCTTTTATGGTCCTTATTTTACGGACGTAAGGTTGAAAATTGTGTGGCCGTGTTAATAGATTATGTGTGCTTGTATAGCGTTGCGTCTGGAGTCATAATTTAGTTCTTTATGTTCCTTATAACGTTGTTATAAGGTTGGTTATTGCGTGAATGATGGAGGGATATGGCTGCGGGTACGGCAATGTGTCTAAAACAATGGGAGGTCGTTAGCAGTGTGACGAGAGGGCTCTCATTGTGCTTGAGAGGCGTTCTAACCTTGAGAATACTAATGAAACACACTCGACTTCGGTTACACGATTGAAATCTTGTGAAGTATGAGGAGTGGCGACAGGGACTTATGTTACCCCACGTACTTAGAAACATGTACATTTTTAAGGATCGCAGCAGTTGACCGAGCGGGCGCGGAGCGCGAGCTAAGCGTCTCTGTTTCAGCTTGGGCAAAAATGCTTTCGTACGTCCGGGTGTCTGGCGGATGTCCGGCTGTTCCTCTCTACAGGTCGCATTTCTCAACCAATTCTCGTGAAATTTTGTGTGCAGGTTCGATAATTATATGGATTTTTTTATCAATTCAGTTTTTCAAAAAATTTCAAAATGGCGGAGATACTGGGTTGAAAGGCAAAAAAAAATTGGGGCAGTCTTTGGGGACTGCCGATAGAAGTGAAAACTAAGTAACTTGTAAACCCGCTCATGGGAAGCGTACGGTGACGATGATGCGAGTTTCACGCTTTTTGCTCACCCAAAAAGTACACATATACACAGTATACATATAGCTCATGGAAAGCTTACGGTGACGATGAAGCGCGTTCCATGATTTTTGTTCACCCAAAAAGTGCCCAACGCACTTAAAGTAGTTTCCACTTCAAAAACATATTTCAGCCATTTCGAGCTCTTTGCACGCGCTTTTTGTTACAGTATAAATGAATATTTAATTTAAAAATCCATAGAACTGACATTATAATATAAATGAATAATAAAAATTTAGATTTAATTAATAATTAATAGAATGTTATCTTTAATTTTACGTAGAATAAGTTTCTTTTGCATGTGTAAATAAGTCCTCTTGGTTCAAATTTCTATTTTGCTGAGCCCGACAGGGTCCACGATTGGTACCTACAACTAATGTTAACTTACCACCTAAGCACATTGTGGAATGCAATAAATGATTGAGTATTGAGGATTTTGTTTTAAGGTGCGCGGTGAACATTTATTCAGTTTTAAGTTATGCAAAGACAGACTCGTTAAGTAGGTACAATGCAACATTGTCCATCGAAATACTTAGCACGACATTAATAACTAACAGATTACCAACATAAACAGTTGGTTTGTTTTACTTAGGACAATTTTTTCCAACGTCAGATACCTTTTATCCGTGGCAAGTTTATTGAATAGAAAAAATTACAAAACTTTAAAATTATTCCTCAGTTAAAGTTATTTGGTGTTGGAAAAATCACCGCACACCACACATGACCACACATTTCTGATATACGCTACATATCTAACTAGATATGCAGCGTATATCAGAATTTTGTGGTCATATTTGAGGGTGCGGTGAGGTACAGACCATCAAACTGAACCATGTTTTCCAAGGAATCAACATAGTCGCAAAAAAATATTAGCCGTCCCATACATTTGGTGCGAGTAGGTGTTAATGTTTTGTATGGAAAAGCTGATATCTTTTTCGCGAATACGATGTTGATCCCATGGAGAGAGTTCGAAAAAGACCACACCCTTCTAACACATGCTGTGTACATGCGATTTTCAGCAGACTTGACTACTCTTTATCCAGAGGTAATTATTGAATAACATTTTTCAACGTAAAGGGATCCAAAAGCACATCGTTCGGCGGCCAGTTTCCTAGTAATCGGGAACGGAGCCAAAATTCAGCAAGTTAACATTTTCACAATTACCGCGAAAATAGTCTATAAAGTTAATTACGTTTCCCATTGCCGCCCATTTCCAGCAGTTCGGGTTAACCATGTTACACTGAGTTTTATATTATTATTTCAGTCTTTTACATCTTTTTTGTACGGAATGTTTTGAGTCAGATCAATATTTCATAAAATAACATAACATAGACGGAAAATATTTGAAATGTTACGTTCGTGAACTTCTTACAGTATTCAAATGAAAACAACTTGAAGAAAAGCCAAATATCAATTTATTTCACTTAAAAGGCACTTTTAAACGTCAACATTTACATTAACATAGAATTGATTCTAGTTGCCCCTTCCAAAAGGTAGTTTCGTATGGAGAAGAATGGGCATGACCATCGTTACTCTTTTAAAATGTTTTACAATATTTTGTATACATTCATTATATAATTATATTATGTGAAGAAGATGCACTAAGAATAAAATTACTATACCAATGAGTTAAAAGAATAAAATATGAAGCAATGACAGATAAATTAATAATAATTATATGATAGATAAACGTTGAATTACCTTTTTTGTTAATAGTACATTATTGCAAAGGCCGTGAAATAGGCAATTGCAGGTCGAGTATGAATTTGAAGGCCGAGCCGTAGGCGAAGACTTTACTAATACGAGACAGGCAACTGCCATTTCCGCAGAGGTATGTACAGGGTGGATTTTTGGGAAGGGGCAGCAAGGGCAGCTACCTTAACCGTTGTAGCTACAGGAAAACGGTCTTAGGAGACTTTCCTTAACTTTAAAAAAAAAATTAATGGCATTCACAGGTTTTGAAAAAATATTACAGTCAGCAGGAAAATGGGCAATTTTCACCAAAATTTTTTTATGCCAATCGATCATGTTTCATATAAGGATCAAAAACCTCTATCAGATCAACTAAGGTTTCAGTACTAGAAAAGTAATAAATCGCAAAAACCTTTACCCATACATTTCGTAGCAAATGAGACTAAGACTTACTGTTTTACCATAGACAAACTGACAGCTATAAAAAAGACTAATCGGTAAACAAATAAAAAATATTATCTTCTACTTTTGGTATTATTTATCATCTTAAAATTAAAAACTTGAAACTTTACATTTGGACTCACCTAGAATTTTTACTTTTGTGCTCTAAGTTAAGAGATGCTCAAAATGGTAGCCGTTTTGACGTAGGTAAGCATAGGTTTACTCTCTTTACTACAGAATGGGTAGCAGCTGATAATGTGAAAGGATGAATGCCATAGAGAATCGTGGTAAATTAATCTGAGTTCCTGAACACTGTCGTATTTCTTTTTTTAAAGTTATTTCTTTAATAGCCCCACGTACTAAAATCAAGAGGCATGAGATCAGGATTGCGAGATGGCCACGGTATAGGACCATATTATGTTCCTGTTCCCGAATTGCTGGTTCAAATTAGAACGGGTTTGGCGGCTGTTGTGTGGCTGAGCGCCATCTTCATCTTCAGAAATTAACTAAAATAAGCAAGTCATTTCTCATAAACAGTATCCGCTTTTATAACAAGTTGCCTTTGGCCAGTTGAATTTGGAACACAGATAGTTTATAACCTAGCTGGATTAACAAGTAGGATACTTTTTATCCCGGTAGTACGTTCCCGTGGGATAATTTCCGACCTCCACGCGGGCGAAGCCGGGGGCAAAAGCTAGTCTTTCATATACATAAAAACATAAAAAGTTTTTTTAATAATTGTGACTTCATATTTTTTATGGATTAAATCCGATCCGTATTCTCCTTAACGTGTTATTTTTGCCAAAACTTAAAATAAGAAGAAGCTGAATAAACTATAAGTTTGTTAGAAGTTGGTGCTAGTTTGGGCCGCGCCTAATTTACATAATCTTTGTTTTACGGTGTTTGTGCAAACTTCGGCCCGTTTTTATTTAAATTAGTGAAAATTATCTTTTGTTCACGTGTAGAACTGCTGAGTGCTATTTGAATAAGTTTCGTTTTAACATTGCACCTACATTTCCGTGTTATTTTCGTTTTTAAGATGAGTCAGACTTATTGTTTTATGGGTACTGGTTTTATTTACCACGTTATTTATCTTTTTTGTTATTTCTCAGTAGCAGCCCGGAGTCTATATTTGTGCCCTGTTGATGGCAATAGGCTCGTCCCCTATTACACGGGACTCAAACATAACTGGCGAAATGAGGGTGTGCTATAGGTACACCTCTGCCTAGTCCTTCGGAGAAAATCAGTATTATGTTACGTTATGTTGTTATTTTTAATACGACTCAAATCAAATCAAATAAAATATTTTATTTCACATAACCCAACATGGGCACTTATGAAACGTCAGAAGCTAGGTGCACGGTTCCAATTGGTTGTTTCCTATGGAGAAGAGCCGGCAAGAAACTCCACGGTTACTCTTTTAAATAAGGAGCTTTTACAATGTTTCTAATTACAGTGTTGATAGATATGGGAGGACCTTAGCCCCAAAGAAACTTGTGAGATATAACAACCCATAGCGGTCCACTGAAAAAACTGATGGTCAATTTGACGTAAACGCTCACTAAAGCATGGCCGGATCCATTTATGCCTGAGCCATTAATTCTCTTTTTTATCCAACAAGGGGCGACTGCTAAGCTATAACATTGATGGCTCATAATTAATTATGTTGTTGTTGTTATGTTGTAATTACCTGTATGTTCGTAGGTACTTGCTTTATTACTCCAATTATAATTTGAATTCTTACGCAGGATCACGCGACCTAGAGCTATTAAATAATATGGTATTAGTATAAAAATACCAATATTATTTGGGTAAAGAAAAATATTACTTTCTAGAACAAAACTAGTCTGCCAGACGAGCTTGCGGCTATTCAATAATAGCCAGTGAGTTTTGATATTAATGTCAAAAATGTGGTGCCTAGATAGATCATTAATACGATAAACCTTCATTAAACTCACAAAATATAAATTCAACAAGCAAAACTTTTTGTGTAAAGTTATTTTTTTAAAGTAGGTACAGAAAACTCTTGGACCAACGTTCGTTCGCCACCCTGCAGTCTCTATCATCAATTGAGCCACATTAACATGACGTCATCAAAACTCAGTGCTTTACAGGGTGGCTGGGACATTGAGGAACAAACTGAAACCATGAATTCAGCACATGATTCGACCCCTAGCGTAGTTTTTTATTTTGTTAGCGTCAATTAACAAAAAAAAAAAAACAGTGGTTTCATAGAAAAGTGCAATACCTCCGCAGTCAAAATATATAGTACAGATTTTTTTTCGTTTTAATAATCGACGAAAAATTTCAATGCCCGGGCGTTCAGAATCATCTAGCTACCGTCAAATTGGTTGAATAGGGATGCAAGGGTGAATCGGAAAGAAACTTTAAAAGGGATTTTAACATTGAAATAATATATTTTGTTGCCAACAAGGGCACTTAATCGTTAACTGTAACACCGTAAACACATTAGAGTCCTTTTTGGCAACAAACTATATTAAATCACTGTTAAAATCCCTTTTAAAGTTTCGGGTCGATTCATCCCTGCATCCCTATTCACCCCGTTTGACGGCACTGAATCTATGGATCAGGTTGCGCGTCGCTGTCCCTGCCTGCCTGTATTTACATCAGGAATACAGGAGTATCCATTGAAACCCAATCGAATTGGATTACTGGAAGTGATTGAAAAATCCCAGGATTCTGACCGTCGTTGGGAAGGTGACTGAGATTTTGCAAAAAATTATAATAACCTGCTTGAACCTGAACACGAGAAGATATTAGTACGGGCACATAAATAATTCCGTTTTCTTGGCGTTTTCTTTGAGCACCTACGGTATCGTATCGTGTGTAAATGGGATTATGATGGCAGCTGACAGGTAGGTAAGTGATGAAGCCTTTCTGACGCTTTATGGTTGTTCCGCGTACTGCGAATACCTTGGTATAAAGGATTAAATATAAATCTTGAATGTATATAAATCAAAGGCAAGTGTCCCGACTGACACATCATCGCCCAGGGCTCAGCCCAAACTGATTACGGTAGAAATTTTCAATTTGGCCAGTAGGTTCTTTTTGTGATGTAGGTATCCACTAAGAAAGGATTTTTGGGAATGCTACACCTAAAGTAACGAAAAGGTGACATTTTGTACATATACTATAAAATAAAGTATCTTTTTTTTTCCATCTCTGTGACCATTTATATCTTCTAAATAGTCACACGGATGGACAAGAAAAACATTGTGAAGACAATGGATTTGGATGCGGTTTTCGTGGGTTTAAATTATAATTTAGATTTTTGGGCGTTTATCTCGGAAGGTTTATGTGTATAACTACAACACATTAATATTTAACTAAGATATAATAATATGTCACTGAACCCACTGTCCCCGTGCGAAGCAGGGCCGGCTCGTTAGGGACGAATGAATCTTAACACGAACGTATTGTCAGTTCTGCTATGTCAAATAACTAAAACAATAACCCACAGTAAACAAGCATCGGCTATTATTAACCGTGTTTAAAAAAAGGAGGATGAGTACCTCCTCCTTTTTTCGGTCCCCGATTACTCAAAGACGGCTGGACCGATTTGAAAACATATTTTTCCATGATACAATATTTTGTATAATGGAAAAATTCTTTTTAATAGTTGTTGTTGTTGCTGTTTATAATTATACCTGGTGACACCAGAATAAGAACACTCGGTTATTCTCTACATGAGAAGAGGTAGTTGAATAGCAATGAAATCTTAGCGCAATGCAATGGAACTTACCTAATATTATTACTAAATTACTTTGAATCATCCTGATCTGCCTTTTCCCAACCATGTTGGGGTTGGCTTTCAGTCTGACCGGATACAGCTGAATACCAGGATTTTATTTTACATGAAACGACTGCCTATCTGACCTCCACAACTCAATTACTAGGTCACATAATACCCCCTGATAACACTGGTTGTCAGACTTTTGAGCATCTGACCACCCGTAACGACTGTCAAAGATCTACGAATGACAACAGGAATCAACGGCTTAACCTGTTTTCCTGCCCCATCCGAGTTTACTCCACTAAATTTAATCAAAGCGTAGTAAATTAATGAGCTAGACGTATACGTACCACCTGGGTAAACTTTCATACATTTCCATTTACATGTATGTTAATTTGAAACCACTGCCGAGCGTGAATTTTGGCTCAGTTTTCACCAAAAATTACTGTTTTTGTGAGGCAGATTTTGTGCACCTTTGTTCGCAATCCTTCATGCGCGTAGCTGTATTTTTACTGTTTTATTAAAACTTTTATTTAACTTCACTTACTCAAATTACACAAACATAACATTACGCTTGTGTTCCCCGAGGGGCTAAGCTGGGTACTTCTACCCATATTTTAACAGGGGCGGCCGAGCCTGTTGCCACTAATCAGGCACATAAGCATCCCTCGCCATCACCACCATCAGCCTCTAGCAGCCCACTGCTGGACATACGCCACTCCAATCGCACGCCATTCAATTTGATTCTCGGCCAAACCTCAAGTTCTCAGTCATACCTCAGATTCTCGGCCATACCTCAAGTTCTCAGTCATACCTCAGATTCTCGGCCATACCTCAAGTTCTCAGTCATACCTCAGATTCTCGGCCATACCTCAAGTTCTCAGTCATACCTCAGATTCTCGGCCATACCTCAAGTTCTCAGTCATACCTCAGATTCTCGGCCATACCTCAAGTTCTCAGTCATACCTCAGATTCTCGGCCATACCTCAAGTTCTCAGTCATACCTCAGATTCTCGGCCATACCTCAAGTTCTCAGTCATACCTCAGATTCTCGGCCATACCTCAAGTTCTCAGTCATACCTCAGATTCTCGGCCATACCTCAAGTTCTCAGTCATACCTCAGATTCTCGGCCATACCTCAAGTTCTCAGTCATACCTCAGATTCTCGGCCATACCTCAAGTTCTCAGTCATACCTCAGATTCTCGGCCATACCTCAAGTTCTCAGTCATACCTCAGATTCTCGGCCATACCTGAAGTTCTCAGTCATACCTCAGATTCTCGGCCATACCTCAGATTTTCTTATATTATTTGCTTGTAATGTTTTTAATCTTGACAACTGATATGTTTATGGTGGTCTTGCTAGGCACTAGACATAATATTTTTAATATACTTGTCCTAGCATCCATTAAGTTAGTAAAACTACAAACTTGCCTAAAGCTACGTTTTCCTAGAAGAGCGGCGGCCGCCACATAACGGCCGCAGTGACGGCCGTCATGAAAATGGTGACAGCGGGGTGTGACTTTACGGTGCCAAAAAACGCTCTCTAGGAAAATTACTAACTTACTTTCATAAATTACGTTTCTGTGACGTCATACGCCGGTAAAGTGCGAACACTACGTGGCGGCAACCGCCCTTCTAGGAATCCGTAGCATAAGCCAACTTTATCTTCTTATTTACTGGAACACACAGAGAAGCCGAAAAATCTGGCTCGAATTTCAAAACTCATTGAACAATTGATTTTCCCAGCAATATATCTCTAAACAATAGTTCAGTTAGCGCAGTATCCATGCATCACGGGAACAAATGAGGCCTAAAAGTTCATAAAAATATGTGCTCCATCAGTGTCAGCTCGTAAACCTACTAGTATCTGTAGTAAATTACGGAATAGCTACTGAAAATATCCTAGCATGTTCCAGAGCTAGATAGATTGTATTGTAGCGATACAATACGTCACGAGTTCAATTATTACGTTACGGATACAATTTTATAGCACGAAAGAAAGAAACGGATGATATTTAGAACCAATAAGAACAAGTAATGTAATAATGAATTATTATTTATTACTATATTTGTTCGCAACGATGCGTCACATATAGTGTTTTAGATAGTGTTTTTTGCAAAGTAACTTAAATTCAGTGATAACAAGTGATAACAGTGCTAGTTATACGATAGAAACGATTATAAAACGTTGTTTAGTACATAAAACCGTAAGATCGACCCATTTAAACCTCAATTGAGTGGACTATATAGCTGAAAACCATAGTTTGTTTAGTGTGCCAGGTCACCTAGACCGAGACCTAGCCCTGGACCTAATTTTCATATATCTAGTCCTTTGAATAAGCCCATTTAATTGGGTTTGAATGTCGTGCTGCGATAGTTTGTAAATTGTTTGTTATTTTGGTTAATGAAACATTCTTTCAGGGCGCGTCACGCCTTGGAAACTATAGTTATGATGTTTAAAATATTACATTGTTTCAGGTCTATAAACCAGCCTGAGATAACTATAACTTATTTGAAAGTCGGTTCAGTAGTCTCTGAGAAAAACAGCTGACAAACCCTTTTATATTGAAAATTGTAAGATTTTCTCTGTTTCCCCTGAAATAACTTTTCAGTGGAAACAGATATAGCTGTTATAGATAGCTCAGACGATAGGTAGTTCCCTAAGAATTTTGTTGATATGTAACATGCCTTATATATTAATATAGATAACGTGTTTATAAGCTCTAATGTTACATAGACAAGATGAAAAATTAATCTAATAAAACTTTAAATCAGGAAGCAATTAGCAGTTCTCGTTACGGTAAAGTTTGGTTGTACTTAAGCAAACATGTATAAAATAGAATTTTGTAGTCATCGGCAAGGTACTTATATTGTCCTATATACTTCAAAATAGTTCAAGTAGTGTTCCCAAAAGTTCCGAAAATCGCTTCCTGAAAAATCATGAAGACTTGTGTTATTATTCAGTCACCCAGGTAAATATCCCCAACAGAGGTCGTCAAAAACATGGTCAAAAACGTACTCCTATAATCAGATAGTCAAAAACACTGGTATACATAAGGAGCAGGTAGCCTGGAAGATGGGAAGCAGGTAACAGTCACGAAGATAAGCAGCTGGCAGCCGTCTGAAGATATCTGCAACCTATAGGTGCAGGACGTCAGCGCCGTCTGGACAGGGAGGCCTATCCTCACACACACACAGGGATACACCGGAATGGGCTTACACACTCCCTACACCCTTCGCGTCCGACGATCACGCCTGTCCCGTACAATACTAATCTACAATAATTTTGATGGCAAAAGAATATAGTAATTCCAATATAATAAAGGGGGGGCTGTGTAACTTAATCTAAATCAAATCAAAAGTCATTTATTCAAATCAGGCTGAGAATCAGCACTTTTCGAACGTCAAAGTTACATAAGACAGTCCCCCCAAAACGCTCGCGCTTTACTTCTAAACATGTGGGTCTGCAGCCGACATAACAAAATAGTTTTATAAGTATGTATTAAATAATTATTATTCACATTTACAACCACATGCTATTTAGGTTCTAAAGAGGTGATTCCCACGGGCCTATTTCACATTGCATTGCTTGGATTGTGCTAGTTTACATTATAATAGAATAGAATAGTTCGTTGTTTCTTTCTTAGTGCATTTATAATAAGATATTTTTGTTAACTTGTATTTACCTTTCTGTTAGACTTCTAAAAATCAATCAGTCAATGATGAAATAAATGGCGCCAAAAATTGATTCATAGCAGAAACCCCATAATTTAATAATGATAAACATAATAAAATGTGAGTCATTTTAATGTTTAATTATAAGTAATCAATTTCAGCATGGAATACTGAAAACACTTGTCCAATTCATTTTGTGTGTAAACAAACCGCGTTCACAAATAGTTATTCATTCATATTTCAAACTCATTCAATATTGATTCAACGAAATAAAGTTTACTCTGTAACAAAAATTAAAATATCATTTAAAAATGTATGCATCAAAAATGCTGTATTATTTTAAATAAATGAATTTGCCGTGTCCGACCGGACGGCAGCCAGACGGACGTCGGACGAGCTTGCGTGACCGGTTAACACGATTACCCTTTGACTCGTGGTTGACATGGTAACGTAGTTAACTTGCTAGAGGTCCTAAGTGCTGTAATTAAAGCAGTGTGTGATAATCAAGTCTGGATTGATTACGCTGAGTTGTGTCTGGTGTTCAAGTGGACACGTTGTAAAACGAGGGATTCCATTTAAAACTTATAAGTTCCTGATGAAACCTGTTGGGATTTTACATTTGTGGGCACAGCCTCTATTTAATTGTTCCCTTTCCATACAAAACATAGATTTTGTGAGGGTCAGCAAAGAAGGAATTAAAAGAGAATTTTGACATTAATATCTACCATTATGTATTTAAAATCCATCAGTAGACCATTACCATAACTTGATAACTGAACCCTTGCTTCGTAACCTCAGCCTGTTTGACTAAAGCACAACACTTTAAACATGCTCCACAAACATTACAAGCCATCAGCGCATCACTATGATCAGTTGACGGCGCCATTACGCAGGTACTCCCACGTTATATATTATATGTTGTACGTTATACTGAATGCGTGTTTACCATCGTTAACCCCTGGTGTCCTCATTACACAAATTTCCTTTGTAAAGCTTGCTGTGGACAAGGCGATTAGTTGAGTTCTTGCTGGAAAATCACTATTGAAATAAATATCTAAGTTTGGATGCACCTCCCAACTTAGATGCAACTGAAAAATAATGATCACGGAGTGACTGCCATTAATCCTCGGTTACACAACCACTGGGCAATGCCGGTTGTTTAGTATTGTCATACTAATTTATATTAACATCTGTACATCCCTTTCTCACTGTCTGTCTCTCTCTCTCTCTCTGGTACAGCCATTCGACATACACGCGCTCTGTACAATTATATTTAAAACTGTGGAATTAAGCACCCAATACCATTGTGAAGTGTGTAATATTAATGCAGTAATAAACAGTTTGTGTTAGTGCATATTTGTTTTTATCAAACAACCTGCTGACATCAACAATCCTCAACACCGGTATTGCACTACTACTTGATCTAGCTCGCAGATCGATTTACTTATAATATTTCATAATGTAACTTTTTGTAGATCCTATTAAAAAAAAAGTTTTATAACTAAGCCTACACATCATGAGAGGCACTTTACCTCTTTAAATATTGATCAAATCAGAGAAGAAGTAGATTTATTACGTCGACATACCTTGCAGGGACAGTAAGCGAAACTGGCAGTGGACTGACAATGTTTTGGACTGGTAATGCACTGCATTTTATCTCGATTGTTCGACAAAATAATCGCCACATTTATGTCCTACCTTATGGCGAAGCTCGACCTACCCTCACCTAGGCCCAGTTATTACAGCGATTATCGTGAACTAACCGCTAACCAAACGGTTATCACAATTACTGTGCGAGCCCTAGGTCAACTCAATTACTGAGCCTACAGGGGTAAGGTCACGTCTAGTAAACTGCGACTTTGTCTTTACAGAAATGTGCCTTGTTTGTTCAAAGTTCTAATAGCAATCTTGTTTTCTGAAACATAATATACTTAACAAAAGGCAGATGTGGGTGGAAACACCAGGAGGGGACGCTCTAGAAGGACATATGATATTCTTTAAAAAGGTCAAGTGCGTAGTACTCGCAACGTGCGTGCGTGTATAGATATATGACCGTAGATGAAGCAAAATAAGTACGTAAGAATCGTAGTAGGTGGCGTTCTGTAGTTTCTGTCTACCCCCATCATAGGCGTGAGTTAATGTATGTATGATAATCAGTCTTCTTCCAAGAATTATACAATCTGTTTATCGACTTATAACATAAATTGATCCAGAAGCTTCGACAGTTTCTATCATACATAGTTCGTAGATATTAAATCAAGTAAAAGCAGTGACGCCATTGATTAGAAACAACGGATCGGAAGCTCAGAAAAACATTCCTTTTTTTGTGATGTTCAATCCGTCGGAATGTCCATGTTGATGAAACCAGTCCTTAACTAGTAAATAGGTTCGATAAACGTAGATCTCTAAGGGCTTGTACTTCGAGGGCCCCTCTACAGAACTGAGAGAAACTTCGACAAGTGATACCTTTACTACTTTACTTCTTTTCACTACTTTCTGAATCAATTGTTATAGATGTAGTTAATTACAGCTGTTGCTTATTTCCTTTTTCTTTTAATAGGCCAAAGTCGGCAGATGACCTTGTGGAAATAGTTTTCCGCGCTCACTCCAACGATGTGTGATAAAGTAATAGTTATTTACATGCAACAGTCTAGGTTTTCATACGAATACCTGAAAATGATAGTCCATTACAAGGAAACAATTGACAGCTCGATACATAATGAAACAAAATGTAGCTTCCATAACAAGCAATACGAGTATATGAAAATAGTAATTAAGAGGTTTGTGCTCGCTTTAAAGTAGAATGTTTGCAAATTAAGCATTCATTATATTCTTGTAAAAACACTATTTAAACTCAACTACAAAGCCATTTGCAAAGAGTCTTTAAAAATGAAAATGAACGAGACCAATTATCAACGAACACACATTGACAGCCTTACACACCGTGTCGTATCACGAAATAGTATTACTTTTCCTCAATGTTCGCCCTATTTAAAACACCTTAAGATCCATTTCAGAATCATATCTTCAGGTATTTTACATAATATATCTTAGGAAAAACGTGATGGATTTTTCTAGGTGGGTATAATTTCTAGGGTTTTGTGCAACGATGGTAGTTCAAAACGTTTATATAGTCTAGTAAGTTAGTCCTCAGCTTTAGTTTCTTGTGTAAATAAGAGAGCTGACGGTAATGTTTGCTCCGGTATGACACGCAGCGACCTTAATTTCCCTGCCATTCTGTACAGCAAGTAATAAGCGAAGGAAGCCACTCATTACGCAACCACATCTGTCCTTGTTGCACTGTCGCATTGCTGCTGCCCTGGTACTCGACTGCTCGTACAACGCAAGCCTCTCATCAAGTTTGCTTAGTATTTATATCGGAATAGTTCCCGTAATTGCAAAATTGGATACGTGGTGGTTTTTCATCGGTGCTTCTCTTGTCCGCTCATGTTTTCCTGGGAGGTGGAAAGAGGCATCATGTCAGTGCAATATACATTTAGAAGCTTTCATTGTAATGGGTTTGTTAATTAATTTACAACGTGGTTAGTTTTGTTATTTCCGTTATTCTTTATGAATGTCGGTTCTATGTTAGTTCCACTACACACTGTAATTCCTCTCCCGTGTTGTACAGGATTTAATAAGGGAAAGGATTGTAGATTGTACAGGATTTAAGAGCTACACTTACCTCAAATCATGTTTCTTTGTGGTTCCCATTTCTGTTTTGTTACCAAAGTACAAGAGCCTGTCGTCATTTGTTTGTCTTGTTGTTTGGACTTGATAGATAGTCTCCTTATTCCTTCTTGGTTCTACTGCCTTGGTAAGATGAGATAATAAATATGATACTAAATCTTAATTAAGTATTTCGTTTTAAAAATTCTTGAGTTCATTTTACTTTAAGATTAAAATTCTTTTACAGTTAGTCCATTTATCCCTTGGACTTAATTACCTTAGACGCCTACCTACGCCTTTAACGTTCGTCCTCAGCCCTCTCCAAGCCTAAATAAATATAAATATTATAATGTAAACGAAGATAGATTACCCTAGACGACTCGGCCAGGAAATGAGTCTCTTGCACAGAGCTAAGATTGCGTGGGCATGAATCTTACTGCTTTTGGTAATTTTCTACAGAGATTTTCCAGGAAAGATTCGACGGTCAACTCTCCTACCATGATATCTACTAATTACTGCTCTACTAGAGCGAGGTGGTAATTATTTATATCTACTAATCACTGCTCTACTAGAGCGAGGTGGTAATTATTTATATCTACTAATCACTGCTCTACCAGAGCGAGGTGGTAATTATTTATATCTACTAATCACTGCTCTACTAGAGCGAGGTGGTAACTATTTATATCTACTAATCACTGCTCTACTAGAGCGAGGTGGTAATTATTTATATCTACTAATCACTGCTCTACTAGAGCGAGGTGGTAATTATTTATATCTACTAATCACTGCTCTACTAGAGCGAGGTGGTAATTATTTATATCTACTAATCACTGCTCTACTAGAGCGAGGTGGTAATTATTTATATCTACTAATCACTGCTCTACTAGAGCGAGGTGGTAATTATTTATATCTACTAATCACTGCTCTACTAGAGCGAGGTGGTAATTATTTATATCTACTAATCACTGCTCTACTAGAGCGAGGTGGTAATTATTTATATCTACTAATCACTGCTCTACTAGAGCGAGGTGGTAATTATTTATATCTACTAATCACTGCTCTACTAGAGCGAGGTGGTAATTATTTATATCTACTAATCACTGCTCTACTAGAGCGAGGTGGTAATTATTTATATCTACTAATCACTGCTCTACTAGAGCGAGGTGGTAATTATTTCCTAGCGGCCATGCATTAAAGTAGTCTAAATTGAAACCTGTGTACAACTCATACTCAGCCTATAATGTTCCCACTGCTGGGACACAGGCCTCCTCTCTTTGAGAGGGAATGGGTTGTAATCTACCACGCGGGCCCAGTGCGGGTTGGTAGATGTCACATGTCTTCGAATTTTTGGTTCTAGGACATGCCAGTTTCCTCACGATGTTTTCCTTCACCGTTTTTAGAGCAGTGTGTATGATCAACTATGAACAAGTAATAGAGAACTTAAGATTATTATAAATATCGCCAAACGAGGCAGTTGTGATTCCTTTCTTATTTGCAAACAAATAACTTACTAGGAAGTTAATTTCCTCTCTGAAATTACTTTACATTCCTCCAAGTTGAACAAATCCCGATGTTACTCAAACTGTTTCTAAGTTAGCAATCCTTTTCCCCCCATCTTGAGCGCTACAGAACAATATATTTGTTCTTCACACAGTTGTTGATGTTCCACATTCTGTCCCTAATCCCGGCTGAGGGGATTAGGCCCAAATCCTTTAGACAAGGAGTCACCTAATACTCTGTACAGATCTAACAAACTATTTATTTATATCGTTCTTTGTGAGATTTGTTCTTTGGCGTTGTTAATGTTTTTTTTTTTACCATAGGCTAAAATGTTTTGCAGCCACGTCACAATAAGCCGTAATTTATTGCCAAAATTAAGTTTACCAGACGGATCGGTGATCGTAGTACCTATTTTGTTTCTTATTGACGCAGCTGCAGGGAAAATATTCTGTATTCATAATCTATTTCATGCGGAAGGAGAGCGTACCTACTCGTATAACCCACGTTAACCACAGCAAATTACAATCTACCTTTCAACTTGTCAGTTTAAATCTCATTTTAAAAGTCTGGGGTGCAAAAGCTTTTCAAATAAAGAAGTTAAATCCTCGAGCATTATGGGAACCCTAGCGGCGGGGAATCTTAGCCGCTGCTCATGAATTATTTATACAATTCGCTCGAGCCGAGCCGGCCAGCCGCCCTCAGTTTCCTTGTTCAAGCTGTCGGTCTGCCAACCCTTGGAACGACCGGCCAATCATTAGCATAGTATCACGGGAAATGTAAAGAAGGTCTGTTTTACTCTCTTACATCCGGTTCCTGAATCGCTATTCAACACAAAAACTAGCTGTCAGATTACATACATAAGCTCACGCCTTTTTCACATGGGGTGGGCAGAAGCTACAGAACGCCAACTGCTACATTCCTGACATACAAGTTGATAGCTGTCAAATGGTCAACCTCATTTGAAGTGTTATGATTGGCTGTTGTTAGTCGAGTCAGCCAATATTTACAGTTAACATGAGTTGAAACTGGGTGACTCATATATCGGACCGAGTTTAATACCTACGAAGATAACTAAAGTCGTGCTGGGTGATTGCAAGATGCAGAGTGTGCTCCAGGCGTAGGTAGTTGAGCATGGAGTCCGCCATCATCCTGTTCTTTGTTCTTTAAAAAGTGAGAAAGAATGTTGGTTCTTTGGCGATTAGAAAAAATGGCTAATCAGCGTGGCTAATCAGCCATCGCACGTCTATGGTAAAGTTTGACTTCGGCAGCACCTTTATTTCGTAACTTAACTATTATGATCAGTTGTCATAGTTCAGGTGTTACTACACAGACTACACGACACTCCTGAGATGCGAGTATATTTTTACTTAGTTTAGGAACCAACAGTTCAATCTGGTTTTGGTGGTGGTTTTTTTATGGTGTACATAATAAAGAGTATTCTATTCTATTCTGTTTTTGGCCAGTGTTGTACAAACATGTTTAGTGCATGTTTAACTTTGTGTTTTTCACGTTTTTAGTACAACAAATGATTTTTATTTATTTATTACTGACATGTGGTTGTCCGAAGGTACATTCCTTGATCAAAGCGTACCTTCTGCACTTATCCACTTGGGTTAAATCCCCGTTTTGTTTTTCTGCGGCCCTTAGAATTATCCTAATGTCATTTTGAATAACAAATGAGTGTGCAAATAATAATAAATCCTTGTTGGCTTCGATCCGCGATGAGACGACGATTATTAGTTTGATTGGGTACCATCTGTGTTTGTGTTTGTGGAGCAATACGTAGATGTCGGAATTGTGGCTGAGAAATTGATTCAGGACACCGTAGATTAATCTTTTGTTACGAGTAATTTCATGAGTAAATTCTTCTAATCTTGAGCTATTGTCGACCACTCCTGTTTGTTAGGAAATTAACGGCAACATAGGCTCAAATTGGTATTTATTATTATAGGACATAGCAATTTTTTACATGATTGATCACAAGATCACCATCAACATCACATGTTTACATATAAAAGCGCAGTCCCAAATACTCTTATTTTTCAACACCCTCCCAACATCATTACATTACTCACAATCACCAAAATAACCCTTACCTTTCAAATTAATCACAGAACACTTCATTACAACACCCCATAAAGAAGATGCTATCCATAGCTATCCCCCCATCACTCACGGGGCCCGATCAATCAGCCTCTGGTGCAGGGTACCCGTGCACTCCATTCAATAGGCGGCGTCGATCGTACCCCGCGTCGCCGCGTCGGCATCGCGGCGAACACGGCTTAATAAGCCATTCATCTCTCGACCACTTCAATTTGTGCAAATAAGTTCAGTAAACAAGATTTATAGTGTTCTTCTGAAATGGATTAACAAACAGTAATCCTGTTTATTGTTTACCAAATTTAAATTCCCGATTTGTATATAATGTAATAAAACAAATAAAGCTATAAGATTCGGATTTTTATCCATGACACATAGATCAAACAACAAGAGCGAAATGTGAAATTATAAATAAGGCAGTACTCACACACAATTTCAAGAATTAATACTGGAAATATCTTCATTTATCTCCATAAATTCCACTCCAATTTATTTTCAATCACAATGAAAATTCTTCAACCCTCCATTGACAATAACCCAAGATGGCGGCACCTTTAAAACAGTCGGTCGCTGGTCGAGACCGCCTCGCCTGGCCACTCCATTACGTCTCGGCTTAGCAACCGATCCATTTCGCTCAGTAACGCCACATGAGCTCCGAGAAACGAGAGATAATCAGTCTTCATAGTAGTAATAATAACTTGAGGCATGCTTGAGAATGTACTAGTGTTCGTTTTAAAGTTGAGACAATAGTTGGTACAACAATAATTTGGACTGTTTCTAGAAATCCCGGAATAATTTTGAGACAATTAGGCATTTAAGACTTTTCAACTGTCTCTGATGAGGCACCAATCTAAACTTCAAGGTGCCTACTGAAGTACGTATGAGGTTAATCTACTTTATGAAAATCTTTAATTAATTCATTCAGTGACAGACAGCGCTCAGCCTAAACCGCTGTTTAGGAGCATTACATTTTGTACAAGACTTAATTTCATAACGAAAGTGAGCACTAAGGATGGTGCTGATCTATGCGTCATGTTCGTGAACGGGCGCCGTCAGTAGGGACTGGTCATTCCTTAGCTGCCACGGCTTATTTCAATTTAATTTAATATTTGAATTGTTTTTTTATTACGGACGCTTTTAACGTTCTGCATCGTTCTCACATACATAATTGCAACATGAACGATGTAACCAATATTTTGTAACCATATTTTGATTTAAAAGAGTGTCCATGGAGTTTCTTGCCCATTCTTCTCAATAGGTACCTACTACACTGTGGAATGGGCAACTAGCTTCATCTTTCTGACTGCCCTACCCCTTGACAATTCAAAAGTGCCTGTAATTGGTTTATTTGAAATAAATGATTTGAGTTTGAGTTTAAGTTTGGAAGTATTTTTGAAAATTTACCCCCTAAAGGGCTTAAATGGGGGATTAAAGTTTGTGTGGAAGTTTGTCATTTTTGCGGCCTATCTGGACACAGTTTATCTACTTATAAAGTCCATACGTCCAGAATATGTGCGTACGTGTATGACCAGATGTATGAACGTAAACGAGGCAAAAGGAGTATGTAAGGATCGTAGCAGGTGGCGTTCTGTAGTTTCTGCCTACCCCCATGGGAAGAAGGCGAGAGTTTACGTACGTCCAGAATACCAATACCTATTGCATACCGGAATGGATAGATAATGGATAAGATAATACTCTTAAATAATATATTGGGGTGGATGTAACAAGAAATATTTTATGACTCGTCAATAGAAGTAAAGAACAAATCAATCTGCCTTTTTACCGACGAAAAAAAAGGAGGAGGTACTCAAGTCGACGCGTATTTTTTTTTATTTCAACTTTGTTGGGGTCGGCTTCCAGTATATCCGGATGTAGCTGAATATCAGTATTTTACTTGGACCGACTGCCTATCTGACCTCAACAAAAATAGTTACTGGGTAACACGATACCCCTTTATAAGACTGGTTGTAGAAATAAAGAACATAGATACTTAATCAATTTTATTTCATTCCACCAGACATAGAATCGTAAATGAAAGAAGTGGCATTTCTGTACACTGTCCACTGTCCATAGTGCAGTGCAATACAAAATGAGTCATTTTGCACAGCGATGGCATTTACGAGTGCAACAAACACAGGTCTCTTAGGACCGACCACTTCAAAACCGATCCGCTTCCATTTGCTTTAATTTTACATCTGTTGGAAACACACAGGTTATACCAGGCGCGGATACGCAATGCTTTTGTGTGCTTTCGATTTAGTAGGCATTACGATAATTATTTTTTAGATTTACCTACGTTTGCACTATAGAAACAACAGCAAACAACAGAAAATAAAGTACTAAATGTAACAAACAATTAAGGATAGATAGAATAATTATGATTTCCGTTCACCATAATATTCACACATTAATAATAATAATACCAGCGTGTTACTGTCCCACTCCAGGGTAAAGGCCTATTTTTAAACATAGAAGGTTTGAGCATTCATTGCTAATTATATTTTTAATGGTACCATAGCGTGTTATACCGTTTGTAACAGAAAGGATGATGGGCGAATTTTTTAAAGACAGGACAGGGCAGAAAATTTCTCAATTTTCATTTTATGTTTGAAATTAAACACCTACGAGTATGTAGTAAATCTTTAAGCCTCTGAGCATAGACTTCATAATGACTACAATTAACACTTGACAGACGGTTTAGTGATCGTAAAATGTTTATGTTAGCAATAGGACAGTGCTACCTAACTTTCTGATGTAATTAATCCCTTAGTTATCTTTTACGACCCCCGTGTTTCGTATTATTATGCAAAGGGGTTGTCTATTAGTCACCCGTAATAAAACGGAAGTACAGTACGCGGCGTTAATATAGCACATCCTATTTGACCGTGTTATAATTCTAATGTACCTGTGTGAAGGCTCTTACAAACAGGTGCGACACGCGACGTGAGTCAAGCGCGACGTAAAGGTACCGCACATCGCGTGACGAGCGACGCCTTTGCGTGGCGCTGTCGCGTCGCGCGTGTCTGTGGGAGTCTTGACAGCTTCTTTCTAATCTCGATATGCCATTTTAACCGAGTCGACACGACGGGTCCACTCAAATCTGTGTGGCTCTTTCCTCAAAAGACCATTTCAAACACTAATCTATCTGGTCCTCACATGATCTGACCCAGATTATGTCTGGACTCTAAAAAAGACTGTGACCTTTGAGTTTGTTTCGGTTTGTTTTCTCAGTGTATATTTTATCATTTATTTTTGACGTGTAGAAGTGTATGTACACTTTGCAAACTTATTTGGTTTACATCCCACACACACGGGTTATTGTCACTGTGTGCGTAAAGTAATGAGTCGGTCCGTCAAACGCTAAAATGTATGTGCGTATGATATTTATACCCACATATACCAATAACTAATATACCAATGTATAATAATCATAATTGAATGAGTTCCAATATTTCAACATCATGAATATGGATCCCATAGCCGGTCGGTGAAAGCACCTGGTATAGATAACGACTTAACTTCGTGTCGTAAATCCCGGTAGAGGAATATTGTTTTACAGGTTTTTATTTTTTGTCTTAATAAAAGACATCAATTTTGTGTCAAATAAAATTACTCAAACGAAAATTGGCTTATGGTTCAATTTGGCATGGGCTATATTTTAGCAAATAAAAAACTACGTGTGGCCAATACAATGATTTAAGTAATGCAAACAATTTTAAACAAATTCCCATACTTTTGGACGAGTAGAATACTGTTGGTAACTTCTTTACTAGTTTATAAGACAAGACTTGACAACCCTACTTACAGAAAATAATAATTTATCATATAACTTCTGGGTTCCGTATTCATGATGATTAGCGGAAATCAACCAAATATCAAATAAACATTACTTAAGTACCATTCATCTTCAGAATACGTACATATAACTCTCTTAACAATCTTAACTCTCTTTAAACAATCTACTTAAAGTTATTTCATAACTCGATTACTGTGTTATGTTAAGAGATAAGTTTGAAAAATAATGTCTTAAGTGTTCATTACATAGTTATGAAGTTATTTAAGTATTGTGTAATTTTAGCTACGATTAACAGAACGTTTTCGTCTTATTGCTAATTAGTTCTGTTATAGTTTATGTTAACGATACTTTTAAGCTTTAATTAGGATTTAAAAGGGGTATTCACTACCATATGAATGAAGAGTTAATATTCCTAAGACCTTTGCTAATCTTGTTATAGGTACTTTATAACTTTGTGACTGCAAGGACAGGGACAAATGTCTCCTGTACTACAGAGAAGGAATGATTAAATTGTTGTTTACGCTCGCTCACTCATCATCATCCTCATCAGTTCAAAATTCATCCAGTGTCTCCATTCTCGAGTGTCTGTCTGTCTGTCTGTCGGTCCGTCTGTCACAGCCAATTTGCTCCGAATATAATGGACCGATTAAGTTGAAATTTGGTACACATATTTTGAATTCCTGTGACCCAAACACGGATATGTAACGTAAATAAATGAATTTTGAATATGGGGTTTAATTTTGGGAAGCAAATAAGAAAATAAAAAAATAAAAGTTTTGCAAACTGTACCGTGCGACGTATCACATGAAAGGGCCTTACTCTGAAGGTCTCATGTATTTTTTTTAACACATACATTACATAACATAACATCACACCTGTATTCCCCGAAGGATTAGGCAGAGGTGTACCTATAGCTCACCCACATTTCGCCAGTAATGTTTAAGTCCCATGTAATAGGGGGCGAGCCTATTGCCAGCAACCGGACTCAAATCCAGACTCCGGGCTGCTACCGAGAAATTCCAGATGGAAAAACCCGATAACACTTTGCCCGACACGGGAATTGAACCCAGGACCTCATGCTTAGCAGTAGCGCTTGCGACCACTAGACCAACGAGGCAGTCAGTATTTTGTTTAATAATTTTAATATAAATAGTTTTAAAGTTATAGATAAAAATATACTATCACTTATCTCCGAAACCACTTGGCCTAAAATTTCCAAAAAAATACAGATAATAGTTCTATACTTATAGATCACAGTCTGTCAGTCTTAAAATAACTTGATAAATCTCTCAATCTTGTAAGAGAGAGCGAGAGAATAAAAGATCATTTATTTGTCAGAAACATGAGTATACACACAAAGCATGCAAGATGTTAAATACATTGCGCAAAGGATCACACAGTCATGATTTACCTTAACGGCGTAAAAATATGTATTGTGTAAATTGTGCGTACAAACTTACATTTACTTAAACTTATTTTTTACCAGCAATGTTAAGTTTGTTCTGGGGATAAATTCTTCCCAAAAGGAACCCTTCATTGTGCGTGATCCGACAGGCACTTGGCTGGTTTTTCCTTTCTGCTATACATAATGCCAGGTTCTGTACGTCACTCGCTCATTCAGTTGACGTTATTTCTGGTGTAACATGGGCAGTACGATCTGCTGAACTTCACTTCGACATTACTTACTTGTGCTTCACTCTCGTACGTCACAAACCGCAGCGTCTCCTCCCACAATTCCCGCGCGTATGTCACCAATCTCAACTAATTGTCACATCGCTCTGTACAGCCGCCGCCGCTCTGATTGAACCCGACACTCCCCGCTAATTACTTTAACTACCACCATTACCGGTGTTTGGCGACGTTCATTTGTCCTATTCCAGATCATCCATACTATAATTCTATCCTACATCTTATCCATACTAGTAGTATTATAAATTCGAAAGAAACTCTGCCTGTCTGTCCGTCTGTTACCTTTTCACGCCTAAACCACTGAATGGATTTCAATAAAATTTGCCAAGGTAATAGATGGCATCCTGGGAAAGGAAGAAGGTTACTTTTTTCTCAAAAATAATCATAAAAGGGGGTGATATAGGGGATGAAAGTTTGTATGGGAAACTAAGCATTTCTTAAGGGGACTACATGACCTAAACGCAAATTTATAACGCCTAAAAATATATGATCCACTGCAGTAACCAAAATCAGAAAAATATATGATATTCTGCAGGTTATATGCTAGTTAGATAGTGTGTTGAATACATAATACAATTAACTTAATATGATAGAAAAAAAACACGAAGATACCTGTAAAAAAAATTTTTAACGAATAAAAGCCATACTAATATACATGCAAACATTCAGATTTTTTGTCAGATTATTCTACAAGCAACATACTAACGTAATAGTGTTTTAATTTTTTAGTCCAGTGAATAGATTTTTTGTAAATCTATTATTGCTTCATATTTTCCAATAAATTACCAGCGTTGTGTCATCGCGCGTCTCTTTCTTTTCTATGCAATCCGACAGTGACCGCGCTTTAGGTCTTGTAAGCCCCTTAAGTTAGGGATATGAAAATTTTAATTTATACTTGTGGTAAGAAATAAAAAAATATTTTTGTATCAACGTTTTTGTAAAATTAGGGGGTGATTTAAAATTCATATGTAACATTGTTTTTTTTCTGTACGATCCACTTTAATATTTGAAGGATTAGAAATATAGTTATTACTATACTTCGTTTTTTTTTATATGAACTACGGTTCTTATCTTGGGGTAACATTCAGTCTTTATTTCATTCAAATCAGTCAACTTGGTCAAAAGTTATTACAATTCGAAGTCACCAAATAACTTTGCTGACATATAAATAAATAAACAAGTAATAATAAATATATTTTTTATTAATAGATGAATGGGTACAGTAAATCTCCTTATAAAAAAAAAACACCATATAGGTACGCTGCGCATAACAAATTCACGTGTCAGCGGGGTTGAGGGGTGAGGTACTGCGCAGCGAGTAGCGCACTTCAAAGCCGCCATAAAGTTTAAATCGGGCTATAATTACGTGGTTAATTAATGGCGACGCTAGAGAATTTTAAATTATAGGTTAGATATTTAGAATTATAAAAACCTGTCTAAATTATATAAAAAAAGATTATTTGAATTTATGATCGGTGCGTTACCTTTTTGCGCCTTAACAGCTGAACGGATTTAGATGAGAGGCATACGGATAGGCCATGACCTGGGTTAGAACATAGGAGGAGGAAGAGGATCCCGGTGCGTTCCCTTGAGATTCTTTCCGACTTCCACGCGGGCGAAGCTGCGGGCAAAAGCTAGTTAGTAATAAAGTAACCAGGTTTGGATGTTTATACTATCCACTCCTTTTGCCGGTGTTACTAGGAACTAGTGGCCCTGTTATGACGTTGGAAACCATCATGATTCCAGTGCAAGAGAGAGACGGAGCTACACAATGAAATGACCATTAGCACCATCCTTTTTTTTAAATTATGATTGCTTTAATACTTCATGATTCAGCTCCAGGCCATGCAGAAGGAGTGTGTTAGGTACTTAAGGTTAGCGCAAAGCAATAATTGTTCTCTTTCTGCCGTTCTTGCCAGCCGTTACCTTATTAATCACACTCTATTCATTTCATAATTATCTCACGTGCCAAAAACGCTCACTGCTAATCATACAAATCATAATCACCATCATGACACCATGCACTAAACATAGGTACCGCAGTACAATTCGTAATTCTACAGTACCCTTACATGCAACACATGAATGATCTCTAGCACTTATCCACTAGGGATAAGTTGTCGTCTTTTACGATACCCAAGCGGGTGACAAACAAGCCAATCTGGCCAAATTATTACAGGGAGACGTTCCGGAAAGGAAGTATTATTATTCATAGGTATTGAACAAACTTAATATTTGTACCGGACGGGCGTGATCGCCGGACGCGAAGTGTGTTAAGAGGTTGTATATCTATCCAGATTATTCCGGCATGAGGATAGGCCTCTCATTGTCCTAGCGGCGCTGACGTCCTATAGCGATGGTACCGATGATGGTAACTATATCCTGAAGTCTACACGGCCACGGGTATGTTGTCGGAGAAATAATAACACAGAATATTTTTGATAAGTTATTTCAGGAAGCACTTACAGGTCTGTTCAGCAATTCTACTGGTATACTAGTTACTATAAATTAAGCGTTGTAGATGACTATAAATTACAAAAAATTGTATGCCTGCCGTAAATACAGACAATCTTTACCTCAGCAAGGACCTCGATTTGTTTCCCTTTTCAAAACTCCACATTAAAATATACACGTTATATGACATATTTAAGTACTTTCGGATTCCTTACAATATTACCCATCTACTAAACTTATTACAATTACTGTATCTATTTTCACTAAAAATATATCACAATGTATACGAGTATAGGTAATCTTTTGCATGCCTATGTGGTAAACTATGGCTGACCTTCTATATTTTTTTGTCATCATCTACTGTTACCTATATTTGCAAAATAAAATTATCTTTATCTTTAAAAACTGACTTTTTAACAGAAAACTGTATTACATGCTAAATTACTGGTCTACTGACCTACAGAAATCTAATATTAAAAACACTGCATCTAGATTTTTTCAGGGTGTGAAGCGCCATACCATTTTTAAATCATTCATAGATATTATTGTTACAACTTTTTAACTCAATTAAGTAGGCTTTTATTATGGAATAAGTGTCTGAATGTTAGGTTCAGGGCTAGGTCGCGGTCTAGGGTACCTGGACGCACTAAAAAGCTATACATTTCTACTATATAGCCCACTTAATTGGATTTACAATATTTTACTTCACTATTATTTCGTAAAATTACTATTTCGATACGATTCTGATGCTAATCACACTAACTAATCACTATGATACGCATGACTCTAAGTTGTTATACAATACTAGATACTATTCACTATTTGGTGACACATCGTCGCGAACAATATTATCACAGCATGTTTGTTTCAAAATGTTTCGTCAACAAACAGGTAAATGCCACTGTTTGTAATTTCACACAACACTAAATTACACTACGCAGCAAATTTAATTGTAATTTCTAAATGTAAATCACAACGTAAAACTAAATTCTCTCTAAAGGGGCGGCAATAGCAAACTCATTACAATATTACTCTGAAAACTCTCAGACTAACTAATAATAGAAATTGGAAACATTCCCAACTAGTTACACAAACTTGGATAAGTTTTACTAGAGTGCCAGCCCTAGCTACTTCTAATCGTGTGATTACTAGTAAAGACTTGTGTGCGTGTAATCGAACAGTCTATGTGTGCGTTTGAAAACATGACGTGTAACTGACGGGCTGTCAATAGATCTACTCGAATTGTGGAATATTTATATTTACCTTTGTTACAAAATATGATTTATTCTTATTGGTACTACAAATGTTTGTGGAGTAAAAGGAAAATATTGAATGTCTCAGCCATTTACAAACTTGAGTCAATCAACTGTGGCATTGTTTATTTTATTTCGTAGTCAAAGGCTTACTGAATCCTATTCTTGAACATATTATTTGATGGAGTTTCGTATCAAATAATGTATGTATTCAAGAATAGGATTTCGGAAACGTTATTCTCATAATTGACTGATATAATAAATTTCTAATGTTTTCGTGAATCTAATTCTAGAACACACAAATATCTATCTATTTCATCGCTGAATGAGATTGTGATAAGAACTGTGTGCCGGACGGGCGTGATCGTCGGACGCGAAGGGTGTAGGGAGTGTGTAAGCCTATCCAGGTGCATCCCTGTGTGTGTGAGGATAGACCTCCCTGTCCAGACGGCGCTAACGTCCTGCACCTATAGGTTGCAGATATCTTCAGATGGCTGCCAGCTGCTTATCTTCGTGACTGTTACCTGCTTCCCATCTTCCAGGCTACCTGCTTCTTATGTATACCAGTGTTTTTGACTATCTGATTATAGGAGTACGTTTTTGACCATGTTTTTGACGACTTCTGTTGGGGATATTTACCTGGGTGACTGAATAATAACACAAGTCTTCATGATTTTTCAGGAAGCGATTTTCGGAACTTTTGTGAAAAACTATTTGAACTATTTTGAAGTATATAAGACAAGATAAACACTCTGCCGATGACTACGAAATTTCTATGTTTTACATGTTTACTAACGTAGGCGAAGGTGGGGGGAAACCGGACAGGGGGTGAAACCAGATAGTTGCTATTTCATTACTCCGCGTACAGCTGTCTCGCTCTAGCTAGCGGTGAAATACGCGCGAACGCTTACTCAGTGCAGTTGCAAATTGTGACGACGGTAACATCTCAGCGCGTGCGTCTATAAACGAAAATTGTAAACAAAGGTAAGTTATCTAATATTTTGACTTTTTTAAAGTGCTATCATTAAGTTTAGCTATGTGCTATCATATACAGTTGTATTTTTTATGAAGTAATACATATTGAACCTTTTAAAACGGTATTTGTAGTTGCTATGAGTGTAAACATAATCTCTGTTAGTATTACAATTTCAAACATGGTACCTGTGGGGTACAAGCGGACGGGGTGATTTCGACTATCCGGTTTCACCCCGATTGATTTTATATGTAGGTAATTGCGGGCGTTTGTTTTATTCCTCTGTTTAATTACATTTTCAACATGTCACGAACATAATAATATGTGTGTGTATTTCTACATTTATATCTGTAATTTTTATGGTGTACATATTAAAGAGTATTCTATTCTATATGTGAAAAAGTCAAATAGGCTGCAGTGGTCGGAGAACAGTAACCAAGGCACTGTTTTTCTTAAATGGGCTCACGAAAGTTGCATCAGTTGTTCTGAGCAAGAATTATTATTTTAGGTATGTAAAAACTGCGAAAATTTAGATCATTTAGTTTTATTGTTAGTATCTGTATTCACCCCTTGAATAAAAAATACCTATCCGGTTTGACCCATAGGTATGGGGTGAATACGGATTTATAATTTTTATTAAAAAAAGAAAAAAAGTTGTAGTTACTAAGATTGATCTCAAACATTTTTATGCCAAAGTTATGCCTAAGGTATACTTAAACATTTATGACATTAATTACCTCAATAAATAAAATAGTGTTTTTTTTAAGGTGTCTTTTTCTTAACTATCCGGTGTCCCCCCACCTTCCCCTACTATCAAACTTTACTTTAACGAGGACCGCTAATTACTTCCTGATTCAAACTTTTTATTACACGAAATTTTCATCTGACATATGTAACATTAAAGCTTATATACACGTTATTTATTATTAATACATAAAGCATGTTACACGTCAATGAAATCCTTAAAAAAATACCTATCGTCTGAGGTATCTATAACAACTATATCTGTTTCCACTGAAAAGTTATTTCAGGGGAAACAGAGAAAATGTTACAATTTTCGATACAAAAGTGTTTATCAGCTGTTTTTCTCGGAAACCGCTGAACCGATTTTCAATTAAGTTATAGATACCTCAGGCCGGTCTATAGAACTGAAACAATGTAATATTTTAAACATCACAACTATAGTTTTCAGGGCGTGACGCGCCCTGAAAGTATGTTTCTTTAACCAAAACAATAAACAATTCTTAAACTATCGCAGCACGACATTCAAACCCAATTAAATGGGCTTATTCAAAGGACTAGATATACGAAAATTAGGTCCAGGGCTAGGTCTTGGTCTAGGTTACCTGGACATACTAAATAAACTACGGTTTTCGACTATTTAGTCCACTTAATTGAGGTTTCAATAGGTCGTACTTACGGTTTTATGCACTAAACAACATATTATAACTGTTTCTATGGTATAACTAGCACTGTTATCACTGAATTTAAGTTATATTATAAAAAAACTATCCAAATACACTATAAGTGACGCATCGTTGCGAACAAACTGCTTGCGAAAATGTGTTATGTATGTTAGTATGGCCTGAGGAATTGTTTTAAATTTTATCCGAACCAAATAAAATTAAGATTTTTATTTAATAAAATCTAAAATGGTGAAGTCATGCTACCTCATGACTAGAGGCAGTAGACCGTACTTACCAGGAATTAGTGTCCAGTTCAAAGGCATACCATTAACGGGTGGTAATACCGTGACCCTATTTACCGTGTACCTTCAGACACCTTGGATACGAGGACCCATCTCAATCCCTTACATAAAGCGATATTAGGCGATTAAGCCTGTTATTATTAGCTCTTTGCAGCACCTAGTAGATAGGCACAGAACTTCCACTCCCACCAAGCTATAGCATAGCAACTTAACAGAAAGAAGAAGAATAAAATAGAGATGAAGAAGTGAGAGAAACCAAAGAAGATAATAATTAAACAAATAAAGACAAATGCATTACCCTCCTTTTGGCTTCCACCGCAGTCGGGTTAAAAAGAGGCAATTTGTTTAATGAAAGAGTGGGTACTATCTATCCTAGATCAACAAAAAAAACTTGTAAACAGACATAGTTTTTAGTGAGAAGGGCCAAGATTGATCTGTGTTAAGTGATGGGCAATTGTGCAATAAATGATGTTGTCAGTCATTTGGTCTGACTGAGGTAATATAAATACAGTACGGAGCACCTTTAGACACTCAATATAATATAGAGCCTTGATTATTGGACGAACGTTGCTTGCAGCTCCTTAAGGCAGCACACCTAGATATCTTGACCAGACACGTCTGGTGAAGGCTAGGCAGAGAGAGAGCTTCTTTTCGAAAAATCTTTTCTTTGTACTCAAGTCCTGTACACTGCTACAAGGATCTTCAGGCGCTCGAATGACGCTGATAGGAGGGCGCTGTTGGTAAACAATCGTGCAATTGTTTTGTAAACCGTCACTTGAAATGTATTGAAAAAACAAAATGGCATCGTCAGTTCCGATTTTGGCCACGCGCCAAAACAACTTTGTAGCGCGGCTATAGTCATTAATGACCGTCACTAATGTATTCAGCGGTTCTTCTGTTGCCTTCCTAGTGTTAGCACCACACGCATTAATCAAGGGGCATCACGGGAGCTATATTAGGGTGCGGCCACATTGACAAGGGTGAAACACCGCGCTAATTGAAGCGAAACTATTCACTGCCATGATGCCATGTTTTTGTTTGTTTAGTATTAATGGGAAGTGTTCCTTGTCTTGTTCTACCAGATGATATTGGAAGTCACACTGACATAGTTAATACTATATCAGAGGAAAGTCATTCCTCTTTTTTAACCGACTCCATGAACGGGAACGTTATTCATTTGTTTAATGCAGGACTATTGTGTACCTATTCCTTCATTGAAAGTATTCGGATCTACACGAAAACAAACAACACCAAAGGTTATCATGCTAGTTTTGGATCACCTCTCCTCTACAGGTCGCATTTCTCAACCGATTCTCGTGAAATTTTGTGAGCAGGATCGATAATTATAATTATGTTGAAATTGTTCGAAATGGCGGGATACGGAGGTTGAAAATGTAAAAAATAAACATATTTCAGCCATTTCGCGCTCTTTGCGCGCACTTTTTAAGGTACGCGATGAACATTTATTCAGTTTTAAGGTGATATATTGAAAAAAGTGCGCTTTCTCTTTTTAGCGTACCTTTTGTATATGGTGTAGGTATTTAAATAATTTGGTGTATGTTTTAGGACTATATTTGCTAATATCCTGTAAAAGGAATACACGATACAATGAAATTTTCTCGATACAAAAAAAATGCAAAGTTCTATGTTTATGTTTTTTTGAGCCCTAAGGCGTAACGGGTATGAGTTACTCATTAGAGTTTACTATAAAACATAGAGAATAATCATATTAAAGTTTCAGTAAAACAGTTTATGTTTTAATAATACTTTTTATTTAAAAAAGACGGCATTTCTTTTTGGCACATACGTTGTTTTATTTTAAGCACACACACATTATCGCCATCCCTTCTTTTGCCTATCAAAAGTAATGTCATCACTCTCGTTCGTTCATAAATCAGTCGCCCGATGGGGCTGATTGAGGATGAATCTATGTCATTTTTTTGCAAATCGGTGCGATCTAATTTACGTGATTTAAATAATTGTGTTTACAGAAAAAGTTAGTAGCTTAGTAAGTCAAGGTAATTATTTAATACAATTAGTGTTGAATAGGTATTTACACTCTATGTGTGTGTATTCTTGTGACTGTGAACAATATAACATTCATTTTCTATTGTTATTTCGTGACGACATTAAAATTATTTATGAAAATGGAAATAAATAAAAAAGCAAAACTGAACAGTACCTTCAACGTTAGGAGTATCTGCTGTCTGCACAGGGCAATCAATGAACTCATTCAATAGCAATAAGATGATGATAATAGTGAGTCGAATTCACCACCTTCACTAAAGCATTACCAGCAACAATCTATTCTCGCCTTGCAAAGTAATATTGGGTACCTAAGCATTCTATTTTCTAGAGAAGAACGTCTGTTTTTATACTAACAACTCATAATAATCGTTTACGTAAAGATATAGGCTATAATAAATTATTATTCGTTTTTAGGTTTGAAATACGTCAAAAATACTTCAATATGTCAAATACTGTCACTACGAATGATAGAGCACAAAAAATTAATGGAGTCGCATTTGAATTGTGAAAAAAAGTGAGTCCTTACCCGACTACGGCAAAGCCAAACGACGGTATTGATTTTAACAAGCTATGTATGTATATATGTTTATCTGTTTCCTCATATCTCCTCGTCGTATTTGGACAGACGAGATATCGATAGAAGCGTCATGTTATCCCGCGGGTTATAAGCTACATGACGTCACATAAAATTCAAAATGGCAGCTAATAGCGGATGTCAAGTGTTACCAGGGAAAAATATATATTTATATATACTTATATCATGTTTGGTATCTAATAAAAGATCTTAAAGAGTACATTCTGAAAATATATTGGATATCTGTAACTAAAGCCGAAATAAGATCTAAACAATTATGTATCACTCAGACTGTTTTCAATAACACTAAACATCCTTCTGAAATGTTATGAAGGCTACTTAGCAAATTATTGTTATCAAATTCCATTTGCTACCTACCCTCAATGATTTCTAATCCCACATTAATTGAAATAAAAACAAAGTTAAAAACTAAAACCCAACTACGACAAAAATCTGAGCTAAAAATTTATAAACAAGACTTAGTAACAAAATAACATCGGTTTTGGTTTTCGTATATAACCGGAGTAAAGTAACGTAATTTCTAAAATATATCTCATGTAATTAGGGCATAATTCATACAAATTACCACTGCCATAGAAAATCGATCTTAATGAAAATGTGAATAACTTCCATTTTAGTTTTAGTTCATGTACAATGAGCTATTAAGCTAACATAGAGCCTGGCATAAGTAGCAATTTCGTTTTTTCTTTTTTTCAGGTGTACAAAACTTTTTAGAGTACCTACCTTATGCCGGAAAATATTTTTTATCTATTTATTTGACACATAATACACTGCATGGAATTACTGTGCACTTTATAGTTCAAATGGAATGCTTAGAAACATCGAAAAGTTAGTCTTGAAAGAGAAAACTGAACAAGTATTGTGTTTTTTTTAAGAAGGTGAACATATATTTACTTGAAAAGTAGGACACGATGGAAAAGTTAAGAGTATTACGTTATTGACGGAATGTATGTATTATTAGATAAGTGAAAAAAAAAATGTCATTTACCAAGCCAGTGTATGGTGATCGGTGAAACGGTGTTGGAGTTTATCAATCTCATATATACCAACATCCATTTTATCTAAATAAAGAAGATTAATTAACTATTTTTGATTTCATGTTGTATAATATAAGTAATAATATAAATATTTTAGATATTGATTAAATATTTTGTATTATTTGTCTACTCCATAGATGCATAGTGCGAAAATTTTATAGACCGAGATAAATTAACGTTACTTAGCACGCACTTTTTTCTTAGATATGTTTCCGTCTTTATCTTGCACTTTTAGATTGACAGTTGTACGACAGTGACAAGAATAATGCTCAGCCAAAGCCCAAGCTAAGTAAGGCACCTTTTTAAATTCCGGTCAGTATTTTGTTAATTCCACTTTTGGCCACTGGTTCAGGTTCAGATAAGTTTGTAGCGGTGTCGTGGCGACCGACCACGGAAGATAGAACCGCCCCTCCCCGCGTGCAGGGGAAATAAGCCACGCCCATCAAATATTTTTTTTATTTTCAAGGTAGGGCCTTAAGCGATGCAAAGACAGATTCGCGAGGTCTACAACCCACAGAGCCACTAGTAACATAACTCATCAATGGTAAATGATAAATGATTTTATTTCTGTAAGTAGGTTTGTACAAACACTTTTACACGTCAATCATATTTTTTAAACTAGATGAGGTCGTCGTTTCCTATGAGACTACTCTGAGAAGAAAGGCCGAAACAATGCACACACATAAACAAGAATGCACATTATTGTATTGGTCCCCGTCTGTCGGTCGGCACACCGGTCGGCAAACGGGTCGTCTACAGATCCTACCCCTCACGCCTTACCCCCATCTTAATTCGTATTGCAATATCTGGTTTTTGATTTGAATTGCAATTCTTTTTTTTTTCATGAATTCAAAATATTGTCGATTCTGAGTCATCTCTGAAAATTTGGTAGGTCTTTGAAAACCAACCCTGTATATCAAACATGCAATAATTATGTCCTAAAGTGAAAGATTTACCAGCCGACTGAATTCTCTAGATTTTATGTCAAATTATAAATTCATGTCAAATACATTTTCCACGAAGACGAGCATTCTAAATATCTCAAGGAAACTACCTTCCGTGAAGACGTTATGTTTACCTTAGCTACCAGGCGCATAAAGCCCGCAAGGAGTCAAATAAAAATATAATCCCCGAGTTTACATAAGGGATCCCCTTATGGCTTTTATACGCGATTTCTAAACGGTTTTTACGCGCGGAAATTGCTTGTATAGACCCTTTAATAAACCTGTCTATTTATAGGTTGACAATGGGCCAACTATTACCAATTTATTATTTAAGTAATTTATGTGAGTACTGTCTAAGGCATCCATACTTTCAAAACTGAAACAGAAATGCTGCTTGGTGGCAGAATTAAGTACTTCCCTAGAAATTCTTTAATGAGCACACTTCTTACGAGCACTACTTTAATGAGTTTTGCTACTATTGAAACTTCTTCTTGCCGTGAGTTAAGAATTTGTGACACCACTGCTGCACTAGAAATTAGGTACTTTTTTCCGAAGAACAATCCATAAGACCGATGACTGGCTGATATCTTACCGCAAATAAACGTATTTTCTTTTTTTCTATGTAGTAGATAGGTATCTAAAGTTTTAACATCACTACGAAAAACTGCTATGGTAAAACAGGTGACATCTTTAGATTTTTACCAAAATGACTGCCAGAAAGTGGTCCTCTTAGGAGATTTCGTTGATTGCTCTATCTTGTAATCCAAGATGTTCAATTTATGGAATAGGTCTAAGGAGGGCTATTGTAGACATTTTCTTGAGCTCTCGATAACACTATACATTAACACCAAACTGTTTATTTCCTTTAAGAGATAAAGCCAAAAGTGTAGTACAACAATGTTGTTTGGTTGTTTAGTATGCGGCGTACAGTGCGGCTTTGAACGATCCAGCCGTAATTCGATTCACTTTAAAACAGTTTGAAACTCGTCAACTGGGAGGTCATAAATTCAAACAAGAAAGGGTTCACAAAGTAATTTGTGAAAGAATGTTGCGGAGAAAAGAACGTTTTGTGGTTAAAAAGACGTTTTTCTGAAGATTTTATTCGAATGGAATGGTATTTCCGTTGTTTAGGAAAAGTTTGTTTGGAATTATTGTTTGAACGTTTGAAAAAAATATTGTTATAATAAGATAATGAGACTTACAAGAATTTTGATTGTCTGTGAAAGAGATTCTTTCTCCTTGTGTAAGATTTCTCATGTTTAGCAGTTAGACACAAATTAGTCTGTTCAAGTACCTTAACTGAACAGAACACAACACACAGAACTGGAGTTTATTTTTCATTTACTTTTGCAGTATTCCCTTGACCTCTACGACTTTGTCATCTGCACATGCTTTTTACACCTTCCAACACAAAAATCACTAACACTGATCACAACAACAACTTGTCATTATATATAGTAAAAAAAAAAAATGTGATTGGCGTCTCGCAGGTCAACCTAGGAGGTTGTCGGCTGCTTAACCGGTCATGCCTGTTTTTGCCTTAATAAATTAAGGCCCCCAACCAGGGCTTAAAAAACTTAAAACTAGACGACTCCACGCTAAGGGCACACCCTGTAGGGTACGGCCCTTGGCTTAGGGCGTCGCTGGGAGAGGACAGCAAGGGACAGGCTGGATTGGAACTATTATTATTATTAGGGGACGAATTTAAAGCTAAGGGCTCAGCGGCGCGGGCTGGCTCGAGCAAGGTTCGAGGCAGGCCTTGGGGGCGAGGACGGAAGGACGGGGGTCTGTTTTTGTATTTCTTTATAGTACTGGTGGCCTTAATACTCTCCTGGAGGAGGGTAGTGGCGTCGTCGGGGCTGACTAAGGTATGCCTCGGGCGGCATATCTTACTTATGAGGGAGAGAGTGTAGCAGGCGGCTGCGTTGTTCTGGGGATTGGGGTGTTTTATGCCACAGTCGAAGAAACGCTTTAGAAGGCATTTCATGAACTGCTGGATGGTGGGCATTTGAAGGTCTATGTGAAGATTCACATTTCGGACATAGAAGGGGGCTCCCGTATCTTTTCTGAGGAAACGGTCCCGAAGGGTCTGCATCTTGTGAAGATGGCGGGGCTTTGCCTGCGCAAATCCAACGATAGGTCAGGATGGCCCGGATAACTGCGGTGTAGATGTGCAATTTGCATTTAAGAGACAATTTACTGCGGGCGGGCAATAGAAAGTGGAGCCTACCGAGAGCGGAAGAAGCAAGAAGCGCGTGAACTAGCCATCCTTATGTGCTCACTGAAGGTGAGGTGGTTGTCGAGGATCACACCTTGATATTTAGCTCGCTTTTCCCAAGGGATCGGCTTTTCCATACATACTCGTATTTGATCGGACTAGTCATTTTATGTCATGAAGTTAAATGAGTTATTTAGATTGACCAACTCAAAAAGTCAAAAAGTCTCTTCTCTGTGACAGCTGTGCCTACAGATAACACAACTTTTTTTTGTGTGCGCAAGGTTCGACGTTGCCGCAACGGAATGTTGCCATTTTCGGTTAGTACTAATAATAATAATATTTACTGTAAAAAATATTATATTATTTTCATTATTGAGAATATGAGGACTATGTGGGTCATTGTTTCAGTTATATTCTTGATCGGGCAGTTTAAGTAGTTTATGCAGCATACCCAAATATCCTTTCTTTGGTATTGTTCGTCGAATCATGAGCTCCTTAAGTTCTGAGTTGAGCTGCACGGTTACTGACAAATGCGTGCACTGACTGGACAGGTCCATTTAATCTGTGTGGTTCTTTCCTCAAAAGACCATTTCAGACACCAATCTACATGGTTCTCAAACATTATGTCCGATTTTTTATATACACATTGACATTGTTGAATTTTATATACACAATGACATGAGTATTTACTTGTAAAGTATTATGTTATTTTAATTACTGTGAATGTGACGATTATGTGGGTCATTGCATTTTTTTCGCAGTTAAATTTAATCATGCTCTGTCAGATTGAGTAATTTATGTGGCCTACCCAAATGTCCTTTCTTTGGTATTGTTCGTCGAATCGTTGAGCTCCTTAAGCCCTGACTTCCTGAGTTGAGCTGCACGATTACTGACAAATGCGTGCACTGACTGGACAGGTCCACTCAATCTGTGTGGTTCTTTCCTCAAAAGACGATTTCAGATACCAATCTACATAGTCTTCACATGATCTGACCAAGAATATGTCTGGACTTTAAAAGAGACTGTGACCTCTGAGTTTGTTTCGGACTTTCTTCTCAGAGTAGTCAGATAGGAAACGTCGACCTCATCTAGTTTAAAAATATGATTGACGTGTAAAAGTGTTTGTACAAACCTACTTACAGAAATAAAATCATTTATCATGACTAACCGCCATTTTAAAAGTTGTATTTTGTACATTTACTAATTATTATTTTTCCCTAATTAATGTATTTATTTCTTAGTTTAGTTTTGTTTTTAGTTTTTTTCCTTTTTGTGCTTTATCTTAAGAGTCATAAATATAAGGTGCAACTAAACATATTTTCTTTATTTATTTCATTTGCAATGATCAATTAAACATTATTTATTCCGATGATTAAATCAATATCAAGTAGATCACTTTTTTGTAACAGCCATCCGTGTTACATAACCAGCGTTTCCCCATTACGTCAAGAATTTCCCCTATATTCGGGCAGGCGGCTGCAATTCCGCCGTGCCTAAATTCAGCCTAAACGCTAGGTACACGGCGCCCTGTTAGCTAAGTTAATAGACTGGCAGTCTTGGTAAATGCTAGAGCCAGGATACACTCCGTACATACAATTACTACGAAGGCTTTGACCATCCTCGTCGGTGCTGCACATAATATTTATTGGGTATAGCGCAGAATATAGTTTTTTGAATCGTATGTAAGTGATGTTTTTGGTAGTATCTTTCTAAGCCATATCGCTTATTAAATGTATTTCTACTAAAATGGTAGACGCGTTCTTCTAATGTTGGTAGCCTACCAAAGCATTTTGCTAGCCACAGTGAAACAGAAATACACAAAATCATAAAGCGATCATTGGCACTCACCATTTACCACCACTAATAACCAGCACTTCACCTAAAATATGCAAATTAACCAAACATCCCGAATTTCCCGATACGCTGCAATTTGCATGTTGCAAATTTTTGCAACTCAAAAGGTTAGTTTTAGACCGACACAAATTGCTGCTGCTATCAAACAGAATTTTATGTGAGAGGATTAGTTGTGATGGTCCGCCATACTGGATCGCGTGTAATGGTCGCACAGTTCAATTCAAATTACAAGATTCGAATTCCGAACGTTTGGAATTCCAACAAGCACGTCCTGTTGTAATTTTAATGTCAATTATTTGTTTTAAGGATTTATCACATTTGCATGGCAGTGGGCAAATTGTAAAGTAAAATTTGACGTGACGTGATGATTATTATTATTATTCTCCGTAATAACCCGCAGGGCAGCATGTGGCGAGCTGTTGGGCAGTAGCGACCCCACGGACCCTATCTCCCGGGAGAAGTCTTGTTCTTTACCTCTGGCTTGCCTTTATTGGCCGGCTGGAGTGAACAATGAAGAGGGACAGTGCTCCCGCCTCATTCTTGCCTTTATTGGCCGGCTAGAGTGGAGATTCGCAAGAGCAAACGTGCTAGGAGGAAGGAAGTATTCCAGTAAGATGCTGGTAAGGATCTTGACCGTACTTCCGGGATTGTTCTGATAGCCGTGGGATACCTCTCCACTCCTCATAAGCACCTCAGGACATGTTGCCCCTTTGTCACTTCGACACTATGTGCTAGCGACCATTTTCGGGGGCCCATTATTGAGTGTGCAAGTCACCCCCTGCCATTTTATCTGTGTATTTTATATAAAACATTGGTCAGGCAGGGGCCATAGTCTTTCCATAGTCCTAGTTAACCAGTCCACTTAAGCTACCCAAATCCATAGACCTATGTATTTGTTTCCATATCTTGCAATAGTCCTACACCAACCGGGGGTTGTCCTTGGGTGCACTTATATAGTCCGAACAGGGATAATCATCGGTTAGTGCTTCATTTCATTAAAAACGTCTAACGGGCCTCTGCGAGTTGGCTTCGGCCCCTCGTATGCCTTCCAAAGGTCCGGGATCCCAGGGTCCCGAGAAATGTGAAGAGATGAAAAAAAAATAAAGACACATTATCTCCGGATGTTCTCATCTAGCTAACGAAGAGTACTTGCATAGACACAACCTTGTAGCCAGGATTATCCATCAGCAACTTGCTCTGCAATGCAGCCTTGTAGAATCGGAAGGGTCGTACTACAGGTATGTGCCCGACCCAGTTCTCAAAAATGGAAATATCACATTGTACTGAGATCGATTCATCATCACTGACAGGACTATTGTTGCCAATAAGCCTGATATAGTGGTGGTGAATTGATTAGAGCGGCGCGCAATGATTGTCGAAGTAACGGTCCCGCATGACAGGAACCTCGTGAAAGCCGAGAAAGATAAAGAAATCAAGTATCTTGACTTGGGTCGCGAGGTTGTTTACATGTGGGATATGGACTCAGCGATAATTGTGCGGATAGTCGTGACAGCCAATTGCTTAATAGCCAAGAGCCTCGACCAACATCTGAGGAGGCTCTCGTTGGGCAGCTAGATCAAGAGCTTGATTTCAAGGGAGGTTCCTCTCTCTGGAGCCGTAACCGCCGGTAGCTGGACCCTGTTTCCGATACCGGTGGTCTACTATTTATTATATTTTTAAATGTTTTTATATTTTTGTATATTCTAATATTTAAATATATAATTTACAGTATGTACATATATAATGAAATAAAGGAAATCCTAATAATAATCATCACGACCATAGACTAGAAATTCTAATGATATTCTGTAAATACAACAAGAATTAAAAATTAATATCTTATTACTACTATTAATTACTATTGAATATAGATTTTCAAAAATCAGTGACAACAATTTCTTTCTAAAAACTGCTTTGAAGACTCTGTTGATTCTATCGACGGCACAACTCTGCGCTTCAATCATTCCAGTATCGCTGCATATGCATGATATTATTCATTAGTAAGACACAAGACTTCAATAAGATTTCTATATCAAACGAACATTCCTCGCGACGCGACGTATCCCTTTCATCTGACCCCGTCGAGCTCGACGTAAAGACCCGCCATTCCAATACGCTTAACGTAAATATTATTCAACAATACTTCATACAAAGTCCTCAACTACCCTTCAAAGGAAATCTCCATCACGAAAACCTAATCAAAACTTAAAGACAATATCAATTTAGTGAACAAACACCTTTACTTTAGGGCAGCCTTCAACTATGGTGGAGAACAAACAACTAGTGAATTAGCAAGTTGGTGAATTTACCTTAATTATGCATTACCCCTGGCCGGTAACAGGTGCGGCTACCTGTTCAAACGTCAAAAGTTTGGACCGCATCACTTGTTTGCTTTGCAACCGAATGTATTAATTAATGTACATGGGTAATTATTGTGAAGGACAAAGTTGGACCTAGAGGGCATCGTGGCTAAGTAATAATTGCCGCACTGGTTGGACCACAGATGGGACCATCTTTACATACCGAGACTCGTCCGTGCCTCGGAAAGCACGTTAAGTCGTCGGTCCCGGCTGGCATTCTTGGATGTGTGACAGTCGTTACGGGTCGGCAGAAGCCTGAAAGTCTGACAACCAGTCTTAGCAAGGGGTATCGTATTACCCAGTTAATGGGTTGTTGAGGTCAGATAGGCAGTCGCTCCATGTAAAATACTGGTGTTCAGCGGCATCCGGTTAGACTTGAAGCCGACCTAGACAAATTGATTGATTGAGAAAACTAGGCAGATTGATTGGTTGGAGCTATGACCTTTCTTAGAGTAAAACTTTAGAGTGAATCGACTGCCCAGGGTACAGTCAACCGCAAGTGCATGATCATTTGATTTTGATAACGCCTTTATTTCACAGTTGTTTTTGTAGTTCAACTTGTGTTGCTACTAACGTGTGCTTGACTATACTTAAGGATTGTCAGTCATGGAGTCTTGTTCAGTGAACCCCGGTCTACTCAAACATGGGAATGAATGCTACCATATTATATCAATGATGTAGAATTAAATTATTATGTAACCTACTTTCTTTTTTCGATAATAAACGATAAACAATCTGCCGAACTAAGACATCTCCAAGTGAGTACTTGCAGATGTGTTAGTTCGGCAGATTGTATTGATAACGACCTCTTACCAAAATATTCCTATCATACTCGTACAATGATAAATGCAATTTTCAAAGTAGTTATCCGCGTTCTCGTCTTCTCCTTATAAACTATAAAAAGCATAAAAAATTGTCTCGAAAACTGCATAAAATAGAAGTAAAAACGTTAATAAGTAGCTAGTATACCAGTTATACTCGTATTTTTTCTAATTAGTATTTGTTCATTATTGCGCTCCTGCAGTCGTTAGTTAATTAGTTTTAAACTCATACATCACTTGAAACAAAAAGTTTACTTATTTAACACAAACGATATTTCCTGTTTGCTGTTCTTTACTGGTAATGTTTCTGTTTTCAAATGATAAATAAATAATTAAGTATTCTTTGCTGTATTTAAAACTAGCTCTACCCCACTGTTTCACCTGCATAATTCTCTATCCCGTGGGAATATTGACATAAAAAGTATCTTATATCTTAGTTTAGGTCATGGTGTACCCATGCGCCAAATTTCATCTAAATCCATTCAGCCGTTTTACCGTGAAAGCGTAACAAACAAAAATACAAAATCAAATCTTTTCTCTACGTTTGCCAACTACAACGATTCATAGGGCACATTTATTAACAAGTAACAACTGCCTCTCCCTGCTGTCATTATTACCACACAATCCTCCGTCCTCATTTTAATGAACCCTACAATTGCTTTACCGTCCCTCTTGTAATAAATATATAATTTTGACCAAATTCCATAATAGGATTATGCGATAACTTTTCGGAAGTGACCTTTGTGTCCCAACACTAATTAGGTAGAGCAACCACAGGCACCTCCTTAATTAAAGTGGCAAGCACATGAGCCATTATTACTGCATCCACCCAACCTCATTTGCTCCTTCTATGAACATTGTTGTCAAAACAAAACCCTTTACATCTCTTGGTACGACATCCATCGCGGGTTTTACTCTTTTGGAATAAATGGGTGCAGAATATCAGAAGCAATGGTTTCGCAGTGAAACGTTGCGGTCATAATTTGATTAAGCTGCTGTGTACGAAGGCAAGATAGGGTGAATGCGGTAATAAAAGGTTCCGCCTCTTCAAAAGACGTATAAATTTATTAGCGCGCGTGATTGCTCCGAACATGCAAGTAATTTCTTCTGTTGCCATACAACCGACTAAAGAAATACGTGAATAGAAATCGAAAACGATCTCTTTGAGCGTTCTCTGAATATCTCCAAGATATAGACTTGTGCTAAAGGAAAAATATGTGAGTACTAAACGTTATCCCATTCAGTAAAGTAGGGAGTTTGTGTAAGACGGAAATGTGTCAATTTACATTGAAAGAATTGAGCTCTTTATGCTCTGAAAAGATGGAAATTTCATTTCATGAAGCTGAATTTTAATGTCCTTAAATTATGCTCGGAGTTTTAGCTCTAAAGGTCTTTTAATAAGATTTGTTTTGGATATAACTTTATATTACTTTTGATGTTGTTGTCCGAGCGTCCGGTTGTCCCAGTGTTCGTTGTATTTGATATGTAAACACACTGAAGGTCGTGTATTTACTTTCCGCCTAATAATTTGTTCGAATGAGGACTAAAAGTCAGTACCTATCAAAAGTTACAAAACACCGATGACTTTAGATTTTACAAAAAAAAATACTTTGACGAAAAGACGACTTCAAAATGATTGAATGTTGTCTGTCTTCTTTCATATTTCTTTTATTCTTGTTTATTTTTATTCAAACCTGTAAATCAAACTTTATAACTTTGCTGTGATTAATTTTCGTAATGTCTGTAGATTTAATATTAATTCTGCTAATCTTTATAAAATGTTTAGCTCTAATGGATTTTTCCTCTTAGCAGTACGCTAAATATGAATGTATTCACGATGCCATTAAATGTAGAAAAAATGCTGTGGATATTAGGATTCCAAGCTTGAGCCAAATTTCTTTGGAAGTTTCTCTCGAGGTACGACGGGAAACAATACGTTTAACAGAATATTTTGTAGAAGCAGCTTTGCCACAATTTAGAGGTCACTTTTTCATTGAAAATAATAATGTTATTCTTTTTAGTGGTCTTTCTATTATTTGTATTCTGAAAACAGTGCAGAGCAAATTAAATATCACACCGACTGTAATTGATTGAATTCAGATAAAGTCTTATTTTCTTTGTTGCTATTTTGACGCTAACTGACATTCATTTAAACAGTCATTCCAACCAGATAAAGGACAAAAAATCAAACACTAAAATCCTTCAACAAATAGGAATACTTCATAATCGTATTCTTTTAATACGTTAACGTCACAGCAGTCGTCTAATAGCACTCTCCGCTCTTACGGAGCTCCTCAATCAATTGAATGCACTTAGTCCTCTGAAGTTTGCCGGTTTGCGTGTGAGGCAGTGACGTCACGAAAGCGATGCCTCCATGCAACCGCTTGTGGTCGCTCAGAGTGGCTGGAACGAGACAAAGCAAATAAGACTGTATAATGAACACATGAGAGTTCGGTTTAGTTTTGAATGATCAGACATGCAAACTGCATGGATTCACTAGACCAGATAAAAGAGCAAAAAGAAATGTAAACTTTAACTGTGAAGTTTTAAGGTTTATTTATGAAACCGTCAAATAAATATTTCATGGCAAAGAAGGTGTTTTCAAGACATAAACCGCAATATAAGAGGCTTGGCTTATGAAAAGCTGACGGTTGAACATGTCTAAGGACGTGTGAAGTCTTGCAGTACTGAAAGACGGGATTCTGAATATTATAGATGAAGCTTTTACTTCTTTGCGCATATGAGATCTTTTGAGCTAGTATTATAAGGATAAAAGTTACTGCGTTTGAAACTTGAATGTGACATTTTGGTAGACCGAGACTTCTCAACGATTTTACCTACCTTTTTACCGCTTATAATGTAAGTATTCTTGTCAATCTCAGTATTTTTTATAAAAATAATCTAGTTTTTCAACTGACATCTTTACTATTTTGGCCCCAAATTAAATACAAGTAGTTTTATTTTGTTCTGAAGGTGTAAAACAAACTTAAATAATATGTGTTTTCAATTAAATATTTTGTTTCCTTTCTGGCTTCAATTTTCAGCAAGCGATTTCCGTTTCGTACTTTATTACACCATTTTCAATAACACTGAAGTTCAGAAATTGGCAAGTTTGTTGCAACGACTTAGGTCTGTATATTGTATGTGGCAGATGTTGGATATTATTATTTGTATCATTTTACTGCTACCAGAAGTACTTCTTTTCAATCTACGGTACAATTATATATAATTGTTCAAAATACGGGTGAGACAAATAAGTTATATACCTAAACTGCCACCTTTTGACATGTCGAGATGTTTATTAAAAAAAGCTATATTAAACCAGCGAACAAAAAGAGTCAACAACAACATCTTTTATCCTTAATTACGTTCTCCTAAGATTAATATGAATCCGCCCGCATGATTGTGGCTTAACTGTATCTGTGGATCGTCTTATCTCCTAATGAAGGTAATGTTCAATGCGGGATGTTTTCTCAATGCTACAATAAATGTCTCAAAGCCTACACTTATTTTTATGATTTATCTTAATTTAATAAACCTTGTCTCTAAGAAGGCACTTGTATAAGAAAATATCATTCCATTGTATATGTAACTATGCAACACACTTTCGTCTTCATCTTTCCACTTCGACTTTCAATATTAATCCTGCGACTATATTGCAGCTCCTATAGTATACTACAATCAGTTCGGAGGCATCCGAGTGAGTGTGGACATACCAATACGAACCCTAGTACAGCGAAGGCTTTTTGAAACGTGAATGTGATCAGCCAACACTAGGGCTGCTACAGGTCCATCTACAGACAAACATACTACGCTCTCATGCACGCCTGGTGGTACTTGTAGTATAGAAAACAAATAAAAGTGACTCACTATCAACAGCCTTGTGTATCTTTTCCCTGGTGACGTCAGCAAGGGGCTCCAATACCACGGCTGCTACAGGTCCATCTTCAGATAAACAAACTACGCTCTCATGCACTCCTGGTACCGAGCTGATTACTCGTTCCACTTCTTCTGGTGCTACCTGTCAATTTAAACAGACATTTTGAGGTGTTGAATTTAAATCCAGTACCGACCGTTTCAGGCGATTTCACGATAAATTATTTAATATGAAATGGAGAGTTCAAAAAGGCGTACGAAAATATTAATAATACTTAATATTAAATATCACCTAAGACCTTCGAGACGAAAGCGCTCTTTAAGATTATTTAAAAGACGGCAAAAATAGTCAAAAATCGTTTTCGATATTATTTTTATACTAGTTTTTCAATTCATTATGAACTAAATACCGTACAATTAAGTTCGAACAGTAAAAAAGTAGAACATCTAGCTACAAAATTAAAACAAACTAGATCCAACAATGTACAATATTCTCCGGTACACACTTCCACAATAACCCAGTTAGAAGGCTAGTTACGACTTTAATCTATATTTGAAGTCCTCATTTTGTGTTCGGAGTTCTTTTGAAATTTACAAAATATGGTAATAAACCGTCATGAAGTAACGAGGGTCGTCCTACTTAACATAATATAATTATTCGTGCGAACATTCTACTACATATTAGGTAATCTTGGCGGCCTATATTTTCTCTTTACATGGAAAGGTAATACTAAAATATCTAGGTAGGGTCAGGTGAGGGCTTGAGATGGCAACACTAACGTGCAGGCTAGAATTCACAAAGAAAGAACGGAGCTGTGAGTTACAACTGACATTTCCTTTATACGATGGAAATAGAACTCTCTTGGGACAGTTCAATCCCTTTGAGATATCTATTTGCCAGTGGAGACGTTTTGATGACGTGATTTTCTATAAGAATCGTTGGAGCATTGTCCCAAACTGATGTTCTAATTTTTATATTAGAGTGAAACTTTAACGAAAAGCTTCCTTATCATGCAGCGTGGGATTGAATAAGACAACACGCTAGCTAATTACATGTTGCCCATTTCATTTCAATAAGTCAGTTTCTTAACCACGTCCTCCTTAAAAAATCTCATTTACTGCATTTGCTTACCTACTCATTAATTTTTAACCCAAGAACCTGATCTTACAGAATCGTTTCCTTCAACTTATACGAAACCTCCTCAGATTATACATATGTATAATCCATATGTATATGTATGTCCCTTACCTGACAACCCCTAAACTTAAAGCTGAACTTCTTCCTGATAACAAAGGTCAGTCTCTCGTTCTCATCCAAATAGAAGATGTCTCCGGTCTTGTACCAGCCGTCAGGAGTGAAGGACTCGTCGGACGCTATATCCTTTTTGTGGTAACCCTGCAATTTAAGGACGTGTATGACCCAGTAATGGTGTTTGTTCATGATTATGTAATACTAGACTGATATTATTGTAACTGTCGAACAATAAAGATTGTTTTAAAATGGTCGATGGATCAGTGATACCTATTCCTATGATTTCACACTTTTCAGCCTTTCTGTAGAACATCTCTTGAGACAGCCATGAAAAATAAAGGTGGTCGGGCTGCTTTTTGGCACCACATGAAGTAGTATTTCAGAAGATTTTCTGAATCAGAATTATTGGTTTTTATACGTCTTGCTTGAAAAGAAAGAGCCCAAAATCATTTAGCCTTCATCAGTAACTTGTTAAAGTATTACCTTAATAACACAGGTGCCCTTGACGCACAGCTCTCCGGTTTGATTAAGTCCCAGCTGCTTTCCCTCGTCATCAACGATCTGGAACGTTCCATCTATTTTTACAACCGCAAAAAATTCTAGATAATTTCGTCAATTCACTCCTTGATCTTTTGTAGACAGGCGCTGTTAATGAGCCTTTACTAGATAGGACTTATAAGTTAATCTTGTGCCACTGATAATCTAAAAACTTTCCACAAATATTCGGTATATTTGTGGCAAGTTTTTAGATTATCAGTATTATACTTAGATAAAACTACAATAAAATGGCATCAGGATCTCTTTTAGATAAACATGGCGAGACTTGTAAAGGCAGATAGATATATTGAGTGATAAAAATGAAAAAATTGATATGAAGTAGATAGGCTTACTGGTTGTCAACTTTCTAGCTCAGCCTTTATCCCTAATAAATATAAAGTGAAATTATATCATTCAATATTCCATTTCTAAAGACTTTTTATGTAAATGTAATAATTAAGTTTTTATTTAGGTCGCGACAAGACATAAATTACATTGGCACAAATACTCCCGTCTCAATAAATGGCTCATCCATTAGAATCAGCGACACGGAATAGAATATGACTTTGAGGTTTTCTGCCGATTAGGTTTATCGTTAAATGGTAAGTAATAATTGCCACGTCAAAATCAACATTCCTGCAAAAGACAATTTATCACTTTTGAACAGGACACGATTTATGCATGTTACTTTTAAAGTTAGCTAAATGAATTCCTAAGGCTTGTTCCTAACTAGACAACACAGGTTTAATTTAGTTGATGACTGTCGTTGTATTATGGAAAATAAATTGCGTCACGTTTGGCAGTGCGACGCGATTCAATGCAATGCATTTTAATGCAGTTGGCGCATTCTTGCAGCTTATTGACAGAACATTTCACGATCAAAATTACGACTTTCTGCATTACAGGACCACACGGCATTTACTGAACTTTTTACATACATACATACATAAGAATGGTTTAGAGAATCTACGTTTTGGAATGGCCAACTAGCTTCAACTTTCTGATTAACTAACCGACTCTTTGCCAATTCAAAAGTGCCTGTAAATGGTTTAATTAAAAAAGATGCTTTGAGTTTGATAAACTCACGCCTTCTTCTTCTTCGTATGGTAGGTATGGTAGGCAGAAACTACAGAGCACCACCTGCTACGATTCATACATACTCCGTTTGCCTCCTTTACGTTCATACATCTGGACATACACGCACGCCGCGCGCCGGTTGCGAGTACTACGCACCTGACTTGAACTTTATAATACTAAGTATTCAACTATGACCTTATCAACAGCGATGTTGCCATGTAAATCTAGCATTTATGCTGCAAAATATCATGCAGTACCAATATAACGAAAGAAAGAAGGTAAAGCAGGAAAAAAATATGTAAATTAAGTATTATTCTATAAAATTGTAACCTGGAAAGCCTCGTGATTGTCGCGGTCGGTTCGTGGATGGGTGACCATCCCTTACATATCGAGACTGCTCCATTCCTCGAAAAATACGTTAAGCCGTTGGTCCCGGCTGTCATTCCTAGATCTTTGACTGTCGTCACAGGTAGTCAGAAGCCCAAAAGACGGACGATCAGTCTTACCAAAGGGTATCATGTTAGAATAGAATAGATGACTCTTTATTATGTACACCATAAAAATTACAGATATAAATGTAGAAGTTTCTCATATGGTGACACAATTGGCGGTCTTATCGCTAGAAGCGATCTTTTACAGACAACCTTTAGATGGATTCAAGGTAGAAGGAGAGACAATAATGCAGGTAGTCAGTGGTGTGATGTTAAAAATGCATCCAGAGACCAACACTCAGGTAACCTACAGGTCCCCATACTCAAGGAATCACTATGGCGTACCACAAGGGACTGTGCTAGCCCCGATATTGTTTTTAGCATACATAAACGAATTGCCAGAATCAACGGATTTGTACATTATATTATTCGCAGATGATACCACTGTTTTAACTAAAGAAGCTACTAGTGATCAGGCGATAAACGTCACCAATGAAGCTCTAAAGGGTATACATGACTGGTTAATTGTAAATAATTTAGAAATAAATACCGATAAGACTAAATTCATGAGATACCTGACATATAATAACAAACAAATTAAAAAAGACACACCAAACTTGCCAATAAAATATAATAATAACATCATTGAAGAAGTAAATGAAATAAAATGTCTAGGAATAAATATAGATAATTATTGTAACTGGAAATCTCACGTGGATCTTGTTTGTAGAAAAATTCACAAATTCGTATACAAACTTCGTAAAATAAAAAAAAATAACTAATAAGGAAACAGCATTAATGGTTTACCACAGTCATGTATGTTCAGTATTGAGATATGGGATAATCATATGGGGAAACTCTACAGACGCCCAGAGAGCTTTTATAGCCCAGAAAAAATTCATAAGGTCAATTTATAGTGTCAAGTGGACTGATTCGTGCCGACCAATATTCACTAATAAACGTTTACTTATACTTCCATCCCTATACGTTTTTGAAATGTTTAAGTTCGTTAGAAACCACCTATCACTTTTCGAGCATGATGATAAGGCCCAATTTAAAAGGAAAATAGTACAAAAACCTCTGGTAGTACCTCGAAGCAGATTAAAGTTATGTGACAGAAACTGCTACAACATGGCGGTGAAAAATTTTAATAAATTACCGGAAAATATAAGGAAAATAAATAACTTAGAATTTAATAGAAGTTTAAAAAATTGGCTTTGTGACAGATGTTTTTATTCAATAGATGATTATTTAAATTTTAAACAGACATGATGTATATCCGTATAAATCTACGAACACTTATTTTAAATTATAATTATTGACATTATTTATTAATCGAATCAATAAATTGCTGAACTGTCTTGACTGTAAGAAATAATCTAATAAACTATTTAAAATATTTTATAATATTAATGTGCCAAATTAATAATTAATACTAACAAAGCCAAGAGTAAATTTTATTATGATTAAGATTTGTATGACTAATCAAGTAATGACATTCATATAATTTCATGATATTATTATGCATGTAGTATAAATATTTGCACGACTGATAAGTCGAATATAGTGAGTCTAAAATTATTTTCAAGTACCATGTTATTATGTAAGCACCTATATTCTCGCAAATAAATAAATTACATTTCATTTCATTACCATTTACATAATACAACAAATGACGCTATGACGGTTCTTCAATTTTTTTGAAATTTTCTGTCTTGTTACCAAAAACAATTATGAAAAAATTACTTCACTCTAAACATTAAATTGATACTTTTGTAAAAGCTGAAAAATGAGTGATAATTAAAAAAAAAAAACTTGCCCAAAACTTACATGATCTTAGAAATAAAAGGTCTTTAGTAGCAATAATCTGAAAATGGTGTTTTTGATAACAACTAAACTACGCTAAAACGCTACGCCTGTCTCCTTGTGGAATGGCTGCTTTTCAAAATCAAGAATACGCCGACATTTTGTATTTGTTTTGGTTTTGTGACGCTGATGCTGCTGCAGTACGAAGAGCCGTTGTTATTGCCGGCGACGATAATGAAATTCTTCAGTGCTTTCAAGCAGAACCTTGTGTATAAACAAGACAAGTGGTACTCTAGTGATACTTTGATACTCTCTTCGTGCTGCAACGACGTCACCGTCACAAAATCCATACAAAAACAAAATGTCGGCATTTTCTTCATTATGAAAAGCAGCCATTCCACAAAGAGTCAGACGTAGCGTTTGAGCGTAGTTTAATTATTATCAACGACACAAACTGATAAAAATGTTGGTAGGTACTGCTCGCGACACAGATGTATAACGGTGACCGTTATTACGTAAAGTCAACATTGACATTGACAAACAATAGGCAGAAAATAACACGCTTTACGCCCTGAAATGGCAGTAACTTAATTTTGTGCAATGTTCGATTCTAAGAAATCTGCTATCCGGAATACATCAACTGCTTTTTATTCTAACTTAAAAGGAATATGATATAACAATTGTAGTTTTTTGGAAAGCTTATGAAACCAGTAAGTCATTTTAATAATTTGTACGCTAACTGCCATACAGTGTTTTTTGCAATAATTTACGTTTCTTCACGGGAAGTATACAAAAATTTAAGACTATTGCTACTAAAGACCTTTTATTTCTAAGATTATGTAAGTTTTTTGCAAATTTTTTTTTTTAATGATCACTCATTTATCATCTTTCACAAAAGTATCAATTAAATGTTTAGGGTGAAGTATTTTTGTCATAATTAATTGTTTTTGGTAACAAGACAGAAAAATTCTAAAAAATCGAAGAACCGTCATAGCTCGGCTACCATCCAGTTTTGACCCCTAGTTAACGGGACTTAATTTGTTGCTAATGACCTCAAGTATAACCTCTTTCAAGGAATAGGTCGAATTTCCCTGTCACCCTGTATATAAAACATATACTTATGTACATACAATATATACAATAATAAACATGAAACAAGAGCAAAGAAACTAAATGTAATGATGTGTAGGGAGAGAAGAAGTGTTTTTTAACCAGAATTTTGAAAGTGGACAAAGATTGAGCACGACTTATCGACACGGGCAAGGCATTCCATAACCGCATTCATGCATTCATGTTACCCAGTAACTGGGTTGTGGAGGTCAGATGGGCAGTCGCTCCATGTAAAAATACTGGTATTTGGCTGCATCCGCGGTTAGATTGGAAGCCGACCCCAACATACTTGCAAAAAGGTTAGCCAGATTGATTGATCTATGAAATAGTAACAGTGCACTTTTAATACTGAGTTACAGAACATTTACCTTGTAATACATATAGTTGAACACCCACCCGACGCACTTCAGAGGAGCCTCCCTGTCTGGGATTGCGACGAATCCTTGTGCCTCCGTGCAGCCATATCCGTCACACAAATGGCAGTTCTTTGGCAGTTTTTCCTAAAAATATAAAACATTTTATAAGACTACAAGCTTTATCCCACGACTTTTTCCGCGTGAAATTTCTTGTTCCCCTGACCCACCGCGTCGCATCGCATCGCCCACTTGCGCCATTACTAAGTGTTAGCTTACTGTTCTTTCTGATGTTTTTGTTCGGCTCCTAAGCATCGTAGCGTGATGTTAAATAGGCTAAGCTGTATCCATCCTCAAGAATTGGGCTATCAAATGCAAAGGATTTTTTTTAATCCGACTTCCGTTCTACGAGGTATACCAGAGAAACACGTTCAAACAAACGAACAAACTCTTCAGCTTTTACATATACATTATTTTTCATACTATTATTTTTATTAACATGAGCTAATGGCCACTGGAAGCTGTAATTGTCAAAGGTTGGAGAAAAAATATATTTCCTCATACAGAGAATGTAAGTACGAGACTTTTCCTAGAATTTCAATTTATTATTATTCAGTGCATTGTGTGTGTGATACTACTGTTCAGTGCACAGTGTGATACGACATTAAATTCAAAGTATACCTTGGATTTTGAAACACACAAAGCTAGGCACCGAACTTTTCATGGACTGGTATTTTGATAATTGGCAATTTGGCAAGTGTGAATAATTAAAATTTAATTTTATTCTTATACGAAAGGCTGATGTATCCTAACCCAGTGCCATCATATAACAATAAGTAGTTATTACCCTCCAACAACGTATTATAAATAAAATAGGTTCATGCACAATAGAAACTTTGCCAAGAAAGCCAATTGGAAAGCTATCTGACTGTGGATCTTAATTGATGGCCTATCGGCCTCAAATTGTTTTTATGGTCGTATAACTAATTTTATTGTTCCATTACAATGCATTTACTGCTTAATTGGTTTTTCAACCAATTAATCTTGCAAATGATCTGACTTCAAATCAATTAACTTTGCAAACTCATGCATGACAGAGTCGCACACAATTTTGTCGCACGATTAAATAAAAAATAGGACAACTACGTCACATTGCTTATAATTCCTATACACCTTAACTCCACTAGCTAATGATAATAAATTGCTAGTGGATCAGAATGTGTGAATATGTACATATGTATGTATGTATGTGTCTAGCATTGGTTACAAACACATGAGCTGATTTGCCGAAGCTTTTACTGCTATTTAATTTATTCGTTTTCTTAGAAAAATACAATCTCTAAGGTGGATACGAAAATAAATTAAACTGCGTATATCTCATGACATTCCCAGTCTATGTATGGAAATTAAATCAAATATATCCAATAGTTCAGTCCCTATAGCTCATCATAGATTGGCAAAATCTAGTGGGCCCGTCACTACTTTTTAGTTTCTTTGAAAAAATCACTTCTTTTAATGTCGATGTTAGGATTTACTTAGTATTGCCATTGCCAGCATTTTCATTTATAGTCGTATTGTCGTCACCACATTCTATATATTTTATTATTATATTACTCGTGAACGTGTACTTACTAGTAGGGAAGCCATTAGTTCCGGAGTGGCTGGTGAGCCGAGCACAATCAGGGTCTGTAGGGAGCTCATCTGATCTGGTCTTATTAAGTTTACCAAAGATACAGCGAATGCGGGCGTTATGTAGGCAAATGTTGGCTGAAATTAAAATAAGTTTTCGATTATTTCATATTGGTTACAACTGCGTTACGGTTCGAGATCAGGTCTGGGTGTTTGTGCAACTACGGTAGGTATTTTTTCGTATAGGTAACATATTTAAAAAAAAACTCGGTACACTTAGCAATGGTATTGTTTTTAGATTTTCTAAATTACTACAGCCAATAATAGTAACACTCCATATTATAGATACGCACAATAACATTCATGTTGGGTGACGTCATAATTACGAGTATTTGAAATGTATGTTCCCACTATAAGATTTATTAAAACCCACAAACTGCAGTAATCCGTAACTGAAGACGATCTCGAACATTTGGCATCTTTCGAGCACATTTCGAGCCATAATTCAATGGTCCAGCAATAAAAGAGGTTTGCCAGCCGTTTGCCTAGCCGGAAACCAGATGGAGATAAGTATCTTTTAAAAATATCTGCCAAAGATTTGTGGGTACTACTCATTACACTATTAAGCCGACCGTTCACTGCCAAGGATGTACACGTAGAAGTTTAGTACGGTCTGTTCCAAAAGTGTCAGATGAAAGTGTAAACAAACCCTGTTCAGGTTAAATTGTTACGAAATCACTCACTAATGGGAATTAGTAACACATAGATCTGTATTTAGAAGGTTTCAACTTCAAATTTCACCGCTTTTGCTAACAATTATTGTTTGAATATTACTGAATTGTTAGTAATTGAAAAATCATCGATGAAAATTTAGGTTATAAAAGTAAACTCAATTGTCAAATGAAAAACATATTTAAGTTGATTAAACTTAGTATCGGGTTTAAGTATTTAAATAAGCAAATCAAAGCACTCAATTTATGAGTGGCACTACAAATTGGTATCCACAGGTACGTTTTCAGATCCATTTCCTTACATTTTCATCACATACTTTTGGAGCAGACAGCACGTTAATTGCACGGTTCATTTGTGAAGCAGTCACGCATTCGTGTGTAGCGTACATTCTACAACAGTCTACATTTTCATACAAAGCTAAGTTTAGTACACGTGCGTAGCTTAGCCGTGGGCGCAGCTGTGGAGCAACGTCTTTATGTTGGCTCCGGACAAACTACACAGTTTATTATTTTCTGGTCCATGCTAATGGCTGATATTAACTCCATGGTATTACATGATGAATCTATGATACGTCGCATGTTTAACACAATTAAGTTTGAAGGTCATCGGTAATGCTGTAATAATAGGGTCTGATTACAATATTGTACTTGATTAGTAACTACCGGTAAAAAACCAAGGAAAACTTCCAGCTGACAAACAAAGAATGATTACAGTTTTTAGTAGAATAAATACCAATTAGTAGTTTCCACTTATAATTTTTTACCGTCTTAAATATTATTATTCATAATACAAATTAATAATAATATTCTAGATAGATGGGTTACGAGTACAATATACACGCACAGCAAATGGTTAAAAAATGTGAGCAAAAAAATTATAGCTGATTGAGCAAAAAAGTGCATGATGTTGTCATTACCAAGTTTAATTTTATAACTTCGACAATGAGATAGGTAACGTTTGATGCGTACAATATTGTTACTAAAGAAGTAATTAGTATAAACCGATGAACTCCGCAACGAGTTGTAATTACTGTCTTTACGTAAAACCTTAATCTTCCTTAATGTTAGCACTCGTCACGCTTTAAACAAATTCTACTTTAAAACTTTGGCAAATTACTAATTGCTTCTTTTAAGAACTTCACAGACCTTTAGGAATAATAAACAGTATATTTAAAAAAGGGCATTAACATAAGGGCTGTTGTGAAGGCCTCGGTTCCCTTAGGAGCGCATTTTTTATACAATACACGCCGCCCTGCGGTCAACCTGGTTTTATTTTCGGTGTGCCATACTTTTTATATTGCTTTCTCCTTGCGATTCAGAGAGATTCATAGACAGAAGGCGTTGGTATCTTTGGTTTTATATTTTCGTTTTTGGCCACCGACTTCCGAAATTAAAGTTATTTTTCACGTTTTTTGTTTTTGTTTTGGAAGACCGTTGTTTTTTTGTAAAAAAAAGCTTTTATTTTTCAATTTTTAGTTGTGGTACCTAACCCACATACATTCGTTTACCACTAATTGATATGTAAATAACAGTCACGGGAAATTATTAAAACATCATCAATATAAACTAAGTGGAAAAAATACGCAGTATTAAGGATAACTCAAAAACACTGGTCAGATTTTGATCAAATTTATACGGGACTACATGTGAAGCACCAGCTTTCAAATAATAAAAGAATCATACAAATCGGTCCAAATAGGCAAAAGTACTGAGCTAACACACACTAAAAAAAAAAAAAATACATTCGAATTGAGAACCTCCTCCTTTTTTTAAGTCGGTTAAAAACACAATCAGAATAAGTACCAATCACAGTGAAAAACCTAACGGGTAGTAGAGTACCTAGCACACATAAAATGTCAAGTAATCGCAATGGCTTTTATATCAATTGTCTATCAAGATAAGACGATTTGGCAAAAATAAACGATGAGAGAGAAAACCTGACGCGTGAAAAATCTTACTGTCTTCGTATTGTTTTGTTTTTCTAGCATTCAACAGCTATAAAAGGTTACGGCTCAATAGACACACCTCAGGGCAAGTCCTTCGCGGAACCAGGAGGCCTAGACAAGACAGTGGTAATCGGTTCAAAGCGTTTCGTATTTCTACAAAGACTTTTAACAGGATACATATAAGATTATAAGCATTGCGGTAGCTTATCAGTCCCATATATTTTTGACTTATCCATCATGGTTATCGCAGATGGTTATCGCAGATGGTATTTCACTTTGTCGAGGCCTTCAATAATAATGAACAAATGTGTTTCTTACTCGATATTTCTCCATCATCTCGGCTACGTGTTCCGCTGTAATCTTCTTGGGTGTCATGATGATAGGTATATGGTGCATCACACTGGATGTCAAAAACATGGTGAATGTGACCCACTGAATGCTTGTTAAGATCATGACTCTGCTGGTTGGCATCGGGAAATGCGTATGATAAGACCTAAAGGAATTGAGTCAGTCAGTTATTATAGATTTTCTTATTAGGATTGTGTAGATGTTGATGATATGTTGGTTAGATAAGTTGACCCCAAAGTAAGAAACCGGTCATATGGATGGATAAATGGAGGCGGAAAGGACGAGACTGCAAAAAAAATGTCTAGAATGCCATACTCTCTTTAACACAAATACCAAGCATAATTACAGAGAGCATTAAGAATAATGGTCATGTGCAACGTTGTTCTTTTTTTCGAGCTAATTAATTATCTTATGTCACTTAAAGAGTGATGAATATGTCTATGGATGGAGAAGGAGAGAAAGGCCAAAAAAAGATAGAATGTGCGAAGAGTGATACTCGTATGAAAGAAAAGGGAGTGAATAACAGCGTGACAGTAGACAGGAGAGAAAGGAATAAGAAAACGTGTTACGGCGACCCCAAGTACCATGAGACAAAGACAGGAAGATGAGGATATGATCGCCATCCCCATCCGCAGCCCGACGTCATCCAGTACTGGACATAGGCCTCTCTTTGCTTGTGCCAGACCCCACGCGCCTATGTTACTCATCCAGGTTGAACCGCGATACATATAAATCACTAGATCTTACCACGGTGTAGGAAGATTCATGACTATTCCCCGATGCGTCAGGATTGCAGCTTTAGGTATTCCGGTGGAGCCACTGGTTGGCACTAACATTACTGGGTCATCCATCGATGCTGGAGAAACCCTGGAGGTCAAAACTTAATGATTCATATTTATTAATCTAATCAATAAAATCATAATTACATATACCTATAATAAATAAATAATCAATGATTAATAACTTATTAAATCATCGGATATATTCCATAAATTTAATAAGTCAATTATTACATTATTATAATACATTTGTTTTTCCCTGATAGATTAGGCAGAGGTGTCCTTAGTTCACCTGCATGAGCTATGTTTAAGTCTCAAGTAATAGACGGCGAGCCTATTGCCATGAACCGGACACAAATCCAGACTTTGGGCTGCCACTGAAAAATGCCTGAGAGTAAAGTCCAATAACACTAAGTTGACCTGGGATTCAAACCCAGGACGTCAAACTCAACAGTAGTGTTTGTGATCACTAGACTAACCCCGCGTCCTCATAGAAATCGACTACGCGACCATCACAAGTTTGCGCGAACCTTATTCTTACGAACTAGCGATCAAACGTACCAGAGACGAACAGAGGGCCTAGACAAACTCAAGACAAAGTAACATTCGATTAGCGATGACGCTAGTATAAAAGCCAAAAACTTTATGGGGTTGATATACTCGTAAGCTATCAAAATGTTACGTGATCATAGGACAACGAATAGAAATTAGCTGGACAATGTTAACATTATTTGATTCTATGACACGAATCGACAGCGTCGAACGATTGCCTCCATAGAGATGCGTAGCCAAGTAGCACTTTTTGACAAGCGTTATCGCTAGTTTTCGAAATGTATGATGGAAACATTAAATGAAATCAAAATCAAAATATTTTATTTCACATAAATCAACATGGGCACTTATGAAACGTGAGAAGCTAGGTGCACGGTTCCAATTGGTTGTTTCCTATTGAGAAGAGCCGGCAAGAAACTCCACGGTTACTCTTTTAAAAATAAGGAGCTTTTACAGTAGCGAAAGCGATAGTGATGCAATGCCATTTGTCTAGGCCCTCTGAGGGCCTAGTCAAATGGCATTCGCTTCGGAGCGATTCTATTTCTACAATCGCTATCGCTTTCGCTAATGATTCCAAAAACTAGCAATAACGCTTGTCAAAAATTGTCGATTGGCTATGCATCTCTGTGGAAGTACCTAATCTTTCGACGCTGTCGATTCATTTCATAATCGAATGTTGTTTACATTGTCTAGCTAATTTTTATTCGTTGACCTATGATCACGTGACATTTCGATAGCTTATGTCAACCCCATACATATTAGCTTTTCTACTAGCGTTATCGTTAATCGAATGTTACTTTGTCTAGGCCCTCTGGTCTCCTTATTGACATTCGCGCGAATAAAAGTTTGATTACCAATACACGTGAACTTAGTTCGTACGAATGCGCGATCAAACATACTGATTACCAAACAGGTGGCCTAACGTGACGTTTTTGCGAACGTTATCGCGTCGCGCCGAATGCGAATGGGGTAGGGGAAAACAGTAATACAGTAATACAGAGGCTAGTTGATTGTGGGAAACAAAAGTAAAAAATCTTTTCTGTATAATATCTATTGCTAACTTCTTGAATCTGCGCATTTCTGAAGTGAATTGAAATATGACTTATTGACGCAAATACGCGATGCGACTATCCATCCTCAGCGGTCGCTTATATTAGGACACAGTTTGACTTCGAGCGAATACGCGATCTCATTCGCGCGACAATCACTTTTGATTAGGACGCGGCCTGACGAGGCAGTAAGTCAATGATCTATTCGCAAATAGGAGAGACTACTTACTGATAACTGTGGACCTCATCGCTGTACCCGTCAATGAACTGCTCCAAGACTCCAGGTTCATCAACCATCAGTACTGAGGTATTCAGGTCTTCATATCCCTGTCTTGCCACTTGAAGAATTTCGTGGAACTCGCGGTCATAGAACACGAAGCTTGGCTCGATCAGCTTCAGGAAATGGGTCAGCTCATCTGTAGAAGGGATTGTTCATAATCACCGAGCTCGTCAAATTGGTGATATCTTTTTGCCGTTTGGTGGAAATTCCGCTATTTTGCATTCCTTCCCTTAATGGCGCGGGTAATATTTTGATATTGGCCATAAAATAAGTGTCGAAAACTGTATCTAATCATAGGTACTCACAGACTGTAGTATTAGGATCCATCATAAACGGGATCATTCCTGCAAACATAGATGCGAAGTAGACCGAGGTCATGTCCTGGTGGTTTCTCATCAGCAGCATAGCATACTTCCCTCTCGCACCCTTGGCTATGAGTGCGCGTGAGAGCGAGACGGTTTGCTTGAGTAGATGTTCATTTGTTATCTCTTCGCCGGTTGCACCATTGATCTGGATAATGATGGTTAGATTTGTTTATTGTCAGTATTCGAACACCTTATGAAAACGTTTTCTACGGGTAACATCTGCCCCTAATTTGATTTCTGCCGCCTTGTAAAAGCGGTATTCATACGTATCGGGGATACGGATACACAAGAGACATTTCAACTTTAAATAACGATCCTTTTGACGATGCAAGCTTTGACAGGCACACCACGTCAACCATGTTTAAACAACCTAAATCTGGTTTAGATAGCGGATTTTTACATGCCAGGTCAATTAAAAAACTACCCGCCACAATCCGTGACGATCCTGTTTTCATGTTAGCGTCATTTCTATTGAGCGCGGCAAACAGATGAAATTGCTCAATAACCGTGCCGAGTAGGCAATTTGTAACGCTATCTGACTGAGCCGGTGACGTCACGGGGCTATGACTGATAGAATAGTTTGTTTTTAGAATTTTTTGATTTTTTTTTGGAAAAGGCTAGCACGGCCATTTGTTAATACAGCCTTAAAGTGGTTGCCTATTAACATCGTCCAGGTCCTAGCGCGAACGCGCGATGTAAACGTAACGTAAATTGGAATGATATTTTATAGGTAATTGAAAATAATCGTTTCACGCATCACCTGTACATACATAATTATAAACTGTAAATTTAATGTTTTGAACAAAAGTAATTGCTACGAGGCGTGGGAACGAGTCTGATACCGAAAACATAGTTTTTATCATTTTGTCCGTTTGTTTGTTTGTCTGGATCTATGTACCGGATTGGCGCAAAAACGGCTGCACGTATTTGGATGAAATTTGGCACGCAGATAGTTTATAACCTGGATTAACACAGGGTACTTTTAATCCCGGGTAAATCCACGGGCAAAAGCATAGCATAGTTTTACGACTTTATTAATATAGTATAGTTGTTTTTCGATTCAAAAATCGTTCGAATTTGCGTTTCTATGGTTTCTATGTATTTCTATGAAATACCTTCATAGAAATACATAAAAACCAGTAGTGTCGCCTGCTGCTGCTGCCTGCAGTCGGCTACGGACTTGTGCCTTGTGCCTTGTGCCTCAGTTCACAATACTCTGACATAAATTTTAACTCGTATTTGAAATTCTTACAAGATTGTCATATATCTAATTGAATCGTGGGTAAGAGTCACAATCGTACGAGTATCGAGTATTCGCGATAATTTGGTATTCAATTCGGAAATATAGTACATTAATAAAGCGGCCGACAACAGAGGCATCGATGGACGAACGTGAAAATGTGGGCCGAGGCGAAACCGAGGCACACATTCGTGAGTCCATCAATGCCTGATTGCGGCCAAGGCATGTTTAGTACTTTTCTCAAATAAAACGCGGAAACTCAAACTTAGTAAATTAATTACAATGTTCAGAATCAATGATGAACAACGATAAATTATCCCGCGCCAATATGTTCATTTGTTTCTTGTTAGGCCAGTTCGATATTTAAGGCGCTTCCCCGACCAAAGGACCTTGAGCGTTCGGTCCTTCTCTGTCCCGTCGCTGAGTCTCGCTCTGTCTCGCTCCCTGCGCACGCTCATTTATCATAGAATTCACAAAAAAATTGAATTCATTTTAATAAAAAAAGACAAGCGATGTTTTGAAATAAAATAAAACGTGAATTATTTAGATTTTTAAACTATCTATCCATTAGTTTAATCCGATCCAATAAATTTATAATTAGTGTAATCCTCAAATTAATAGAACCACCTTTAGCAAAAGATGCATGCAATCAATAATTTTAGTCACTTTTTTACAAGGAGGTTTCTACATGTATTTATAACACATAAAAACAAATAAGAACGAACAATGTGTTGATAGGATATTGTCCATTAATAATGTGCTTTTAGATGTAGTTTATTACCCACATTGAATAAGTTAATAGCCTCTGAATAACGCACTGTGGCAAGGTTTTGGTCCGGGTACCGCCTTAAATGTTCGTTCCATTTTTAAATTACACGACAGTTGTGAATTTGCATAGTAATTTATTCGGCCGCTAAACGCGAGAGATGTGGATTTTCATAGTAACATTGCCGGCCGCTGCTCGCATGTATTTGACCAGTACAACATACTAGATTTATCTCAAAGAAGGTTGTCAAAATAATGCTCGAACTTCCGAGCATATTTGGGAAAATGCAATTTTATGTTAAGCCGTGACATTGTTATGACTGTAAGGTTATCTGCTGGTTTAACAACAGGTATTTTCGAGATAAGAAATTAATTCTCGTGCGGAAAGCGAAATAAATAATACATATTTGTTTTGGTTTCACTCTAGTATCATAATAATACTGTACATCTTATTACTGCAACGAACGAATAAACAACGAACGAAACGAACGAACGAAACGAACGAACACGAACGATGTTTATGAACGTAAACGAGGCAAAAGGAGTATGTAAGGATCGTAGCAGGTGGCGTTCTGTAGTTTCTGCCTACCCCCATGGGAAGAAGGCGTGAGTTTATGTATGTGTGTGTGTTATTATTGCATTATCTTATGACTGTGTTATCTCTCTCATTATTTTACTTTTTTTAATTTTAATTTGATGTGTATAGTAAGTTCAGTGAAATAAAGACTATTAGTATTAACAGTTTGAGGGGAAAGCGCCAGTTTAGCCCGAAAAACTAAAGGAATTTTGAATTTTCCCGGCGCTTTCGCCTTATAAACTAATCTCAAAACTTACCATAAAAACATCTTTCGGTCTCTCCTTCAGACAGTGGAACATAATTTGCGGGAGGGTCACATTGTCCCTGTGCTGGGGGTCCGGTTTGATCCCCTGTTCTGCCAATATACCGTCTAGGACTGTATCGAGGTAGAGCTGAGCCGCGGTCGGCTTTCCTCTCACGACTGTGTGAGACATCTGTGGAAAGAAGACATTTTGAACTTTAATGATGGCCCATCGTCCACGACTCTACTCAAAAGTAACGTGTTACAAACTAGAATCACTAACGGACTTAGGTACTTACCGTTATTAACTGGTTTGTGATTGGTTACATCTTGTACGGACCACCATTGAAATACTAGTACTGTGACATTCTGGCTACTCATTGGTGATTCGAGTTTGTAACACGTCTTACGGGCCATAAGTATGCCATAAAGAATATTGACAAATAAAATATGTCCACGGGACTTTTACAAAATACCATGTCAATAAACAATCTTTTATCTCGGGATGTGTCTTATACTCCCCCCCCCCCCCCCCCCCCTGGGTAAAACTGAGGTTTTCCTAAACATATTTGATCGATTAAAGGCAAAAACTATTTTGTGCCTTTCACAGCATAAATCAAACTAAACTATTCCACCTTAAAATAACAGAAAATGCTTAAAATACCTTCCAAATTGAATAGAGGCATAAATTATCAAAATATTACATCAAAACGTCTATTCATGAGGCCTAACTATACCGAATGCTTTTACTAAGACATTCCTTACATATTCACGCACGTGATATACATCGGGGGAGGAAATATTACGCCCCGTAGGCACTACATTTTTTGATAACACAAAAATTCTCCTCAGGGAACTATTTTATTTGTTAGAGGCAAAGAACTGGGACGTTTAACATATTAGGTTCTTTGAGCAGAATCTTTATGAAATATTGACGTGTTTTTTTGTGTTTACACGTCTGTATGGAGTACGTAAATGAGTTAAGGTTTGAAATACCATCCGTAGTTAGCAACATGTCGTTTTCATAGAAATACATAGAAACCAGTCGTGTCGAAGCGACTCGTCGCCTGCTGCTGCTGCCTGCAGTCGGCTTTACTAGATAACGGTTCGGCTCGTGCCAGCGTGGTGAAAGGATTAGTGACAAACACTCCGAGTGCTGGGTGTCCAAGGTGCGCCGAACGTTAGGTGGGTTGGGTACCGCTTCCAATTTCATTTATGCCCCAAAAAATACAGCCAAAGTGACTTCTAAGGTTCCACCAATGACGCCGTGGAATTGGCCAATAAAATCTAACTCACTGTCGTGCCATCGACACGACGAAGTAGCGGAAGAGAAAGGTGCATTATAAGAGCCTTCATTTGTGACAATACATAATATGTATAGTGGACCCAGTAATTACTTTACCACTTTTAACAACGATTCAGTTCTCTGAAGTTGAAACTATCTAACTGTCACATAGACAAGACGTTTTCATTTTATGACATGCAAGTAACATTCAACCTCAGAATGGTAAACCTTAGGTCGACTTTAAATACGTATAGGCAGAGAACCCACCAAAGGGCCTAGACAAAAAGCATTCTCTTCGGAGCGATTCTATTTCTACAATCGCTATCGCTTTCGCTAATGTGAGAACGTTGTAGGCCTAACTTGTAGACTAGATTTGTGGAACTTTTTATATTTTGTTGAGTACCTGTTACTTGTTGACAGGCCTACACTGTCCTCCCATATCTATCAACACTGTAATTGGAAACATTGAAAAAGCCCCTTATTTTTAAAAGAGTAACCGTGGAGTTTCTTGCCGGCTCTTCTCCATAGGAAACAACCAATTGGAACCGTGTACCTAGCTTCTGACGTTTCATAAGTGCCCATGTTGGTTTATGTGACATAAAATATTTTGATTTGATTTGATTTAATGTTTCCATCACACAAATTGAAAACTAGCGATAACGCTTGTCTAAAAGTGCTACTTGGCTACGCATCTCTATGGAAGTAATTACTCGACGCTGTCGATTCGTGTCATACATGTTAAGATAAGATGTTAAGATGTTAATATTGTCCAGCTAATAATTCATTGACCTATGATCACGTGACCTTTCGATAGCTTATGTCAACCCCAAACATTTTGTAGCTTTTCTACTAGTGTCGTCGCTAATCGAATGTTACTTTGTCTAGGCCCTCTTGCTAACTAGCAAATCATTTTACCTCTACATAGTTATGAAGCGGGAAGTTACAACTAAAGTTGAAGAAATAATAAAGCAATTAATTTGATAATAAATAGTTTCGAACATGGCCGATTTTGACAATAAAGTAAAGTATGAAGTCTCTCAACCAAAGAAAATCAACCAAAGAAAAGTAGGATTTTTAGAAACAAGGAAAAGATGTCAAAAGTTCAGGCTTATAATTTGGTAAATAAACACAAACCTACCTATCGTTAAAAAAGATATGCTCAAAGAACTCATACCCGCACATAAAAACTGAATCTATCACTAGGTCGGAGGCCAGAGGGGGAGATCTGTTTACTGGTATAAACCACACGACACCAATCCAACGTATTATGAGATGTTAAACATCTATAATTATAAGTAAACAAAAAATTAATAATAAATATTGTGTGATAATGTAAATGTTATTTAAGGAAGTAAATGATTTGTCAAAAAATCATAACAATACTTACCTGCTTAGTTTGTATAAAGGAATTTTAAAACTATATTTTAAGTTAGCGAAATCCTTGTAATTTCTTATTGAAAAATAAATTTCTTTGACCCTAATAATCAGCCATCGAAAATTGTGGTTTCTAAATACACCGAAACAAAAATATCAAGCCGCGTGCCATTTTCATATTAATAATATTCTTTTAAATGTTATGGTTTCGTGTTCTGCATGAGGGACTGCACCGCCTAAATTCATCGCATTTGTTATCTCACTAATTGTATAACTTTCCAGCGTGACACTGCACACGTTCGCACTTTGTTAGTGTGATAAGAGCCTTTTATTGTGATTATAATCACTGCATAGGACTACTGACTATCAGATAATTGATTTAGCGCAGTTTTATAAATACATTAAATTTTATCGAGTATTGTAAAATGTTTCCCGACACTTATCTACATAGTCCTCACATGATCCGACCAAGATTATGTCTGGACTAAACAATAAACAATAAATTAATGATTTTATTTCTGTAGTGCACTACCAAAATAAAATCATTAATTTATTGTTTCAAAAGTCGAGACAATAAGGAATAATAAATTATGTGATCATTATCTTTACATGACGCCTATGAAAAATATCTTAAAATAGCTATCGAGTAAAAATTTTAGAAAAGTTGACTTTCATGTGTTTTTGGTGTCGTAGTTTACAGAAATGCTTGAAAATAATCAAAATTACTTTCAAGCCATTCTTCGTCTGAAAAACATTACCAGCTTTCTACATACATACATATATAATCTCACCCCTTCTTTCCATGGGTAGGCAAAAACTACAGAACGCCACCTGCTACGATCCTTACATACTCCTTTTGCCTCGTTTACGTTCTGGTCATACACGCACGCCGCGCGCCGGTAGTGAGCGTGTATGACCAGCTTTCTAATATAGTATAATATCTATATATATTTCTATAATCAGTACATTGTTTTTAATGAAGATATTATGGTCTACCTTATCCTCTTTATTTTGAAAAGAGTTGACTTATTATTTCCAAGAAACTACAAAGAGGCACAAGTATTTAATTATGGTCACCTAAAATGACACCGCAAAGTCAATATTAATTTTATACACAAGGCCAAAAGGTCAATAGATTACTAAACATTGATAAGAATATAACTTTAGGACACTATTATTCATCTTATTGTACAATAAGGGAGTAGCGAACTAGAAATTTACTTTAATACAGTACACTGTAACTGTGTACTACAGTACAGTAAGCGTTATCTACAAACCATCGAAAATTATCGTATGGGAATTGGCGAAAAAATAATCAATTTTCACCTTTCGCATCCGATTTAAAAAAAAACTTAGTGAAATGCCTCAGAAGTAAAACACACAAAACTCCTAATAAGGTAAAACGGTCAGTGGGTCGTCTTAGGGGCGAACAACATGAAAATAAAGAAACAGCCAATCTTGTAAAAAGGGCACAAAGGTTACCTACATTATTATATTATCTAACCTATATACATAAGTAGCACTTCCAAAGTATAATTCTAACACTGAGTTCAAGTCAATATTCCAAATGGTTCAATTAAATTTATAAACTTAACTAATTTAAATTTAACTGTCATTGAATGACATTCAAACTAGCCCAGTTTCACTGACATTGTAATCAGTAATCACTGCTACTTCACCGATCAAGTTCATATTAGATAAAACAGATGTTTACTTACCTTGACAGTTATTATAATAATACAAGGTAGTTCCTAGATGCGTCTACGCACATCACAGACTGACGACTGGCGCGCGCCGACCGAGAAGGGACTTATTAATCGCGCACGATAATATCAATACAGTATAGTAGGTATCTCATATTTATCATCAAAACTTTGATTACGGTGTATTATCCTCCAATTGGGAATTACCATGTGCGGTATGAGAATAATAATTGTAATAATAATACGGCGACACCGGGTCAATAAAAGTCTCGTTTTCTATTTTTCATTTTCTTATTCTATCAGTGAAAATAATGTTAACCCAATTTTACAAGTTTTATTTTTATTTTAATTCAATCTATAGCCTGAATACTTCAGTAAATATAAAAAAGAGACCATATTCCACCAAAATGTAATAAATATAATAAAAATACTGCCGAGGTGACATGACAGATATCACCTCCGATAAAACAATGCTGAACACAATAGGAAAACGAGGAAAACGAAGAAAATGTTGACAAGATCGGCTGCACTTCAAGCACGCCCACCACGACCGGACTCTTCACTCAGCTCCGCCTTGCCAGTATCCAGCCCCACTGTAAGCGCTGTGACAACACCGGCCGCGGTAGTTGCGTCGAGCTCGAGCGACGAGTATTTCTTCCAACCCACGACGCCACCACCTGCTCGTCAACGTGGAGGACACCGGCCCCGGACGGTTTAGGACCTCAAGGCCCACCGGCCTCTTATAGGGTCCTAGCTGTGTGCAGCGCATGAGATGGGCACGATTCATCAATGAAAACGTCATGCGTTCATACTATGGGGCTACAGAGGGGGGAAACAATCTGACCGCGTACCTACCGTGTTTGGATGCTTTCTCTTTTTCAGGTGCTTGAACCACCTGTCTACGTTTCGGCACAACGACTGTTGGATCAGGTGCGGGTCATTTCATAAACAGGGAGCCGGACGCTCGGTGTCATCACTGCGTCAACTGTCCGGAGGACACGGCGTGGCATACGCTGACAGAGTGTGCCGCATGGGAGGAGCCGCGCCGTGCCCTCGTGTCAGAAGGCGGAGCCGACTTTTCGCTTCTGGCCGTCGTTCGTTCGATGGTCGCGAGTGCCGAGTCGTGGGATACGCTGATCTCCTTCTATGAAACCGTCATTTCACAGAAGGAGGCTGCAGAAAGGTTGAGAGAGGTCGAGGCCACTCTCCCCAACCGCAGCAGACGTACCGGGCGTCGGCGGAGAGCGGACAACGCCCTCTTCCAGCCCCCATAAACGGATCCAGGGGGACGCGCTTTGTGAGACGCGCGTTCACCCCCAGGACTATAATTATGTCCTGTGTCACAGAGCGCATCGACTTCCTGAAGCAGAAAGTCTATGCATGGGCGAACCATATTCGTAGGTATAAGCGGCGAGTAGAGCGATAGGTACACTCAGAATCGCACCTTCCAGCGCTATGAAAGGTAGGTTTATATGGGTTGGGAGCGACCGGATCAAGATGTGGCTGACATGTGCCTACCTGCATAGTGGTGGTGGATCGATTAGCCAGTCAATTGTTCCGGTAAATGCGTGACCCGCGCGCGGATTGTCCAGGAACATTTTCTGTCGGCGCACAACGGGGCGCCCTGGCACTTATATACATGATATTTATACTATATATATATTATATACCTACGACTTGTAAACAAAAGATGTCTATGAACCGATAGTAAACAAAATGACTGTTTCCTTTAATAGATCCTAATTATGCAACAAGTTTTAGAACAATAGAAACTTTATTTTTTTTAACTTTTTTATTATATTAAGTAAACTCGATTTATTACACTATTTTATTTGCAAAAGCATTTTTCCACTCATTAACGAAACAATTTTTTATATTTTTAAATGCATTTTTATTTTTTTATTCCAATATTTAAAAATATAATTTGTAAGTACATAAATATGAAATAAAGTAGTAATAATACGAAATAAAATTGATTGGTAGATTAATTGATTGACTTCAAAACGAAGAAGATTATTAATTTCGACTAAATGTTTTTTTTTGTGTGTATATTCAGCGATGTCTCCACGAATTGTTTACAAATTTTGATGAGAGTATTCTCCGATGTAGGTTAAGCTCAGAGGGGCAATTCCCGTATTTTTAAGAACGTTCACATTCTAATCTCAGTCTCAATCTGTCAAAAAAAACAAAAAAAAACATAAATGTTTGTTTTTCTTTATTTTGGTTGTCGCTGAGATGAGATTGCGACTATATTTCAAACGTTTTTAACTGTAGCAAATGGCCTTCTGATCAAGACCTACGGACATAGACAACTGAACTTCTTAATTAAAAATGGTACACGTATTGTGATTTGATTAGTGTACTAAAGATCAAAGAAAATTGCTTCACTGTTACCTATCCGTGGTCAACTGATCATAAAGTTCGAAGATAACCCATGGAACTCCTCATCGAGGAGAAGTACACATATTGTGAGTCTACCTATTCACAATAGTTATGTATCGTACAGAAGATGAAAATCAGTAGGCACCTACCTAGTAGGTTAAGTACCTATCAGTAGTCAACTGATCATAGACTTCGAAGATACCCTACGGAACTCCTCAATGATGAACAGTATACATGCTGTGATTGGGTTATCGTACGGAAATTAAAATAAAGTTGCTAAGCTTGCACACGAATTTGTGAAACCACAACTAAAAAATAAAAAAGTTTTTACAAAAATAACCACCGACTTCCAAAAAACAAACAATAAGAAGTGTAAAATAAAGTTAGTTTCAGAAGTTGTTGCAACGCAGCTGGTAAGAAATAGAACAAAATCAAAGACAACAACTTCTAAAACTAAATGAATTTGCTCTTTGAAGTGTTTTATTTTTGGAAGTCGGTTGTATTTGTGTATAAGTTTTTTTTTACTGACAACTGCCTTCTTGTTTTTAAGATGATCTAATAATCGAGTATTTATTTTGACAAATCTTAAAACATCAATCAATCAATCAACAATCTAACCATAATGTCCCGGAATTAACGCACACCACCAAACCCCCCAATCTAATTAAGGGTTTGGTGGTGTATTATGTTTATAATAATAATATATACACAGATTTTTTACTATTATGAGTAAAACATTGTTTATTTATTAAATTAGTTATACTAATTGTGGGAAAAATTGTGGTCACAATACAAATCTATACACGCTCACAGTCGCACACATCTATGGGACTAGCGTAGTAGGTACTTCATCTATTTTGGTTTGTTTTGACTGTATAGTGAAATTGCGACTGTAATTTACGTAGTTTTAATTAATGTTGGCTTAAAAAATTATCTATGGTTGTTTATCTATGGTGGTTTAAAAAAAAATAACCACGAAGGCCTTGCCTTCTAACCTAACCTATCCGAGTCGGGGTACTCTGAGTCGGGTTGTTAACCATAAGACGCAAACTAACATGATATCGAACTTTAGCTGCTTCTCGAAGATAAACCTAAGTTTAGCCGGCTAATATTAAGTTTATGTTCACACCCACCTTTAGTAGTAACATATATAAAGAAAAAAAAAGAGAGAAGAGCTCATCAGGCATCAAAAAATTCGTCTGCATCGCTGTCAGTGGGAAAAGTGTCTAAAAGCCTGGCAGCGTTGCCACGTTGGATGGCAATACTAATTCTTTGGCCTAAAAATAAGCCAGCCCTCTGGCCACGTGAAGAGTCGACCAACTGCTAGGCGATGTCCCGCAAAACTCGATGAGCACACAGACCTAGAGTTTCAATCGCAAACGTCTCAAATATATTGCTCCCTATAAAGTCCCTGCAGCAGCCGCCCCAGCACAGGCCGCCATGCTGGAGATATGAGATGGCGCGAAGCGGATCTTATAACAGCACTATTGATATTTATTGACAATCTATAATCTAGAATTCAAGACAGAGCCCAATGTTTGCCACTCTTTGTCAACAACAGTGGGTTAAGTTTAATATTCGCACACTTTGTGAACAGTCTGTTTTCGAACTATTCTCGTCTGTATTAGGATCATTAGTTTCACAATCTCACAGTTTTTGTTTTTATAACTTAATGGAGGATCAAAATTTTGTAATTAAATTGTACAATTACATCGTTTAGGATTTCTAAACCCACGGTTCCTAACCTGGGGGGTAATTACCCCTGCGTATGTAAAACTGGTATTCTGCGGGGGTAATAAGCTGGTAACATATAACAAAGACCAATTAGACCGAATCTAGCTCGAAATTGCATTGCAGTGGTTTTTTTAACTTTAGTGTTAATAAAAACAAAGGTCAGAAATCGTCTCAATGTGAAACATGACTTGAGATGCGCTTTAAGTGAAACAAAACCTAACATTCAAAAACTTGCAAATGCGAAACAGTACCAAACTTTACACTAAAAATATTGCGTTCACAAGTTTTTTAATGTTAGGTTTAGTAAAATTCTAAAGTAATGGGATTGTAAGAACTCACTCAATATTTTTGTGCAATTTTTATACCTACATAAGTCTATTAAAGTCAATTTGTATTTATATGTACTATATTCATTGGTAACATGAGGGAGAGGGGGGGGGGGGGGTAAATCAGTTTCCTTATCTAAGTCATAGGGGTGACAAGGTTGAAATGGTTAGGAACCACTGTTCTAAACATTACTTTTCATTTTACCTTTGTTGCATAAATAAATCTTGTGCAAATTATACTAATCTCAAAAGAAATCTCAACAAAATCTGCACAATCAGCGGAGTTATTCCATGAGCTGGTTATGGAAAAACTCCATGATGATGATTGATGTATGATTTTCAACCAGCACAACGCGCACGCGCACTATTAATTGACAAATCGTCTGTTCATAGTATGTAGAAGACAGCTGATAACAATTCTTTATGCTGATAAGCGTATTGTCACATGTAAATAATTTACGTAACTTTCAGTTCACGGCACATCATAATTTTTCGTTCCAAACTTTTTTACACCTATTTCTTATGTACCCCCAAGCAATAAAATATTTTTACTAGTGTTGCCAATTTTTGGTTAGTGTCGTCTTAGGGGTTTTGCTAAGGTTTCAATGCTAAAAATACCTAAAAAGAGATAATAATATCGTCACTGGAAAGTCAAAATTACTGGAGCAACATAAAGCTATTTCGCGAAAAACCATGTAATAAAAATAAAATAACAAAAGTAATCGTACCTTTTTAATTTGTCATCTGACTTTAATCAAATAACTTGATATGCAAACCTTTTTCTGTTTGTATTTTTATTTATATGCTGCATATCACTCTACTGGCTATTTTAGGAAATAAGTGGTCACTAGGTAATAAATGTCCGCATTTCAGAGTAAGTCCGATTTACCTTAAGGCGGTGCCCCGACCAAAACACTGCCATAGTGCGTTATTCAGAGGCTATTAATTCATTCACTATGGGTAATAAACTACATCTAAAAGCACATTATTAATGTTCGATATCCTTCATCACATTGCACGTTCTTATTTGTTTGTGTGTATTATAAATACATTTAAAATCTCCTTGTAAAAAACCGGCCAAGTGCGTGTCGGGCCACGCACAGTGTAGGGTTCCGTAGTAGCCCGAAAGTACGATTCTGTTGTTCTTTATTCTGAATATATACGTAATGGTAAAGATATTAGGAGTTAATGATTTACTTATTGACTATATAATACTGACTATATAATACTTGACTATATAATAGAAATCAAACATTAAAGCAACTCCGAAATTTAAATGTAACCTACTTCTTTCTAGTGTTGGGTAACTCAGCACATGTGCTAGCACAGTTGTAGCTACTCACTTGGATAAAAATAGTCACTCACTCATTTTATTTTGATGTGCTAGCACACACCACAAGGCACAGATTAGCTACACTAGAACATAAGTATTGTGAGTTTTGAACGAAACGACTCACTCACTCTTTATATTTTGATGTTTGCAAGTCAAAGGAGTTAAGGTCTAAGTTTAATTGTCGTCATTTGCTTTTGTTTGACGACGTCACGTAATCATTCTCATTTCTCTTTCCCTCATCATCAGCCGTGCGAGCTGTGTGACGCGCTTAACCGATTAGTTACCGCGTGTGCCTACTCTAGTGAGTATGTGTGCCGTGTCGCGTTGTCATCACTACACACCACAATCGCGCCTACTCGTGAGTCACGCGACTCACTGACACACTCACAGCACGTACGTGCTCACAGGCCACCGCAGCCTCGCCTCATTCATGGTAGCACAGTGTAGTAGAGCACACTTTTTCAAAAGAGTGCCTCGCACGATCCCCATTTTAAAAAAGTGTGCTGCAGCTACCCATTTCTCTTTACTTCTTTCTCTGTCTACTTACCTACTCGTATTATAGTTAACCGTACAACGTCCCAAAAATACCTCGCATAGCAAATCTATGACAAGGGTATCTAGAGTAAAACTAAACTTCAACACATAACGTAACCAAGGAGGTCATACCTTGCAAGAAAATCTTAACACCGCGATCTACAAAAGTGACGTCGTGGCACAACGCCATCTGTTATCGAATAGCGTTACTAAACTAATGACAAAATGTTGATTTTCAGAGATAATTATTTAAACAGATTAGACATTACTAATAATAACGACTTTCTTCCTGCTAAAGCTAAAAAATAAGAGTACGATTGCTGCAAAGTTATTATTTCAATTCACAAAATTGTAATTCGAAAATTAAACAAAGTTCGTTTGTGTCCTCGAATGAAAACGTAACCCGTTGATACAGCGCCATCTAGCGGCAGTATTGTAAAACTTATGATAATTTATTATGGTTCTTTTTTGTTTTTTTTTTCATATTTTGGTTTTCAATGCAAGTCTTTATCCGTTATAAACAAGCAACTTCTTCATCTTAGCCACTTTAAAGGATTAAGGCTAAGGATTTTGTATTTCGTACAAAATTATCCAACACCCAAGTTCAACGACCATTACTGCTAAACTAATAAAGTTATCTTAACCGCTATAATTTTCCTTTAAAGTTCATGAAATGCACTATCATCGTGAATTTTCCCAGATTTTTCAAGCCCGCAGTTTAGCTTTTAGATGGGGGGGGGGGGGGCGACGCCTTACTGGAAAAAAAATTGCACTTTAAAATTTAATATTTCGTAACTGCTGCATTAAAAAAATATTCTTCCCACTTCACATGTAGGGGAGCTACCCTAACAAAAAAACATTTTCCAAAATTTTACTTTACCACCTTGTCGGCGTAATTGATATACACACTCTTACTAAATTACAGCTTTCTAGTACTAACAGTCTCTTAGCAAAACCTCGGACAGACAGACGGACATGACGAAACTATAAGGGTACGTTGTCAGAACTACGGAACCCTAAAAAGTGACTAAAATTATTGATTGCATGCATCTTTTGCTAAAGTTGACGTTCTATTAATTTGAGGATTACACTAATGGATAAGTTGCTTCCCCGACCAAAAGACCTTGAGCGTTCGGTCCTTCTCTGTCCCGTCGCTGAGTCTCGCTCTGTCTCGCTAACCTGCGCACGCTCATTTATCATAAAACTCACAAAAAAAATAAAAAAAAAGACAAATGATGTTTTGAAATAAAATAAAACGTGAATTATTTAGATTTTTAAATTATCTATCCATTTGTGTAATTCTCAAATTAATAGAAAGTCACCTTTAGCAAAAGATGCATGCAATCAATAATTTTAGTCACTTTTTTACAAGGAGATTTTAAATATATTTATAACACATAAAAACAAATAAGAATGTGCAATGTGATGATAGGATATCGAACATTAATAATGTGATTTTAGATGTACTTTATTACCCATAGTGAATGAGTTAATAGCCTCTGAATAACGCACTTTGGCAAGGTTTTGGTCGAGGTACCGCCTTAACGCCCGCGCCGTAAAGTTAAAGTTTCTTTGCAATTTAAACGTACTGATAAAACATAACATACAAAAATAGAAAAACGATAATATTTATTTTAATATGACTATACTGCTATGCTGCTATGCTGCATAAAATTACTTCAAGGACATATTTTCCATTTTCACATGTCTAGATGATATAATTTACTAAGTTTACCAAAATTCTTTTCTAGTAAGTTTGGCGTAATCATTTATGGGGTAAACGACGTAAGAGATTAATGATACTTTGAATAATGACATAAAAATACTGATGACATTAATTGATTTAAAAATGTCTATCCACTATACTGAAGTGTCTAAAATAAAATGATTAGATACTTGGAAATTACGTAACAACTGTTACCTATAATAGAACTAAGCGATTATTTTCTTAACTTTAAAGATCCTAACACAGGGTAACATGAAACACCACATATCTACCACATGCGTCCAAATTACACGTACCAAATTATTCACTCCGTAGTTATTTAGATAAAATACAGACAAAGTAACCTTTAATGTAAATGAATAAGGAACATTTTTATTTATTACATATATAATCACAGTTGTCGTTTTATATTGGTATCAGTAAATAAGATTAGCTTATCAAAATAGTTTTATCTTATTCTTATTTGTGAACTATCATTACGTTAATCATACCCCGCTTAATACAATCATGTTTTTTAGTTCATAATCGAAATCATGGCACTAGCTAAAGTTGAGAATCAATGTTTTTTTTCAGTCAACAACTTAAAAAAAAACGATTATTAATAAAAATAAAACTAAAATGCGTGAGTGTCGTGGAACACACGGTGGGAACGAAGTTCCTTTCGTAGTATATTTAGAACATCCATAGAACAAATTTGATTACCTTAAAAAAGGTTATATTGAGTCAAACTTAAAAGATAGACATGCTGTTGCGGTTTTTTTTTTAACTTTTAAAGAGGAACAATTTCGTCATACATGCTATTTACGTGACTTTAACCCTTTACGCAACGCACGCAACGGAAGCTCTCAAAAGGAATATTTTCTACCCGTTTTTGCAACATTTTTCATTTATGCTCCGCTCCTATTGGTCGTAGCGTAATGTTATATAGCTTAAAGACTTTCTCGATAAATGGACTATCTAACACAAAAAGACTTTTTCAATTCTGCCAAGTCCGTACCGTGCGATAAGGAACTTCGTTCCAAAAAAGTAGCTCCTACGGTAAAAACAAACTACAATCCTACCATCTAATAAGGTATATCAGAGTAGTAATTAAAAAAAAACTCATCAACTATAATAAATTATTACTTCAAAGTACTTAATAATGATAATAATCCATTTATTTCAGGCGGCGACGCAGGGCTATAGATAAATACCTTAACCTTAACATACATATTTTTATTATAATAAATTATTGTGTAGTATAGTGTATAAGTGATGACTGTGTCGGCGTCGTGTTGCGCTGCATGCTGCCGCGTAACCTTCCATGATGACTCTTCTTTCATGAAGGTTATTAGGTACTGAGCCTGTTGGAACCCGCACGACAAACGACTTGAAGTTTAATGTTATGGCGCGACTCCAACTTCTCTACTCTCAAGGTCCACATGGTCTTGGCTCTGATGTATTCCACGATATCTTCAGCTATCGTGGACTGATGCAGACGGGATACGTACAGCTGCGTCGACGGTGTAGCAGGACGCAGCAACATATTAATGTATCGCTATGTCAGTGTTAGTCGAATAAAGTCTTTCTCAGAGGAAGAATGGCTTAATTTCTTCCTCTGAGATTTTCTTAAAATAACAAGTAATACAAAACAAAGAAAAATAAAGTAGATGATAAATATGGCCGTCCAATACTCGTCAGTTTCTGCGTCCTCAATTAAATAGTCTTGAATATCATTAGCATAGTTCAACCTTTTGTACTCTTCATGACCACGACACCACTGGTATGACTTTATTGGTACATAATTTGTTAATATTCAGCACTGTTAAACCGCGTTTAAGAGCTGTCAGTGTAAATTATTCCACCACAATTTTTAAACTGACAGCTCCTGTATGCGGTTTATATGTGCTGAACGCGTTCAGTTTAGATGTGCTGAACGCGTTCAGTTTAGATGTGCTGAACGCTTTCAGTTTAGATGTGCTGAACGCGTTCAGCTTAGATGTGCTGAACGCTTTCAGTTTAGATGTGCTGAACGCGTTCAGTTTAGATGTGCTGAACGCATTCAGTTTAGATGTGCTGAAGGCGTTCAGTTTCATTGGTGAAATCCGCAATTAGTGTCTGTTTTGTGTAAAATAAATAATGTGCACTCAATCATTACGCAAAATTGGAAATCCTTGGCTTTAATACAAGGTAAACGTTGAATGTTTATAATAACTCATTAAAACTCCTTGACGGAAAGGTGAATATTCGACCATTCGCAATTTGTTGTTATTAGCAAAAAGAAAAATGCTGCAACCTAATTTCTCATTCTCCTATTTAAACATGTTTCATGGTTTTTATTTTGCGAGATAATCTCAATGGATGCTCTCTATTTGGGAAGTAACATCTTAAAAAAGAAGGAGGTACTCAGTTACAAAACTTATATTTATTTTTGCTGCTCGTCCTACAAAGACAGCTTAGCACAAAGGTCTACTATTTTCGCGACAAAACAACCAACAAACAAAAAGCTTTGGCCGCGTTTAAAGCTAAATTAAGGCTTCTTCCAAACTGACATGGAGGGCAAGGAACTAGGCCATAGTGTAGTTATTTGTGCAGTCTATAAATATGAGTATACTCCAGTTTTTATTATTATTCACAAACATACATAATGTTTGGTTCTTACAATCTTACTCGCCAAACTTTATAGTCTGATGGCGAGAAGCGCTTGTTAATTAATACAATCTTTAAAAAATATCTTAATGAAGTAAAAAAGCTGACCTTAAAACTACTAACTAACACAACACACACACTACATAGGTATATAGTAATACTACAAGGTGTGAATTTATATATATATATATATTTTATTATATTATGTAGATAAGTATATGTTTTATGTATGTATGTATTTGTTGTATATGTAAATGGTACACCACTGACTACCTGCATTAATGTCTCTCTTTCTCCCTTGAATCCATCCAAAGGTCGTCTGTAAAAGATCGCTTTTAGCGATAAGACCGCCCATTGTGTCACCCTATGCAAAATTTCTACATTTACTTATATATCTGTAATTTTTATGGTGTACATAATAAGGAGTATTCTATTCTATTCTACTTATTTCTCGGTAAAGACTGAGTCCTCACTATCGAGAAATAAACTCCTTAATTTTGATTTCAACATACCTTTACTTAATTTAGGGTTTTGTCATAACATGCCTATTTAATTAAATATCTTTGGTACTAAATATCTTGAAATTATTTTCCCATAATAATTTGTTATTTTTGGTTGAACTAGTATTTTCTCTCTTACCCTTCTTGTATTATATTTAATTTCTTATTCTTTATACTCATCACTAAAATAGTTTTCCAGGCTTATCAAATACTCAACTTTCCTATCTATTGGTAGGATTTTACAAATGGTGTATAGTTTTTTATATTCTAATATTTGAATGCTGACGGTTTTAGAGTGTACAGGCTTAATCGGAGCCTTGGTGACGGCAAAATATGCAAAAAAATGTGTTGGTGCGTGCTATCAAAAAAACTTTTGGATAAAAAATTTGACACGTACGTAATATCAAATCTGCCAGTCATAAATCAGAAATAAATCTTACGTTATATCAAACTTGCCAGTCATAAAACATAAATAAATCTACATAATGAATGAGATTGTTGAAAATGAGTTAAACAACTCGTATAAACTCCTTTTTAAACACTAAAGTAAATTTTTGAACACAGGTACAGTCAGCGACGTGTTGCGCCGACCCCCATGGGACTAGGACAGGAAGATTTAATGATGAGGTACGGTCAGTGAAAACAACAATCCAAAATTTCAAAAGAGATTTAGGAATGAAAACCAGCTAAATATTAAGTGTTTGTTACAATTTATTGTATAGTTGAAAATACCTAAACTATTTATACGAGTAATACCTTTAAAATAATAAATAGGTTCTACGCTATCCAATACCCTAATTAAAATTCTGAAATGTTCATCGAGTTATTTCTCTTGGTGATACGTGAAAGTAAACTAGCGACGCAGTCCGATATACTTCTAAGAATTTCTTGTAGAAAATCTTTCTTCCAATAAATTCTGAATCTCTGTAAAGCAGCGTCTTTGCTTGTTTCCAATAAACGGACTAATACATGTATTTACTATATAGCCCCGTATCCGTTCCGTATCCGTGCCGTAATGTGTAAGATAGCGCGAACAGCCGGCAGTGATCGGTATTGCTCCGCAGTGGTACTGTGTAATGTTTAGCGGAACGATCATAATGCCTATAGCGTTATAATGTGATGGGAATCATTTTTGTCTCATTACTCATGCATGTTCTGGAATTGATCTTGTTTTGGGTATAATAAGTTTTATATGTACCATCCTCAGGATTATGACGATGATGCAATTGCATAGTTTGAAAATTACTACAAATCTTTAAATATGTCACTGTCTTGTCTTAGTGGTCTCAAGCCTGCTAAGAATGAGATCCTGGGTTTGATTCCCAGGTCGGGCAAAGTTTTATTGGGTTTTTCTATCAGAAGTGGCAGTCCGGAGTCTGGATTTGTTGTTGGATTGCGAAATGTGGATGTACTACAGGTACACCTCTATCTAACCCTTACCCTATGTTATGTTATTTAAAATGTTGCATGTTTCTCTTATTTTCCTTGTCAGTCTGTAGGTAAGAGTATAATGTATTAGTTGTAAACAACGTTCAGTATTGGCCAACTATTAGCATAGCTATTACTTACGACAGAGTAGATGAGACATTTTGCGTGAGAAGGAAAGAAGAATAATTTCAAAAGCGTATAACTTTACTATTCGTCTTTTTTATTAACAACTTTAAAATAAGTATTAATTTGTGTATATTTTTGATAGTAGTCAAATACTCTATTTTCTGGGCTGACTCAATATACATAGATTGCCATCGACACGCTATGAAAACTATGCGAGGAAAAGTTCTTCTACATGATATTTTGTGACGGTGGCAAGAGGCCGGGCCGGTGTAAGCCGGGGTGGAGCCGTCCCGGCCCGTGTGCCCGCGAGCTAGCGGTTCATCTACCGCTACATTAAGAGATTACCTACACATCATTATTGCCCTAGTGTAGTTATTTTCAAATGGGCAGCTACTTATGTTATTATTGGTACATAAGTTGATTTGTACTCATATCAGGGCGCCCTCATTTCATGGTCCAAATACTAAACGAATAGTGGCATTTCTGATTTTATCCTTTAAAGAAACTCCGAGCATAGCCCGATCTTATAGCGCGCTGAGCGACCTTGAATTTGTGGCCCAGCCCGACCGTCAATGTCCACGTTTGTGCAACGTATGTCATAACGGGCAGTGTGCACTGGTTAAACCCACGACCTACAACTCATAAGCCGCGGCCGTTTAAACACTTGACTGTGCATACAATCTAAAATCCGTACACTAGCACTGCGTTCTGATACCTAGAAACATACTTTAGTGTTTCAATAAAATCACAAAAAGGTCACTCTAAACAAAAACTACCACGATAAAATACATTAACATTATTAGTAATCACAGAGAACAAAGTGAGCCATCTGATCGCAAAATGTCCGGATAATAGCTCGAGTTTCTAGAGGACTACACTCGAGCAAAATGGCGGATATTCAGGCACAGGCTAATGAGTGCTCGAATAACAGCACAAAAGGCCACGACAATGCACGGACATGGCCGACAATACAAACATGCACTTTTCTAGATAATGGCTCCCGGGACGGCACAATGGTATTGGTTTCAGAGACTCTCGAGACGTTTTGTTCATCGTTTTCTGGACTAAACTGTTTAGTTTGTTCTAGTGCGTTGTTTTGTTTTCTATGTAGCAAATTGTTTGGTAATTATCAGATGTTTTGTTTCTTACAGATTGAGGAAATGACGGTGCTAAAAACATTGCTGTAATCAACACGCTTGGCGAATAGACTGACCAGCAATATAAAAAAGCCACTTGCAAAGTGCTTACCAAACCGCCTTGCAAACCTAAATATCTCCTAAACCACACAATTTACTTTCATGAAGTAAAGAAAATCTTGAAAACAGTATTATATTGCATATTAAAACCTTATTGCATACTGGCCTGTTCGAAGTCATGGAAAGAAGAAAGTAAAAAAAAAATGACACGTTTCATAATTTTGGATTACATTTGAATACTTATAATTTCACGTTGATTTAATTATTGTTTTTACCTTTGCGTATCGATTTTTTAACTAAAAGTGCTTATGGCAGATGTTGACTTATAAATAAAGGTATCATTATGCCTGTCACACTCGAGGAATGTACCTGGATCATCACTATGGTGCTATAGAGGTATGAGGAACAGGGTGTAAAGTTCACTCATACTCTATAGAAAAGGGAGAATCCTCCGACCAGACGGGTGTTGTGTCTGGTGGGCAACTGCCCGACGGTTGATGTCGGGACGTTGTATATATGCTAGTCGCGCGGTAAACTCTGCTTGCGCGATGCAGGATTTGCGTGACGTCAGTATGACGTGTAGCTCGCATGTGGCGATGTTGATACCGCTATAGTGCCATTGGGGCGATCCCAGACAAACGGCCAGAACAATGGTCTACTGTCCAACAAGTGCTTCGGAGGTTTAGGGAGACTGGACTTAACCTAAGAGTACCAAGCAATGGCAAGCCAAGGTGCACAACGGCCCGAGATGATCGATTCATTGTGTCAAGGATGTTAAGAAATCGACATCAGACGGGAGTTGCGATCCAGCAACAACTTTTACAGTCCCGAAGGGACTCAACCAGTGAGTGGACAGTCACGAGACGTCTTGCAGAAGCCAATTTAAAGCCTTACGGTTAGCAAAAGGCCCAAAACTCGAACGGCATCATAAAATTGCAAGATTAAGATATGCCCGTGAGCACATCGTATGGGGTGAGGACGAATGGGGCGGAGGAATGTTCTTTGATGAATCGAGATTCATGTTTCATAATCACAACAGGAGAGGTCGAGTGTGCGCAAAGCCAGAATAACGTTTTACACAAGCATGTTTCGAAGAAAAAGTCCCACACGGGGAGGTTCTGTACACGTGTGGGCCGGTAATTCATCAGATGGTCGCATGGCGCTGGTGCCGATAGACAAACTGACCGCTGTGAGATACGTAAACGAGATTCTCAATGAACATTTCGTCCGTATTTGGTCAATATGGGCAATACAATTATTTTTGTCCAAATGGCCCTAATTTATTTTTCCTTCTTTACCATATTAAAGTTTTAGAAAATTATTTCAGTAGGTATTATTTTATGCGTAATTAAATATATTTGAATGTGGCTTTTCTTTCACTTCAATGAAGCTATCTTGCATGATTTTGGAAATATTTGATGACAAGTTAGTGGCTTTTTTATATTGTTCGTGTGTAGTTTTGAGACTGGAGCATATTTTTGATAAGGTCAGAAAACATTGCTACCCTTTATATACCCGACAAAAGATGTCGAAAAATGGTCATTGTCTTTTTTTTTCTTCCTAATGGGCAGCTCGTAGTTTTGACCACTGAGGTCTTGGCTACTTAACCGGGCAAGCCTGTGGGTGCCTTAAGCTACTAACTTAAAGCCTCCAGCCAGGGGCGAAAATTCTTAAATACTAGGTGACCGCACGCTAAGGGCACCCCCTGTGGGGTACGAACCTCGGCTTAGGGCGTCACTGAGGGGAGGGTGGTGGAGGAGCAAGGTGGGACAGGCTGGATCGAAATTATATTATTATTATCAGGGGAATTTAAAGCTACAGGCTCAGCTACGGCGCGGGCTGGCGCGTCGTCGAGTAAGGGTCGGGGGGGGGGGGGGGGGGGACAATTACGTCGGGGGCGTCGCGTAGGACCTCGGCGGCGAGGTCGGAACGATGGCGGTCTGTTTTTGTGTATTGTACTGGTGGCCCTACTGCTCTCCTGGAGGAGAGTTATGGGGTCATCGGGGTCGGACAGGGCATGCCTTGGACGGCGGGTATGACTAATGCGGTCATTGTCTATTATATTTATTATTTATATAGCTATTTTACACCATTTGCACAGATACAAAATGTAACCATTTTTCGGTTTATAACAAACTAGCCCGTGACTTCGTCCGCGTTAAATTTGCCCTCCGTATCAAAAAGTCCTAAACGCAAATTTAGTCTTAATAGCAAAACGGCCTATAATCAAAACTACACTTTAGCAAAACGTCCTACAAGATATTGGTACTAAAAACAAAATTTTAACAACGGGAATGGTAGTGGTGGTTTTTACTACGTTCAAACTCACTTTATTATTTACTAGCTGACCACTTCGTTGGGCGGTAAACATTTTTAGTTGTGATGAAATTATGACTTTGGTTCGGTTAGTACTTAGTACTATGATTTATTTTGACCTAACGATTTAAATTATTTTTTAAATTTAAAAAGCTACTTTTTGTATTTTAAATATAAAAGTTAGACTTATGGTGTCATTGACTTTTTTGTAGGCATTATCAAGCTCTACAATTTTTCTCTTAATCATTATCAGAACTTAATCATTATCTTTCATCGCTAAGGCAGCGTTCGTAATACCAGTAAACATTTTCGTTCGACCGTTTTTTCTCCGACTTTGCAAATCCGACTACCACGAAAAATTCTTTACATGTTCGCGTTAATATATAGCCTATGACACTTACAAATAACGTGGCTTTCTACTGGTATAAAAATTTTCATAATCGGTTCAGTAGATCCAGAGATTACCCCTACAACCTCACAAAGTCAAAAACTTTACCTCTTCATAATATTATTATTTATAATATTAGTATAGATAATATTATAGTAGAGATTGGCATTGTACAGAATGATGATAGTAATTGTTAGAAAGTGTTGATAAAGCCATAAAAACCAAGAAGGAGTTTGTCTGGGTTGTAGTAGTTAACTCCGTACATCGATTTGTCGTGAAGGTTTGTAAGTTCGGGTGTATAGAGAAACACATTCCACTAAAATGCACTAAGTAGTTAAGTTTATTTAAGTTAAGAGTAAGTAACAGTATTAGAGTTGAAGCCGATTATTTCTCTCAGTTGTTGATAGCTACATAGTTAAGTTCACTATATTTAAATTCGTTAGTCATTTTATTTTATTATGCTAAGTTAGGACGCGCATTGTTAGCGTACAGTAGGTTACAGAGTAAGCAGAGAGATGTACGGCGATGAGACCATACAGACTTCAAATAATGTAAAACTTGTTCATCCACTAGTTTTATGCATTCCTACAAAGCATCCACATTCGTGATCCGAGTTTAATCAAACTTTGTTCATTTGTTTCAGCGAACGGATCAACTTGGATCTAGGTTTTAGAGCTTAGAATATAAACTGCTAAACGTTTGAGATAAACTTGAGATTCAAGATGAATGATGATGAAGATGAATAAGTATATAATATATGATCCCTTATTCATAATTTGGAAACGGTCGAAAAATTGTATGCGTCCTTGTCATTTACATATAATTCGAACATTAAAATATATTAGCAATAACATTAGTTAGAGAATTAGTGTTATTCAAATTCATTTTTTTTTTATTTGTGAAAGTACAGATGTCAATATTAATAAAAATTAGCCCCATGTCTTGCCGCCAACGGCGTACAGATCTTCTAATTATAATTTCTTATGACTAATTGGTAAAAAATAATAAAACAATCAAATTAATAATTAAACTCAATTACTCGTAAGTATAACAATTAAAAAGCAAAAATATTATATAAGAGGCCGTTCAATTCATTAATTAAAATAACAATAACTTTGATCAGTTAACAAAACATTAAAATTAAATTAGATTATATAAAACAATAAAATTATTAACCAAAAACTGATAGATAAAACATTGAATGAAAAATAAATAAAATGTCATTAGATCACAATTTGTCTTCTATGTACTCATTGACTGTGTAATAAGCTTTTTCGCCTAGTAAATTAAGAAGAGCCTTTTTGAAATGGTGTATGCTGTCAAGATCTTTTATACAAATGGGTAACTTATTAAATAACTTGGGTGCCATCCCTAAAAAGCTCTTTGAGTAGACCGCAGTCTTGTGTGGAATAGCACATATCTCTCTATTTCATCGTTTCGATCTAAGTGTTTGAAATAAATGGAAGTTTGATTTTGCAAATACTGCTGTCTCGTAGATGTACAGTCACGGACTTTAATTGATGAGCCACTTGGCACTGTTTGTATTTTAGCCGTGTATAGCAAATCGGTTTTAGTCGGTTATACTCGTACATAGTACAGACTGACTACCCAAAATCAACCAATTGCAGATCTAGCAACCGTTACCTAGCGACAATTGTTTTAGCGTATCGATAGTAAAGTTAGCGTACCGAAAAATTATGATTGGTCATTTCGACATCGGAAAAACTCGGACCCACAATTTTATCCGAACGCGTCGCGTCCAAGATGACGTTCATGACAATTATGATAACTGTTGCAGAATTTATTATGAATTTTATTTACTATTTCTGTTTTAGCTATTATAAATTTCATAAAATTTGCTAAGCTAAAAACATAGTCAACTTTGAAAATTTGTTTTATTTCGTTTATCAATCAATCAGTCACTCTTCGGATAGGTTTTCAGAAATAACGAATATTCAATGAGCTCTAATTCAAAGAAGGTCAGTATCAAATAGATTGGATAAACGTATGCAACATTTTATTGATTTAGATTGGACAACTTACTAATCAACCTTCAACCTCTATGGATAAGACTATTTCCGATTATTAGTAATTTGACATCTTGTCAACAAGCATGCAGTTTGAGTTCGTGTTCAATCGTCTAATCTCGTGAATGTTTAAAACTGCAAAATGAAAAGTTTGAAAGTGGCTCATGAATTAAAGTCCGTGACTGTACATACAGGGCAAAGTGAGAAGTTTATATTGACTAAATAATGGCCTACAACTATCAGTCTTATTCAGCTTAAACACATCACACATAAGCTTCTTTTGAGCTTTGAATGCAATATTTCGAATTTTTTTTTGAATGGTTGATGAGACATACGCTTTGTATGCTATCAAAACCACAGACTCATTTGATATTTTCACAAGATTGTAAAGCGCATACGAATACTGTCTTAGTTTTTTGCACTCAGTTTCTACATGATATTTTCAAATAAGATGACTATGCAAGTAAACCCTAGAAATCTGCCACTGGTAGTTTGCAGTATTTTTTGGTCTGCATATTTTATATTTAAATTTAGTTTTTTTTTTCCTTTGTTCGAGAATCGTAAACTGCGTTTTTTCTAAATTGATTTTAAGTTTATTCTTACGTAGCCAGTTTATAACGCAGTGGATGGCATTATTTATTTCAATTTCATAAGATTCTACCCTTTTACACGGTATAATGATTGTACTATCATCGGCAAACAGGACGGTTTGCTAGTCAGTACACTTCGGCAAATCATTTATAAAATTGTGAAATAGCAAGGGCCCAAGGACACTCCCTTGGGGTACACCTCAAGTTGTATACCTAATGGATGACTTGTGAGCAACTTTTCGCTTAGAGTTGGGACAAATTCTAGTTAAAACCGTTTTCCATCAGGAATTTCTCAATAGCAGCCCGGAGTCTGGATCTATGCCTGGTGTATGGCAAATATAACTGGTGATATGTGGGCGTGCTGTATGTACACCTCGACCTAACCCTTCGGGGATTGCAGGCGTGATGTTACGTCATGTTAATGTCGGTATTATCGCTTTTGTTGAGAAAAATATTTCTCCTAAAAATAACTTATTTTCGGTGACAATAAGTGAGCCGAAAGTAAACTTGACAAGCCCGGCAACTTGTTAATTTGTTTAATGAATTCTCCTTAACTTTATAATCGGGAGATTTTCCGCATCATTTTTAGGTCAATGGAAATTAATTTGTTAATACTTTCATATTTTGACTATAGTTGTGTACGCTGAAATATTAGGAATTCTATGAAATTACAGATTGAAAAAGTTGGTATTTTTTTAGTTAGTTATTATAGATAGTCATTTTTAGCTTAATGTTGTTAATTGTAGCTAGTTATTAGTAGCTAGTTATTTTTTGGTAGTTAATTATAGGTAGTTAATTGTAGGTAGTTAATTATAGGTAGTTAATTGTAGCTAGTTATTTGTAGCTAGTTATTTGTAGCTAGTTATTTGTAGCTAGTCATTAGTAGCTAGTTATTTGTAGCTAGTTATTTGTTGCTAGTTAATTGTAACTAGTTATTTGTAGCTAGTTATTTGTTGCTAGTTAATTGTAACTAGTTATTTGTTAGTTTTCTAGTATCCTATTTAACTCTTCCTTAATTAGCCTCATAAATTATTTAACTCCTTATAGTTAATTTTTTAGCTCAAACGACAATAATTATGTAAGTCTCAAAAATACCCATACCGGACAAGTGCGAGTTGAACTCGCGTGGAGAGGGTTCCGTACGATGGATATGTTAGTCATGAAAAACATTTCATGTAAAGTTGGTTGCAAAGACTTATATCACGCTTTCACTGTTAAAAACTTACCAGTACCCTAATTGCGTAACATATTTTACATTTTTCACAATATTGAAAGATTTACTATGTTATTTGAAGACCATAGACTTCTTATAGGTGTTCCTGTAATCTGTAAGTAAAGACCTAAGTTCTGTATTATTTTCAAAATTTTAGGCGCCGTGGTTTTGGAGATAAGGGGGGAAATGGTAAATTATCACATATTTTCTTAAATAAATTTAATACTGTTTATTTTAAAATTATTCAAAATATATATTTGAGACTGCTTCGTTGTTCTAGTGTTCGCTGGCGCTACTGCTGAGCATGAGGCCCTGGGTTCTATTCCCGCGTCGGGCAAAGTGTTATTCGGTTTTTCCATCTGGAATTTCTCAGTAATATCCCGGAGTTTGGATTTGTGCCCGGTTGATGGCAATAGGCTCGCCCCTGTTACATGGGACTTAAACATAACTAGCGAAATGTTGTTGTACTATAGGTACAATTCTGCCTATCTTCTTGGGGAATACAAGCGTGATGTTATGTTATATTGGAGACTCTAACAACAAGCCTTTTCATTTGATGTGTCACACAGTACAGTTTGCAGAACGTTTGTTTTTAACCGTCTAGTTTGCCCCCAAAAGTGATACCCATATTCAAAATTCATTTATTTACGTTACCCGTCCGTATTTGAGTCACAGGAATTCACATGTGTACCAAATTTCAACTTAATCAATCCAGTAAATTCGTAGCAAATTGACTGTGACAGACGAGTAGACAGACAGACACGAGTGATCCTATAAGGGTTCGTTTTTTCATTAAGACTTACGGTACCTTAAAATTAGTGCTTAGATAACTCAAGAAGAGAGCTCCAAGTCTAGGACAAAAGCTATTGTAACACACGGCTGTCTAGATGTCAAGGGGTAAGTTTGCTCATTAGTCTCGTAACTTTGCCCACAGTCGGATTAGAAAGCTCGTCCGAAAGGCGTCGAGCTCGAAGGCGGTCTGTTATCAGATCTGGTTATTAAAAGGATCCTATCCATTGAGATCAGTGTTGTTGTGACGCTTTGTTACCGCAGAAACTTTAATATTATGAGAGGTATGATTTAAAGGGAACTTTGCCTTTAAAAAAGAAAATTGTTGTTCCATACTTTTTGACCGCGTAGGTAATGCAGTTTTCCATGAAACAGTTTTTTTTTTTATAAGCTACGAATAATTTCTACGTTAGAGGATCTAGAAACATGCTGAATTCATGGTTACAGTTTGTGCGTCGATGTCCCTACTACCCTTTTTTTTTTGGTTGAGATTCATCAAATGACCTCTCTCGCTCTGGGCGGAGCGGGAGGGCATGTCAGACTCTTACTGCCTAAAACCCACCCGAGTTTCTTAAGTTGCCTGTGCCCCAGGGCCACGGTAATTCTTTCGAACAATCCGCGACCCCGGCAGGTCCCTATCACCCTGTATTCTGTATCGTACGACTTCCACGTGAACGAAGCCGCGCGAAGAAGCTAGTATTCAAAATAAAATTAAATCTGGTGCATAAAAATGTCTGTCATTGTTATAGTGTGTGAATACATAATAATACGCTTATACGGCATTTCATTTGATTAACTTTTTGATTTCATGTAATGACGTCCGAACACAGTTATCACTTCATGCCATCGTCACGTAAACCATACTTATATTATTGTAATAATATGATCATCATGAATGTCAGAAACCTCAAGAATAACTTATTTTGCGCTTTTATATATTTTTATGAAAATCCGTGCACGTTATAACGTTGTCGTAAAGAGAATTTTAAAAGCGTCCTCATATATCTATATTTCTGTAGCTGCAACACATTCCTACATACATCATGTGCCAGCGCCGGTGGCTAGTGCCATACTGTCGACTTAGGTTTTTTTCATTTTTTTATTTTCCTAATTGGCTGCTCGTAGTTTTGACCACTAAGGTCTTGGCTACTTAACCGGCAAGCCTGTGGGTGCCTTAAGCTACTAACTTAAAGCCTCCAGTCAGGGGCGAAAATTCTTAAAAACTAGGTGACCGTACGCTAAGGGCACTCCCTGTGGGATACGAACCTCGGCTTAGGGCGTCACTGAGGGGAGGGCAGCAAGGTGGGATCGAAATTATATTATTATTATCAGGGGAATTTAAAGCTACAGGCTCAGCTACGGCGCGGGCTGGCGCGTCGTCGAGCAACGGTCGGGGTGTCGACTTAGGAGGCGCGGCGCAAGCTTTTATATGTTAGCGAGAAATGCAAATATTCTCGACTTACCGACCGACATGTGATTTGGTTTATTTTATAAATACGTATATGCATTTAGGTAGCTGCTAATTATTTTGTACATATTTTTCTATATAATAGGTTAAGTTCGGCAATAAACATTGATTCGCATCTCAACCGTCTTTCACTCCAGACACTGCTAGGGACTCCTAGCTCAACATCTCCATACATTTTACTTCCCAGTGTTATCGTGATACCGTGACGTGGAGTTGGACATCCACGATAATATAGTCACCTTAGAAATTATATAACCGCACATTGTCTTTTCAAGAGGTCAGTTGTGCTTGTAACCAGTGCACATACCTATGATAAGATCTATTATATATACTAATAATATAAAGCTGAAGAGTTTGTTTATTTGAACGGGCTAATATCTGGAGACAGCCAATTTGCGTGCGACGCTTGGTCACGGCGGACGAAGTGAGTATGGGTGAAAAATACCCTGTGGTGTCGCAAGCCAGCGATTTTTATAAAATTATAAAGTATTTTTTCAATTATTATTACTCGTCTATGACAAGCTCCTATTTTTTATAAATAAACATTTGAACTTGAATTTGATATTTTATTTATTCTATAATATCAATAAAACTATTAAGTAGGTACATCTTAGATAATGCTATTTAAATTCTGTGGTGTTTTTTTCCGATAGCAAGTTAATAACAGGTGTAAAGTTTTTTTTTTAATACTAATTTAATACTATTATTAAAACTGTTTTAATCTATCATACTCGTATACTTTTTTTCATCATCATTCTCTTGCTCTTATACAAATATGTTTGCGGGCGGCGCACCGTGTCTTGTTCTTCCATACTTCTGCATTACAGACCATGCCCACGGCGACTTTTTGTAGCGATGCAGTCGCTCATGTGTATCGATACAACCGAGATACTGTTGCTGGCTGGGTATCTTCGCCCAGATTCTGTACCGCTACTATCGCGATGCTATCGCGCAGGTGTATGGATACAACCGCGCGTTTGCATCGTTTCTGTCGCACGTTGCAAAAGCGACTAACGCGCGATAGTAGCGATGCTGTCGCTTCAAAAAGTCGCCGTGAGCGAAGGGCCTTAGTCGTCGTCTCGGTAGTCACCCCTTTTGTATCATACAAGTTATAGATAGATAGTATAATACAGTATGGATTCCACATATATGCAATAAATTAAACCACATACTTGTTATAGACTTTGCTGATGATATGCAAAATATTAAGGTCCAGTATTTATTTATATTATCCAGTAATTAGGTCAAGAAGCAGAGCCTATTAAAAATAAGACTACATACCCGTTTGCTACTCAGAAAGTCACTCACAGAACGGTGGTTTTGTACAAAAATATACTTATTTTTAAATACGAGTGTTTATCCAAACAATAATTTGTCAATTGTTAAAAATATGGAAACATTTAAATAATACAAAAACTCTTGTATTCTAATGCCTTGTTTAGGTACTAGGTAAGTAAGTGTAAAAAAGTACCAATAAACGATAATTGCGCCGTTTGCCCTATTTAAGACTAATTTTTCGCCATTTTGGAAATTCCGCTTCATTGTCAGTTCACCGCGAATCTTCCGGGATAGTGTGTGTGCCTTTCGCTACTTGCGCGCATTGCTTCAAGTGATTTAAGCAAGTTAAAATAATAAATACGTACAATTAGTAAAAAAGAAAACGGTCAAATGGCCACATACTCGTATTAGCTACTTGACTTTGTGTGTGTATAAATTGTGTTTTTTAGTTTATTTGTATTAATTTCTTACGGTGATTTTGATACTACTTGACGTTTGTGTGTATGCGTGTGTTTTTTGAATAAAATGCCAAGACAACAATATTTTTACAGGTGCTGCAGAGTAGATATGGTTTTATTATATGGCGAATGCAAATTCAGCGTTAACTCTACGTACATATCGTGAGAGATACGGTAGAACTCGCGTCTGCCCTACTAGCGTCCGGACAATCCTGGGAGCTTTCCAAAGCATCAGGAAAAATCAGCACATAGTGCCCAACACTCATGAAGCTCCGCGTCGCGTTCCTTCCTCTTTTGAGCAACGAGTCTTAGACCATTTCGATCGGAACCCAACCTGCAGCGTTAGACAAGCTGAACGTGTCTTTAGAGTGAGCCATAGAACAGTCAGTTCACTTCAGTTATCACAATATAAAAATGTGGCGGTAAAAAAGAAGTTAGTGAATTTTAATTTCGTCGCACATTGTTAAACAAATGAAAGCCGGCGCCGCCGCCCGCGCGCCGCTACCAAAACGCTGCCATGGCGCCCACGTGCATCGTTGCCGCTCTTCTTCCAGGGGTCAAATTGCGTTGTCTAAACAGAGTGTTTACTTTTACTGAATTTATTTTGATATTTATTGTTTGAACATTTCACTTTTTAATTTACGATTTTTTATTTAATATTTATTTTTACTATACTTCTTCTTCTATTTCTCAGTAGCAGCCCGGAGTCTGGATTTGTGCCCGCTTGATGGCAATAGGCTCGCCCTCTATTACATGGGACTTAAACATAACTGGCGAAATGTGGGTGTACTATAGGTACACCTCTGCCTAACCCTTCGGGGAATACAGGCGTGATGTTATGTTATGTTGTTCTGTGGACTAGTATTACTTGTGGTTTCATTTATTGCATATATATGGTTTCCATACTGTAGATGTTCCTGAATGTAAGTTTTTTATTTGATGATCATGTAGCGGTATCTACATAGCCACATGCGAGCTGTGCGTCACACTGACGTCACGTAAAATCCTGCATCGCGCAAGCAGATTTTACCGCGCAACTAGCATATACACAACGTCCCGACATCTAACGTTGGGCAGTTGCCCACCAGACACAACACCCGTCTGGTCGGAGGATCCTCCCTTTTCTATGGAGGTATGAGTGAACTTTACACCCTGTTCCTCATACCTATATAATCACATTCATGCCTGTGTTTTTCCAGAAAAAGCATTTGGTTAATGAAACACAGTAATCACGCCTCGCATGTAAAACTTTTCCTACTGACACAGTGCCTACGTGCCTCTGCCTTGACTTAATAAAGACCTAGATAACCTGCGATGTTCGAATGTAGGTATTAGCGAAGAAGTATTAACAAAATATCTGTGCCCAGGTCAAGCTGTTCCACTTACCTACCTACTTGTAATAAATAGGTAGCAGTGTGGATTTTTTATTGGCCTGCTGACATAATTATGGCAAATAATATAATTGTGCAGTAAGCTCGCTCCCTATTACATGGGACTTAAAAATAACTGGCGAAATGTAGGTGAACTACAGGTGCACCTCTGCTTAACCGTTCGGGGATTACAGGCGTCATGCTGTTTTGTAACGTTCATTACTTTGTAAAGGTACTATTGTAAAGAATCCAGTTCATCTAACGGAGCAGACAGCTGTGCTGCTGGACAGTTTGTTGCGCCACTTCTTCTTCCAGCTAAAGCACAGGAGAGTGGTGAAGGGTGGGCATTTAGGAGGGCTGTCTTATGTGTTCAAAAAGTACTAACACTCCATTTAATTTAAATCAATGATTTTGATTTCCTTATATTTATTTACAGACACCTGCAACGTATCGAATCGAAATATTTTATTTCACATGCCTACATGGACACTTATGAAACGTCAGAAGCTAGGTGTACGATTCCTATTGGTCGTTTCCTATGGAGAAAAACCGGCAAGAAACTCCACGAATACTCTTTTAAAATAAATGGCTCTTACAATGTTTTCAAATTACAGTGTTAATAGGTATGGGAGGACAGTGTAGGGCTATCAACAAGTAACAGGTACTCAACAAAATAGAAAAAGGTCTACAAATCTAGTCTACAAGTTAGGCCTACAACGTTCTCATATTCACAAAATATAGAAGAATCTATATAAAAGATAAATAAAATTATAAATAAAAGCCTATTTAAACCAAATATCATGATTGCTATAACAACTTTAACAGATCTGAATTAAAATCCTGTCTACAAAACTCATAAGTAAAGAGTTGTATCAACAATAGTTATAGTATTTCAAATGTATTTTATAGTTAAATTATGAAAGCGTCTGTCCATTGTTAATAACATGTTTTGTTGCCGTATTTTCCCAAAAAGTTAGGTGGGGTATGAGGAAAATAATAAAACCCACGCCTATATCTAAGAATATTGGAATTCCATTATCACTAGGTAACATTTTTTCTTAGGGAAATTCATAATAAAGATCTAATTTCAAACAAGACGCCAACGAAATAACATAATTTTCCTAATAAGTTAAGTAGGAACATATTTTCACTCAACAACAAAAGCCATTCGTTGGAATTCTTCATCAAATATTTAACTTAATATTATCGAGCTGGAGATCGCTACTAAATTATTAATAAAAACACTTCGGAAGACGTTACAATATTCCGCGATGATATTTCGGTATTACTGTGCTGTTAAGTAAAGAATACCCCCCTACCCCTCCCTTTATTCTATGTAATACGATTACTCGCGGCTTGGGATAAAAAGTAAAAGTCAAAACGTTTATTGCGAACTAAGTGTTACAATGTTGGTGTTATACTAAATAATGTTATTGTTACCTTCTAATATCGTACTGGGAATAATTCGTAAAACGGCGGCAGTTTGAAAATATCGTAGGAGTGTTCCAAGAGGTTCACGTCAAAGATTATCACCAACCACGTCTCTATCATCGTCACCAATAATAATATTGTAAGTTGTAAGTATAGAATTGTCTCACTGCAAATATTTGTTTTATATAGAGCCATATCATGAATCGCCATGATTGTCCCCTGTGTATTGCCAATTTCAAACTACGTTATTTACTATATTAGGACGTTTTCCTTGTATTAACATATTTATTACATTCATTAACACTGGGAAATAAATCTGGGACAACTATGTGTTGTCCCAGATTTATTTCCCAGTGTTAATGAGACTGAAAATGTCAAATAAGTTGCTTGAACCCAAATACTCGAACCAGAATTCTGATTCCATTCTTCTGAGTCCATTAACCTCTAACCTTTTGTTGACTCCAACATATTTTTGATGAAAATCACTGAATTGAAATTCAATAGAAATGGCAAAAGTGTACGAAGAACATAGGTATCATATGTATATTCAAAGCCATTTTCCCAATATTCAGTAACACGGTAGTTCACGAGAGCACTCGACACACCCTGCGCTATATTTGTTATCCGACTTCGGATCTGTGTTCTGAGAACACTTTACAGCTTCGATCGTGTTTTCAATACTGGGAAGCTTATTTCTATAGATCTGAGTATTACGGCAGATAATATTGTTACAATAATATTTCATGGAAATTCTCTCATACTTAGTTATGCTTTAAGATAATAATCACGTGAATAAAGGAGAAAAGAGTATATCTTATGTATCATACGTTATCCGAAGCTATTCGGATAACGTATGATACATAACATATACTCTTAATATACTCATAACATTACTTCAAAGAATCCTTAGATGGGTAATTCTCACGAAAATCCGAAATTCTTGTCCTTCCAGTTTTATCAAAAATCTAACAAACATTTAACGGTTACCAATATTTCATTGAAATCTACATTACTGTGACTAAAAGATTCACTTATCATTTTGGAACCATACATGTAAATAAAAAAATACATCCATTTAATATCTCTAAAATTATTCCCTCACTATGTCCCAAGCTCCAATTTCAAACATATTTATATCATCAAACAACCAAAAATATCTTATGAAAGTCTTGCAAGTATGACCGATTGATTAAAAATATTTAAGAGATTATAAAAAAAACTTAATTTGGTGTATAAAGTAATAAATGGATTCAAAAAAAGAAAATATACATGTGTCTCATAAAAATAAATCAATCCCTCACATTTTTACTGACAATCGATTTAGGAACGCATTTTGAATCAAACATGAATGCTACCATTACTTTTTGAAAGTTGGTAGTACTGTCAATTTAATAATATGGCAAATTTAACGTGAGCCTGTTGGAGTTTGTGTTGCAAAAAGAATTAATTATTTTTTTGTTTAATTAAAATTTTGATCGTCATTCCATCACCACATAAAAAAACAAAAGGTAATATACTTTAACCGTTATTAACTGCATAGAGAAGTAGGGTTTTGGGAGTAATAAACTCAAGCGAAATAACTGTTTTTTAAAGTAAGTTTAAATCACGAGCTTTTTTTGATTATTCTTTATTTCGTCATTCCCTCATATAATTTTGTAGTGAGGGAATGATGATTTATGAGGGAATGATTTTGGACTGGGTCAGCTTGCTTTTTTATTGTTTTTTTTTATCTAACTCTTGAATTTACTGTTGCGATCTTATTGTAGGGTCAAATAATGCCAAGAATAAAGAAGATAAGTGAAGAAGAAGCAAAATTTAAAAAGAAAGTATATGATAGGAAGCGTAGGGAGAAAATTAAATCCGATGTTATTTCGTAAAGGAAATAGACTAGTTTAGAATATTTAATAAAGTTGGCTGTTTCAGTAACTTTGAGACTGAAAAGAGAGCCAAATGTTGTTAGTATATTTCCAGTTAGTAATTTTTCGTAACATTTTTTCGTTTAGTTTGCTCTAACAGGCTTTTATTATATTTTCAAAAAGTTTAAAATGAGAACTTTACTCGTTTGGTAGAATGTCAGTTAAGTTAATTTTAAGGAAGCAAATAAGTCTTGTTTTTCGTTTATTATTTAATTGTACTGCCATTGTGATTAAGTGCCATATAATTTAAGTTAAGTTTTATTAGAAGTATGCAGTCGTACTGCAATAATTTTATGTTTTTCAGGGTCATAGTTCCTACTAATGTAAGAAAATAACATTTGATTACTAAATAAATAGATTTTTATAAAATAACATTATTTTATTTTCGAAGTTTCATGAGTTACTCGTAATGGTCATTCCCTCACATTTTATTTTTAAATATCATCTTATTTCTCATAAAACACGTTTATTCTGGGGACCACTATATAATTTAAATATAGTAACATTAGTACTACGACATCCATAGAAAATAAATACAAATTTATTTCAATATTATTTATCAGTTTATAGTGACCGAATTTCGGTATTTCATGAGAATTACCCAGATAAATGTTACAGCGCCAGCGCCTGAAAATGGTTGTTATAGAGTATAATCAAATGACAAAAGTCCAATAAATGTATAACTCTCCTCCAAAAATGTAAAACCAGGCAAAATTTGTCAAAGATGCCACGAGTTCAATGGCGGAATACCGCTAGAAATAAGTTAAAAATGCGTGGATTGGGCTCAAGTGAATAGTGGAACAACTAGGAATGTAACTCAAGCGCCTTAAGTTTGAGCTATTGTCTCAACTTGTGAATGATTTGTGAAGTGAAGATCTCAAAAACATCAGTTTGACATAGCAGCCTAAAATCATGCTTTCATTCCTCCCCGTTTCTATAACAACACACCGGAGGAGACCGGTCTGCACTGTCTGCTACGAGGGTATCGTTACAAGTTCTGGCTCCAACTTGCTCCTACGATTGCTTTTATTGCCCGCGCTTTGTTATAACATTGTCTCGATGTCCGTAACAAGTATACTTGTTTTAAGTTTTTACTTCTGGAAAGGTTTTATACCAGTATCGCTGTAATACGCACTGAGTTCGCTTGAAAACTTTTAAAACCCGTTTGTGCCACTCAGCGTTATGAAAAATCTTTTCTTTGAGCATGTCTACAGCCTCTAAGGAACATATCTCCTCCATATTTTTATCTTCAGTGGTTTAGGAAGTGAATTGTCTGTCAATCATTCTGTCTTGATGCAGTTTTGTTCTGATAAGAGCTTTAAGAATCTTCTACTTAATAAAAATCTACAATTCACTGACTGACAATGCACAGCCTAAACCGCTGGGTATACTGGATACTTTTCTAGACACTTAATACAAGCTACTTTTTCTATTATTTTTTTTTCTTACATTTTTGGTTTCGTTTCGTTTTTCTATCTTTTTTAATAAGATTCTTCATTTTGGGCTAAAGTATGAAAGTGCCGGCCATATAACAAAAAAAGTTAAATTCCGTTATAATATTATGTTACTCTGTTCACTTTTAATTATGGGACCAAATCTGTAGGGTTATTCCTTATGCTGTTATAAGATTTTGAAAACTACTGTTTTCAGTATGTTTAGTTAACAGAATACTAGTAATCTAATTATAGCTTAACCTGAAGCCACACGGGTCGTTCGATCTGGTTAAGCTGCGCTTGCCGCGGTCGGTCTGTGGATAGGTGACCACCTTTACATACTAAGAGCCCTCCATGCCTCGGACAGCACGTTAGCCGTTGGTCTCGGCTGTCATTCTTGTATCTTTGGCAGTCGTTACGTATCGTCAGAAGCTCGAAAGTCTGACAACCAGTATTTCCAAGGGGTATCGTATTACCTAGTAAATGGGTTGTGGGGGTCAGATAGGGAGTCGCTCCATGTAAAAGTATTTAACTGCATCCGGTTAGACTGGAAGCCGACCCGAACATAGTTGGGAAGAGGATCCACCGCACCGGAACGTCTATTCAAGGCGTTCGTCGTGCGTGTACCGATCTGTTATCTGCCCCTCGTCATGGAAGAACACTTTTGGCCGCACGATGTGGTGTTCCATCGCTTCCGCGGACAAGTTCCTCTGGTCAGCACAAAGTCAAGCTAGTGCAAAGTGAACCGCTACTAACATAGTCTTAAGCCTTTTTATTAACACAAGTTTGGTTATTAAGAAAATTTATGTATGTTTAGGTTAAGGTATTTTTCTACGGGTCTGTGTCGCCTGAAATAAATGGTATTATTATTATTATTCAAAGGCAGGCAGATTGATTATTACAGTATTAGTATCAACTGATTTAAATACGTAGCTGGTTTTGGGTTTATTTAGTTGTTTCTATTCACGCAAAAATAGTGAAATTAAATGAAACATGTTACAGGTACACAGGTGTTACAGGTGTGATATGTTACATGTTGTGTGGTATGTGTTGTTGTTAGTAGGTACATAAATAATTATTTAATGGATGGAAAAAGAAGCTTAAAGAAGCCGAGTGTCAATTCTCTCAGAATGTTTATTTTTTATATTTAGTTTTATGTATATAATGCGTAGATAACGGATATGTGGGTCTTTTTACAGCCTGTATATTGAAACATACAACAAAAATAAAAAGAATCACAGCTCCAAGGTATTTTTGTAAGACGGTGCGAATTCATTTCATCACTCATAAGCCGTGTCACCTATGTAAAAGTGATTTCTCGAACTCGTTTAATTTGACGGAGAATGGCCCTATAGGTTTGGTTCCATAGTAATAAATGAAGAGAAAAACGTATTCTTTTGGAATATACTTAGCATTATTTTTTGTTTGCCATACTTTACTTAGCATTATTTTCACATTTAGCCCCAAAACGAACGGACGGTGAATGTTCTGCGAAGGTGAGCACTACGAAATAATTTTTAAAATGTTGAATAAAGGGTAAAATAAGGGATGAAAATTTATGTGAAAAATCGTCAGATGTGAAATCCCCTCGGGCGAACGGTTTGTAGTATAATAAAGCTCCAGACTTTTACTTCCGTCTATGAGAAATGATCAACGGGATGAAGTTATCTTCAGATCTTAAAGACACTAACAAATCTTAAACATGTTACGAACATGTAAGCCAAGCTAGATTTTCCAAAGTAAACGCTAAATTTTGCTGCATTAACCCAGAATGAGGACAACTTAGTTAATCCATACTTCATCGTGCCTTTTTAGCTAAGACGCATCCCGCGTAATTAATCCCTGTGCCACGTTCTACACAAACGCAGGAGTTCAGTCTTGTGCAGTGTGCATCAATTAAGCATACGAGTATATTTAAACGAACGTTACTCCAAACGTTCTTCATGCAACCTATTGAATCTGAGTCCTCACTAATTGCGACTTTCTCGTGTCAAAATCCATTCATAACTTCACATATGAAACTTCAAGGTAAATTCAACTGTTTGTACATGATAGTAAGGTTGATTTAAGCTTGATGTTAAAGATTGAAGGTTCCCAGATTGCAATGAAACAGCAATATCCAAGATTCGGTTGCAGCTTACAAAGTGGCGGGTTCGGGTCCCGGGAGATATTCGAGCACTGATACCGATGTTTGTTGGATTCCAAATAATACGCTTTGGCTCAACATTGAAAGCCTGCCCAGGAGAGGAAGAGTTGCAGTTGGGTTTTAAGAACACTGCGGATGCTGTATGTAGTAGTGGGCTTGTTCGACAATTACAGGATCGATGTATCAAGCGTACTCTTGGGTTATTTAGCGGTGAACGTGGTGACTTTGCGGCAGATATTTGGGTTATGCTTTTATATCAAAGTTTACTATGTAAACAGCATTATTAGGATTCAGTCTCAAACACTGATATCTAAATACTCAGAAGCTGTAGCAATCACTGTAGGTCAAAAATCTCACCCATCTCTCAGTGTGGGCGGGTTTACTTCTAAAGGAAAACAGTATATTACAAAGAAAAATGGTAATGACGTTTGGTTAACGGTCGTTTGACCTGCTGGGAGATTATTGAATTCAAAGGATATCAACCGGCAGCAGAATTACTTAAATCTTCCTTTCTATACTTAAGTCCGTCGTCTTATCCAAGTAGAGGGTAACCTATACTTTACGATTTATTCACAAAGAAATGTTTGGAATCATAAATCCCTGCTGATACCTACCTACTTAAGAGAATACATCCGTAATGGTCGTGGGATATAATTTTATTCACAAAGTCGATCAATCACAGAAGGTAGAACTACATAATTCACTCTCTCGCTCGGATTCGATTCCAGATAAAAACATTCTCTTTATTCCGGATTTGAGATGTTGTTGGAATATGATTCATATCTCGGATTATTTAGGGCAACGCATTTTTGATTAAGATCTGTCTACCTCTGAGAGAAAAGTCATGTTACTTTATAAGTCGGGAAATAGATCATCTCATCATATTTTATACTTCTTATGTACCCTAAGGATGCAAAAAGGGATCCTATTACTAAGACTACACGTCTGTCTGTCTTTGTGTCACAACGCTGTTTTTCTTTAACCGTAGCAGCCAGTTGTCCTAGTGACTGTGAACTGACAAGAATGACTGACACCTTCAATAATTGTAGACTCTTTTAATGAATAGTGCGTGCTGAAATGAAATTTAGCATGCGTGTTAATATGATTGGGACTCATGACCAGTTTTTATCTCCTATTTAGATTGCTTCTGAGGTTTTATTTATTTATTTTATTTTTCTATAAAGGCCAACCAACAATTGTTCCCACTGTTAAAATGATAAAATAATAATCTTTTACTAAAATCTAAGTTCAGTGTAAAAAATCTTATAGGTTTTGCACTCTTTCTTTTTCTAATGAATCACTTTCTATGTCGAGTTTTACTGTAAAGATTTAGCCAAAAATTCATTAAATACCTCTTTGATAGCAGGTACGTATATAATAACTTAGGTATACAGCAACACCTTTCACTTTATTCTCGTCCTACAAAAGGTTACCGTAGAATATAATAATGATATTATAATTAAAGAGAACGTGCTCTCCCTTTACGCCTCATCCATATTGAAGGGATCCATTTTAAATTCATTGGCAATTTGGTGCGTTAATTACGGCCAAATGTGTAAGCCTACGTTTAATGAAAATTACTTAATTATATTACAGTTTTAACAGATGCATCCTTAACATTTTGAGTGAAGGATTTGGAAATTGATTCATTTGAACGTGTCATTCAGTTCTAAAACGAGAAATAGGTATAAGTACGTACGGCCCTTTTAGAAAGAAGTTCATTTTCATAATTTCATTCCAAAGACATGATAAATTAGAAAATGGTCATTTTAAATTCCTATATTTTTATGGGTATATAACTAACTTGACCCATTTTTCATGCTAAGCTCATTTATAAAACTATGCTAATTAGCATAGTCGTCCAACGCGGTAACACTGACCGCTTTTTTTGGCACATTACTTGGCAACGATGCGGATGAATATTTTGACACTAAAGCAGTTTCTTTCACTTCTTTCTTTCAGTCAGGATCGTAAAAAAGGTTGGTTTGCGTCGAATTTACATTATTTTGAAACAACACAAGAAACTAGAGTCCGTTTACCTTTCATCCGCATTTATTTACTTTGTTTCTGTGCTGCTATAGCTGTAAGTATACCACCAGGCATATTTATGCGGTATTTACATAAATATGTCTTGTACATCAGATATTTATGTAAATCATTCTTGCGAGACAGACATCTAGATAAGAAACATAGCTTTTTACTGAAATCTGGCTTAGCGAATGGAAATATTTGTGTAAATGTTTATTCTCTGAATCTTATTTAAAAAAATGCTCGCTTTTATTTTTTTATTATTATTCTGCTATCCTTTTACATTTCTTTGTTCATTGGTTGGCCGTTAAGGTCCGGAATACCTTTCAGAGACTGAAACCAGAAATTTCAGAATTGCAAACTATTTCCTAACGTCATACACCTAGCTGATTTTTTCCGGTACTGAATAATTCAGATCAATCTGACAGCTGGCGCTTGACGCGCGTTGATTGGTTGCAGCCAAGGCAGTTTCTCCGGATCATTCACTTGCTGAATGTAGAAAGGCGTTCCAGAAGTTACTCCCGACCTTATAAATACAACTCATAGAAGACATGTAGGTACCCAAATAAGTCGGTATCATAATAATTATATTATTCAAAACATTTTTCCTTACACGCATTCCCGTCCATGTCTACCCATGTTCATTCCCCCGGGGACCGGCAGCTCGTTGGGGGTAAAAACGTTGTGTTATTGTTGGGATACTCTCCCAAGTCCCCCATGGCAAGTTTCATCGTCAAACGCCGCTCCGTGGAGACAGTGACGAGGAACAGACAGACTTTCTCATGTTCCTGCGATATTTTTCTGTGTTTTATTTAACTGGCTCAGTATGGGAACATGGAAACTACAGGAAAACATTTACTGTGGAAAATTGATTATTTTTTCATATTTGAGGAAAAAAAATACGCGAAAATAAAGAAAGTTGTATTTTTTTTTACTTTATTTGACTAAGCAGCTTTTCCTAAAATGTTCTTATGAGAACTGAGACCATGTTCTCATATACAATATTAATTTCATTTCGTAAAAAAGTGGTCACTCTTCAACTATCTGACCGTAGCAAACGCAGCTTAACTCCCCAGTTAAGATATAGCAGACAACCTTTAAAACAATTAACCTCGCCATAATACCAGTAAATTGAATAGAGCCGCCATTTTGTGAAGGGTAATCGTTTGGCGCTATCAAATGAAATGATATTATCTTTGAAAGCAGTTGACGCTAATCTTATAAGCCACTAATGGTCCCTTCTAAGATCTCCGCGGAGTGTACAACACAATTATGTGAGTGTAGCTTGGTGATGTCTCGGTTGCGGATTTATTTTTGTAAAGGGTTTAAATTGAACTCGCCTACCCTTTTTCAATAAAATCAAAAGTTGCCTTGTGCTACCCGGTGCTACCCAATGCTCTGTGAAGCTTATGATTATATTATAGCCTCTTCTGAACGAGGTTGTCCAAGGAAGTACAGCACTAAAGGTATGTATGCCAATATTGTTGTTTATTTGGTTTAAAGTTTTTAAGACTACACTTTACAGGCCTTAATGAGAATTTTATTTAGTTACTTCTTACTTAGGTTGATAATACATTAGCAATTTATTTGTACAGGACCTCACCATTCAGATGCATGTGAAAAAAGAAATTCAATTCAATTCAATTCAATTCAATTTATTTATTTCGGAAAAATCATCCATATTGTGTTAGTATTAATATGAGATAAACTGAAGACAAGCCAATTCTTTATTTTCCAAATCCATTCTGACATGTTTGCTTGATTGATGATTATCAAACACCTCGGCATCCAAACCCCTGCAATATAATTGATTATTATCAAACACCTCGGCATCCAAACCCCTGCAATATAAATATTTTGCAGCAATCCCAGTTGACCTTCCATGGCTCCTAACTTATGCGAAGGGAACTCGGATCCTCTCCATATTATCTAAGGTATTTTATCCGATATACATTTTACGTTCTATAGCCGACCCTATGCGGCCGCCATATTTCATTACCCACCATTTCCGGTTCCGGCAAACCGATTTAGAACTGCCGAATTATTTTTGGATTTAGAGCAGGTGTTCCTGGGATTATGGGTTTCATAGAGATGAATGGCATAGATTAGACTGGTATTACATTTGTACATATGTCATCATAATATTGTGTAGATATTTTCAAAAGAATTATGATATGGTGGATATTTTTTTTAATAATAATTTAATAAAAATTGCTTGAAATGTCATCAGAATTATGTTTCGATGTCATAAAGGCCTCTCTGCACAATTTACTGTCGTGTAGTTTTCACCCTATAGTGATAATGGATGATATCAATTTTATGGCATTGAAAACAAAAATATAAAGAACACTCTAGATTTTTGAATACGTGTTCATTATCAAGTAAATAGATATTTAATTAGAAATATTCGAAATATCTCCACAAACTTAAAAGATAGCTTATTAAACATTCATTCTCTATCAAAACATTCTTCCGGTTCTATGTAAAACGTTCCGTCTACATACAAGGGCACCGCTGAACCGCCGCGGCGTACGTGACGACACAAAACAAACGGCACAATATGAGAAACGCAAACGTCGCGTGTCGTGTGTCGCGTCTGTCGTGTCAACACGACAACGTGTCGGTCGCGCGGCACGTGACGCACACACTAACGAATAAAAAATCTTGCAGAAGTGTTTGGAGAAAACTATTGAGATGGCGATGGTGTGGTGGTGTGGAGTTTCGTATTTTGTTAAGGTACTCAGCCTATACGTCATAATGCAGTGTGACATTTTTATAATCGTTAGGTCAGGAAATCGAATTACCTTATGAATTGTCATAACTTATAAATTAATACTAATGCCTACAGATTAATAAATTGTTATTTTATTTATTCATATTTATAATTGGTGGTGTATTTGGTTGCTTTGTATTCTTAGTGCTTACTGTTTGTTTTATTTTATTTTGTTAAGTACCTATAGTGCCAAAGATTAAACCTGACTTGGTTTCCGTACGTCCTTTTTGGGTCTACCACTGAAAATCAGCGCTGTGCTATGGGGATGGGTCCCCATAGCACAGCATCATGCTGAGTGGAAGCCTTCTTGTCACAGTCATGGCGTGCAGCTGTCGAATATTTCTTTGTGGTCATGATTATAGAATTATTTTGTTTGTTTTTATTTTTCATTATTATCAGAGCTAATCATCTTTTTTGTATGCACGTGTGTCTGTGACACATAAAACTATTTTTCTTTCTTTCTTTCTAATCACCTCACTCGAAGGGTGAACTACATACTTATGAAACCTACAACATAAGAATTGGCATCCTGAAACGATGCGTAACGGTGGCATTTTTCATCCGTTACTGATTAACACGGTGATTGTAAGTGATATGCAGGTAAAGCCGTGGAAAATAGTTAACTTAAAAGTGTTGAAGGGCAACGTTGGCCATGATCAATTTCATAAAATTTTGGTTTACTTTACGATCCATAAAGAAAGAAAATGTAACAAGCAAGGCAGAAATTGAATCATGGCATTTTAAATATTAAAATAATTGTATTAAACCTACAACAGTAAAAAGTACTCAAAAATCCATGACACGTTAACACAACGCTTTATAAAAGATATAAGCTTGTTAAAATTCAGGGTTGTCGCGCGCACGACACGTCGCGCTGTCGCAGGTGTGTGCGAAGTATAGCGGCGGCTTGCCGCATGAAATATTCATGTCGCGTCGCGTCGCCGGACATCGCGACTGCGACAGCCGCGGGCAACGCTACACGTGGTCGATCGGTGCACTGCGGGTAAAATGTATGGTAAACGGAGTTTTGGACACAGATTTTTAGAAAGTTTGGTAGGTATTTGCGAAATTGTGATTGCTGTGTGGTTCCTGGTTTGTGATTGCTGTGTGGTTCCTGGTTTGTGATTGCTGTGTGGTTCCTGGTTTGTGATTGCTGTGTGGTTCCTGGTTTGTGATTGCTGTGTGGTTCCTGGTTTGTGATTGCTGTGTGGTTCCTGGTTTGTGATTGCTGTGTGGTTCCTGGTTTGTGATTGCTGTGTGGTTCCTGGTTTGTAATGGGCTTTGACTGTATACAGCGGGTTAGCATATGAGATGTAAAACAACAGAAAGTAGACATGCGCAAAATGTGTCCGTGAAAAGAAATGAATGAAGTATATCTTTTCGCATAACGAAGTAGTCACTCATTTAGTTCAGTACTTCATTTAGTTCAGCAAAACAGAACGAGTCCATAGTCATAAGATATCGAAGGTGTAATTGATAAGTTAACACAAATAATGCACTTCACTAGTTCAGTTATAAACCTATCTCATATCCCGATTATCCTTCATACTTTAGACAGGCTTAGGATTGTCAACCATGACATATGAAAGAAAAAGCAAAACTATTTTTATTAAGTAGTATTGAATGTCTTGTTCTTTTTTTCTTTATTTAAAAATCAAAATATGTAAGTACAGAGATTTAGAATTATTCATAGGATATGTACATACCTATTTACATCCGTTGCTGATTATTTACAGAACTTACAAAAATAGTAAAACAATAAATAATAAATAATATTTCATGAACGTTACTTACTTACAACGTGTCTTATAGTTTACGTACATTTTTGTAAGCTAAATTCGACATTATCAGTATAATAAGAAAGTTCATTTATCAGTGTGTTTATACTAAGTACACTGTAAATAATTCCGTGTCGGCGAAGCGCCCCGTCGTTGCTCATCAGCCGACCAGCCCATAGATCATACACTTCGGACCAGCCGGCGAGCGAAGTGTCAAGTGACACAAACGTGTACGAGTGAACTGGAGCGAAAAGAAAGACTGAATGAAATGAAGTAGAGACCCATTTGAATGACTACTGATCGAATGATAAGTTTATTTTGCGAAATGAAATAGTTCATTTCCTTCAATCGTTCGCGAACTACTCATGTCTAACAGAAAGTATGCGACAATCTAATACTGTTGTAGTTTTTATGCGATGGTATTCCACACCGCTCTCATTTCCATTGCTGGCCACTAAGTTGTTTTTAAAAATTATTCCTAACGTGACATATGTAAACTCACGCCTTCTTCCCATTGGGGTAGGTAAAAACCACCTGCTACGATCCTTACATATTCCTTTTGTTTCGATAAAAATATACATCTGGTCATTCACGCACACCAATCACTATGCAGGTGTGTGGTAGATATACTCGCAACCAGCGACCTATATGATGTAAGATTTACCTACTCAAACTTTTTGAGAGAGTCTGCCAATATCAGGCCACTGGATGAATGGCTTGATATAGGTAATCCGAAACAGTAGTCTTCGAAACCTACAGTGTAGTCTAAGGAATTTCTTCTCTCTGATTTGTGTTTTTGTTTTTTGTGTTTGTAAAGAGTATTCTTTTCGATTTGTATGGCAGTAAGTAGGTAATTCAGTTACCTGCATCATTTTAGTAGAAAGGTAAATCAAAATCTACAATGCAATTTCCACTCAGTAGAAACTCGAGGGCGACAGTAGGTGGCTTATAAATTTTCGTAAGCGCCACGTGGCGGAAATAGGGAGGGATGAATATATCAGCCTTATCAGAGGTGCATTATATGGTACAGTGTTGCTTAGAGCTGTGGGTACTTTGTACATTGTAAGCTGAATTATTATCTGGAAGACAAAGGCGTGCTATTGGTGATACAATTTGATTTACGACTCATGTTGGATGGACGTAATAATGCGAGTAGAAGCTACAATGCTTAATCACGATAATTTCCGACTTTGCTTACTTGCGATTTTCTTGATCAACACATGTATTTCGCTGAAAAATCGTTCAAAGGAGAATTTCTTATGAAATGGTTCGTTCAAAGAAGTAATAACATCAAAGTAGAATTATTTCTGCAGCTTATTATTACTATAACATCTAGGGTACGGTGACATTACAAGCAAGAAATATAGTTGTACTAAACTTGGCACAAAAAGTAGAGCACGTATTTACTCATCCTACGCGGAATTGCAATAAACAGAGTTAAAGCAATAGAGTGTTGAGTACTATGATAACTGCTTATGATCGACCGTCTTATAACAGAACGAGTTGTAACTTTAGTCCAAGCCAAGCCTAAACCATCGAGCCAGTTATTCTATTTTAATTTTATTCCGAGCATGCCAAAGTTCTTCATACAAAATTGATTTAAAAAAAAATACAACTGAATTGAGAACCTCTTCCTTTTTTGAAGTCGGTTAAAAAACCGGCAAAGTGCGCGTCAGAGCACTCACAATGCAGGGTTCCACAGTCGGGATGAATTTATCCCAAGAACAAACTTTACTTTGTAGTTGAAAAAATGTTCTTCTCCCATACACGTCACGGTCAATTCTTAAACGGCAAATGTAAGTCAGTACTCGCAAAAAAAAAAAAGATTTGCGGACTTATTTGCGAGTATAAACAAAACGGCACATAAATGGCCGTATTTTTTATTGCGTTGACTTAGGAACTTGATTTTTTTAGAGCTTCATGGGACTGTATTTGATATTAGTTTCAATTACTTAACCTCCACGCGTTCCTAAGAAAAAGGGTCTTGACTGACAGACAGACGGACGGACGGACAACTAAGTGATCCTATATAGGGTCAGTTTTTCCATTTGACGTACGGAACCCTAAAAATGTACTTAAATTTTATCAGAAATGTTTAAATTAGCGCGGTGGTTAATACCTGGTTCTAAAGATAAACCTTGTTTTGTAATAAGGCCGTGAGTGTTTATACGTAAAAATTAAAGAAGCTAGTTTTCCAACTACTATAGTGTAAAACTCGTAGTGTATTGTTGAAAGCAGCTGAACCCAATCTTGTTGACACAGTGTCCAGTGTGTCCAGTGTCTGTGTGCTCTCCTTGTTTGGACAGCAGTCTTCAAACAGAGCTAGTGTGGACAGCAAACGCCCCGGGGTTATACTATGTACATAGAAAAACTAAAAGTACCAATGTGTCTTTTTCAATTCTTTCTGAGTTCAACTTGGACATAACGGACATCGGTGAAGGAAAATATAAGTCTGATATCACCAACCTGTCTTGAGCAAGCGTGGTGATCATAGCTCGTCAACGATCTCGATCCTTCCCTCCAGTGGAACAGTAATAGGCTGCTGTTATATTATGAATGTCACTCCTGCTTCACAATTCAGAAGCCCACAACGAACGGAATCCCGAAAAATTGTGGATGAAATAATCATATTTAACCGGAATTGTAACACGCATCGTTGACGCCAATTTATATTCAGAATCAATGAAATTAGGAAAAGCGAATCAAAAGACAAATGGGTTAGAATTAGGTTCTGAATCGGGGATGTAAAGCTTCATTTGTTTCGACATGGCAACATCTCCCTCCTAGGTCAAATATTTTAAAAGATTTATTTTCGTGAAACATTGTTTATCATCAGCTAATTTGCAGTTACCTTTAGGCATATAATTATGTTGTTGGCCTTATCTAAATACTAAAGCAAAAATAAAGACTGCACTCATTGGTAATTAACATTTCTTGAGGTAGACATTGTCACGTTTAACATCCACAGCCGAGTCGACGACACCATCTTTCAAGTTACGTGATTTTGGTAGGTACCTAACAATATCAATGAAAGAAAATATATACCTATATATCAAAATAAAAATAAAAACACCCTCGACTGCCTCGTTGGTCTAGTGGTCGCAAGCGCTATTGCTGAGCATGAGGTCCTGGGTTCGATTCCCAGGTCGGGCAAAGTGTTATCGGGTTTTTCCATCTGGAATTTCTCGATAGCAGCCCGGAGTCTGGATTTGTGCCCGGTTGATGGCAATAGGCTCGCCCCCTAGTACATGGGACTTAAACATAACTGGCGAAATGTGGATGTACTATAGGTACACCTCTGCCTAACCCTTCGGGAAATACAGGCGTGATGTTATGTATGTACTCGTATGTATGTAAAAAAAAAACATATATTTTTGTATATTAAAATTGTTACAAAAGTTTTCGGTTCACCAGATTGAAAGTAGTGATGCGTTGACCATTATGTTGCCAACCTTAAAGCCTAATATTGGCATTGACAGCTCTTGAACGCGGCTTAGATGTGCTGATTGCGTTTAGTTTCATTGCTGAAATCCATAAGATATCCATAAAAAGAGGATTATAGTTGTGTCTCAATTCCCTCTCTAATGGCACCGAATGGCTCTCTTTATTTGGAAAATGTAGTTTAAGCAATCAACACAATGCAATTTCCAGAACTATGAAAGTCCTTTCAAAACATTATGCGACAGTGCAATAAAACCCAGTAAGACATTACCAAGGTCTTAAGTAATAAAGCGAGGTTGCCTGTAGATGTTTGCACCGCCCCGCAATAGGGCCTTATGAATATTGCAGACATATGGCACTTACAATATTGACGGGACATCGCGCGACTGTGCGACTTCTGTTTTAGACCAAGTAGATTGTACTGGGACTTGGGATCTAGTTATTTTTTCGTAGTTTGCGGTTCTAAAAAAGCTATGATGGTCTTTATACATAGAATAGGTAGGTGAAGTTAAGCTGCAGTTGCCACTGTCGGTCTGCGGATGGGTGCCCATTCTTGACATTGTCTACATCGACGGTTATACAACAAATCTCCATAATTATTAACTTTTAATCCGAAAAACAATGAAGAAACATTATCGAGTGTGATCGGTCAAATACTAAAAATGTTAGTAACAAAACACGCTTATTTACATCTATATACTCGAAAATGTGTATGGCTTTTAATACCATTTTTTTTTTATATTTACCAGGTATTTTATTTAACAATTTAAAAATATTATTTATGTAACGACCGTCCCGCGTCGAGACAAAAACCTTTGACGTTTTTTTTAAAATTATAGGTGAGTCATGTTTTATTACATCTAGCGAGCCGCCCGCCTCTGCTTCGCGCGCTTCGCATGTTTTTTTAAGACTTGTCAAACGTCGAAATTTCTCGATTATATGCAAGTTTGATACGAACGTATTATTCACAATAATTCACGTAGTAAAAATTAAATTTTGATACCCAAATTTCGATTAACAAAAACAAGCAAGTCATTTCTTATAAACAGAACGCTTTTATAACAAGTTGCCAAAGTCAGTTCAAGACCCACATCAAAGGTATCCTTATCAAAAAAGCATATTATAAGATTAAAGACTACATTGATGATAAGGAAGTTTGGCAATAATTCCTTCTGCACACGTGGCTTCCTTGGAACCTCATTAACGGCATCACTATGTAAATGTCTATTAACTGCTCCCAAATTACGAAGTTTATTTAAGACATTTTCTTTTTACATTCTTTTTGTCATAATCTTCTTATTGTTTGAAATTATATACCTCCAATTCTTATTTCATCTCCTTACTAATGACTTTTGTTGATAGCATTTAATTCAGATTTGTTATAGTTGTATATAGGTTTTTATTTTTATTATTTTATTTATCTTTTATAACGATTCTTTTATATTTTATGAATGTGAAAACGTTGTAACCCCAACTTGTAGACTGTAGATTTATAGACCTTTTTCTATTTTGTTGAGTACCTGTTAGTTGTTGACAGGCCAACACTGTCCTCCCATACCTATTAACACTGTAATTTGAAACATTGTAAAAGCCACTTATTTTTAAAAGAGTAACCGTGAAGTTTCTTTCCGGCTCTTCTCCACAGAAAACGACCAATTAAAACCGTGCACCTAGCTTCTGACGTTTCATAAGTGCCCAAGTAGGTTAATAGCCCAGTTCCTAAATCAAAATCGAAATATTTTACTGTGAAATAAAATAATTTAATTTTGTTTTTTTTTTATAACATAAACCTTGCGGAAGAAATGCTCTACATTATGGTTTTCCACCATCATGTAGGGCATTTCTTCCAAAAAAATCCGTTACACAGACAGACACGAAACGTGACTTTAATTTATAATATGTATAGATGATAATTTATCTTTTATTGTACAAACAACAGGCAGATTTAAAGAATTTTATTTGTAAATCTTTTATTTAAAACCTGAATAAACTGTTTGTTGAACTTTAACATAAACCGTCAGTAGAGACTGGTCATCTCTTAGCTGCCACGGCTTATTTTAATTTACTTTAATATTTGAATTGTTTTTATCTCTTTATTACGATCGCTTTTAACGTTCTGCATCGTTGTCACATGAATAATTTCAACATGAATGATGTAACCAATATGTTGTAACCATATTTTGATTTAAAAGAGTGTCCATGGAGTTTCTTGCCCGTTTTTCTCCATACGTACCTACTAAGCTTTGGAAGTCGGTTAAAAATCGTCCAATAAGGTATTGGCGCATTAAGAAATTACTTTTTTTTAAAGTTTTTTTATGACTTTGACATACTGTAACTTTGGACTCCCCACTACTGGAGCAGCTGACGCTCCGATCTCTTATGCACTATCAATGTGATGTTATGATTTTCAGCCGGTATGAAATAACTTGTTCAAACCAACGCCACCGCCCGTACTATTATCACCACATTTCCAAAACGTCAGCCTTCCATCAATTTTCCCCACAGTTTCAATTAAATGCATCACCCGACGCAGCAGTCGCATATTAGGGTGTTCGCTGGCCATCACGGTGGTCACCGCAATCGGCGCTCGTAAATCATGCAATGCTTTGTAATAAGCGCGCTAATTTATCACTCGGTGACGTCACGCGACATGCGGCGTCTCGTGACGTCATAGCAGCACGCTGGTTGAAGGATGGGCGCAGTAATGTGGTTATGATTGGTGGAGATGGTACTGTGTGTGTGTCTACAATGTAAGGTACCTGTACTATTGCCAACAATTAGCGAAAAGTGAGTAGAGCTAGGAACTAGAAACGAGTAGGCGAGCAACGAGCAGCGAGTATTTAGTTCGGATACTTTTATCGTTGGGCTATGAGCAAGTGCGCGAGTGCGACTAGTAGAATGATTGCCCAGGCACTTTCTGGTATGTGTATATACCAAGTGAGAGTCTCTAAGCGAGTGTTCTGCCCGCCAAGCGAGCGTATCTGAGCTAGTATTTTCTTTGATAGCTCTTGTCACTGCGACAAACTAGTGGAGAGACAGTTCTCGCGTTCTTCGTGTGGCAGAACTTCCTGCTGGAGTTTGTCTTTCCTGATAGCTATAACCTGGTGTCTTTAAGTCGAGTGAATAATATGTACTATCGTTGACCATATCATTGCTTAGCATCAGATGATAATGGTCATACGCAGCTCTGGCCTGATTGTGTGCCTTGCCTTGTCTCTGTGGTTGATCCTTTAGAGGCTTTATCAATATGGCGTTGCCAACTGGCATCTATGGATGTTATAAATTATTGGCAAAGTTGGAGTTAAACACTTATAGAGGTATGAGGAACAGGGTGTAAAGCTCACTCATACTCTATAGAAAAGGGAGGATCCTCCGACCAGACGGGTGTTGTGTCTGGTGGGCAACTGCCCGACGGTTGATGTACGGGACGTTGTATATATGCTAGTCGCGCGGTAAACTCTGATTGTGCGATGCAGGGTTTGCGTGACGTCAGTATGACGTGTAGCTCGCATGTGGTAATGTTGATACCGCTACACACTAATTTATGTTCGGCGACAGTTGACAGCGTTGTGTCAGAATCAATCTGCCTGACCTTTTCCCAACTACGACGGGGTCGGCTTCTAGTCTAACCGAATGCAGCTGATTCGTTGTATCAGAATATAAAAGTGATTGAATCCTAAAAGAATTATCGAATTTCAAGTCATATGTTTCATTCGAGTAGCTTAGAGCTTACGATCTCCATAATCTCTACTAGAGAGGGATCAATTTTTCACGTTAAGAAAAAAATAATCAAAACTCTTTGGTATGGAAACAGCTGACATTTTGTCTCCAATTCCCGGATTAATATGTAAATCAGTGACGAGCAACAAGAAAGTACATAAAAAGGTCTTTTAATACCCGTTTTGCATGAGTTTGTTACGAATTTTGGAATAATTCGGCGGATGTTGGAATAAATTGACCGAATGACTTAGCATGGCAAATGCGATGGTTTACGTAGGCTTATGTCCGTTTTTTACATAGAACAGAATTGATTTAGTTACTTGTAGTTTATACAAAGTTGCACGTGTCATCACATTAACATTCAAAACAGTCGGTAAATTATAGGAACTAGATTGTATGGCCACATGACCTCGTCTGCTGTATTTCATTTTCTTGCTTGTACCAGCAGTTTGAGCGTTCTTGCATAAACGTGTAATAATTACTGCGCGTAGCGTTTTCCGCTACGAAACCGCTATGTATAGGTATTGCTACGAGCTACGTACTTTCGTAGCGGTATTTTGAGTCCCAATTGGAATAGCATAGATACTTCCATAATCTCACGCGTTTTTATGATAGTGGGCAGAAACTACAGAAAGCCACAACCTTTACTCACGAAGTTTACTGACTGTTATTGACCGAGCGAGCGCGAACCGCGAGCGAAGCGTCTCCGTTTCAGCTTGGGCAAAAATGCTTTCGTATGTCCGGATGTCCGGCTGTTCTTCTCTACAGGTCGTATTTCTCAACTGATGCTCATTAAATTGTGTGAGCAGGTTTGATAATTATATGGATTTTAATGTCAATACAAATATTCGAAAGTTTTCAAAATGGCGGTGTTATGGGGTTTGAAAACGTGAAAAAAAAACATATTTCAGCCATTTCGTGCTCTTTTCGAGCGTTTTTTGTTTTATGATGCGCAGTGAATATTTATTTAGTTTTAAGCTATGAAAAGATAGACTCGTGAGCTCTACAGCTCACAGAGCCACTAGTTTAGTAGGTTTTACCGTACCCAAATTAAAAACCGTTTGAGACACTTTAATTTTTACTACAGTTCTATGAAGCATAGTTAAATTCATAAGCCATCAATGAATACAGCAAAGTGTTCCACTAACTCCTAACACTATCAGAGAGTGTGTTCGCTTCAGTTACAAGTGTAGGAGCACTCTAAACTTCGTCCTGCAGCAGCACATTGTCACTATTAACACTTTAACGCAGCGCCTGCTGCGCCGGTTTAATGTTAATTTACTTTTCAACTTATAATTGTTATAATAAGTTATACTGCTGGCATTACACAAATGAATTGAGTTTGAAAGTACTGTAATAAGCGTAGTCGCTAAGTATAAAATATTTATCAGAAGCAGTAAAACAATCATGAAATGTTTGAGAAGTTTTAGATCTAATCCTATTTTTACGCTCGGCAAAAAGTAATTTTGAGCCAACTCTGACAACCTAAAAGATATTATGTAGATAAGATAAATATTCAAGTATTTACAAAGTTATTTTCATTTCTTAAAACTAAATTTAAAATCAAATCAAATACATTTAGTTCGGACTCAAAAATTACATCCATAGGTAATTCATAGGCCTAACCAGAAACTTTTCAAGGCAATTTTGGAACACCTCAAAAGAATTGTATTATAATATATAGCAATCCGAGAAATCGAGGTTAAACTCAAAGCCAAGTTTAAAATGTTTTGTGAACTTCAGTAAAAAATAATGAACAAATCCTTGCTGAAATAAACTATTGCATAGAATTACATACAGTTGAGTGTTCCGATCGCACGCAGAAGAGGAAGTTCGGTTCAAAATCAATTTCCACACTGTTTTCGGATCAAGGAAAAACATAGTTGTTCGAGTTAATCGTTAGTCAGTTATTATAAGCGAGTATGTATTATTTCTAAAAGCTTTCAAACCGCTAATATTTTGATCGCTTCACTGTTTTTATTAGTTTCTAGTCAGTTTGTAATGTAGCTCGCGGTTTAAAAGCATTATGGAAATAAAATAAGTGCTTATGTCATAGGGCGTCGAGAAATAGCATGATACATAATAAAATAATTGAAATTTAAGAAAAACACATTTATTTATTTTATAATTCATGAACATACCGTAAAATACGTCACATGAATTTTAAGTACAAAAGTAAAATTCTGGTAAAAAAACACTTCCTCTCTCCTTAAACGTCATTATTACATTTAGTTTCCTTGCTCTTGTTTTATGTTTATTGGTATACTTGTATGTACACCACTGACTATCTGCATTATTATCTCTTCTTCTCCCTTTAATCCATCCAAAGGTTGTCTGTAAAAGATCGCTTTTTAGCGATAAGACCGCCCATTGTGTCACCCTATGTAAAATTTCTACAGTTATATCTGTAATTTTTATGGTGTACATAATAAAGAGTATTTTATTCTATTCTATTCTACTGCTTATTTCTCAAGAAATTTCTTTCACCAGATTTACGAAAGGAGAAATGACACATTTATGTTCTAGCATTTTTATTATTCAAGAATTTTATCCCCCTCCACATTAATTTCATTACCTGCACACACAAATCCCATTTCAGCATAATAAAACCCATACATAGGACATACGTAATTACCCGTGACCTTGACCCCGCGACCTCGACCTTCGATCAACGATATCGGCTCGGGAGGATGATCGAGTGTCTTATGAGCGACTGAATTGATTAGCTCGAACACAACATATTACTTAGGACTGAGGGGCTCAAACTTTGTTCATGCAGGAAATTTTAGAGTAACATTTTGTATGAAAGTCTGCGGTACTTAAAGTTTGATGCTTTGAAGGTCAGTGTGAGCGTAGGATCCTGGGTTCGATTCCTGGATGGACCAAAGTTTTTGGGTTTTTCGAATTGTAAATTGTCGGTAGTGGCTAAAAGCCTAGACTTGTGCCCTGTTAATGCCAATACCTAGAAAGTCATACAGTGACCTTATTGGTGATGTTCGTCAGAAAGGTCAGGTGCGTAATACTCGTCACTGGCGCGCGTGTGTGACCAGCATATACAAGCAGAACGAAGCAAACGTAGTATGTAAGCATCGTAGCAAGTGGTGTTCTGTAATTTCTTCCCATAGGGGAAGAAGGCGTGAGTTTATGCATGTAAGTGATTTAATGGCAATAGAGTGTCTGACTTTGGCCCCGTGTCTTGATATTCTGTCCGGTTTTAATAGAAATAGCCTCGCCTTCTATTACATGCAATTTATAAAGTAACTGGCAAGTTTCGCCTCTTCTTAAACCTTTCGGAGAACACAAACTTGATATTATGTTGTATGGTGATGACGTCAGCAAAATTCAGAGAAATTCAAAAGAAAAGAGTTGCGTCACTCTGCCGATAGTTTGAGAACCATTGACTTCGTTAATACCGTGATGTTTAGCGGTATAATGTCGACTAAAATACCGTGTTAGTGATGACAGATGATGTGGTTTTACTCACGGTACAAACACATTTCTTGGCTCAGTATTCTGCGTGGTTTAAGTGCTAAAAATATTTACCGTAGTTTATGACATTGTAGGTAAAATTATATAACAGCTTGTATTTTGTAATCAATTTTGCTTATGCATACCAGCATAGTTCTTTTTTTAAATATTTGATTTATTTTCAGCAGCAGTTTGTAGTTTTTGCAATCATGAGATTCACGGTATTCAAAAATATTTTGTATTATATTATTATTATTTTTCAAATTGAACTACTTGTACCTAAATTGAAAATACCGTTGAAAATTCTACATACTATTGTTACTGAGCTCACCGACTAACCCTAAGCCCGTGTTCCCACTAGCAGCACAAGATATCGCCACATTAGCTGACGCAGCGACTCGAGGCAAATTAATTGCTCATTACAACCGCAAGTTAGGCGTCATGAAGCCGTGACGCTATTACCCAAATGACGCTGTTTCACGTCATTTTACGCACGTCGTTTTTAGGCTCCACGGCATTTACTTACATTAATATTTTGTGGGTCTTTTGTGTTCTTTGTGGACTTGTCTTTGCGACTTTGTCTTTGCGACTTCAAAGTCGTTCGTGTTCATTAATCATTGTTGGTGGAAGCCTGCTTGCTTTGTAAGAAAGAATGAGCATAAGGGAGGAGAATTATGCTTTGCTATGCTAATGAAGTAGCGGCTTCGTGTAATGAAATTGTGTTCTCAAGTTAAAGGTAATTTTAAATTAATTTAATTTAGTGTTGTGTGAGTTTTTGCTTAGTCTTGTTTTATTGTTCTGGTCACGTTTGCTCCGCGAGACAAAGTGTAATTTGAACGATGTGTTGTCTTATTTTTACTGTGTTGAACTATTAAGTACTTATGATTAAACTTTCTACGACACATTATTTATAATTTATAGTGAACAAATAATTTTATGACGCTTTCAACGACCATAAAGGCTTTTTCTGAAGTAAAGTATATTGGCGATTGAGAGTTCCAATAAGCATCACGCCAAAACATTCATAGAGCATAAAGCAGTAATAAAACAACACTATTTTATTCGCCAAACTATCGCCTGGATGTTAACACTTCACAAACTTTACGAGAATGCCGTAAAGGTGTTAACACAATATTATCATAATCTTTGATCCTACAAATATTATGGTTTCGTAGGTATGTTTAAGAGTTTCCTTTAAATGCTTGTGGTAAAAATTTTCGTACGCTCATTATAAATTTATTCACGAGATAGAAATTTCCTCACTGTTGAAGGTGATCGATGTAACCGTGCAAAATTTTGCCTTTCCTAGTAGGAAGATCTAGAAGAATCTACGTTTTCTCGTTTCACGAATTCATCGAGAAATACCTAATAATAATATCAAAGCTCCTTCCATTATAAGAAAATGTGACCTGCCTCACCTTACCTAACCTAAGCAAAAATGAGTTAATTTTTTTAATCAAATGCTTTAATGCACGTTAACACCTTCAATAAAATAATTTCAATATATTCGCAGAAAATTCAAATATCTCACATATTACGAATATGTCACGTCACGAATACCATAATGATATGAACATTTAGCTTCTTCAATTTGAAATGTAATGCAACTTGTGCCTCTCTCCCACGACACTCGACCTCTGACTTTGTCTAACCTCTAATGTAATTCGAGGAGCGTTCGATACATCATTGAATTAGCGAATGTGAATCGGTGTATTATTCATGCGGCCAGAGCGCCGGCCGAGAACCGTCGACCTATGCATTAATATCGATACGGATAAATGGGGTTAGACTGTCTGTCTGTGAGCTTTAATAAACATTGCTTAAAGTAAAGAGCAACTTAAACGTCAAAAAATAATAATTAAGCAGAACGGTAACCATTACATAACATTGTCGGTGCCTGCAACCTTTGTGTTTGCACCACGCACTTAATACAACAGGTTGCCAAGCGTATTTCTCAGGCGCGTATAACTGACGGTGCTTCACACCATACCATTTGTTTTTTTTTTACTCAGCCTATACTATCCCAGTGCTGAGCAAAAGCCTCCCCCAAGTTCTTCCATGAGTTTTTATCCCGCACCACCTCAAACCAGCCCTCATGACACGCATCCAGGTCATATCGCCACCTCTTTCTGGGCCGGCCTCAAAATTAAACACAAAATTAATTAATAAGGAAAACTTCTACCTCACATTTTTTGTATTGTCTTCATACTCTCTCTAAAAGGACGAACATCGGTCCAGGGATTATTATATTTCTGTCCTAATAACTTATAATATAATAATAAATTAACGAAATGTTATCAGGATTAAAAGCATTGTTCAGCATCAACATTCTCTTCGTGTTATTCTACAAGCTCCAGTGTATCAACAATAAGTAAGGGATTTGTGCTAGTTCTGTTTTACACTGGAAACACTTTTGTTTTGAGTGACCACTCGGTCGCAAGCAAGTCTATGAATCTTAAAGTCTTGGCATAAATTCTTAAGCTCGGCTTAAGAATTTTGAATGCCAGTTTATTTAGGCCAACGTCTGACCTAAAAGCAAAGATGTCGGTTCCAGAAGCTTTCCAAATCTAAAAAGAAACAGTCTTGAGGGCAGAAGTGAAAACATAAAACAATGAAATAACAGGTTTATATATTATAACTCAACTAAACTGAATCGTACTCATAGCTATCGATCGTGAACCCGTAAGATTTTCCCCGACGCTCAACGCGCATAAAAATGTTTTCGCTTCGACAATACATACAGAATTCTGATCTTATTTTAAAGTATAGAATGTTGTAAGTAAACAACCCACGAATAACTATAGGATGCTGTTGGATTTTGGGAATCAACTAGACATATACAGGGAGCGCATATTATTGCGATTTCCTGAAACCATATTTTATGAACTACTGGTTTTTATCCTACCTTTTTTTTTATTTGGGCTGGGAAATCATCAAATGACTTCTCCCGCTCTGGACGGAGCGGGAGGGCGTGTCAGACTCTTACTGACTAAACCCCACCCGTGTTCCATATTACAAACATACATAACATCACGCCTGTATTCCCCGAAGGGTTAGGCAGAGGTGTACCTATAGCACACCCACATTTCGCCAGTTATGTTTAAGTCCCATGTAATAGGGGGCGAGCCTATTGCCATCAACCGGGCACAAATGCAGACTCCGGGCTGCTACCGAGAAATTCCAGATGGAAAAACCCGATAACACCGTGCCCGACCCGGGAATCGAACCCAGGACCTCATGCTCAGCAGTAGCGCTTGCGATCACTAGACCAACGAGGCAGGTCCATATTATAAATGTGAAAGTTTGTGAGGATGGATGGATGGATGGATGTTTGTTACTCTTTCACGTAAAAACTACTGAACAGATTTGGATGAAATTTGGAACGCAGATAGTTTATAACCTGGATTATATGTAGGATACTTTTTATCGCGGTAGTACGTTCCAGTGCGATAATTTCCGACCTCCACGTGGGCGAAGCCACGGGCAAAAGCTAGTAATATTAGGTTGGGGAAAAAGTCTTTTCGCATTATAGTATGTATGAACTTGTAATAAAATCTCTTTGGCTATACTATTTGTATCTGGCTGGTTTTGGTATCATTGAAAGTTTAAATTTTAAAGAACATAATTCCAAATTCAAATTAGGAAAATGTGTGATTTTCATTTGTTTTTCGTACTGTCAAGATGAGTGAATCTAATGAAGAAATTCGATACATTTTAAAATTTTACTACAAAAAAGGTAAAAATGCAACGCAAGCCGCGAAAAAAAAATTCGATGTTTATGGACCTAGTGCAGTGTCTGTGAGAGTAGCACAAATTTGGTTTAAGCGTTTTCAATCCGGAAATTTTGATGTCAAAGATGCACGTCGCTCTGGTCGCCCTATTATGGATAAAATGGATGCCATTTTTGAAAAAGTGGAGCAAGATCGGCATATCAGTAGTTACGACGTAGCTGAAGAACTGGGAATTGACCACAAAACAGTTTTGATACATTTGAAAAAAACTGGGTACACAAAAAAGCTCGATATTTGGGTACCTTACGAGCTCACTGAAAGAAACCTAATGAACCGTGTACTCATTTGTGATTCTTTATTACGACGTAATGAAACCGAACCATTTGTGAAGAAGCTGATAAATGGTGATGAATAGTGGATCACGTACGACAAGAACGTGCGAAAAAGGTCGTGGTCAAAGGCCGGTCAGGCTTCACAGACTGTGGCGAAACCCGGGTTAACTCGCAACAAGGTGATGCTGTGTGTGTGGTGGGATTGGAAGGGCATTATTCATTATGAGCTGTTACCACCAGGCAGGACCATCGATTCTGAACTCTACTGCGAACAACTGATGAGATTAAAGCAAGAAGTTGAGAGAAAGCGGCCGGAATTAATCAACAGAAGGGGTGTGGTTTTTCATCATGATAACGCTAGACCTCACACATCTTTAGCCACTCAGCAAAAATTAAGAGAGTTTGGCTGGGAGGTGTTAATGCATCCGCCGTATAGTCCTGACCTTGCACCTTCAGATTTCTACCTGTTTCGGTCTCTTCAGAATTCTTTAGGCAGTGTCAGGTTAACATCACGAGAGGACTGCCAAAACCACTTGTCGCGGTATTTTGATCAGAATTTGACCAAAATTTCTATAGCAATAGCATCATGTCCCTACCTACAAGATGGCAAAAAGTTATCGAACAAAATGGTACCTACATACTTTAGTTAAATGTAAATAAACTATATTAAAATATATTTTGAATTTTCTTAAAAAATGCGAAGAAACTTTTTCCCCAACCTATTATATACTCAATACTTAATACTCAATACTCAATCATTTATTGTATTCCACAATGTGCTTAGGTGGTAAGTAAACATTAGTTGTAGGTTCCAATCGTGGACCCTGTCGGGCACAGCAAAATAAAAATTTGAAGGAAGAGGACTCATTTATACATGCAAAAAAAAAACTTATTCTAAGTAAAATTAAAGGTAACATTCTATTAATTATTAATTAAATCTAAATTTTTATTATTCATTTATATTATTATGTCAGTTCAGTTCAACATTTATTTAGTAATTTTTTTTTTAATTTATTATTAAAAATAGCAATTTTTCCCTCATTTCTGAGCACCTTGGGTAGTTTATCGACATAACCAGCGGACTAGATGAGTGCATTTTTAAACGGGATGTCGATAGGTTTAGTCGTGTTTTATGATGGAGTGTGTATCCAGTTTGTATGTCTTCTCGTTTAGTATAAAAGTCTAGGTGTGTGTGTGCGAATTTACAGATTTCCAGTATGTTTATAGAAGGAAGAGTTAGAATGTTAAGGTTTTTGAAATGGGGTTTTTGAAATTAATATAATACCCACATACCTGATCCGTGATTCCTAGTGCAGACATCAGTCTCTCACAAACTAGTCTCAGATAGTTTTTAAGATTGTCTAAATTACTATAATGCCATTATTTCTGAAGAGAAAATAAATTGTTTGTATTTGAATGTTGAATACCTACAAGTACATAACCCTTTGAGAAACAGACTCGCGCCAACATTGTAAACCTTACAGAGAAGCGAACTGTCTATCGCAAGAGGAATGGAAGGCGTTCCTTTGTTTTAACACGATCGAGCTTCACAGTAAAATCAGTCTGATTTTACACAAATTCAAATACCTATGGAATATGTAGTACCTACCTTCTTGACTATGTAACTATCTATCGGTATTTAATTTTGTATAAAGGTGGAAATCTACAAGTTGAATGGTCGTATTCAGGGCTAAGGCTTCCTTTGAGCGAGGTTCGGAGGTAGATCACAAGGGTGACCGTATAGGCGTGAAAAGATCTCTCGTATACTCGTGAGGAGAAAGCCTTAGATGTTAGGCTTCTATCTGTGACAAAAGGCCAACTTGCTCATACGTCATGGTGAAGATAACATGTTCCTTGGGTTTTGAATGCGTTTTGATGGTGGTGTGAAAGTAATTAAAACTAAACTAGCCGGAATACTCAGCTAAAATTCTAAGATAATTTAGAAATTTGCATCGAGATCTCAAATATTATTATGATCAAAATAATAACCTTTTTCTACAAGTAGTTAAAAACTAAATATAACATAACAAACAAAAAAAATATAACAATGTGCAAAAAATAAAAATATTTAAAAAATGAACATCCAATGAAGATTTTAAATATATTAATTTAGGTGTAGCTAGGAAATATTTAGAACTTATGTTTTTAAATCAACCTTAGGAAATTTAAGTTATGTAGCTAAGTCACCGTGAGCTTGTTTATTTTTATCGGAAAAACCCGAGCAAATCCGAAGCACATCGACAGTGTTCCTAATGATGGATTGAATTCTATCTACTAACCTTTCTATGCGTTTAGCTGTATGAATTGTGTTCATATGTTATCCATGTAGGTTCTATTGTGGGGAAACTGGGTGTAGTACGTATTCCATGCCAGATTCACCAGCTTTTAATCAATCGATAACATATTTAAAAAGTGGAACTCAAAATATTCATTAGGCTTAAAAATAAACCCCAGGGCCTGGGCGTCGGTAGTCGATAGCCGATTCCCGGCCACCGTAGGCGCGGGCTTGCGGACGGCGAGCAATGGGCAGCTCGCCGTCCGGTAAAGACCAGGCCCGGGTCGACGGCGCGTTGTGTTCCACGCGCGCCTCAAAGAGATGTCAGCACACATTGACGGGGTCTGTTAGGGCCGATACCTACCGGGGTCGCGAGTTTGTCAACTGCAACACACAGGCAACTGAAGGAACACGGGTGGGTTAAAAAAAACGGATGTGCCCTGACAGGCGTTGCACAGAGGGTTTCCGGATCGGTTTTTTGAGAGGTAACAGTGATCCCTTCCATATGCAGATTTTGTCAACTGGGGTGGTTTTAGTGAGGTTAAATCCCACACTCCCCGGTCTTGCCTCAAAGCACGAGATCCTTCTGAAGGCTCCTCCCGAAAAAAAATACAGAGATACGTTACTTTTGGATCGTGTAACATTCTTGGTCATCGTTCTTCTGCAATAATATTGCCACCGATTGTTGATAATTAACCATATTATTACTTTGACGTCTTCTATCTCAAATAACTGTACCTATATAGTAACGGTGTGTGTACTGTTCCTTACTGTATCTATAGCTCTAAGTTTACCTAAAAATAAATAAATACTTTTTATTTTATCAAAAGCGTCTAATAATATTGATGTTATTTCTAAGCCATTAAATAATCATCATGCTACGAAAAAACTCTCAGCGAAAAATGCTACAAGTCTCCATTAATTCAAGTCGTCTAAAATCTTTATTATTCGCTACGAAAATTCCAAGTACAGTAAAAACCCATGTTTATTTCGTTAGGGAGCGAAATAACCATGTTCTGAGATAACGCGGGATTAGCCAGACACGATTAATTGTCTGTCAGAGAGCCTTGTTTACTTAGAGTTGGCTTAAACCCGCGTTTGCATTAGAGAGGGATGGGGGATTTTTGTTATATGGGTCCCATTTTGATGGTTTTTAATGGAGGAGGTTCTACTATCTTGGGCAATTATTGATCTCTGACGGGAGCATTTCTGCTTTCCCATTTGATAAACGGCGGTGAAATTACTTATGTTAATAGTACTCGTATGTGGAATTTTGTCTTGATGTAGTCATTGTACGACTAAGACACTTGGGCCTCATTACATTTGCAAAATCTCTTCTTATTGACAAATGAATCCATCCATTACTCTGAGTTTCAAATAGTCAGATAAGGCTTATCTGAGGAATAAATATTGCGGTTTGGAAGCTTTTGTATAAAATCTTTGTATCCTACTAATATTATAAATGTGAAAGTTTGTCAGGGTGGATTGATGGATGGATGTTTGTTACTCTTTCACGCAAAAACTACTGAACGGAAATGGATGAAATTTGGAACACACATAGTTTATAACCTGGATTATACTTTTTATTCCGGTTTCCCACCTCCACGCGCGCAAAGCCGCGGGCAAAAGCTAGTAGAATATAATTATGTCAAACTTCTTTATACTTCAAATAAAAGTTAACTGACTATTGGAAAATCTACCATAAATTTAAATTTAAACAGGCGAAAAAACCTTTACACATTTATTAACATCAGTTAAGCTCATCAGTAAGTTATTCATCCCGGTTCACGGCTGTAGCATTATGAAATAAATATGAGCCGCCGAGGTTTTAAAGTGTGCTCGGGATAGTTCGCGCTTCCCCGAGGAGCCCTTCTCTTTGAAGAATATATTAAAGAGTAACTGTTGCTGCGAATAATAAATGAGACTTGCATAGTTCTACAGAAAAGTGTCAAACAGTGGCGGCTAAGTGGAAAATGTGACGCCGAGGAGGAAATGAAAAATATGCTGAAGAAAATAAGCTTTGCACCACAGATCGTGGTTTATTTCAAAAAGAGAAATATCTCGAGAAAAAGAATAATAGAGAAGACTCGAAGATAAATGATGGGACGACTAGCAGTAGACTAACTTTTCTATACAAAAAATTTGTCGCTTTTCGTGACTGTTTGTGTGACCACGTTGTTCTTCTTAACTCCACAACGGATTTGAATGCGTTTTTCAACATCATTTCGAGAATTTATTTCGGAAGGTTTATGTGTATAATAAACTAATATTGAACTTACATAAGATAAAGAAATCTCGATGTTTGGTCAAGTCCTAAGAACAGTGTGGAGCAGGGGCGGGTTGCGAGTATACACTAAAATGGAATAGCATGTCTCAAGCCTGAAAAAAAAATTATCGAATTTCCATACAAATATCCATCCCTATTGAACCCCGTGAGGGGTTAAATTTTCAAAAAACCCTCCTCACTGCTCGCTGTCGATATGATAATGGAACTCTTGTGCAAAAGGAGAAATCCCAAAAAAAACTCAGAGTCAATTAAAAAAATATATAGGTAGGATAATATACGTATAGTGTAGTAGTATATACGTGGTGGGTATTAGATTTGAAATGAGTTTCTCACAAAATAATCACAATAAGCCTCACAGCGTGCACAAAGTGGCAAATAACAACTTCGTAGGCAATATAACACATTAGCTAAAACTACGAATTTAGACATCTGCGAGTCTGTCTAAATATAAGAACTGTTTGATAGATTTATTTAAATTTAAATATCTGTTAATCTTAAAATCTTATATTTTCTTTTATATAATGGCGTCAAAAAAAAAATTTTTTTTTTACTACTATTAATATTTTAGCTTTTTTAGCTTAGTTGTTAACTATATTATTATAATTTTTTTTGGGTGGGGAATCATCAAATACCACGGTAGCTCTTTCGAAAAATCCGCGACCCCGGCAAGCATCGGCCCTATCGGACCCCGTCAATTATGCTGACATCTCTTTGAGGCGCGCGTGGAACACAACGTGCCGTCGACCCGGGCCTGGTCCTTACCGGACGGCGAGTTGCCCATTGCTCGCCGTCCGCAAGCCCGCGCCTACGGTGGCCGGGAGTCGGCTATCGACTCCCAACGCCCAGGGTGTCTCCTCCTGCGGCGATTAGGGGCGTGAGGGCGCAATGATTGCCTCTCCCTCACGCGCTCCGCCTCCTCTTTCGCGAGCATTACTGCTTCGCAGAAGGAGGTGACTGCTTCCCATTCCCTCTCGCTCCGTACCATGGCCTGAACCAGGGCCAGAAGCGAGAGATCGCCGCCACGAGGACACGGCGGTGCTCAGCCGGGCAGACCTCCACCGTATGCTCCACCGTGTCCTCCGGTCGATCCACACAATGACAACACCCGGGTGTTTCCTCCCATCTTATCCGAAACAGGAACCTCCCGATGCAGCCATGTCCGGTGAGGACCTGCGTCAGGTGGAAGGCGAGGACGCCGTGGTGCGTCTCAAGCCACTCCTCAAAGAGGGGACTTACCGCCGCAAATGTCTCGTGCCTAGCGCTGGGTTGCGACAGTCGCACTCTTCATGCCGCCATGAGATCCCGCCGGAGCTCTGTCCGCTGTGCCGCGATTTCTCGCGGCAGCGGAGTAACGCCCCGGCGTTTCGCCTCCTCGCGCCACTCCCGAATGTGCGCGAGGACTATTGTGCATGCTGTGGTCTCCTATAAGTGAAAGAGTACACCTACTTAATACCAGATGTTGATTTATGTGTAATGTATTGTGTATGACGGAGAAGGTATGTCTCTCTCGTTATCATCAGCCATATTTTAACTACTGTGGGCGTACTATGGAAAGTGTTGGTTATTGCGCAATAGAAAAACCGTTTGCAGTTCAAATCAAATTATAATTTACGAACAATTTAATCACACTAGCGAATCACACATTGTAGGTACAGGACACAACTATACAGAACGCGCGACAGTTTCTAAACGTGTTCACTGCTTAACCGCCAACAACAAAGTCTGATTTTACTCTGGTCAAGGGTTATGTTATAGACTCTGTCGAGCGCCACCTGGTGGTGCTGGTGTCCTGATTAGTCAAAGTGAATCGATTGATTTAACGTATATCCGACATGTCTAACTTTTGTTGGAGATCCTTAATAAATAAATAAACATTGCAAGAGTCGGATAACAAGTTTCCTGTAGTAAAAAAGAGATAGGTAGTGCACCATGCGGTTATGCTGCATATATTCCACCATCCAAATAACGTAACGAAAGTCAGCTAAGCACTGAGAGTGCTAATAAGTCCCAACTATTGACAATGGTCCGAACAAAACAGCGACGAAATGAGTGAGTTTACTATCGCAGCAGCCCTCATTGATGCATTACCCAGACAGGGTGCAACATGAATAAAAAAAATGCACTAACCTGCTTGCAGACTATGGAGATGAACATAATATGAACCGGCAGCGGGTAGCGTTTATAAGATTAGAGGCTAATCATGTTATTTATATTACTCTTTGGGCTAATCGCCATGATCTCAGAGATTGATTGATATTATTTAACAGCGATGTATTTTTTGTAATCAATATCTACCTAAGCTTTTTTATATGTGTTATTTTCTGTATACTATATACTTTTATTTTTTTATGTACATAGTAAAAGAAACGTATTAGTACATAGTACAAGACGGCACGGTTGGTGACTGCTACGCTGCGTGTCGCGGGTTCGATTCCCGCACGGAACAAATACTTGTATGACCTACAAGTAGTTGTTCCGGGTTGTCAAGTAGTTGTTTGTGTATGCTAGTTAAATGTTTGTAAACGCACCCATAATACAGGAGAAATTCCTAGTGTGGAGCAACGATAAAAAAAAACATTATTATTAAAAATAAAGAAATGTCATAGCCAATCATGGGGCTGATTTTTAAATAAGGTAATTTCATATTTGCTATCTACGATTTACCCCACATAAGTATTTTTTAATCGACTCTGGGTTTCTAGACCATACATTTTTGGGCATTCTTCTTTAAGGGCTTGTAATAGTTCAGCTGAAATTCATATTTCACCCCCACTTCCCCGCGCCTTGTATCTTTCTATCCCGCTCGCACTGTCAAACTGATTCGTTTAGGGTGAACTGAACTATTGTTGGAAGGATGCCAGAAATAAAATGATTAAACTTATCATTAATTTATTACATTAGTATAAAAATTGCTTTCACATTCTATGTAAAAAAATTATAGCCTTTTAAATGGGCAGGTAAATAATAAGTGTAACAAAAAAAAAACATTGGAGGCCTTCATCTTTTGTATAGAAACAACGACAAAATTAAATGGCGATGGATGGATGGATGGGATGGATTTGTGGCCAGTGCCGACGTCTATACCGCCACAAACGAACTACGCAAGACATGTGACTGACGTCAAAATCCTACATCACGGAAGCAGAGTTTACTGCAAAATCTGCAATATACCGGATTAATTTTCAATGACCAACCAAAGAAAATTGCTCTGCCACCATACCTTGTCATCCTAAAACAGCGACAGCCAAATAAAATTACTTGTCTTTTTGATGATTTTTTTGCCAAAACTAGGCCAGCCCTCTGGTCACGTGAAGAGTCGACCAACCGCTTGGCGATTTCTCAAAAAACTAAGTGGGCACTCGGACCGCATGGCCCTAGGTTTTAGCCCAATATTCGTACGGCTCGAACATATAAGTCCTTATAAGATTGGGTATTTGCGCCGTTTGAGGTTTTACGCACCTGCAGTAGCCACTCCAGCACAGCCCGTCGTGCTAGGAAGATGTGATGGCGCAAGGGAGTCAACACAACATGTTAATGAAATGAAAAATAATTTTATTTTTTATTTTTAATAATAATTTAAAATACAATTTTTAAATTATTATTGGACTATGATGCCACGGAGCAGCTACTGATTGTTCCCTCATAATGTTTAATAATCTCGTGTTTTTGACGGTAACAAACCCTACACACTCACAATCACACAATCATTCTACCTCTCCTTACACTTCACACTCTACATGCACATTAAACATACATTACACTATACCTATTTTTTTTTTAATTAATTTTTTTTCTGTTTAGTTAATTTAAACATGTCTGTTTTTATTTTCCCTTCATCAATATTTAATTTGTCTATAGTTTTAAAATTTACCACTGCAATGTTAATTATATTTCATTCGAGGTGATAGCCTGGTGATCCGTCACACAGGGTATCCTGGTATGGACGCCAGTCTCTCATAAAGGATTATATTATGTGTATTGTTGTCGAAACGCTTGTTTCTATGTTTATAAATATGTGTGCATTTATGTGTGTCTTTATTTTCTCTCTTCACAAAGAGAGAAAATAAAGATATATTATTATTATATTTTTATGTAAGTAACATATCTCGAGATAATGGAGTCCCAGACCTTTGGAAGGGTACGAGGGACCGAGGCCAACTCGCAGAGGCCCCTTAGAAAATTTTAAATGGAATAGGGCACCTACCAACGATTATCCCCGTATGAACTGTGCAAGTACAACCAAGGGCAAACCCCGGTTGGTGTCGAACTATTGCAGGATATGGAAACAAAGATATTGGACTATTGATTTGGGTAGCTTAAGTGGACTGGTTTTCTAGGACTATAGAAAGACTATGGCCCCTGCCTGATCAATATTTTATATAAAATACAAAGATAAAATGGCAGGGCGTGACTTGCACACTCAATAATGGGTCCTCGAAAACGGTCGCTAGCACATAGTGTCGTAGCGACAAGGGGGTAACATGTCCTTAGGTGCTTATGAGGAGTGGGAGGTATCCCACGGTTATCAGGACAATCCCAGAAGTACGGTCAAGTTTCCTACCAGCATCTTACTGGAATACCTCCTTCCTCCGAGCACGTTTACTCTTGCGAATCTCCACTCTAGGCCAATAAAGGCAAGAAAGACGTGGGAGCTCTTTTCCTCGTCTTTGTTCACTCCAGCCGGCCAATAAAGGCAAACCAAAGATGACGAACAAGACTATTATAATTTTTTATTATGTCGTTTATTTATTTACATACTTATTTATATACATTTATAAATATTTCTATAAAAACATTTAAAAATATAAAAGATAGTTGTCCGCCGGTATTGGGAGCAAGCTCCAAGCTACCGGTGGTTAGGGCTCCAGAGCCAAGAACCTCCTCACGATGCGAGCCGTATCGAGGAGTAACATATAACATAACATAACATCACGCCTGTATTCCCCGAAGGGTTAGGCAGAGGTGTACACCACCATATAGTACACCCACATTTCGCCAGTTATGTTGAAGTGCCATGTAATAGGGGGCGAGCTTATTGCCATCAAACGGGCACAAATCCAGACTCCGGGCTGCTACCGAGAAATTCCAGATGGAAAAACACAATAACACTTTGCTCGACCTGGGAATCGAACCCAGAACCTCATGCTCAGCAGTAGCGCTTGCGACCACTAGACCAACGAGGCAGTACTGCCTTCTGAATCAGGCCCTTGACCCAACCACCTAACGAGAGCCTCGAGAGATGTTGATCGAGGCTTTCGGCCATCAGGCCATTGGCTGATACGACAATTGGCACAATGACAGCTGAGCCTAAATTCCACATGTCAACAACCTCGAGTGCTAAGTCGAGATAAGTATTTAATTTGTTTCTCTTTCTCAGCTTTCACGAAGTTCTCGTCATGCGGAATGGTAATATCGATCTATCACCACTATATCAGGCTTATTGGCGACAATAGTCCTGTCAGTAATGATAGACCAATCCCAGTACAACGTAATATGGTATTTTTTTTTCATTTCAAAGCAAGTTGCTAGTGAATAATCCTGGCTACTTGATTATGCATGTGCAAGTACTCGCCGTTAGCCAGACGAGAACAACCAGAGATAATATGTCTGATGGACTCACCCGGACGATGGCATGCCCGACACACGTCAACCGTCCCGTCTTTCATAATATGTCTCCAGTAGTTATTCGTTATAATAACTTCGTCCATAATTGCACAGACAAAACCTTCAGTTTCCCCGAAAAGGTCACCAAAACGTAACCAGGATTCGGACGCTAAGAAATCTACACCGTGCTCATGAATGGCCCGATAGAAGCGTCCGTGTAGCTCCTTGCTTTGCCATACCTCCTTGCTGTCATCGGTAGTAAGTACCACAGGTTTGCGCCAGTTCTCTTTAGCCATGGAGAGCGGGGTGAGTTCCTTGTCCACTGCTACCATATTACGGTGCATACCCACTTCGGCTTTTAAAAATATTCTCTGAGACTGCACACTTCGTAGTTGTGGAGGATCTTTGCATTTAAGAAGCTTCAACCCCCGCACTTCCACGGTATGTACAGTCTCATCACCGATGATCGTGGGTGATGCATCCGGTTTGCGGCCAGCAGTGTAGGGACCCTCCTATCCAGGGCATCGAGTTCGGTCTGAGTACATTTGAGTATCCTGGAAGAGTACATCAAAACTGGCATGACCCAACCGTTGAAGGCGCGCACCGTGTTTCCGCCTGAAAGAAGACTGATTAATACCTTCTTCAGTCGACCAAAGAACCGCTCCTTCAACGATTGCATCATGTCAGCAACGTTGATGCCTAACGGTTTCGACATACCCAAATACTTACAACTTTTGGATGAAGACAGGGATCTAAGGTGTATGGAATCCGAAAGTTGAATTCCCTCGGGTTCCATAATCTCACCTCGCTTTACATGCATGACTGCACATTTGTCCACACCAAATTTCATCCTGATGGCGCTACTGAAAGTTTCAGTTACCTTCAGTAGCTCCGTCAGTTGAAATTTGTTTGGGGCAAAGAGTTTTAAGTCATCCATGTAGAGGAGAGGAGATATGATCTGACCACCTCTCCTCAACCGACAGCCTAGACCTGAATCCTCCAGTAGTGTACTTAGAGGATTCAGGGCTAAGCAGAACCAAAGTGGACTCAAACTGTCGCCCTGGAATATTCCCCGTTTAATGCATACAAGCTCATCATTCCCCTGGATCTGTCGACACCCTGGATAGTGAAGAACCGTTCTCCAATGCCCCATACATGACCTAAGAAAGATACGTAGAGTTGTATCTATCTTGTACTACTCCAGCATTCTCATGAGCCATGTATGTGGCACCTGTATGCACTGTGCGAGTGCACCCAAGGACAACCCCCGGTTGGTGTCGGACTATTGCTGGATATAGAAACAAAGATATTGGACTATTTGATATTGATATTGGATTGATTTGGGTAGCTTAAGTGTACTGGTTATCTAGGACTATGGAAAGACTATGGCCCCTGCCTGACCAATGTTTTATATAAAATACAAAGATAAAATGGCAGGGCGTGACTTGCACACTCAATAATCCCCGAAAAAACGGTCGCTAGCACATAGTGTCGTACCGACAAGGGGGCAGTATGTCCTGAGGTGCTTATTAGGAGTGGAGAGGTATCCCACGGCTATCAGGACATTCCCAGAAGTACGGCTAAGATCCCTAGCAGCATCTAACTGGAATACTTCCTTCCTCCGAGCACGTTTGCTCTTGCGAATCTCCACTCAAGCCGGCTAATAAAGGCAAAAAAGAGGTGGGAGCTCTGTTCCTCATCATTGTTCACTCCAGCCGGCTAATAAAGGCAAGCCAGAGGTGGGAAACAAGAGTTCTCCCGGGAGATAGGGTACGTGGGGTCGCTACTACCCAACAGCTCGCCACATGCTGCCCTTTTAAATTCAATTGTATTTTAGGCTGATCTATACAGATTTAAAGATATTAAATATACGGGATTTGCCCTCCAGGCGCCGCGGACCACGACTTTACATGCTTTTGGAGGCATGGGGGTATTACAACAACTTCCAGTTCTAATCTCTGGCTGTTTTGTAACATTCATTAAGGTCAAAGTTATGTTTACTATAAATTTGTTAAAAATATTATCCTCAAACCTTTCTCCAAACCGTTCTCTAAAAAATAAAATTATTAAAGTATCTAAGTACACCAAAAAGTTTTTTTCTTAATATGTTGGAGACACCGTAAGATTTTGGTAACTCTCGAAAACAGGTACATTAACCTACCTAAATTTTTGACATTGACACGAAATTATGATATTGAACCCTTTTAAATGTTTTTATAAATGAAAACTGCAACATTTGGAAAAAATTCAAATACGGGTGGCTTATTTTTACACGTAAATTTCATTTTACTTTAATACATAATTTCTTCAGAACATAAAAGGTTGTCAATCGGGTATTTTGAGTGCAAGCGAAGTGACACAGGTTCCCCGTTTGATAGCCGAAGCGGTACTGACCATAAATAATACAGGAAGTACTGACAAGTACTGAATCGCGGTCCTGTCGGGGGCCGGGCGGCAGGGCGGTCCAAGTTTTGAGTGGTTATAAAACTTGATATTTGCCATCTCATCTTTTTACGATTAATATAACGTTGAAAAAATAAAAAAGAACAGATGGTATCTGCTTTAGGGATAGTTCGATTAGCCTGCAAAGTTTCATGACCTAATTTGAACATTTTCATTGAATATTATCCATTTATTGTACGGTTCAGAGGTAACTTTGAGATTTCTTTGTATCGAGAAAATTGTATGCAGTCGTGTATTCGAAACAGACAGTACTTAGTAGAAGTCCTTATCTGTACTGCATATTAATTTGAAAGTGAATACTACAGTACTGTTGAAACTACAGCCATTCATGTTAAGACAATTTTCGCAATCTGAGGTAGTACAAGCCCTTAATGCTTGTAGACCCAGGCGGTCTTGACTGTGGATTGTCTGCCACTGAATTTAAGATTTTATTAACTAAATAAATCTAATATATAAAAATCTCGTGCCACAGTGTTTGTTATCGAAATCCTCCGAAACGGCTTGACCAATTTTTATGTTTTTTTTTTCAGTATAAAAAAATAATAATCTTTATTACACAAGAAAGTGGATACAAAATAGTGTGAAGCCCCTGACTCCTGTGCTAGGTGATATACTTGTGTTACAAGAGCCAGTGCCCTCTCCCAATAGGAGATATTATAGAATCTTATGCAAAAAGATTAACAAAAATAATAAGGATATGGTAACAAAAAAGTTAAATAAACTAAACTAAAAACGGTTAAAACAAGCCTGTATTGAGTTTGCGAGTGTTTGTGTGTATGTGTCTCCGTGTGAGCGTAAGTGTGAGTGTATGCGTGTGTGTGTAAGGGTGTGTGTGTAAGGGTGTGTGTGTAAGGGTGTGTGCGTGTGAGTTTAGTGTATATGTATGTGTGTGTGTCAATGATTGATCAGGAGGGGTTTTAATGTTACGAAATAGATATCATGATTTTCTCTGTTTCGTCATAGTTCAGCGACAGTAGCCATGGCTTAAGAGTCTACTTGACTTTAAAGTCTATATAGGGTTAGTTTATAAATTATTATTTTTTTGTTTATTTTATTATACATTACTGCACTTTGGGCACGATAGTGTCTTCGCGCAAGTGCAGTACGACATTGGTCAGACTCACAGATAGGAAAGCCATCCCGCCGATTACATAGCTTGCTATCTAGTGGCATCGTGGAATGTCGGCGTAAAATAGAGTGAAGAACGTATAGTACAGATAGTACTTGGGCTTCTGAGTACAACTGAGCTGTGGGGTAGTCCCTTTTGCGGATATAAATAACTTCTTAGTACAACTGAGCTGTGGGGTAGTCCCTTTTGCGGATATAAATAACTTCTGAGTACAACTGAGCTGTGGGGTAGTCCCTTTTGCGGATATAAATAACTTCTGAGTACAACTGAGCTGTGGGGTAGTCCCTTTTGCGGATATAAATAACTTCTGAGTACAACTGAGCTGTGGGGTAGTCCCTTTTGCGGATATAAATAACTTCTGAGTACAACTGAGCTGTGCGGTAGTCCCTTTTGCGGATATAAATAACTTTGAGAACAGCCGCTGTGCTCGTTCCACCCTAAGCATCACTGTTTTGAAGGTGCCGCCCCATACCGGGATGCAGTAAGTAATTATCGACTCGCATAGAGAACGGTATACCAGTGATGCTGTTTCAATGTCGGCCGCATGTCTGAGCTCTTTAAATAAATAAATTAGTTTACGAAGCTGGGAGCATAGAGTATCAGTATGGGTGCGCCAATCCAGTCTCTCGTCTATATAAACGCCTAGATATTTGATACTTGGGACCGTGTCAAGGCACTTGCAATTGCAAGGAGAGGAGTCGTGACAAATATGTGCTATTATTTTATCCGAGTTCATTGACGGTTTAGGTGAATTTGGAGGTTTAAACTGAATTACTTTGGTCTTTAATATATTGAGTGTCAGAAGATTAGTGGAAAGCCAGTCCAAAATTGTTCGCAAGGTAAGTTCAGTGGTTTGTTTAGACCTGTCCCAGGTCACGTCGGATATCAAAAGTGCTGTGTCGTCGGCGTAGGTAAAAATGTCACAATGGGAAAGGGAGAGTTGACAGAGGTCATTTACGTATATTTAAAAGAGCGTGGGGCCCAAGATACTGCCTTGAGGTATACCGTAGTTGATGAGTTCTTCGTCACTAAGAACAGAATCAATTTTAACACATTGGCTACGCCCTCTGAAATAATCTTTGTAAATATCTAGAGCCACACCACGTACTCCCGTGTGCTCCATTTTGGCCACCAGTCTGGCAATAGACACCGTATCAAAGGCCTTAGTCAGGTCCAAGAAGATACCATAGCATTTAAAGCGACTATCCAATCTTACAATCAGGGTTTTTGTGCAATCAGAGACAGCATCCACTGTGGAAATTCCTGACCGAAATTCGTATTGATTTTGAGCAATTAATTTATTTTTACAAATAAATTTTGTCAGATTTGTGTTATATGTATATTTGGTAGATCTGAGAATAGGTCGCAAAATTTCATACCGCTGCGGGCGAAACCTTGGGGTGCAGTAGTATACATACATTATACAGTCTCACAATATATTTTTTATTATTTAGCTCTAAATTAAATAAAATAATATAATAAAATATTTAGTCCTAAAACCCCAAAATTATTTAATAGCCTATAATATCCCAGAACACAATTCATGACAGTATGTGAACTGCTTTGATAATATTATTTAATTACCTTTTTATCGGTCATAAACGTTCGCTAACGGCGGCTAGCGAGCGCTAATGGTGTTTAAATCAATTTGTAACACATTAGGAGTTATACAGGCCGTTCCATATACACGGCTTTTTATACAGGCTGTTTATTAATGGACGTTCAATATAGTGCAGCTGTGGTTTGAGTACGTATTAACACAGTATAAAAGATGTATAGACTGTGGTATTAATCTATTAACGAAGTAGGTATACAAACATATTATTGAATTTAATGGTTTTATGATTATCTGATTCTGCATAATCAGTCTTTAATGTTACCACTGCTGGGACACAGGCCTCCACTCTGTGACTGGGAGTGGGCACCAGCACGCGGGCCCAGTGCGGGTTAGTGGTATTGTAAATCAGTGTATTATGCAACATTTTTTTTCTTTCCGTGTCATATGTGGTGAATGTTTATTTAATTATTAGACTACACGTGTTACAAGATTACAGGTTGTGTGTGAACACCTGTTTAAATCTTACACACTCATGTTATCTAACTCTTTCTAAGTCAATCTGATTGTTGACCCCTCATTATGATTATTAGCAGATGGAAAAGTTACCTTTTTCTTGACAAAAATACTAAATTGCCTTTTACCGTACCCATGGGTCCAACACGGACAAGGAAGTAATGGCCCATTTTTCGTCAAAAACGCACCCAGGAGACATATTATAACAGCATCACAAAACACCAACTCCATGTTTTCTTTCTGTCTCCACATTACACCAGGCAAGCAGATAAGTGTAAAGTTAATGTAAACATGTAAACATTACGGAGCCCCGATAACAACCGATCATAGCCAGAGTTTGCCGAGCGGAGCCGAGGGACGCGTTCTAACATTATGTTGTGATGAAGAGCATAAGATTGGGGAGGTGACGGAGTGAGATAATATTAAGTAGGGACTTTAAGTACTTATAGGGGGTCGCACTGGAAAAAAAATTGTTTTTCACATGGGAGGGGTTTTTTTTTAGTACGTAGGCAATGATAGGGAAAATAATAGAAGCAAAATGCTTACTTATTATGCACTAGCTTTTTCCCCCGGCTTCGCCTGCATGTATATGGGAAAATATCCCACGGGAACATACTTCCCGGATTAAAAGTACCCTATGTGTTAATCATGGCTATCCGGCTACACTTTTTATTTTTATTTCGATTATATCCTAGATAAGAATGCTTGGAAACATGCTGGTCCTGCTCCATAGGACAATCTAGAGTCTAGACAAAATCAAACTGGTTGCTAATTTAATTGTATAATTTATAATTTTTATGACATTGTGTTTTACATTATGTAACTACTTTAGCTCACACACTAAATTATTACTTATGAAATTTTGGAAAAATCATTTACTTTTCATTATTTGTAAATATGTGAGCACCATGTATCTATCTCATAATTAATTTACCTGTCATGCGTTATATTTAATTATTTTTACCTATTGTGGTATAGTAATTTTAATCTAGGTGCCTCGTCTTCACATATAATTATTATGTATACATAATATTGTAAAACATTTTTAAAAGAGTAACGGTGGAGTTTCTTCCCCATTCTTCTCCATACGAAACTACCTTTTGGAAGGGGCAACTAGAATCCATTCTATTTTTTTTCTAAATTTTGACGTTCAAAAGTGCCTTCTATGTGCCTATTTGAAATAAACGATTTGACTTTGACTTTGACCGAGTGCCCAATTTCATTTTCGGCATCAGTTACTTTTTCAAAAATATTCAACATAGGTACAGTTTTGACTTTGTTACTATTTTATTTTATTATTATGTTTAGATTCACACACAAATACATTACACGTGTTACTTCCTACTTTCGCATTACAAAATAATGTATTTTTGAACTATCGCACTTATACTGACTTACCAACTAATAATAATATGATTAAATCAATACCAGGGTTCATTAAAAAAAAAACAATATAAATTTGGATGTGTCATGCTTTTTCAATTACAGCATGAAGCACTTTTTCCATCACACGCAAATTCCGCCAAAGCGCGTGTTTCCAGCGCTTTATCTCTCTCCAACATCTTTAGAATCATTTACTTCCAATTATTTTCTGCGCGCCTAGTAGCTAAAGATTTACTCTTGATATTTTTATATAGTTTACGAAGCCTGTTATAAATCAAAGATATGCCTAAGTATAGATGGTAGATTAGAAATATTGCTGAACACCACAATGTTACGCTTGGATAGATATAAGAAAAACTTTTCGTATACTTATTTTCCGATAAGTAAACCAATATGGTACAGAGACTGAGGAGAAATACTTAATTATATTTCGGTTATTCCGACGGGTTATATATCTCAACCGAAACAAAAAATTGTTTTACAGCTACATTTTTGCTACTTCCAGCCAGAGCTATTTCGAGACTTTTGGTTTAAAGACAAACTTACAAATATTGAAAACTGTGAAACACATTTTCTTTTACAGGACTCTTCTTACAAGTCATGCAGTTTCCAGCTCCCGTAAAAATAAAAATTACCTTGGTAATACTACCCAAAAAACAGCTCATGAAATTAAAAATTCAAGTTACAATTTTCCAAAACACGTATGTTGCTCAATGTAATTCACTTGCACACCGCATTAGTTCGGACAATTGTTCTGTTGCTCGCCACGTCGCGCCCGGTACGAACAGCCACACGACAAACTTCCATTAGCCATTGTGACATAACTCGCTTTACAGTCAAACTCGCCGCTTGCTGTGCCGGAACCAGCGAGATTGAAATCGTGTCGGTAATGAGATTACATTATGGCTGAAAGTAACTGTAAAATCGTCAAATGTGCAGGAACTAACTGGTACATTTTTGCTTTGCTATGCCTGCAGCATAGTATAACAGTAGGGTTTAACGCCTACACTATCAAGTACGACTATCCATCTAATGATAGATCGAGAATGTCTGAAAAATCAGTTAACTGTTATCGCAAAAAGACTACATTGTTACTTTACTTAAACTACAACAAGGTGCATGTATGTACTGCCATTATCGTCAGACATAGGTTACTCCATGGTATAATAATATACTTCGCCAGATATAGCCTTCCGGTCACGGGGGTGACATAAGCCTATGTCATCACCGCTGTGTTACCAATAGTGTGTAATAATAACTCCCTAATCGCCTTTATTACCTGTGCGTATCCGATAAAACAATGAGGTTTTAACCAACAATTACGTTGGTATATATTTAAATTGAATTGTTTCGTTTGATTAGAAAAATTTAACGACAATTTTAATGGTTTATATATATTTTATTAACAGAATGGTGACTGAAAATGTTTCCATAATTCGTGTTTTGTTGCAATAAAGTGGCAACTGGATAGTGACGTAAGCATGTGTTACTCCCGGAATGCCAGACCTTGTTTTTTTAGACCATGGGTTAATCCAATCACACGCTATTTATCTAGATACTGCCACCAGCTTTATACCTTGCGAAGATCGATGCTCCACAGAACCAGACGGCGTCTTACGCTTAAACAAAACGTAAATATTTTCTATTGCTTACTGTTGGTACACTTCTGCCTAACCCTTCGCGGAATGCAAGCGTGATGTTATGATGTTACGTGTTTTGTTTAAGCAGAGGAAATAATTGTAAGATACAAAAGTTCGTGTACAACAAACAACGGCCAGAAATTCAAAACTTCTAATCTCTAAAGCACGTCTCTCGTCTTCTTCTTAATTTCTACGAAACATTCATTTAAATTGTTCTACCAGAATCGCGTCGCACCGTCGCTTCGCGCCTGTCTGCGGGAGCCTTTAATACCGTCAAATATTTCACCAGCTGCCCTTAAAATATGACGGCACCTACTTAGCTGTATCTCAAGCAATAACACCGAGTCGTCGCTAACGCCAGTGGACAAAGGGGCTCAGCAGAGAACTTGCGACTGTTAATCCGCTGGAGAAAGGACGGCTCTTTATTTTCTCTTAACTCTACTAATGTCCAGACGATAAGATAGATCTTGCCGCCTTTTATATCGCAGCGAATAAACTTTTATTTTGTTTTAGTACACGTGCAGGTAATTTCTTTACAAAGGAAGAAAGTTAAGAGAGAGAGAGAGATTTCTTTAGAAATGAGCGTCGCCTTTGTACGTATTTTTCTGTTCGTTTCTTCTTGTCTGTTTATATGTGTGAACATAAACTGCTATTTTATTATTTATTTTTTAAGTGTCTTTAAATGAAGTTATTTATATCCATTTTGGAATGACCTGCACCTTAATTGCGATATGCAGTTTCAATCATAATCCGAAGGATTTGAAAGATATTTATAATCCATTGCTTAATAGGTTTAATGAATTCGTCTGCTCAACAACGTAACGCAATGAACGGGACTGAACTGTCAAAATGAAAGAAAATGCTTTTTATGTGGCTTACGCGATTACCCCGCTGTTTTTTTTAAGACTATCATTAATGATGGCAACGACCGCCTGTCGACATCAGCAATACCAGAGGCATAGCAGACACGTTACCAACCCAGACACAAAGCTAAAATATTTCATGAGCCTGTAACACCCGACACCTTTCAAACCGGAACATAGCAACATTGCTTGGTCGCAGAAACTGGTATGTTGGTGGCACTTCCCCGGACTAGTTTCTTCACAAAGAAACTACTAACAAAAAATCTAAAATCTCCCTTCTCCTTGATACATAACGGTGTAACAGACGCCCTGAGAACATCGCGATCCGTCGGTCGTCAACTTAAATCGAGTTCTAGCTCTTCGCTCGCTTCGCTTTGACGCACCTTCGCGCTGAGAGCTGAGCAACTTTGTCATTATGACGTCAGCTCACTGATTAGCGGTGACGTCGGGTAATGTGCTAATTGCTTTTGTACAACAATGTTGGAAATATGGCAGAGAATTTATAATTAAGCGCGTAGTGCCTGGCATTTTCCGACAATCCTTTTGATATTTCTGTCTTTTAATTTCTCGCAACTGCTGTCATTGGGGCACGAATGCGTCTAATTATAAGGTGTAAAAAGAGCCATCACATAGCCGTTATTTACCTACACATTCTGTACATCAAACTAAATAATATTGAGCAAAAATGTTTGTTGGGTTTAGTTGCCAAATTGAACACACGCATAACATTGTGCTTTTAGGCGCAGACAACGGTAGAGGAGTTCGGGTTACCCATTTAAAATTATGTTACAACATTTAAAACTTTTTTTCAAGAAAACATTCTTGAAAAAAAGTAAAACAATGTTGGTACTTTGACCTTCAATATCTCCGTAATCAGAAAGGTTCCAGGTGTGGTCCAGTACAAAAAAAAAACACAATGACGTCCCTGACTCTCGACTTTGTTAAGCATCTTTTTATATCCGTTATATACGAGTATGTATGTAAACAACAGTCACCAATCCTCAAACAGAGCTGTAACAAGTACAGCTGAATTAATTTAGTCACAAATTGTCACATTTAATTATCATCTTTTATAGGGTATTACTATTCATACCTAATTGTTATTGCTGGCGTACTAGAGCAGTAACAATACGTAGGTCATTTCATCACGTTTAACCTTCAGACTTGTAGTTATTATGATATTAACGTGTAAAACCGGTAGCCCTATACTGGTCATGTCATTGTTCATTATTATGGTATCGTCACTCAATTGCCTCTGTCGGTCCAGAGGGAAATCATGCGGTAATTAACTATATTTTGGGACTTTATTCACCGCATATATTATTATATTTTGGGACTTTATTCACCGCATATATTATTATATTTTCAGGGAAACCAAGGGTATTTGGGAAACATTGAGCATTATGTTCATTGGGCGTACCACCACCTCATAAAGTACTATTGTTTTAATCTTACTTCAGTGTGGGATAGACTGACTTATAGGGCTAATTTCACCAACCAAATAAACCGCGATTAACTGAACATAAACGGCGTTTTAGTTTTAATCTAAATGAATGTTTGGTTTCGAATTTCAACAACAACATTTAAACTAGTTTAGTGCTAATCGCAGTTACTGTAGTAAACGCATTTTTTTTACCTTTTAACGATCTAAAACGCGATTATGTGCTTGACATACCGTACCGCGCGCTTGCTCCATATTGTGTTGAAGAAGTGACGCTGTTGTGATATTATTACCTGTTTAGAATCGCATAATTACGAATATTTTGAGATACATAATCAAATTAAATATTTTTTTATTTCAGGTATACACCCATATTGAAATTAAAATTATATAATTAAATTAATAATGAGAAGAGTTTACTCATTGACCTTTGTAGAAGATGTTGAATTTGTGGTTCGACGACCAAGGTGGATTCGCGAAAAAGAGAGCACTTCGACGCTTTAGATGATCATAACTGATAGTTACAAAACTGATAGTTCTCTGTGTATAGGAAGCTATTGAAGATAAACTAGAACTCTGTTTTCTTTGACTCTATTGTGTTATAATGTTTTTCGACCAACTCTACCAATAGCACCTTTTCACTCTATTGAAAGCTGGGTCGCTTTTTCTTTCAGACATGCTGATAACACGAGTTTATAAAAGAAAAATCAACAAATTAAAATGTGCACTACTAACCTGAGAACAATATCCACGCAAAACGAACAATACTAATAATAACCTCACTCACTTTATGGCTTTACCAAGTTGACAATTGACTTGACAACCGAAGGAATATGTTTTTTACATGTGTCTTTACACAAATATTGCAATAGTTTTGTCAAGTTTCGGTGCAAGGGCCATTCTAACATGCTGTAACTCGGTTTACGTAAACGCGATTAACGATCGTGGCGTTATGCTCTGTGAAATGCAATCGATGTTAAACGAGATCAAATCTTGATATTAATCGCAATTAGTGTAAACGCAGTTTTACTAAACATAGTTTTCGAGACGATCGGTGTAATTAGCCCTTATACAGTTTTCAAGTACCTTGTTCAGTTTTCAAGTTACGGGTTTTTAGACGTTTCTTAATATTTCCCTTTCCGGGTTAGAAGACATTTCTAAATAACAAAAAATACTGTGTTTCGTTCCTCTTTCAATAAATCTGCGACCACCTAATCGATTCTCAAGTCACACTGCCACAAGCTAAGATTTGTTTTAGGTAGAAGTTTAAAGACTGATTAGACTTAGTCCCATAGTGCGCGACGCTACTCAAAAGTAACCAGTTACAAACTCAAATCACCGATGAGTAGTCAGAATATCACAGCACTAGTATTTCAATGGCGGTGGCGGTCAGTACACAACGCGATTTACTTATACGTTACTAACCAGTTTGTGGTTGGTTGCGCTGTGTACGATGGGCCTTAGGTTCGTATGTTTGCCAATAATAAAATACATAACCAACGTATACAGGGTGGTAGGGACATCGACGCGCAAACTGTGACCAGGAATTCATCAAATGATTGTAGACCCCAAAAACAAAATCTATGGCCTACGCGGTCAAAATGTATACAACAGCGTTTTTTTTTTCTTCTTAAATAACCTACGAAAAAATTTTACGCAGATGGGTTCAGAATCATGTACTGTATCCATGGTAACAGGTTGCACGTCGATGCCCTGCCAGCCTGGATATCCTGCATTACGAGTGCCACAATAGATACTTCATATTTCTAGAAAAGCGTTAAAACTTTCTTCGAAGACGTGAAAGAAGTTCCACCGCTCCTGTTTGCCTGTAGTTTGTAGCCCGTAGTCTGTAACAAAGCATAACTAGGTAAGTATATGCATGAACACATGAACTGTACATGTCTTATTGTATCGCGCTGTCGTGAGAACCAAGTATACAGAATTCAAGAATAAGGCTGGGATCAGACGTGGCGTAAAAAAAGCACTTAACATCTTTTTCTTCCATTCTCCTCCAGCCGTCACTCTATCATTCTCTCCTTTTTCTTTCATATCACTCTTCATTTAATCCATCCGTCTTTTCTTTGGTCTTCGTCTCCCTCTCCATCTATCAACATTTATATGCATCACTCTTTTAGTTCCGTTTCCTCCCTCCTCATCACATGGCCACACCAAGCCAAACGATTTCCTTTCAACTTTTCTGTCACTGGCGCCACTTGCGGACTTCCTCTTATATACTTATTTTTTACTTTGTCCATTCTCGTCACTCTACACATCCATCTCAACATTCTCATCTCAGCTACATGCAATCTTTTCTCATCCGTCTTCTTCACGACGCAACATTCCGATCCAAACAGTAACTTTAATAGCAGTTTACAAGACCAATTTATGTATTCGTCTTGCCTTCCTCTTTGTGTGAGTTCACTATAATATTTTTTTTCAGTCACCAAAGAGCATTGCAAAACAAAAACAAACTTTTTTTTTCATTTCTCGTTTTCAAAAATCATGCGTTCTCAATTAATTCAGGTGCTGAATAGGTGTCGTAGTATCTCTATGTAGTTTCTGATAGATGTCAACTGTCAACTGAAACTGTTTTAAAAAAAAACAGTTTCAGTTTGAGGGATTTCGATCTATCAGTTTGGTAACGTGCGTGGTAGATGCTGGTGGATGACACAAGCTGTCAATTTGACCACTGAGCATAGAGATTGAGAGCTGACGAAAAGTCTAATTGACAGAAGTTTTCGGTCTAATATATTAGCTTGGCCGCTCTACGGCATAAACACACTGTTGCACGATTTGTGCTGGGCACATGAGTCTGTGAAACATTTTAATTTCAGTGATACATTGTAAACCTTGTTGTAGTGGTAAATACATAATTAGTGGACTGTATTTTTTGCTGATTAAATCACTACGTAGCTGACACAACTCATTTATTGTTAAAAAGAAAAGTAGTATAAAAAATAAAACTTTTTTACAAAAAAAAAACGTTTTCACTTTTTAGTGAGTAACTTATAAATGTATCTGTTACAATAGTTACAATAGCCTGAAATTATCAGCTGCTCATCACCTTTTACAAAATATTCCTTTTCCCTATGCAGGGACGTTAATTGTTGAGGAGCTCTCCTGGTAAGAACCAAAAGAACTGCACCATATGCACTGTGACGAGCATAAATTGCTTAGCAACCATAATAAAGTAATCGAATCGCAACCCGTCAAATACTTATTATTGATGGTGTAGTTCCGGTGGCCACCTCTGGTCTTCATCATCAGTTCCACTTCACCGAATGGTGCTTTCCGAGAGCAAATGCAGGAGTTACTATTAGAAATGCCCAAATCGCAATGGACGTGCCTATAAAATTTGAGGATTTCCCTCGATTTCCATGAGATCCCTTCATCAGATTCTGACTTGGTGACAATGGGACCACCTCGAGAGTATACCCTTTCAAAAAAAAAAAGAATTTTGCAAATCCGTCTATTTATGACGGAGTTATGCCCGAACATACATTAAAAAAAAATACAAACATCGGAATTGATAACCTCCTCCTTTTTGAAGTCGGTTAAAAATAACATAATGAATGTAAAAAACGTCACAGCACTTGTAGTAATACCTACGAATACGCCCTCGTGAGGACGAACCTTAGCGCATCCGTGTCCACCGTGCAAGTTTATTGCGGAGATAAAGTTTACTTTACTTGATACTGTGCTCATTGTTATGCGCTGCTATTTTGTGATAGCAGACAATATTGCTTGTTCCGAGAAAAATGAGCTTGTATAACTAAATGAGAATCTATTGAAGCAAAATACGATGTTTGTCAGAATAGTTTACGTCAAAGAGAAAATATTGAACAAGAAATAACAACAATAGATATTTGATGTCATATTTGGGCTCTTTTAATTGAAAGAAGAAGGGCCTGGGTTACGTAAATATAAAAATGTGGGTCTGCACACTCTACATAACAAAACAGTTTGATATAAGTAGGTAAAAAGGTAGGTGGCTATAGTATTAAATAATTAGTGGTCACAATAACAATTATACATGTTGTTAAAAGAGATAACTTTCCCTTTTTGACATTGCTCAGATTATGCTTGTTTACATTTAATTTTTAACTTAACACAATTAACAAATTTACATTTCCCTCTCAAAAAGAGAGGTGGCCTGTGTCCTAGCAGTGGGAACATTCTAGGCTGATTATGTACATTTAAAATAAGATCGTTTTTGTTTACTTGTGTTTACCTTTATGTTAACAAAGACCTTTGAAAAATAATCAAATTCAATCGACAAAGAGTCATGTATGAAGGTCAAGGGAATGTACCTAGGAACACTAATATGACTGAAATTATGAATATATTTGTGACATTTACGAATTCATTTCATTAATTGTGATCGAGATAAACTCATTCATTACTCATTACCTACACCGCTGCCTGACATCTGACGTGACGTCAAACGGAGAATGACGTCAGAGGACGTAGAAAGGCTTCTCAAACAGATCGCTTTTTATACTCATCGAGGCTGTCACTAACAATAGAAAGGAAACTGTACAAAGGCTTGGTAAAGGTGCCTATAGATTGTATCGATTTCTGACGATCGAGATCGACACGTTTGATCAAACAAAATCAAGTAAATATGTAAGCAATAGGCGATCGAAATAGTATCGTATTTTTGTCGATATCCAGTGTGGATTGTTTTTAATCGATTGATAAATCAACAATGCTTTATTTTAACCTTAATATTTATATATCAGAGAGCAGTGGTGGCTTCACAGAACAGAAAAAACTGGGGGGCCCAGTGGTAACCGCCCTAACTTACGAGTTGTAGGTCGTGGGGTCGAACCCAGGCAGGCGCCTTACTTTGTGTAAATAATCACCACTGTTCTCAAAATTGTGAAGGAAAACATGGTGAGGAAACCGGCGGCATGTCCTAGAACCAAAAATTCGAAAACATGTGACATCTACCAACCCGCACTGGGCCCGCGTGGTAGATAAGCTTACTCCCTCTCATAGAGAGGAGCTAGAGGGCTGTGTCCCAGCTCCTCACTGCTGGGCACTGCATTATAGGCTGAATACGCTACGTAGGCTATTTATCTACCGTTATTAGGCGACAGTACCGATTGATAAAATCGAGCAATTCTGTAAGAAGCTGACAGTTCTGGTCGTCAAAACACAGCATCTCGAACGATAATAACGATCATCAAAAATCAAATCTGTAGGTACCATAACCTCAATTTTGATATCCTCAAAATAGGTATAATGACGTCTGGATTGTGTCTTTCCCACCTTACAAAACGTTGTTTTCGTAAGCATTAAAAGTCGATTCCATAGGCGATCAAAGAAGTTTGCTAATGACGCGTTTTAGAAAATGGAGTGTTGTTTTGGATAGGAATGAAATGCGTCTTACCTTTCTACAGCCCGATTCAAACTTTATGGTGGCTCTGAAGTGCGCTACTCGCTGCGCAGTACCTCAGCCCTCAGCCCGCCGATACGATATGAATTTGTTACTGCGCACCGACTCGCCTCATGTTCCGAGCCGTCATAAAGTTTGAATCGGGCTGTACTAGGCTCGTATGCCCCGCCCCGTCTTTCTGCGTTTGTATAAATTTGAAACTTTTTCTATTTAATATTCTTTGTGGTTCGTATATAATCCAATTAGAATAACTAATTACTAATGCAAAGTTTTATACAAAACAAAAAGGATCGGACGTAAAAACTACAATTCAGTAAAAACCTTCCCTATTCCGAGCTCACATCACAATAGCAGGCAAACCGAACAACGCAGGGTATAGTTTGCTGTTTTTCCCCCGAGAGCCCATTTGTCTTGAGGCCTGTACGCCACCGTGACAGACATCCTCCGTACTTTGACACGGCCCCTTTATACTATATGGGCATACGGCTATATGGGGCTATGGGCGATATAACCCAATTTGGATTTGACGCGCCGCGATACGGACTGTGAAGGATTTCGTTTCAGTTTGCATGTGTGGCTCGGTATGAACACAATATCGTGGCGCCTTGCTTGAAAAGTGGTAGGCAGAGGTTTGTTGCACTCAGCAAATTAAGTACTACAACTTAGTTCAAAAAAACATTAATTAGTTCACAAATATTCAGTCACAAAAAGTATCTTACAATATATCAATCTTAAAAAATAACATCTGAAGTTTAACAAGGTAGAATTTTGTAGGCCACTGCTAGGTAGAACCGTCGATTTGCTCAGGTGTAGCTTGCTCAACTCGCCTTTTTGAGCATCACATTTCTAAAGGCTCTTGCACATGGGCGGAGCGACAGCGCGACACAAAGGCGCCGCTCGACGCGCGGCACGCGGTGCCTTTGTGTACGCTGGCACGTCGCGCCAGTGTGCACGAGTCTTAATTCTAACCTTAGGTACTTATGCACGCTCGCCGGCTTGTCAACTGGAGTATCACATTGCTATCCTATTAATCAATCGGTTTGACTTACCAAACCAATTTGAGTACAAACAGAATCAAAATAATAATTATTGTTAGTAAAATAAATTAATAATTTGAATAATTTTATTTATGCCAAAAGTTAATATCATTTTGTGAAACGTTCCATTGTGTGTGAATGAATGTTTTTGACATTTATTGTTAATGTTTTTGAATTATTATTATAATGAATTAATAACTATTAAGCTGTGGTATTAAAAAATGATTTCTGTATTCCTACTTTCATTTAAGATGTCGGATCCTCTGCCTTCAAATATGTTTCCGAGAAATTGTACAAACAAAACATTGAATCAACATTAACTTAACAATAAATTAACATCTAACAACATTAACTTAACAATTAACACAGGTCATCAAAAAGACATTATAGTAATCAATCACGTTTCTAAAACGACTCGAAACGACAACGCAGGAATTTTGAATCCAATCAGTCCACAGCAACACTTTCCAACCACCACACCATTCGAACCTTATAAATAATGCCACGTAATACGTCACGCTGGTGACGTAATAAGCCGCACGGCAGGGAATTACAGACTTATTACACTTGACGGGAAAGCACGTAAGGTGATACTTTACCTGTAATTAAGGCGGAGTGAGACTTGTACGCAAGTCAATCCGTCTAATTCTATTATTGTCGGATGATAATGTCGTGTGGCGTAGCTTATTGAGTTGTGAGGAAGCTATTTAGATTGCACATATAATAATTTTGTGTTTTGTAGCAACTCGCGTGCCAAACTTTTGAAATTTAAAATAGGAATACCAGCCTATAATTGCCACGCTGCAAGGCAAATGCCTCTTGTCATACACAGAAGGCACGAGCATTGATCAACACGCTTGCTCTATTGGCGATTTTAGACATAAATTAACTGTAAGTCCCAGTTGTTCTTTCCTCCACCGATGTCAGAGAAAGTACGAGTACTCGTACCTACACATCGAGGGTTCACGGGCTATTGGTATTAAGCGACATCCTGGCCTTAATATCGACCAGGATGCCGCTTAATATAAATAGCCCGTGAATCCTCGATATGAATTGAAAAAGTCATACCTATTGGTAGGTAGATACTTGCCCGGGTTTGAACCACAACCTAGCGGGCACGAGGCGAAGCCTTAACGAGGCCATCATGGTGTAATTTTCTTTGTATTTATAGAAAAAGAATAAGAATAATTTATTTGTAAAACTGGTGATTACATACAAAGATCTTAAAAATAAGGTAGTGCGCTATATTTTGCCTATATTGGCTTACAAATGATTAATTTGATTGAAAACTATTAAATGTGTACAATTTAATTACAATGATAAAATTACAATACAATTAGAAGTATTTGAGTACCTAATCGTATTAACGTATGCATGCAAATAAAATTTTATTACAATTCAAAGTCAATTTCATTTCATGTCAAAGTTTAAGTCAATTCAATTCAAAAGATTAGTATTAATATAATGAATTCAAATTTAAGTCAGCATTATACAGCGTAGCAGGGACATGACGCGCAGCCTGTTACCATGGATACAGTTCATGATTCTGAACACCCCGGCGTGGAAAGTTTCGCTTCTTATAAAAAATAGCTTTGCCATACATTTTGACCGGGTAAGTATTTTCTCAAATAATGCACGGAAATTCAAACTCAGTAAATTAATTATTAATTTCAGAATCAATGACGAACAACGACAAGTTTTCTCGTACCAATATGTTCATTTGTTTCATCTTAGGCCAGTTCGAGATTTAAATAAAGTCTTTGATAAGTTCTCTCCTTGTTTGCTATTGGTCGAAGCAAAAAGTCCGTTCAATTTTTAACCGACTTCAAAAAAAGGCGGAGGTTCTCAATTCGACTCTATGTTTTTTTTTATGTGTGTTAGCTCAGACCTTTTTTCTGGGTAAACCGATTTGGATGATTCTTTTTTATATGATAGCTGGTGCTTTACATTGTGGTCCCATTTAAATTTAATAAAGTTCTAACCAGTAGTTTTAGAGTTATCCTTAATACTGCATATTTTTTCCACTTAGTATATATATTGATGATGTTTTAAAAATTTCCTATCACTGTTATTTACATATCAAGTAGTGGTATACGAATTTGTGTGGAATAGGTACCACAACTAAAAAGTGAAAAATAAAAACTTTTTTACAGAAAAACAATTGACTTCCAAAAAAACACTGAAAAACGTGGAAATACAAAACCAAAGACAACGACTTCCGAAATTGTAGTTATTTTTCACGTTTTTTCGTGCTTTTTTTGGAAGTCGGTTGTTGTTTTTTAAATTTAATTTTCATAGTAATTTATTCGGCTGCTAAACATATTTAAGGATATGGATTTTCGTACTAGCATTGGCGGCCGCTGCTCGCATGTATTTGACCAGTACAGCATTTTCGATTTATCTCGAAGAAAGTGGTCAAAATAATGCTCGAATTTCCAAGTATGTTTGAGAAAACACACTTAAAAGGCAAATTTTAAGTGTTGTAGCAGTATCAACATCGCCACATGCGTGCTACACGTCATACTGACGTCACGCAAATCCTGCATTGCGCAAGCAGAGTTTACCGCGTGACTAGCATATATACAAATGTCCCGACATCAACCGTCGTGCAGTTGCCCACCAGACACAACACCCGTCTGGTCGGAGGATCCTCCCTTTTCTGTGGAGGTGTGAGTGTAATTTACACCCTATTCCTCATACCTCTATAGTGTTATGTACCATTCTTACAATAAGTGGCCCTATAACTTTTGTAGTCACGCATGGTTTGGTTTTTAATTTGAGAACTAATTAGGTACTGCACCTTGCACACAATTCTTAGAGCAGACAATGGACATCAGAAATTAATATAGCTAACTACAAATATAAATATATGTTTAGAAAATTGTGCCATCCTTCGGACGAGGTTTCGGTTATCACTGCTTTATCACCTTATTATCAAATCTTTCGCCAATTCAGCCGTTCATACATCTCAACCTTCATAAAAAACTTTTATTACCTTTTAAAAGTCTACAAGTTCTATCCACTATCGTGCTGACAACAGATTTCTATCTACTTGTGTACAGTCTCATCCAAAGTATGTTCGTCACCTGCTCATTGCACGATAAAATCTCCTTACCGACACAGCATTAGGTATATATTGCGTCGTAATGTGAATACCGCAGAATGACTTTCGGTCATCTTCTTTACACGTCAGAATGAATTGAAGATTATATTAAAAAATAAATAATATATACCGTCAAACGGGGTGAATAGGGATGCGGGGGTGAATCGGGAAGAAACTTCAAAATGCATTTTAACATTAAAATAATATATTTTGTTGCCAACAAGAGCATTTAATCGTTAATTATAATACAGTAAAGACATTAGAGTTCTTTTTGGCAACAAACTATATTATTTCAATGTTAAAGTCCCTTTTAAAGTTCCGTCTCGATTCACCCCTGCATCCCTATTCACCCCGTTTGACGGTACTAATATTAATAAAAAGAAGTATTTAATTGTTTATTTGTAAGTTTGTATGTAAGGGGGTATCTCTGGATGTCCCGGTCGGATTCGAAAAAATATTTTTGTATATAATAGCCCAATTCTTGAGGAAAGCTATAGGCTATTTAACATCATGCTATGACCTTTAGGAGCCGAGCAAAAAGAATAAAGTCAGAAAGAGAAAACGAAGTGATAGCGCCTGCAGGTGATGCGATACGACGACGGGGTAGGCCGGGGAACAAGAAATTTCACGTGGACGAAGTCGCGGCCAGAACACGGCGGCGGCGGCGGCTAGTTTTAAATATTTCATTCAATGGCCGCGCCAATGAAAAAGTTTTAAGTTGATTTCAACTCGACACTTGGTCAAAGGTGTTTGCTATTTGGTATTGTTCTATGCAATTGTGTATCCTGACTTGATAAAGGAAAGAATTTGAAAACTGACAAAGATATAAAAGACTTGACTGTACCTACCAATGCGGTGGATGTAGTCCCGCTGTGACTCCCCCGTCCACCAACTCACGCAGAAAGATAAATGAATAATCGAGTCTTCCATTTTTTCTGTCACTGACGGATCTGTAAACAGGGTGGAAAAAGGGGTGCTTGTAAGTTTTTGGACGGATCAAAATAAGAATAAAATTACAACAAAGAATTCAATTATATACTTACTCATTCATAATTAATATTATTTCGTTAATAGTTCTGTCACCCTAAAATTTTAATGGTCTGGCATAATATGGGGTTTATTTTTTATAAAAAAAAAAAAAACAATACCCCACTCTTTACGGTAAACCTATATTATATTCATTAAACCATTAATAATAGCAATGTCTCTCACCAGTCAGTCCCAAAAATCTCACCAGTTTCTACAACCTGTAAGTACAGTTACTAAAAATCGGGATGCATTACGTATCCGACCCGCCTTTTGTAGTATTTAAGTGGTCGTTAGATCTTCTATCGTGTCATATAAAAGCTTTTTACGTCTTCACAGAAGTTACGATTTTTATATAGACAGTCATTTGCCGACATGGCGACTATAAACGCAATCTGGAGCTCCTTTCAAGCGTATTGGACGAACGAGACTCGACTCGATTGTTATTATTCGATACTTTGTGAAGCTTTGAATATTTTTCTTTAGAGGAACGTTGTTTTTTTAAGAATGGCTCTCGATTTCAATTCTGTCGTGTCCCGATAAATGTTGAGATGTTTTTTTTTCGTTGTCTCGCTTTCTTGAAGTTGTTATTGAAACAAAAATGTTTCGTTCAAGTGGGTAGATACTAGGTTTTGCTTGTGACATTTTGAGCGTATTTTTTATTTTAGGTAACAATTGATTTCCCCTAAAAACAATAAGGTAAAAATAGGTATTTGTGTTTTGTGAGTCTTAGATAACTTCGCATTCAAATTATAATTATAGAATATAACATATATATTGCTAATTTTATAAATTCAGACATCACCCAAAAGCAGCCAATCATAAGTGTGACTGCATGGGCCGGTCACACTGCCGCATGTCGAACGAGTCAGGGGCCAAATCTACCACCATGTGGATCCCAGACAACGTCCTGCGACATCGAAGCAGATCCAGGAGAATATGGCGGGATGACCTTGATGCCTTCAGACAGGATTGGTCCACACTAGCTCAAGACAGAGGAGTGGAAAGGAGAAAGGGAAGCCTTTGTCCTGCAGTATGACAACAAAGGCTAAAAATAAATAAGTAAAAAGAAACTGAAACAACGAACACTTTAATTCCGTGACTTAACATAATTCCCAAATCACGACAAATTATCTTATATAAAATATCTTAGTAAACATTTACCAAATGGACATAATAATAAATTCATTGCAAAAACAATAATCCTAGCGAGGGCGCTCCGATCTCTTTAACCCAATATGAAGCCTCCGTCTAGAATGTCTGAGATTTAATATTATAAAGTAGTCATGTTCATTGACATGACATGACACGACACAGATCCATGTCTATTGCGACACACGACGTACGTGACACGCAATACGTCACATATCCTATTACGAAGTTTGGCGCGGCTTATTGAACGAGTTATAAACTCAAACTCAAAGCATTTATTTCAAATAAACCAATTGCAGGCACTTTTGAATTGTCAAGGGGTCGGTCAGTCAGAAAGATGAAGGTAGTTGCCCATTCCAAAGCGTAGTAGGTAACTATGGAAAAGAACGGGCAAGAAACTCCATGGACACTCTTTTAAATCAAAATATGGTTACAAAATATTGGTAACATCGTTCATGTTGAAATTATGCATGTGATAACGATGCAGAACGTTAAAAGCGTCCGTAATAAAAAGACAAAAACAATTCAAATGTTAAATTAAATTAAATTAAGCCGTGGCAGCTAAGACATGACCAGTCCTTACTGACGGCGCCCGTTCACGAACATGACGTATGGATCAGCACTTTATATAAAAACTCTTCTTTATTCTGATTTAGTGTAGTTTAGAGTAGACACAGACACAGCTGTATTGGATTTAGTAAAAATCATACATTTACAGCCTTTAATATAAGTGAAATTATCGTTTTGAACACAGCAAAGCTCATGGTAAACTTTTGTTGAGCAACAGTTTATCAACATTGTTGATGAGCAACCACAAAGTTGCTGGAAACAAATTTTGTATCAATATGTCTCGACTCTCGTCCACACACCAGTCTGCGTCAAAATGTTGTCCGAGGAAGTAGTGTTGTTGTGTTCTCTGTACTTAATGTATAAAATGTATAATAAAAAAAGTTAGTGGGTGCGAAATTGTCTCCTGCAAAGAGTTTTATTTTTATTTTTGTATTATTTTCTTGAAGGATCCCATAATAATTCTTTTGCATGAAAGAGCTCTATTAACTGTATTGATATTTCATTGCTCCACACTACTGACATGTTTATAAATTGGTTGCAAACACGTCCACACACGCCAACAATTGTTGATAAACAGATTTTGTCGCTCGTCGAACGAGAACTTGTCAACATGCCGTGATAAACTCTGCAACACGCAGTGTAGCCATCAACATGTTAAATTAAACTATGTTCATAAACAAATGTTTACCATCAATACGGGGCTTTATTCCTATATCTAAATAGGCACAATCCTCATAATAAACTTCATTAATTAAGTTACTTTGTGACACCCAATGATGGACATAAGTCTCTCCTATTTTTTATATCGAAAGAAGTGGTTTCTGCACGCATCAAATCCTTACTTTAATCCTGCAAGGTTCTTTTGGCGAGTGGCTAGGATCGGAACTAACTCCGCTATCTTGTTTTTCAATACATTTCACAAAATTCTTGAAGAAATATTTACCAACAGCGCCCCCCTGTCAACGTCATTCGAGCGCCAAAAGATCCTTGTAGCAGAGTGAATCACCTATATTTGTCCGACAGACATGTATACTTAGGTGATTTAGTAGTATGTAATGTACAAAAGATCCTTGTAGCAGGGTGAATCACCTATATCTGTCCGACAGACATGTATACTTAGGTGATTTAGTAGTATGTAATGTACAAAAGATCCTTGTAGCAGGGTGAATCACCTAGTATATCTGTGATTTGGTATGTACCTATGTTTTATACAAAATATCTTTAGATGTATATTTTTATCGGGAAATACGAATGTGACTGTCAAACTTACCACCGTGGACAAAACTACCGCAGTATTTGCTGACTTTGTTAGAAACTGCGTCTGTGTCGATTTTATCATTATGTACGAGACCTCTCACTGGTTCAGGGAATCTTATAATGCACCGCTATAGGGCGATATTGTTTTCAACTGGTGGATGCCAAGCTTAACAGCTTGGCTCATCGCCGTAAGGTTGTCTGCTTGTCGGTCTTCTACAGATTGTACTACGGTGAGTGTGCCCAAGAACTCCACGACCTCATTCCACCGGCCCCCTTCTACCATCGGACATCTAGGCGCACTGCAAGTTACCATCCCTACCTAGTTGCTATTCCACCAATTCGCACTAAGCGCTTCCAAACATCTTTTATAATGCGCACAGCAAAAGAGTTGAATTCTCTACCTGCGCCTGTGTTTCCGACCGCATACAACCCAAATCTCTTCAAAGTGAGAGTGAACAGGCTTCTTCTGGGTAAGCTCACTCCATCGTCGACTTTGTCTCTGTCATCTCTGACCTAGACTAGAGTCAAGAGAAAACCCATCTAAAAAAATAAATAAAATAAAAAACTGTTATTGCAGGACTTCTAGGTTATTGACAAACTTATTAAATCTCATTGGTCTAGTGGTCGCAAGCGATCAAAATCAAATCAAATCAAAATATTTTATTTCACATAAACCATCATGGGCACTTATGAAACGTCAGAAGCTAGGTGCACGGTTCCAATTGGTTGTTTCCTATGGAGAAGAGCCGGCAAGAAAATCCAAGGTTACTCTTTTAAAAATAAGGGGCATTTACAATGTTTCCAATTACAGTGTTGATAGATATAGGAGGACAGTGTAGGCCTGTCAAGAAGTAACATGTACTCAACAAAATATAAAAAGGTCCACAAATCTAGTCTACAAGTTAGGTCTACAAAGTTCTCACATTCACGAAATATATAAAAGAATCTATATAAAAATAAAAGCCTATTTAGACTAAATGACATGATTGCCATTACTAATGAAACACATCGGAATCAAAATCCTATCCGAAAAAACCAAAAATAAGGAGTTGAAATAGGAATCCGAAGTATATAATGTCAAATAATGAGATTATGTCGAAGAAGTAAGTAAAAAGAAACAAAAAACTTGTAATTTGGGAACACTTAATATACATTTACTTAGCGATGCCGTTAATGTGGTACCAGGGAAGCCACATGTGCAGAAGGAATTATTGCCAAACTTCCTTGTCTTCAACGTAGTCTTTAATGTTATAATATGCATTTTTGATAAGTATACGTTTGATGTGGTTTTTGAACTTTCCATCGCTAAATTCTGTAACTGACTTTGGCAACTTATTATAAAAGCGGATACTGTTTATGAGAAATGACTTGCTTGTTTTAGTTAATCTAAATTTGGGTATTACAATTTAATTTTTGCGACGTGTATTTATATTATGGAAATCGCTTCTTATTTTGAAAAGTCCTAAGTTTTTGCGAACATACAAAATACTTTCTAAGATATAAAGAGAAAGCAGAGTTAGTATATCAATTTCTTTGAATTTGTTTCTAAGAGACTCGCGAGGACCCATTTTATAGATCGCGCGGATTGCCCTCTTTTGTAAAATGAAAATTGAATCTACGTCAGCTGCCGATCCCCACAGCAGAACACCATAAGACATAATACTGTGGAAATAAGCAAAGTATACTAACCTAGCAGTGACTATATCAGTCAACTGCCTTATTTTTCTTACTGCATACGCAGCTGAACTTAATCTACCTGAAAGAGCTCTAATGTGGGCACCCCATTGCAATTTTGAATCTAAAGTAATTCCTAGAAATACAGTTTCCGTAATAACATCTAGTTCCTTGCCATCAAGTTCCAAATTCTGACCCACTTGGGGTACATTTGGTAATGAAAACTTAAGACATTTAGTTTTGTTCGCATTAAGTAAATGATTATTTGCTGCGAACCATTTCGAAAGCACCGCCAGACTATCGTTCACATGTAAGACATCCGTATCTTTTCTATCTATTTTAAAAATAAGAGAAGTGTCATCAGCGAATAAAATTATATCCGATAAGTTAGCCACCATGTAAGGCAGGTCATTAATATAAACTAGAAATAGGAAAGGGCCAAGAATTGAACCTTGAGGTACGCCCATCTTAACTAAGGACCCCGAGGACGTCGCCCCATTAACGATTACTTTTTGCTGCCTGTTTGATGGATAGGAAAGAACAAGATCAGCAGCTTGTCCACGAATTCCGTAGTGGTGTAATTTACAGATCAGTGTATTGTGGTCAACGCAGTCAAACACTTTTGAGAGGTCACAGAAAATGCCAATCGCATCCTGGGACTTCTCCCAGGATTCCAATATGTGACTGATGAGTTTTACTCCCGCGTCAGTCGTCGACCTACCTTTCGTGAAACCAAATTGGCGACTATGTAAAATCCCATTTGCGTTAAAATGTGACAACATCTGGTCTAGCATGATTTTTTCATAGATTTTACCATATACGATACTGCTGAGCATGAGGTCCTGGGTTCGATTTCCGGGTCGGGCAAAGTGTTAATAGGTTTTTCCATCTGGAATTTCTCAGTAGCATCCCGGAGCCTGGATTGAGCCCGGTTGATGGCAATAAGCTCGCCCCCTATTACATGGGACTCAAACGTATCAGGTGAAATGTGGGTATAAGAGAGGTACACCTCTGGGGAATACAGGCGTGACATACATAAATACATACATACATTATATTGTTATAATTGTAATTCGATGATTATATGGTTGTGAATATAATACGTACCAAATGGGCAAAAGTTGACGATTTATTCCTAAATATTAGTCATATATGCCCCTATAGTGATTTACGAATGAAGAATTTAATACATTGTAAATTTATGTAATAACTAACAAAATACAATTTGTTATAGCGAAAGAAGCCATCCTGTAGGTAGGAGAAGAAACCCTACAGGATGGCTTAAAAAGTACGCTGAAATTTTTTTAATTAATATCAAACTAACGAACTGCATGCCATCACACAAACCATTTAGGTAATTTTATAATCATAATGTTCAAGAATGAACGAAATAGAAATTGTTCGATGTTTTTCTGTTATTTTATGTAAATTATATCAGGTTACGTTATTGGCTTTTATTTATCGCGTGGGCGGTCGCTACTTCAAGTTAAGGTTCGCGCACATTTGTACCGGGCGCGTCGCAACGCAACGCAACGCATTGCAAAAATCCTCCTTCATCACTTACGTACATTTTGTATTACCCATCGCACATTACAGGCGGGCAGCCATCGCCAGTGCCTTGTGCTGCAGCCCGGTGAGGCTTCCCATTGCACTAAACTGGATACAGTTCTAAATTGCTGTATTGCGGGGCTCTGCCGAGCTTCGCCCATTGCTTTTCTTAAGGCGCCCACAAACAGGTGCAACGGGACAGCGCGACGTGACTCTTGTAGAAAAAATTCTAAGAAGTTTTCATAGCCTTTCATAGTCTGCGGGGTAATTTTTAATGCGGCGCGCTGCGGCCCACCGCCGTTCGCCGCTGTTTTAATGTGCGCTTAGCTTAAGGAGTTGTATTTCTAGCCGTGGCGTGGGTTGCCGAACAAGGTAAAGGGAGGCTTGTTGGCTTGTTGACGTGTTGTTATTGGCTTAGGTTGTTTTGAATATAAGTAGTGTCAAAATTAGCACAGTTATTGCGAAGGCTTTGTTATAAGTAATGTCGAGAAAATTGATTGGTTATCAAACTACACACTATGTCCATTAGCCGTGTTATAAACATTTCATACAACTGTCAAAGAATGATAGTTGTGATTTGAATATACGGACAATTGAAATTGTTACTCAATTTGCTTAACAATCCATTTCTCTGGCTGAACATTGAAAAATTACATAAGGTAGAAAGACAGTCTTTAACATTATTTATCACCGTTCGAAGCAAAACAAGTATTTTCTTTGACAATTATCAAATTGGCATCTTCCAATAAAAAACAATGAATAAGTACAATCAAATTAGGGTAGCAAATGACTTGCATCGTCTAAACACTGTTTAGACGATGCAACTTTTATTGTTGCTTCAACTAGCGGTACACCACAGACAATTAAATCGCACCGGGTAAACTAGGCTTTACTGCAATACTTACTTCCTACTTTTCAATTTTAAAACAAATGCTAGTTAATAATAATAATAATAAAACCAGAAAATCACTTTTAAACCCTTTGATTACATACATAATACGAGTACCAGAATGTAAATAAATTTTAACAAAAACTGCCGAATCGGAGGTGACATGACAGATGTCACCTCCGATAAAACAAACAAAATAAGAAAATGAAGACAATATGTTGACAAGATCAGCCGCACGTCGAGCACGCCCACCACCTCCGGACTCGTCGCTCAGCTCCGCCTCGCTGCCGCCGGTATCCAGCCCCACTGTGAGCGCTGTGACGACACCGGCCGCGGTAGTTGCGTCGAGCTCGAGCGACGAGTATTTCTCCCCGCCCACGACGCCACCACCTGTTCGTCGACGTGGAGGACACCGGCCGCCGGACGGTTTAGGACCTCGAGGCCCACCGGCCTCTGATAGGGTCTCAGCTCCCGGCGGAAGTGTGCAGCGCATGAGATGGACGCGATCCATCAACGAAAACGTCATGCGCTCATACTATGGGGCTACAGAGGGGGGAAACAATCTGACCGCGTACCGTGTTCGGATGCTCTCTCTTTTTCAGGTGCTTGAGCCAGCTGTCAACGTGTCGGCACAACGACTGTCGGATCAGGTGCGGGTCATCCAACGTAATCATATGTTGGATGACACTGTACTTGATCGCCTGCGAAATGAAATGCAGAGTAGTCATGTCATCGCCCCCCCGTCGCAGACTGTGGTAGTACTACCACAGTCTAACACAAGTCAAGCAGACGAGGAGAGTGATGATAGGGCTACAAACGTAAGTACCCAGTGCAATGATGAATTGAGGAGTGCTTTGGAGGATGCGATTCGAGAATATCGGTTCATATCGCCCGAACTTAGACCACGGTTACCTCGTTTACCCATGCATAACAAAAATAGGGTGCTGGTGGCGGCACTGGATGCGCAGTTGTCAAATTATTTTGATGACTGCGTAGACCTCACCGATACACATTCGATTCTGTACTGCGCGGCTGTAGCGGCATGTCGTGTAGCTCACGTCAAATTTGCTAATGATTCTAGAGCTACACGACCGAAACCAGCCGTACCAGCTTGGCAGTGCAGAATTGAGCGCCGTATTGGTGAGGCCAGAGCACTCATCGGCAAACTAATCTGCTTCAGGGAGGGCAATACTCGCCCTAGAGTGATGCGCTTTGTGAGACGCGCGTTCGCAGGGACTAATATCAGCCCTCAGGACTACATGTCCTGTGTCACAGAGCGCATCGACTTCCTGAAGCAGAAAGTGTATGCATGGGCGAACCGTATTCGTAGGTATAAGCGGCGAGTGGAGCGGTACACTCAGAATCGCACCTTCCAGCGCGATGAAAGGTGGGTTTATAGGGGTTGGGAGCGACCGGATCAAGGTGTGGCTGACACGTGCCTACCAGATGATGATGCCATGTGTTCTTTCTGGCGCAATATCTGGTCGGTGCCTGTCAGTCACACCGAAGGTGATTGGACTCGGGAAGTCGAGCGAGCCTGTGATCCAATACCAGAAATGGGGGCTATTACCATCTGCCCCCAAGATGTAACTCGTGCAGTCCGCCCGCTGCCTAACTGGAAGTCTCCAGGGCCGGACGGACTGCACAACTTCTGGATCAAATGGTTTGGTAGATCGCACGCTCGCTTGGCTGCTCAGTACCAGGTTGCTTTAGAATCTGGTTCGCTACCCCAATTCCTAACAACAGGAGTTACCCACCTGCTCCATAAATCAGGTAGCACTGCGGAACCCAAAAATTATAGGCCGATCGCGTGTTTACCGACGGTCTATAAAGTTCTTACATCCATTTTGAGAGATAAAATTAACAAACATATAGACACCAACTACATCATGTCTCCTTCTCAAAATGGATGCAGGAACGGGTCCCGTGGTACTAAGGAGCTACTCCTCATTGATATGGCCATTAGCCAACAGGTTCGTCGTTCCCGAAAGGATCTGTCGACATGTTGGATAGATTACAAGAAAGCCTATGACTCGGTGCCACATACATGGCTCATGAGGGTGCTGGAGTTGTATAAAGTAGAGGCAACTCTGCGCACCTTCCTGATGTCGTGTATGGGGCAATGGAGGACGGTCCTTCACTATCCAGCATGTCGAAATACCCAAAGGAATAGCGAGCCGATAAGGATCGAGCGAGGCATATTTCAGGGTGATAGTTTGAGTCCGCTTTGGTTCTGCTTAGCCTTGAATCCTCTAAGCACACTCTTGGAGGATTCAGGTCTAGGCTATCGGCTGAGGAGAGGTGGTCAGGTTATATCTCACCTCCTCTACATGGATGACCTAAAACTTTTTGCACCCAACAATTCGCAACTGATGGATCTACTGAAAGTAACTGAAACTTTCAGTAGCGCCATCAGGATGGAATTTGGTGTGGACAAATGTGCGGTCATGCATGTAAAGCGAGGGGAGATTGTGGAATCCGTCGGAACCCAACTCTCGGATTCCATAAACCTTAGAGCCCTCTCCGCATCCGAAACCTATAAGTATTTGGGTATGTCGGAAGCGTTGGGCATCAACGGTACTGACATGAAGCAGTCGTTAAAGGATCGCTTCTTTGGCCGCCTGAAAAAAGTATTTAATAGTCTTTTATCAGGTGGAAACAAGGTGCGCGCCTTTAACGGTTGGGTCATGCCGGTTTTGATGTACTCTTTCGGCATACTCAAATGGACTCAGACCGAACTCGACGCCCTGGATAGGAAGGTCCGTACACTGCTGACTGCAAATCGAATGCATCACCCACGATCATCGGTAATGCGGCTGTATATCCCGCGAAAGTGTGGAGGTCGAGGCTTTTTAAATGCTAAGACCCTCCACAATCGCGAGATATGCAGTCTCAGGGAATATTTCTTAGAAGCCGACGTGGGGATGCATCGAGATGTGGTCACAGTGGACAAGGGCCTCACCCCGCTCTCCTTAGCTAAAGAGAACTGGCGCAAGCCAGTAGTGCTTGACACTAATGATCGCATGGAAGTATGGCAGAGTAAGGAGCTTCACGGACGCTTTTTCCGGGCTCTACATGGGCCCGATGTAGACCAACTAGCATCCGTAGCCTGGCTGCGTTTCGGTGACCTCTTTGGAGAAACCGAAGGTTTTGTCTGTGCAATTATGGACGAAGTTATGATGACAAACAATTACCGGAGATTTATTGTGAAAGACGGCACGGTTGACATCTGTCGGGCATGCCACCGTCCGGGTGAATCAATCAGACATATTATCTCCGGTTGTTCTCGTCTAGCTAACGAAGAGTACTTGCATAGACACACTCTTGTAGCCAGGATTATCCATCAGCAACTTGCTCTGAAATACAGCCTTGTAGAATCGGAAGTGCCGTACTACAGGTATGTGCCCGACCCAGTTCTCGAAAATGGACATATCACATTGTACTGGGATCGATCCATCATCACTGACAGGACTATTGTTGCCAATAAGCCTGATATAGTGATGGTGGATCGATTAGAGCGGCGCGCAATGATTGTTGACATAACGGTCCCGCATGACGGGAACCTCGTGAAAGCCGAGAAAGATAAACAAATCAAGTATCTAGACTTGGCTCGCGAGGTTGTCGACATGTGGGATGTGGACTCAGCGATCATTGTGCCGATAGTCGTGACAGCCAATGGCTTAATAGCCAAGAGCCTCGACCAACACCTGAGGAGGCTCTCGTTGGGAAGTTGGATCAAGGGCTTGATTCAGAAAGCGGTACTTCTGGACACGGCTCGCATTGTTAGGAGGTTCCTCTCTCTGGAGCCCTGACCGCCGGTAGCTTGGACCCTGTTCCCGATACCGGTGGGCTACTATTTTTTATATTTTTAAATGTTTTTATATTTTTTATATTTTAATATTTAAAAATGTAATTTATATGTAAATAATGAAATAAAGGAAATAATAATAATAAAATTTATTTATTTCCAAAAAAACTTGCACTTAACAAAAGGGTATTATTATTAGCAGCTAGTGGTAGGAAGTAAGTACAGAGCAAATAATAAACCATGCTGCAGAAATCTGTAGACAATATAATTCGTGAGCCCTGCCTCTTAAACTAGGGTTACCTGTATCTTAAGAGACAGTGTTCAGCTAAATGATTGATTGCGATAAGATTTATACAACTTGTGAGTTGTGTCGATCTACCTAGTGATTTAAAATGAGGTTAGTTATTTCGTTTATAATTAAAATTAAAATAAAGAAAGGAAAAAGAGTTTAAGGAGCATGGGGGTGTGAGTGTGGGTGTTTGTATGTGTATGTGTGTGTGGGTGTATGTATGTGTGTGTAGAAGTATGTGTGTGTGTGTAGGTGTAGGGGTGTGTATGTGTATGTGAAGGTGTGTTAGTGTAAGTTGTGCAATTGGGTGAGGGTAGCTTGTGAGTGTACACTGATATATTAATATTAAGCGATGTATGTAAGTAGTGATTCTGTTTGTGAGTAATCCTGTTGAAGTAGCCATTCTGTCATCTTAGACTTTAGTTCATATCTATTTAGGTCGAGTATGTTAAGTTCTTTATGGGTTTTTTTGTAAATTTGTGTGCTTATTGTATAATATTGGTGTCTGGCAAAAGAAGTTTTGTGCCGAGTGCCTGGAGGGATATTGGTTCGCTTTTTGGGATCAGACGGGGGGACGGTAGCGTGTCTTCTGAGGACAGATTGAAGCACGAAGAGCTGACGGACTGTTAGTACCTTGCAATCTGAGTATAGTTGCTTTGTAGGATAACGATATGGTTTTCGTAACATCACTTTCAGTATAGCCCTCTGTGCTCTTTCCACTTTGATTAGACTAGTTTTATTTGTAGTTATTCTCAAACAAAAAAAAATATGGAAATAGCACACATATCAAATCGGAAAGGGATCGTCACCGTATCGAGCTCGAGAACTCAAGCCATTCAGTAATTTATTGTATGAAACTCCCTACTGTAACCACACTAATTGGAATCGAAACGTAATCGCCACGCCTCGGGACAAGCTCACAAACCGCGGTGCGGTACGTGGTCAACTTGCAGTTCCCGCGCTTACGGCTCGTCGTCCCCGCGCTTACGTCTCTCCGTACCCGAGCTTACGTCTCTTCGTCCACTCTTGCCCCTCTCACCCCTCTCGCAGCCTGCCTGCAGCACACTACGGTTGCTACACGGGCTGTCATTCGGTCGGCGACCCGTAAGCACGGAGTCGCCTAGCCGTAGCCGAGTTTACGTATCTGATTCGCTTTCGTTACGTGCTTACGTAAGGTTGACGCCTGTTTGACGGCGAGGCGAAAGGCGATACGGTGACGATCCCTTTCGGAGTTGATATGTGTGCTATAACCTTTAAAATCACAACTTACGTTCAACGACCTCTAGAAGCAGACGTCGACCAATTTGTTATTCACAGGATATCAATTTATATAATTGTCGAGTTAACAAACGTTCCGTCCGACAGAAGAGATATTAATATTTGATTAACAACTTGTCCGTAGCACTCACTGGAGAGATTAAGACGAACAACTTCAAATTGGTGGAGGTACCAACTTTGGGAGTCGCTAATTGAAGGTTAAACTTGTTGAAAGTGATAGTCTAGGTAAGGTTACTTGAAAAATATTAGTCTTTTTTGGTACGTTTTTAAATTACTTGAGCAATATCTAGGTACTGAAAATCATCATGAGGGATGGAAACTGGAAAATGCAAAACTAACGCCTTTCTCCCACGGGGGTAGGCAGAAACTGCCCGCTACGATTCTCACATAGGTACTCTTTTTGCTTCGTTCATACATCAGCGGGGTAATTGCGTAACATATTATAAGTAGGAATGGGTTTAATTTTGACAGTTCAACAACATTCATTGCGTTATTTACGTGTTTTGAGCAGACAAATTTTTTGAGCATTTATAGCAATGGATTAGCAATATACGAGTACTTAAAAATGATTCACATTATGACTGATAGTGTGTTACGCAATTAGGATGCTGGTCTCACGCGCGCCGCGCGCCGCTAGCGAGTACTACGCGCCTGTCACACGCGCGCCGCGCGCCGCTAGCGAGTACTACGCGCCTGTCACACGCGCGCCGCGTGCCGCTAGCGAGTACTACGCGCCTGTCACACGCGCGCCGCGCTCCGCTAGCGAGTACTACGCGCCTGTCACACGCGCGCCGCGCGCCGCTAGCGAGTACTACGCGCCTGTCACACGCGCGCCGCGTGCCGCTAGCGAGTACTACGCGCCTGTCACACGCGCGCCGCGCTCCGCTAGCGAGTACTACGCGCCTGTCACACGCGCGCCGTGCGCCGCTAGCGAGTACTACGCGCCTGTCACACGCGCGCCGCGCGCCGCTAGCGAGTACTACGCGCCTGTCACACGCGCGCCGCGCGCCGCTAGCGAGTACTACGCGCCTGTCACACGCGCGTTGCGCGCCGCTAGCGAGTACTACGCGCCTGTCACACGCGCGCTGCGCGCCGCTAGCGAGTACTACGCGCCTGTCCGTTCTGAAGAGAGTGAGTTTGGATATAGACCTCGGAACGAAGCATCACCATAACGACACGTTCCGAGTATCCTGCTTTGTTTGTTATAAAAAAAAGTTTCCGTTTAAAATAATAACCTAACTAAGATATAATATGACTGACCCACAGTCGATTATATCTGAAGCTTCAGCAATATATGAATTTCAAAACGTGATGATTTTTTATTTTTAAACTCTGCAACTATAAACAAGCAAAGAAAACGACTCGTCAAGAATCATTTTTTCTCTGAATTGAACTTATTTAATCATTTATTTAAGGAGGACTTATTTATTTATCATTTATAATTGTCATAAAAAGAAAGAGAAGCAAAAGCACCAGCAGCAGTTCCCATGGGAGCTGACCGTGTAAATATCGTACCATGGAGCCTCCTAGCGTTTCTCCTTAGACCCTTGGAAAAAAGACGTGACATTTACGTGTGAACGTATTTTCTATAATAGTTAGCATTCTCGACACACCCTTACCTCACATGATGAAAGACTTTTAACCAATCAACCGATTTAGAGATCTTTAGCTGAATAATAATCCCTATTCACCCTTTAATATTTAACGCAACAAGCAATAGGAGACACACCCACGGAAACGTTCAGTAATGACATCTGACACTTGACATAAGTGTATTAGATGTAATTTGATATTCCGTGATACACACGCCGTTCATACATATTGAATGTAATGCGAGATGAGTTACTAGCTTTATTGGATAAACGTCTTAGAACTAAAATAGTATTTGGGGTGTCTTATTTCTTTGGCTTTTAGTGTAAGAGGTACATCATGGACCTCTTACACTAAAAGTAAAAGTAGTATTTACAAAGCGTTAAGAAATGATAAGGTTGAGAGAATGAGGATGAACAGCAGTTTCAAAATACCAGCTTATTTTTTAAGTTGTTATTTGGTTAGACTGACGGTTTTTGATAGACTGCCGGTTTTTGTTAGACTGACGATTTTTGTTAGACTGACGATTTTTGTTAGCCTGGCGGTTTTTGGATGTCAAAATCGTTACTATCCGGCTTCCAGTCTAACCGGATGCAGCTGAATACCAGTATTTCACATGGAGCAACTGCCTATCAGACCTCCAAAACCCAGTTATTGGGCAACACACCTAAATATCTCTTACTAAGACTGGTTGTCAGACTTTCGGGCTTCTGACTACCGTAAAGACTATCAAAGATCTACGAATGACAGCCGGGACCCCAGGCACGGAGGGTTTTCGGTATTGGATGTTGAGATCATGCTGCGTGAATTTTTACGATGCACAGTAATGATTTTCCTTGCTTTATTACATTGGGTACTTACAGGCCAGGTACAGTCAGCCCTAAAAAGATGAATACACAAGGAATGAATAGACAAGGAACCATTTTATTGTCAACAACTATTGTATACATCGTAGAGGTAGATAGGTACAAAACATATCATATTAGTTTACAATTTATTTGGCTAAGCTTCACTTTAACGTCCATCAAATTTTATTTACAAAAAGATAATATTATTACATTTTTTTTTTAATAAACTCCTAGAAATTTAGCAATATTTTGTCACTTTTCGCTTTTTGACATTTTGTCTTGCTATATACCGAAACGTTTAGTTTCGTTTTTCGTAAGGTCAACGCACTAAAACGTTTAACCTCATATTAATGATAAAATGTATCATACGAGTACTTGTACCTATAGACGTTATTTCAGATATGTATTATTCATTATTTTGTTCACTTTTTTGATATTTTTGTCAAAATTTGTATAAAACTAGTCTTTACAACTTGTTTTTAGATGTAAACATTAAACGAAACTAAATGAGACAACATGTCGAATACATGTTTTATAACTTGGTTTGAAGGCATGGTAATAACAGGGTCATGCTATTTGGTAAACATATAAGCCACTCAGCATGATGGTAGCGCGCTGCCTGCCAAGAGTGCTGACATTCTACTCGTTGGGGTTATTTTAAGGCATATTTAATCAAACCTCAAATAATTCCATTTTAGGGTCTTAAAAATACTAAATAGCCAAACTTGGAAGTAGTGGTCGGGCAGTAGCCCGTAGCGACTAATTCGGCTCGCGTGTGGCTCTAACTTATCCCGTTTGGTCGGGGTACCATAGCAGCTTAGTAACTGCTGCCAATTCGGCTGGCGTGTGGTTCTAACTTTATTTTTTTCCTGGCGGAAAATCCTCCGCGTACACGGGCCGCAACAGTGGAGCTTGGGAACGAAACGTCCACTATGGATCCGCCCCGCTGCCACACGCACGTGTACCTTAGTACACGTGCGTGTGTGCGTGAGCCCTGATTCAGGACTGTCAGGCTGGTCTCGACCGCCCACTCCTCCAACACCTCGCCCCTAGGATCGGTGATCGGCAGCGTGGTGCCAACCTAACATAACTCCTTCGGTCGGGGTACCGTAGCTTATTTACTGCGACGAATTGTGAGAACGGGCCAGAAAGTTAAAAAAGTGTGCATCATAGAAGGTCAATGAGTTTTTAGAGGATCAGAGTTAAATATTTTCCCTATTTTAATGCACTCCTTTAAAAATAAACTTAATTCACTTTTCTTCTTCCACTAAAATGAATAAAAGCAAGCATAATGAAATATTAGGACGACTGTAATGCCAATTACGTTAATCTGCCGCTGAATGTGGAACAAGTTAATTCGGCGCCATCTTGCTAATGACGTCACCGGCTCCTATTGTCATGTAACAACCCCCTGGGGGCGCGGGGGGAGGACTGCGTTTATTATAAAGCTGTGTATTTTGTTACAGGTTCAAAGGAACCTGTAAAATTAACTTAAAATTAACACATTTTTTTCAAAGTTAGAATTACAAGGGCAGTCATTCGAAGGGCAATTCGACAAACGTTTTTATTTGTAAATATGAGATGATTGAGAATATAAGCAATGAATACCTTATATTTTCTTTGTAAGTAGTTAATAAAACATATTTTCAAAAGATCAAGTAGGATAAACGAGGGTAACGAGGTATGGAAGTTTTTCAACTGCCAAGTTTAAACCAATCTACAGGTTTAGAAGAAACTTTAGTAGATAAATAAGTACTCGTAAAAGGTACCTAACTAAATAATACAATTAATGACAAAAGGCTCCTTCGAACAGGCGCGCCACGCGACGCGAATCGCATGCGATACATAGGCACCGCCTGTCACGCGACGAGCGGTGCCTTTGTGTCGTTTGCGATTCGCGTCGCGTGTCGCGCCTGTTTGTAAGAGCCTTAAAATGGAATTGGCTAATAATCCACAATGTACCACGCAGCGCGGGATAAGTCCACAGATAAATTCGCTCATCTGAATGTTACTGAAACACTTGCTCACACAACAGCGGACTGGACGTGTGCAGGCTTTGTGTATGATTTATTAAACGAACAACCGCTATTATGTTATTTTAATCGTATAATTGCAAAATTCGGGTACTGTCGTATATTGTAATGATTTTCAGTTTCAAATAATATGAATATGTTTTAACCGCACATTTCGCAATAAAATAATTACCTTGTAATAAAAAATATCAAAACCCGGAGTTTTATAATTCCTTTTATACATTAAATTTTGACCGCTACGTCAGTATATCAGACTCTTGTAAAAACTTCATGAAAAGGTTACGTATATTTTCCATTAGTTATCGTAACAAAAACCTCTACAAAAAGTAGTGAGCAAAAACTAAATTGGCCACGTTGAGTAAAATGGCGTCTCATTTTATAAAAAAATCTTGTCATTCTTTTAGGGACACGTTAGCGAGTTGATTTTTTATGATATTCGTGGATCTAGATTACTTATTATTAAGGTTGAGTGTCGAAGTCGAAAGAAAATGAGAGCGGTGACCGTTGAGTGGCGGTCCCCAAAGGTTTTTTAAAAATCTTGGAGCTGACAGACGGACGGGTGAAACGCTGTGGTTTTATGAACCTTCAGAGTCTTATCTAATTTGATCAATATGAGAGAAACTTGGCATATTCAACTTCGTTTTCGTTCGTCTTTTTAATTCCACCGAACCGTACTTGTCAAAATTTGGTTTCAGTGCGGTTAGCGGAACAGCGTAGGTACCGTTCGGTCAAGTGACGTTGAAATGAGTGCTCTGAGTGGAATACCTCTTTATATTAGATAGAGAATACTCTACAGAATAAACCAACCGTCTAAAATATAATGCACCGTTTTTAAATCGGCGCGTTCTGTTCGCCCGTCTACTATAATACACTTTTAAATAACCGACAGAGCGCCGAGTTAATTAAGCTATCCGTTATTATAATCGGTCTCCGTGAGCTCTTACCTTCGCCAGACATTCTCCTTTTAAACTACCTTCGCTGGCCACTGAGATCCTTCGAACCACGGTGTAAAAAAGGTACAGAAGAATCCTGATGGGGTCTTTTTTGGCATAATAAATACTACCACTACTTTTATAGATTGTGAGTATGAAAATAGACATGTCACCAAATGTGTGTTATTTTGTTTCTTTCTTTAAATAGTGGAATTCCACGGTTGAAATATTGTCAGCTTGTCAGATGGTTTTGTAGCAATGCTGATTGACTACGGCCTGTCGCAGAGGATTGTGATCACAGTCATAGCACACAAACACACAAACATAGCATATATCTAGAAATCACATTACTGTCTTCATAATATTATATTTATAGTAAGTTCTGGGTATCGTACTACCCAAAACCGGGTTTTGGAGGTCAGAAAGGCAGTCGCTGCATGTAAAATACTGGTATTCAGCTGCATCCGGTTAGACTGGTAGCTGACCCCTACAAAGATTTGAAAGGCAGGCAGATGATGATGATGATGTCCATAAAGTTCACGCTAATATGAATCGATGTTCAAAAGGGATCTGAACTTGTTTAAATCAACAATTCCTTGTGGCTCGTTAGTCGATCTCGTTATTTAAAAAGATTTTATTTTTCACTTTTTAGTTGTGGTACCTACCCCACACAAAGTATACCACTACTTGATATGTAAATAACAGCGACATGAGTTTTTAAAACATCAGTTTAAATTATGTGGAAAAAATATGCATTATTAAGCATAACTCAAAAACTACTGGTCAGATTTTGACCAAATTTATATGGCACCATATGAAAAGCACCAGCTTTTAAATAAAAAAATAATCATCAAAATCGGTTCATCTAGAAAAAGTTCCGAGGTAACACATAGAAAAAAAAATACGGTCGAACTGAGAACCTCCTCCTTTTTTGAAGTCGTTTATTAAAAAAGGATGCCATTGTCCGGTGTCCTAGGGCTAGAGTAAAGAAATACTAAATACTTTGTTCGCATGCCCCAAACTCAGCGAAGAGTCGCCCTTCTGAACTTTATTTAATACGATGCTCTTTTTATACCTTCGTTATAATTATATAGGCACTCCTTTTATAATTGACATCGGGCTCTGAGAAAAGAAAATGTAAGGAAAAATGTATGCATTGTCCTTTTCTGTGACGATGGCTGTTTTATAAAAGTAGACAGAATGATCGTGGGCCAAATTATCTTGTATTTATTTTTCTATTCTTTTGTATGAAAAAGTCTTGAATATTTTCCGAGCTTATCAGGAAATCTGAGTAAAGTTTAATTTTCGGCTTGTATTATTTTTTTATTTTTTGTCGTGCAACTTAATGGTGCTGAAGATAAAAAAAAATCATTAGCTTTAGCAGCTGTCATTATTATGCAAATTAACTGGGGGGGACAGGCGGAGGTCTCATTAATTTACCAACAAGCTGCGTCAGAAAATAATTATTTAAAATATATATTTATTTATGTTGCTTTATGATGAATTAGGCTTCTGAAATATTCCTGAAAATACTTGTGCCATAAAATATTAATTGGCAGAATCAGTTGCCAATTAATATAAAAAACACTACTACTACTATCTACCAAAAGCTACCAAAACAAGGAAAGCATCATACGTAACCTTCCAAACATTCTCACATCGCGATCAAAATAAAATACATACAAAAGTCCACCACACGAAAACCTTATTAACTTAACAAAACAACCATAGAAACTTGTAGATAACCCCCATTCCGAAGTTGCATTAAAACTAAACAAGAACAAACCTTAACCCGTCAATATCGCGGGTCGTTGCGACCCCACTGAATAAACAGTAAGTGTATTGGCACAAAACAATGGGACACGATCTGTCCCCAACTAATTCGATTTCATCGGTCGGTTGAGAGTGGACCGTTAGCGGTGGAGGGTTAGATGGATTGCGGGATGGCGGTAAATTGTACAGAGACGTAAGTAGGAGACAGAAGTACGGTTGTCAAGATTTTTGTCAATGCTTTTTCGGTCTTGATTAAAATAAAGTTTTATTTTTTGTCGTTCCGTACCTGAAAAGGAAAAAATAGAACCCTTATAGGATCACTTCGTTGTCCGTCCGTCCATCCGTCCTTCTGTCAGTCTGTCACAGCCCTTTTTCTCAGGAACGCGTGGAGGTATCACGTTGAAATTAAAATCAAATACGTAAGTCTACGATTTCTTGGAGCTCTAAAAAAATCAAGCTGCTAAGTCAACGCAATAAAAAATACAGCCATTTTATTCGACATATTTTGAAACTCGCGTATAAATCAAAACTTCTAGGGTACTTCCCGTTGATCTACAATCATGAAATTTGACAAGAAGCAAGGTATCACAGCACAATTACAGGAAGTCCGCAAATCGTTGATTTATAGTTTATTCACATTAAAAAAATTGCGATGACAAAGTTACATTTGCCGTGCAGAAGTATGGGAGAACATAATTATTTATCAACTACAAAGTTAAGTTTGTTTTTGGAATAAATTCATCCCTCCCACGGAAGCCTTCATTATGCGTGGTCCGACACGCACTTGGCCTGCTCTTTATTTAAACTTTATCTACCTATATAAATACATAGTATAAAACAAAGTCGCGGTTTTGTCTGTCTGTGACTGCGTTGTTTTTCTAAACTATGCAACCGAATTCGATGTGGATTTCACCATCATTTAGAGAATTTATTCCAAAAGGTTTACGTGTGCAATACATTAATATTTACTCCAAAAATCTCGATGTTGTTTCAAGTAGCAAAAAAACCGTACAAAGCAGGCGGGTCGCTAGTAGGTAATTATATAAAAAGTTTCACGAACTAAAATGTAGTAGAGCAAACTTTGCTAAGCACATAATGGATCTCTGATCTCTAACATTCAAGAAAATAATTAATAATTAAAGAATATCTCCCAAATAATAGTTAAACTCTTAATACAATTAATAAAGAGTCTAGACCAAAAGTTTAAAGATAAGTTAATTTGTTATTAAAGCTTATTATTCTAATAATACAGCAACCCCACAGACTTTGTACAAAAACCAAAACATTTTCTTATAATTTTATAAACCTAAGTACTTATCTACAAAGCTGGAAATAATCTTTTTGTATTTTTTTTTTATTCTTTTTTCAAGGTGTATACTCAAAATGTTTTTCTTTAATTTAAGAATATCTTTGGGAAACCTTTTGTAAACTTTATTATGTATTCTTTTTTGTCTACCGTAAGTTCCTATGTGACTTCACCTACGTACTCTCAGGTCCGGGGATACCGCACGATCTCCGGTGAGGCGGTGAGCCTTCTTGCCGGATTGCTGCTATGGGATCTGGAGGCAAAAGTCCTCGCACACATATTGGAGCGGGGCGAGGAGGCAAAACGCTGGGGCTTAACTCCGCTGCCGCGGGAACTCGCGGGTCAGCGGACAGAGCTTCGGTGGGATTTCATGGCGACATGGAGAGTGCGACGGTCGCAACCCAGTGCTCGGCACGCCACAAGTGCGGCGGTAAGTCCCCTCTTTGAGTTGATTGAGAGGTGCCACGGCGTCCTTACCTTCCACCTGAGCCAGGTCCTCATCGGACATGGTTGCACCCTCACACACCTAGTCGCGGCAGGAGACGCCCTAGGCGTCGGGAATCCCAAGCCGATTCCCGACAGGCACGGGCTTGCGGACGGCGAGCAATGGGTAGCTCGCCGTCCGGTATGGACCAGACCCGGATCGAGGGCGCGTTGTGTTCCATTCGCGGCTCAAAGAGATATCAGCATTAATTGACGGTGTCCGCTAGGGCAAATGCCTGCCAGGGTCACGGATTGTTCGAAAGAGTTTCCGTGGCCTTGGTACACAGGCAACTGAAGGAACACGGGTGGGTTTTTGTTAGTAAAAGTCTAACACGCCTTCCCGCGTTGCCCAGACTAACAGATATCTATTTTATTGATAGCGAAGATGATATTTTTATATTTATCATGGTATAGATACCTTATTACATTCTAGGACTGGCTTCCCGACAAACTAGATAGATTCAGCTGAATGTTGAAAGCAGGTTATGGTTTTTTGATTATAGAATCCTTTTTTAAATTTAGGAAAGGAAATCAGGAGATACGGCGTGCTATAGAGTTAGGACGGTTATTATTTTAATTAGCTAGTATGAGTGAGCAAGGGTACCCTTGCTCACTCATCTGATTCCTAAATTAAGCATAATAGGTGAGTATAATGCCTTGAACTGCTCGACATTCCAATCATTTATTTGAGAGCAACTATTCACATGGATTTAAACCAATTAACCTGATTGTCAAACTTTCCGGCTTATGACTAAAACAACTTTCATACGTATGAGAAAATAATTGATGAGGATACTAAAGTCACCAATAACTGCGACCAGCTAGTTTTACCTCACAGATGAATCGATTGAGGATCGAAGGATCGAGGATTGATCGATGCGTGTGTGCTATAGGTACACCTCTGCCTAATCCTTCGGGGAATACAGGCGTGATGTTATGTGTTATGTTATGAATCGATTCATTTAGCTATTTTTGGCGTTCATCGCGTCCATACTTCCATAATAATATTATAAAATCGAAAGTAACTCTGCTTGTCTGTCGGTTACCGTTTCACGCCAAAATTACATTACGAAATTAGTGAAATAAAATTATAGGGCGACTTTTTCGCTGCCACGTGCGGGCGGCGGGCCCACCTGGCGAAAGTCAGTCACTCGCCCGCGTGAACCGTGAGTGTTTCCAACGGCAAGGTCGCCCTATAATGTTACGTCATGTCGTAGCACTAATTTCGTAAAGTAATTTTGGCTTTACCGTCTAAATGAATTTCGATGAAATTTAGCACACATGCAGACCATGCTCTGGGTTAGAACATACGATACTTTTCTTTATCCCGGTAGCACGTCGCCGTGGGATAATTTCCGACCTCTACGCGGGCGAAACCGCGGGCAAAAGCTAGTATTCATGTATTTCATGCATGGCTTTCTTTCGAGGTTCGGCCCAGATTTGTTTATGTTATAAAAGTTAGATACGATATTGGATGTACCTACTGACATTTTGTACAGCAACTTATTTTTTTGGTAAACCATGATACTTTTCCGTTGTTTATGTAGCAGAAAATTTTGTGGTCGCTGATAGAGAGAATTTATTTTCAGTATTTTGAGGGCGTGAGTTTTTAAGGAGGACAGGCTTTTGCTGGGTGGCAGGCGTTGTGTTCCACGCGCGCCTCAAAGAGATGTCAGCACCATTGCCGGGGTCGCAGATTGTTCGAAAGAGTTACCGTGGCCCTGGAAAACGGGTGGGTTTTAGTCAGTAAGAGTCTGACCCGCCCTCCCCCTCCGCCCAGAGCGGGAGAAGTCATTTGATGATTTCCCAACCAAAAAAAAAAAGAAGGCCTTTTCCTAATATAGTAAACAACGCAAGTTTATTCAAAACCACCGCTTTCCTCAACGGCTTCACCAGTTAACATAACTAGATAAATCTGCCGCCACGACACAATTGCTTACTTTCCCGACATTCCGAGCCGAGGAGATTGCGACCCTCCCTCGGGACGGATCTAAACAAGCTCCTAACGTAACCCAATTCCAACTATTTCACAAGCCTCGTGGACCTCATTTCCCTCCAATCGTGAATATTTTTAAAAAGCCACTAAAGAGCTTTAGCTGAGCAACGGAGGCCGTAATAAAATCAAGCCGGCTGCCAGTGAGCGGAAAACGTCGCTCAATCGAATTCCATCGCCTCGCTTTTGAAGGAAATTGGGTTGAAACATCGAGGAGACATGCCGAGAAAATGTTCGACCCTTAATTTGTAGCGACGATGGCGCCGACCGACGACGCGACGTTTGAAATCAATTTGCCTCTAATTTAATCAATACTTCTCCCGAGATTTTTCTCCTCTATTTTAATTATACTACAGTTAAAAAAAAATATTAAAAAAGTACTTTCATTTTACGTGACAAATGCTTTTACTAGTTTTCCGAACAGTGTTAAATTGCGCCTCAATAATGCTCCCTACTCGTTAGGTATTTCAAACGTTCAGGAAACAAAACAATATTAACATGTACAATTTTTCCCTGAACCAATTTAATATCAGGTCCCTATTTAGGCTTCATAAAAAGTTTGAAAACAAAAATACGGTGGGAACACATGTGCCCAAAAAAGTAAAGTTCCAACGATTTCGACCTCAAAAATGAAATATGGGTAGTAACATGCCCCCGGACCGTAACTCCGAGAGATCCCGATGTCAAGGGACGGCACATAAAAAGTTTTTTATCATCTTCTGTTAATATATGGCGTCCGTGACATTACCCTTTGGAAAACAACGGGGAACTTTCCTCACATTAGTCACGCGGAGTACAAGTGGTGTACTTAGTCCTTGCCTGAGCGCGGCATCTTGAAGCGGGCACACCTAGAATAACCCGTAGATAGAGCATTGTAATTTGTCTTCTCAGGAGGTAAAATTACGTTAGAGAAGATTAGAAACTCGTCTAAATGTTAAGATGTAGCTAGTTTGGAACAAACAAAAATTTCCTGAAAAGCATTTCAGGCAGTTTAAATATTGTTTTCTGAAATTCTTTATATTAGACATTCAGGTATAATTTTAAGCTTTTTCCGGCAACCCATTATCGTTAACGCTTTCTACTGAATTAAATTTTATAAACAATGTTTGAGGCCGTGAGTGCCTCGAGAAAGATCATTATTTTCCGTGATAATTATTATCTGTGCCTTTCCTTAATATTCTTAGAAATATGCTTCATTAGCAAAGTCATTCGAATGCTACTTGATTAATTGATTTGGAGCGCGGAGCTAACGCATACAACTGTCAAGCTTGTTCTTAGGACAGTGATAATAAAAATGCATCTAAAAATAACATAATGATGGAGAAAAATTAATACTAAACCCACTATTTTGACAAGTTTAATTAAACGTCTTTATATACAAACAAATTATTTATAGGTCCTATTTTAAATGATAATTACTTACAACGTTACTGAAATACGACTGGTTAATACAAAAATAATATACTTATGTAAATAATAACGAAAGCGCTTTCTGCATAGATGTTAAACGAATTTATCAAATAACTTGCTGACGTCGTCCTATCCAATCGTTTGAATCGTGAGTTATCCAGCAGGGTAATTACGTAACACACTAACGGTAGGAATGGCTTTCATTTTGACAGTTCAACAACATTAATTGCGTTATTTACGTAGTTGAGCAGAAAAATTCTTCGAACATATGAAGCAACAGAATGATTCAGATTGTGATAGATAGTTTGTTACGTAATTAGGGTGCAGTTCTTGAGTTCATACAAAATTCCAATACAAAAAAAAGACGTACAGTTTTTTTCGTAACATTTTCCGGGAATATTTTCCAATTTTTCTTTGTATAAAACATAATTCGGACTATTATGAACATTTTAAAATAAAATAAAACAGCCAAATCGGTCCAGCAGTTCTCGAGTGATGCACTTATCAACGGCCAGCATTTTCATTTTTATTACTTTATAAAAAAGTAATTCGCTTACTCATATCAACGACTTATTGCTCTGCTAAAACTTACAGGAGCGAATACAGTTTAAGTACATTTTTGAGAATAATAATTATGATACAAAATTAAGACAAAGATCTACATTTTGGAAGTCTCAAAACAGTATTTTTTTACAAGATTTACGTTATATAAAGTACACTGTAAAGAAGAAACAAATAAATTCCGAATAATAAGTGAAAACAGTCAAGTTCTGAAAACATGCTCTCTACACTTATTATTATATTATGGCACTTATGAACTAATTAGTATGTTAATTAAATGATTAATTTGAGTTATTCGTCTTTACGGTAGGTAAGTAATACAATTATAATTAATTCACGTTATTGGTACCTAACTTAGTTCAAATACTGATGGTTTTTGTTATTGGATTCGATCAAAAAATTGATTTGTTAGTTAATTTAGTATAAGAAGTTTATCCGATGTATGTATTTTTAAATAAATAAACCACATTCAATTTTATAGTTGAAACTATGGGATTCTATGCCATGTAAATTGATTTTAAGTAGGTATAACTTGACAGTAACTTGCCAGTTACTTAGGAATCACATTTTGGAGAATAGCTGTAAGTCTGGGTCTTCAACTAAGCCATTTTTTTATTTTTAGATAAGTAGGTACAATAATAACCAATACATTTGGCCCTGAGGCTGTAGAAGATTCAGACTGAAACTTACGAAAACTTAATACTCTCTACAACAGCATTAAAAATACATATAACTTTGCAATATTGGTGATTTACCTACATAAATTGTAAACCAACATTGGGAATGGATTTATTTACCAAGTAATTTTGTAAATAACATAATTTGTTTGTGTACCACAGTAATATAATTTGTCTGTGTACCACAGTAACCACAAAATTGGACAGATTGGGAGTTAACCTAATTAATGAATACCTGATATCCTAAATGAATTATTTTGGACACAAACACATGAAGAGATTCTCTATTATAGTTAATTAATTCACAAAAAGTACAGCAAGTACAACTGTCAAAGAATAACAGTAACTGATCACAATTACTGTTATTCTTTGACAGTTGTACTTGAATCATTGAATATACGGACATTTAAGCTGGTAGTTAATTCATTTAACAATGATTTCCCATGACAACTTACTTACTTACTTTTAAGAACTTTTACAGAAAAAAAACAGCTATAATCAGAAGGTTATCAGTTTTTTTTTTTCATTTTTACATAATTGAGGAATGTTTTGTGACTATTCTGAGCATGGACGGAAAATTAACAATAAAAGTTGAGTCTAAAACCCAACGAAAAAATACCTGCAACAATTTTACAAGTTTGAAAATTTCGCTGTGATTTTTTTACAATATCCTCCAATAGCTCGCTCTCTTTCTTCATTATCTCTTTTTCCATCTAAATAGCTCGATCCTTCAGCGGTGTCATTTCGACGATCTTGGCCGTGATTGGCGCGCTCGGCAGCAGGAGAGGGTTGAACTTGGCAGGCTTACTGCCAAGTCGGAGAAGGCCGCGCTTGGCCGCCAGTATCAGCAGCAGGGTTACTGATAATGTGAATGACAGGATCTGAAATTGGATGGTGTGATGTTTAAATTTTTGGTACAGTAATACTGTTTTGAGAAAGACTGCTTCGTTGATCTAGCGGTTGCATGCGCTACTACTGAGCATGAGATCCTGGGTTCGATTCCAGGGTCGGGCAAAGCGTTATTGGGTTGTCCCATCTGGAATTCCACAATAGCAGCAACGGGTCTGGATTTGTGCCCGGTTGATGGCAATAGGCTCGCCCCCTATTACATGGGACTTAAACATAACTGGCGAAATGTGGGTGTACTATACATCATAGGTGCACCTCTGCCTTGCCCTTCGGGGAATACAGGAGTGGTGTGATGTTTTGAAAAAGATTGGAAGCAAATGACATAGTGGAGTGTAATATGTTCTCTGGCTAGGTTCAAGTATGCTCGTTGTAAGTACGTGTAAGTATGTTCCTTCGTTCAGTGTAGGTACCTATCCACCTAGTAATAATATTGTAGTTGCAATCTTGCAAATGTGGATGCAAATGTTGAAGGAATGTATAAAATTTATCTAACATGTACACACGACTACATATCAAGCTATACATTTCCAGTATAAGCTGACCTCTCATTGTACGGAAATCCTATACAATGCGAGATCAGCTTATACTGGAAATGTATAGCTTGATATGTAGCTGTGGACGTGCTTAAAATAATATGTAATCATAGGTACCTATGTAGGTGATTATATAGAGTTAATGGAAAATGTAAAGTTTGGTCTTCCTTAAGTCCCTAATTATTTAATTAATCTTATTCTTATCCAACGTTTTAATTCATAGAACTATTAATATGAATGAATGATACTTCATTATTTATAACACCTTCAAGAATCAAGATTTTTTCAATAACATTAATCATGCTGACAACAATTTACAAAAAACGCCCATCTTTTTCATATAAACAAAGGATTACATCTAACTGTGACACACAATAAGTACATAATACAATAGTCTAATAAAACTGTACCATTTTGACACATTCGAATAAGAAGACGTCTTGATCAAGCCATCGAATCGAACTTCATTACTATTCACAACCAATAACATCCTTACCAAGATCTTAAAACAATGATAACCAAAAAACGGTGAAATGAAACAATTTGTTCTTACCGCAGATATTCCGAACGTAGCAAACACTTCGTATGACATAAACATTTTGAACTATTACTTGTCAATACACAACAAAACTAAATAAAAAATGTAAACATTTGGTGCGCACGCGGCGGTTCACTCACTAAGAACTCACTGACTAAACTGTGACACACAGAAATACTGTGCACAGGTGTGTCAAATACAAACATAGTTATAGGAAACTACAGACTGTTCACATTCCTTGTATTGCGAAAGAGAGATGGATTCATGTGAGCTTCTTGCGAGAAAAAGGGACAGAGCATTGGTATTTCCGTACTTCACTACGTGCTTTGCATTTTTGAGATAAACATTTCACTGCGATAAAAGTGTTCGATGTTGAATTTTTTGTCTCTGTCGGCGTCATACACAATCACAGTGATAGTTCTGTCAGATATAAAGGCTTCGTATTCAATTGAGGTTTGCGCCCCCCCCGACCCTTGCTCGACGACGCGCCAGCCCGCGCCGTAGCTGAGCCTGTAGCTTTAAATTCCCCAGTATAATAATAATATAATTTAGATCCAGCCTGTCCCATCTTGCTGCCCTCCCCTCAGTGACGCCCTAAGCCGAGGTTCGTACCCCACAGGGGGTGCCCTTAGCGTGCGGTCACTTAAATTTAAGTATTGTTCGCCCCTGGCTGGAGGCTTTAAGTTAGTAGCTTAAGGCACCCACAGGTTTGCCCGGTTAAGTAGCCAGGACCTTAGTGGTCAAAACTACGAGCTGCCCAATAGGAAAAAAGAAAAAAAAAAAAAAAATGAGGTTTGCACTAAAAATGGTGACACCGTGCTTCTCTGTGTCAAAAGTAGGAAACCTTTACGTGGCATGTCGAGTACGGAGCGGCAACGTCGCGCGCATACGTCATTCTTAACTGGTCTGCGCACGCGCTCACCTTGCGTTTTTTATCTGTGGAACAGTTATTTTAGTATTTCCTTTGTTTTAGAGGTTTATAATTATTATAAACTGACAGGTGTTGTCATTGATGTCTGTAGATTATTTCGGACAAAACTATAAGTATGAAGAGAGCAGTATGAATGGTCAAGTGGAATGATTTTAGTTTTGTCTTGCTTATATAGAGTAACAGAACACAATGTATTGTCTACACTACAAATTCTGTTAAATTAGGGGGCGTAAGGGGAAGTATCAGAACTATTTAATTACTGAAAGAACGTTATTATTAAAACATCTGAATTAAAAATGCAAAGACATTTTATTCTGTATAGGCATGTTAATACTCAATAGGTGGATTTGGCCAATTTGAAGAATAAGATAAAGATCATTAAACATGGATATACTGGATATACTTATACCGGATATACTTATCACCTTTATCAATTTATTTTTCCTTCAGTTTCTTAGCAGCTATTAAATTGATAGTAGATATTATCATCGTAATCAGCATTTAAATCTCCGGTAGTAGCATTTATATAATTAATAGTTATCATTGTTGATATTAAAACTCGTTGAAAACCAATTCGTACCTACTATTTTGGTTGTAGGCAGTATAAACTGCAAAATTTCGGTTTCAAAAGGTATCTACCGCTTCTACCGATGGACATTCAGGTCTCTGAGACACATTTGAAGATATATTTATATTCCTATATTTGCTTATAGGTACCCATTACTTAAAATAATTATTGTGCACGTCTTCGATTTATCATATCCATGTTAGAGAATATGCTTTATACTTATTTTCATAATATTATCAAAGTCAATTTCAATGCATTTATTTCAAATAGGCGCACAAAAGGCACTTTTGAACGTCAACATTTACATTATTTAGAATTGATTCTAGTCGCCCCTACCAATAGGTAGTTTCGTATGGAGAAGAATAGGCAAGAAACTCCACCGTTACTCTTTTAAAATGTTTTACAATATTTTGTATACATTAATTATTATGTTTGAAGACGATGCACCTAGAATAAAATTACTATACTATGTTATACTGTTTCAGCGTTTTTGTAAAATTACCCCCCAAGGTGGTAGGGGATGATTTTAAAATTAACATGTGATTTCGTTTTTTTTATGTATACTTCTTTTCAAGAGATTTAAGGGATTGGAAATATATTCATAATCCGTATCTTGAATTCCAAGTGTCCGGGAATCAGGGGAGTTGTTGGGGTCCTTGGTTCTGTTACCTTTTCATGGCGTAACGGCTGAACAGATTTACATGAAAGGCGTACGGATAGGCCATCACCTGGGTTAGGACATAGGATACTATATGAATCCCGGTAGTACGTCGCGGGCAAAAGCTAGTATAATATGATAAAGAGAAAAGATTTGATTTGTTGTACCTATGTTTGTTTGTTACGTTTTCACGCTAAAACGGCTGAACGGGTTTGGATGAAACAATGATTGGCACATAGGTACACCATGACCTGAATTAGGACATAGGATACTTTCTAAATATTCCCACAGGATCAAGACTTATGCGGGTGAAACCGCGAGGCGCAGCTAGTACATAATATAGATCCTTTTTTTATTTTGTCCAACTTTATTTGTTAACCACCTGCTTGTAACAGTTTTATTGATAAATGATTTTATTTCTGTAAGTAGGTTTGTACAAACACTTTTACACGTCAATCATATTTTTTAAACCAGATGAGGTTGTCGTTTCCTAGCGGACTACTCTGAGAAGAAAGGCCGAAACAAACTCAGAGGTCACAGTCTCTTTTAAAGTCCAGACATAATATTGGTCACATCATGTGAAGACCATGTAGATTTTTGCCTGAAATGGTCTTTTGAGGAAAGAGCCACACAGATTGAGTGGACCTGCCCGGTCAGTGCACGCATTTGTTAGTAATCGTGCAGCTCAACTCAGGAAGTCAGGACTTGAGGAGCTCAACATCTCTACAAAAACATAACAATCTATTCTAAAGAAAATTATTTCTTCCTGCACTAAATATAAACAAAATGTTGGACAAAGCCCAGCTTTGCATTGTCTATAAATGATGAGCAGTTTCTTCATTTATCTTTTTAAAAGCTAAGCCTGCAATTGAACATAAACGAGTCGTCTCTTGAGACCGCTACTACCAACCGTCACACATTGAGAGGTAATTTAATTGATTGATTGAGCTCCCTCGCCTCACTAACATGATTGATGTAACTGCAATTATTGATTCGATAAAAAGTAGGTATTAAGTAAATTGGTTTATTCTGACATTTCCACGATATTATTTTCGCATTTATTAACCTGTCAAAGTTAGTCAAATCATTATTGTTGTACAGAAAGGCACTCATAATAATACCAATTAATAACATCATAATTAATATTAAATAATAACTGAACACGGTTTGAGTCGATAATGAGCTCTTACATAGAAAAGTGTGCTGGTAAAAAAAATACTTAAGTGTTAAAAAATAAAAATAAACTGATTTAATTTATTAGACAACATCGTCAAAGTACTTCAATTCACAAAGCGACGTAAGACTTTCGAGGGTCTCGCAACAAAAGATAATTATAATTAATTGAGTCTCATTAGGCGACGATATCCATTCTTCTTCTTGAAAAACAAGGTTTAAGGAGTGGCAGCAGCATTGTACCGTGCCCTATAGAAGGATCTGGAAAGTCTAGCGCTCATGGCGATGCCGTGCCACGTCTCTTCGTTGATCTGGTCTACGTACTGCGGAGGGACCCTGAAGTCGAAGCCGTAGCTCGGCAGCTCCAGGGTGTAGGAGAACGGGATGCCTATGGACTGGGGAAGAAAGTGTTATTAGAAGTAGTTGAGGTCTATGAAGAAAGTTCGTTCAGAGATGGACGGTCAACACGACAGGTAACACTTGAAACTTGAATAATAATAATCACGCCAAATTGTGACTATGAACGAGCTTGACTCTACTAACTAGGTTCTTCTAATTTCTGTCTGAAACTCCATTTACACGATGCAAGCTCCTTGCCTGTGGCACACAATAAAATTAAAGCAACACATAACTTGCATCGTCTAAACACTGTTTAGTCGGTGCAACTATTATTGTTGCTTCAACTTCTGGTACGCCACAGGTAAGTCTTACCGTGTAAATTAGGCTTTATGCTGGAACATTGCATTGCCATGTTTGTTTGAAAAGTATTAGGGCCGGTGAAACTCAAACACGCACTTTTTTTTAGGGTGGCAGGGCCTAAGCCCCGTCGGATATGGGTACCTCGTAATGAATCGTGGTTGGCTTAAACAACGTACATACTTAACTCGAATTTTGTAAATTTTACAGGGAAGCATACTTTTTATCCAGTTTTCTCTGAAAGTATGGGTTATTTATAAAATGTAATGGCGCTCCATGTAAAAAACTGGTATTCAAATACGTCTGGTTAGGCAGATGAGATGATGTGATATAGTTCTTTCCTCTCCCATACTTTTCGAGTGAGAGCACTGCTGAGGTGTGTAGAGGCCCCCGTCCCTTTTCAATGTGCCGTCTGCTAGTTGCGTCACTAAGTGCCCGCTTACACGTACCACAACCATACTACATCGCAGCGATAAAATGTGGGCAAGCAGTGGTTACGTGTAAATAGTGTCGCTGCAGTTTCTTGCATTTGCGTTGTGGTAATGTGTGTGTGTGTGTATGTGTGGTTATTTCGATGTGGTTGCGATATCACCAGTAGTTGCGATGTGGCTACGTTGTGGCTAGTGTTTGCAGACAGAAAGATCGTTGTGTTTGCGACGTGGCCGGCCGCTAGTGCGAGGTCTCGCTGGTGGTTGCGTTGTGGCTGCGACGTGGTTTTGGTGTGGTCGGTGTCGCCCACATGGTTGGTTTTGACGGCCAAATGTGGTTCTTATGAATAAATTATTCATTTCCATACAAATTAGCGCCCATACACGTGATGTCGTTGTTGTGTGGTTGTAGTACGTGTGATCGGGCCCTTAATCGAAATCAAATTCAGTTTGCAAAATTCCGTTAGATATAAAATAATATCTTTGACGAAATCTAATGAAAAGAGATGGGTGAGGCAATTAAAATATACACCTTACCTGACTAAAACTACTAAGTGCTTAACAAACTAAAATATGGCGTCGAAAATCTCCTCCGCAAAATACTATCGTATTATTAACAATATCATCAAATTTACGATAGTAATTTTGTTAGACAAGCGGTAATCATAATATTGAATCTGAGTAGGTACTAAACGTAATTTCATGATATGAACGGATTAAAAATGTCTGTTACAGATAGGCAATTGCATATTTTAAACGAGCATATTATAATCTATGATTAGAGGAAATACTGACTGCTACTTAGAAACAAAATGAGATTTAAAAAGCTTTGAGCAATAATAAGTTTATCAAAACCATCATTTCCACCGTCATTAACCCATGCTCTTTATACTGAGCAAAAATTATCTCACTCCGATCTTCACTTTGTTCTTCTTTGTTCACAATGTTCATCAGCATTCACAGTTATTATAACAATATGACCATTTAACTAACTTACCTGACCATAATCCTGGGCACATCCAGACGTTTCATACATCAAGGTAGCACTGTTCCCCACGAGATAAAAGCCAGCTTCAGACAGCTTCCTCGCATCAATCATTGCGCCCATGGCTGACCCGACCTGGTGCAGCTGGGCAGCATTCGGCGGCAGGCTCTCATCCCCATAGCCAAACGTCACGTACTTCCCGAAACTGTGGATATCCATGAACAATTGGATTCTTTCCAAATTCTCATGCATGATGTCCCTCGTGTTCCTGACCTCTGCTTCGGAGAAGGCCGATGGACCAGGGTAAATGTCGGAGCAGGGGTTTTCGCTGACTCCGATGGTGGCCCAGTCTTTGCCGAAGTTCCTGTTGCCGTCCGCTCCGTAGCAAGTCGCGTGGTTGTTGATATCGAATGACCTTGTTTTGCGCCATAGACGTTGCTACAAAAATTAAGAACAGTAGATAATGACAATTTTGGTTTAATTACAAAATTAAGAAAATACTTCTATTACAATCTCGGTGTCGTTTAAACAATTTAAGGCTATTATTGAAACACCTATGTTGCTTTGGTAGCGGAATACCTACCGTTATGTGCTCTTTAGTTACGAGTAATACCTCCTTTAATGGAGAGACATATTGTGTTTACCAACTATACATATAATATTATGCCCATGACAACTCAAACCATGTTCACTGTCAATACTCACATCAGTATGCGTGAACTCATATCCATCAGGGTTAACGAGCGGCAAGATGATCCAGTCCACATCGCTGAGCAGGTCGCTGTCCTCGCTCCGCAGGTTCTCCACCAGCCTGTAGATGGAGTACAGCGCTACCGGGGTTGTCACCCACTCCCGTGCGTGGATCATTGTGGTCATCACGTACACTGGCTTGCTCTTGTCTTCGAAGTTGGTGGTCGAAATCTAAAATAGTCTTTTGTGTCCATGACCTTCATCGTCGACGTCATTTTTGCTTTCTTAGAGCGTTTTTCATCAATGAAATTATACGAGTACAGCACATGTAAACCGCGTTCAGGGGCTGTAGTGTCAACATTACACAATAATGATGGCACTGACCGCTCTTGAACGCGGTTTAGATGTGCTAATCGCGTTCAGTCTCATTGATGAAATTAGCTCTAAAATAAAAAATATATTTTATGTAAAAAGAGGTAGATAAGGTTTACGCACTCTGCAAGTGGCACGTCACAACTTGGCTTAAAAGTTACATAATATCGTCTTGTCCCTTTTTCGCTTCCAAAAATTTCCACCTGTCGTCCTACTTTCACGTGTCAGCCAATAGTGTAACATTGTGCCGGTTTTGAAGATCGAGTATCGGGTAGGTTAAGTAACCTATCTACCTCTTTTTACTTATAATATCATTATTCGTTGGTGTCATAAAATATGAGCTTTTTATTAAGTGAGGTACAAGAGTGGCAATATTTTTTATTTATCTCAAGTAACATACTAAATTTGCGATCCGTTGTTTTGTTATTGGTTGGCAATCAGACCAAATGGTGAAAGTTGTCATATAGAAACAAAGTCAGGAAATCTTTCGTGATAAAGGAATTGTGGTCGACATTTATGATTTCCTACTCCGGACAAATTGTTTAGGCTAGGCTATAAAATGTGTGAACTTGTGTGAATGTGTCAACAAACCTTCAAATACTTGATGTCACGTCCTTCGAAACTCTTTTCAGCATTCACTAGAGTTACCAAGTTAGGATAGTCGTGGGCTATTCTCTCTAGGTATGCATCAACCTGTGAAAAAGTATAAACATCTTCAGTCTTTATCTATCTGAAATCAAAATAGTCAATACAATTCATTGCTAGATAGTGCTTTATAAGCGATTGTGTTTTAATCGAACGAGCTACTACTAAACCGGGAACGAAATAATAGAAGCGCATTAATAATGTATTAAATTACGTGTGCGACATCGGAAACGTATTACAAATGAGTTCAGAATAACCCGCAAAGCTTTTAACTAATAACAAATTAATAGAGAATGTTGCGAACTAGTATTTATTCCGGTTAAATCACTCAAACATCGGATTAGTGAATTTAGTTTATGAGTTATCACTGGAAATTGGCAACATATTACTGAAAACAATTCAGGGACCGCGAGCAATTTAGTTCAACAGTATAATTTTCGATCATCACAGAGGCAATTCTTCTATATTTTTTAACACGTTCGCAATTTATTTTCATACTGAACCTGTCAAAAATGCCTTTTGATCTAATTTTCCTACTTTTTTACAGCTTTCTACATTGATTTTATCCGAGATGAGATTGTGAAGCTATAGAACTTGAACGATTTCAATTACGGGAATTGGCCTTCATGTATCTTTTAACCGAGGAATAAAGACTTTTAACATATTTTCCATTCAAAAGCTGTCAAACCTTTCTATTCCGCAGGTAAAAAAATATCTAAGAATTAAAAAATTAGCCTCAGAGGACAATCGAACATTAAAACACCATGACGGATATAACTTTAGTAATGGAACCACTGGCATGGCTCATTCTGGAGACTTTGAATTGTCTTTGCTCTTAAGTAACCAAGTAGCTCAATTATCTTTCTTCTTTTTCTTATAACTTAGTTGTAGAAGATAATAGCTACAATATGATTAAAAAACTTACATCAGCATATCGCGGGTAGTCTTGGAAAATCAACCTGTTGGTCCTAGAGGACCTCCACGCGGTCATTTCTCGGTCGTGTACCTCGAAGGCCCTGCAGAAGAAATTGGTAATGCAAAGGAATTCTTATAAATTTGTTAATTTTGGCGAATTTATTCCTAGACAACTATTTTAACGAGCCAAGATAATTCAACGTCACATGACTGTGTTTTAACTTAATGCTTTTTTTTTGTGTCATTATCTTCTAATTAATCAATCATAAGGAACACTAAGTGATGATTTGGTCAACACTTGATCTCACTTATTCGTGATAGAACAATAACACTGATTAAAGTGGAAATTATCCGACAACAGCAAAACCATTTGAAGACACAGATAGGGGAAGAAAACAAATACTTACTCAGCAACATCTTCCAAATGCACAGAGTGGCCTAATCCCTGAATATCCAAAGCCTGCAGGAACTCCACCTTCTTCTCCGGTTTGACCATGACCTGGGCATCCCTATGTCCAGCCACACCATGCTGCCAGATGTCCAGGTCTAGTTGGTACTCCAGATCATGCAGCAGCTTCTGATCAGTCGTGTTACGAACTTCAACATTATAGACTGAATGTCTGTGAAAGAAGTAGAGATTTTATTTTACCGTCTAAGGATGCTAAAGATGCTGACCCCTCATTTTTATTGAGTCGGAAAATGGTTTTTAAAAACAAAATGGTGATGACTGTGTGGTGCGAGGAACAAACAATACTATGAAAACTGGATTAATTCTGATATAAGTAGACAATTAATAAAAAAAATATTAATAATAATTTTAATTGAAAAAAACCGCTGTTTCTTACAAAATGTGGGTATGGATCAGCAATATTTTTTAAATAATGGACGCAAAAATTCGAATTAGGATGGTCCAGAATCATGTAGTGATTTGTCCCTGCCAACCTGTTTACTTAATGATTGAAAATACGCAGATAATCTTCGCCGTTGAAAACATACGGGACTTTATATTTTACTTCATCATCATCATCGTCCAGTCGAAAGACGTCCACCACTGGACATAGGCTTTTCCCAAGTGATCTTGTTTCTCGTATTCTGTGGATTAAGACCAAGTCAACTTCTAACAAAAATATTTCAATAATAACCATACCTGGAGTATATATCATGCTTCCCCGCTTGTACCAGGCCCACCACAGCCACACACAAAAATATCAAGTGCTTCGTCTCCATACCTTCAGACGACTGACTCACTGTGTGCACACAATCGAATCAGTTATGTTTATCTTAATCCTACCGTTATCTTGATATTGTGGAATAATCGTGATAAAACTGGTTACAACTTGTAATGAGGCAAAATTCGGAAATGATTTAAATTCTATTATTATTGCGTCGTAGTGACAGAGAGTGCACTACCACGCATTTGCCTGCTTCGTATATGAGATCTTGTTGTGCCATTTCGAGTTAAAATTATTATTATGATGTGGTTGTCAATACAGGTTGAAACCAATTTCAATTCAATTCAATATCTTTATTGTGGATCATAGGTAGGTACATAATACAGGTCTTCAATTGTTGAATTGTGATCAGCTACGTCCCGCCCTTAGGGCATACAATAATTACATAAAAAATAAATTTACAATTATTGTTACAAATTATTAATATTCCACATAAAATATAAAAGATAAAAATAATACGGAACGAATTAAGCCAGGTACACATTAAGTGGGCCACTGAACGCATCATGACTGAGGAGGACTATATTGGAGCAGTGATTTGTCTGATAGGAAGTCTTTTATAGAGTAGTAGCACTTGTTTACTAATAGATCATAGAGATTTTTTTTTTTCATTTCCGTAATTATTCTAATAGGCCCCGGAATATTATTAAAAATGCATGAAGCCAAGAGCCATAAACCAAGAGCGTAGCGTTATCCTCCTCTATAGCATAATTACGCCAATAAATGGTAATTTCCACTTTTTGTCTTTCACAAAATCGTTCTTCTCATTTTTAACAGTTAACACTATTTTTTGAGCTTGAAAGTTCAGACGTAGTTAATTCAAACAAACATAATAATTTAAGAGGCTCATTGGTATTAACCTCCGGTTCTCAAAGGCTTTAATTTACCAAATTCAAAGCGTTCGTCCAAACACAAAGTGCTCTCACATTAATAGCATTTGTAAACTAAACTCGAGTAATTCTGTTAGCTTCCGATATTTCTAAGTTAGTTAAAAACCTTTTGGGCCTTTAAGATATTTTGGTATTAAGTACTAAATTATAATTATTTTCGGCAAGTTTCAAAGTAATTCTGCGAGCGGATTTTGAATTAGGCTGAGATTTATAACTGCTGAAAACTCAAGAGATTTCAGTATAAAAGGTAGGACCGGAAAAGTTCCATTTTTTTAGTTGAACATTCCAGTTCTGACGCAGCATTTACAGAGATGTTCCGATTTAAAGAGAGGAAGAGTCTTGGCTGGAGTATGTTAGTAGCTTGCTTGTGATTGTTGCAAGTAATATTTTCTTGTAATTGGTAGTTGGGAAACAGGCCGAGAGGCCATTTTAGAGGTAGTGGTTACTGTCGCCGTATTTGGACAGCTGCAATACCAAGAATCTTTCTGAGACGTTACTGAGTAAACTAAGAGCGATAAAAAAAACTATTTGCTGACTGCCTGACTGCCATCTCGGTCACTGCTGATAGAAACAGGTTTGACGTCATATCTTATATAATTTACATCCTAACACCCCTTGACCCGCCACCGCACACCCATCCATCATTATCAGTCACTTTTAGGGCCGGTTCACATCAGTCGTTAGTTCAAAATTCTCATTACATCGCACACTCGCTCTCACTTTGATTGATTTGATTTCGCCCCTAAGTGTACAAACTTTATAATGGATTTTAATTGCGAAAGTCAATTGGTTATGATTGAGGATGTTTGTTTTGTCTGGTTCCAAATATTTTGGGAACAGCTGATAGTTTTTAGCAATTTCAGGGTTGGTCTCACTTTTTAAGCAAAAGTTTTTGATAATGATGAGTACAATGACCCTTCCTCAGGTTTCCGTTTATATATTTAAATAATACACCTTCTATAGCAGTGTTTTTTATGAGTTTAAGAACCCAATGTTGATTTGAACTCGAATAGTTTAATTAATAGTACCTACTATTTTATTTCATATTCATATCTTTATTTGTATTCCATAATGTGTGAAGATCTTACAATGGGCCTTAAAAAGCTGAGGTACAATTACGGACCCTGTAGGGCACAGCAAAAAGTATAAAATTAATGTTTTAAATAGAATATCTATGTCAACATTGCTAATATATAAACCCGTATAGCAAACAACAAAGGTGAAAGGTAACTCTGATTATTTCAACGATGGGCGGTGTGCTTTATTTAAATATATCTTCATTATTTTTGTGCCAATACGAAAGAAGACGAAGATCCATAAGAGAAAAAAAAATTAAGTACCTACACGTAATCTTATTTTTCATCGATACTATACGATACGATAACTTTTTAAAATAATACCAAAATAAACTGTTAACCAACGAAACCAACAAATTACCAAAAAGCTTTTAATCTCATTACGCAATGAATGCTGAAAACAGCCCAGGCAATGAAGTGACACCAATTATTCGAGTTATTCGAACATTATGCCAGTTATTCGAACGCACTGCAAGTAATTACGCCTGCGAGTGACCGTGCGCCACTTCATTACAGTTAATTTATTTTCGCTTCGAATGTATTATTATTTTATTCTTTTACATTTGGGAAATATCCGAATATAACACATCACGCCTGTTTTCCCCCGAAGGGTTGGGCAGAGGTGTACCTATAGTGCACCCACATTTCGCAAGTTATATTTAGGTCCCAAGTCATAGGGGCGAGCCTTCGAGTGCTTAATTGGAAAAAAATGTGACAAGTTAATTTTATTACCTACGTTTTGGCATAAAAAGGATAAATCCTTTTACACGATAAATTCCACGATAACATTTAATTCATTAGAACGAAATAAATATTTTCGTGGAATTATTCAACCAGTTGTTTTGGGCTTTTACAAAAACCAGTACAGTTAACATCATAAGTAAATGATGAGCTTCAATCATCACCTGCCGAGCCTTTTCGCAACATTTTGGGGTCGGCTTCCAGTATTACCAGATGCAACTGAATACTAGAATTTTACATGGAACGACTGCCCTCGCTGACTGACTGACCTCCACAACCCAGTTAGGTACTGAGTAACACGATACCCCTGGGTAAGATTGGTTGTCAGACTTTCGGGTGTCTGACTACACGTAACGATTGTCAAAGGTCTACGAATGACAGCCAGGACCAACGGCTTAACGTACTTTCCGAGGCATGGAGGCGTCTCGGTATGTAATGGATGGCCACCCATCCACGGACCGACCTTGGCAAGCGTTGTTTAACCTTGAAGATCGACCCGTGTGGCTGTTATTATTTAGCTACGAGCCCTGTCAGGATAAAGCCATCTTTCTCAGCATATGAGTAATTCTAACAACTTGGATTTTAACTAAGTGTAAAGTTGAGCGTCAATTATCTGCGAACGCTGTCATTTTATGTACAGCGTCTCAACTTTGGTGATAACTGTTTTGAGCACACCCTTACATGTACAAACACTCTAAAAGGCCAAGTCAAGTAGACTGTTACTTTTGAGACGGCAAATAATTGAAGCCCAAATTATGATTCCGAACTATGAATAGAACTTGCCTACCTAGTCTTAATGCGTAAAATACACTCGAGAGCAATGAATCCGGGTCACTTAAAGAATCCTAAAAATCTCGGAAACTAAAAATGCTAGGTTAATGCAATAAATTGTATTTAATAGACAATGTAATACTCCTTAAATGAAGGTATTAAAACTTCTTAGTTATTGTAAAGTTATATCATAAAAAAATCAAATTTGAAAAAGGGCCACTTTCGAAGATGGAACTACGAAATTACAGCATTTGGTTTTGCTTTTGTTTGTAATCTGTCATTTATGTGGGTACATAAACCATGTTGATAGTGCTCTATATTCATTTTTTAAGCTGAAATTATGTCGCTTACGCCTGAAGAATGCACCAGAATACTTACAATGCTGGAAACCGGCCGGAGTCAGCGCGATACAGCCAGGACTGTCGGTGTGTCGCTGTCAACAGTACAAAGAGTTCTCCGACGTTACGAAGAAACTGGTTCTAACCTACGCAGACCAGGAACGGGCAGAACCAGGTGTACCACAGCACGAGAAGACCGATACTTGGTGAACACCATGCTTCGAAATCGCTTTCTCACAGGAACTGAACTCACAAATCAGTTTCGACGCCTCGGAGGAAGTAACCCAAGTGCATGGACAGTAAGACGTCGGCTTGCTGAATCTAACTTAAAACCCCTTAGACCTGCAAACGGCCCTAAACTGGAGCGTGGGCATCGTATTTCAAGACTAAGATATGCCCAGAGCCACGTAAATTGGAGTATTGAAGATTGGTCAAAAGTTATGTTCTCCGACGAATCAAAATAAATGCTCTACAAGCACGATGGAAGACACAGAGTGTATCGAAGACCAGGGGAAAGATTCAAGCAAGCATGCATCGAAGAAAAAGTAGCCTACGGTGGTGGGTCTGTACTTGTGTGGGCTGGAATTTCTTCTGAAAGTCGCACAGAGCTGGTGATCATAGAAAACGGCTCTTTAACTAGCGTAAGATATGTGGAAGAAATCCTCAATGATCACGTTGGTCTATTTATGGTCAATTTAGGTGAGGATGCTATATTTATGCATGACAATGCCCGACCTCATACAGGTAGGATTGTGAATGACTACCTTCAAGAGATGAACATTACTCGTATGGAGTGGCCAGCGCGCAGCCCGGATATCAACCCAATCGAGCATGCTTGGGACGAGCTAGGCAGATGCGTAAAACAACGAAACCCTCCCCCAATCACGCTTCGTGAGCTCAAAATTGCTCTCACAGAGGAATGGGAGAATATTCCCCAAAATCGTATAAGGAACTTGGTGTACAGCATGCCAAACCGCGTAAACGCAGTAATGGAAGCACGAGGAGGCAATACGAAGTATTAAAATTCAAGAAAATCGTAATAAAGTTCAAAAATTTCATGTTTCCTATTTTTGTTTTAAGGAGAGATCAGCAGTTTTTTTCTTTATGTAATTTTGTGTTAATAAAATGTATGGTGACTCATATTTTTTTTACTTTCATTTAAGGAGTATTACATTGTCTATTAAATACAATTTATTGCATTAACCTATCATTTTTAGTTTCCGAGATTTTTAACATTCTTTAAGTGACCCGGATTCATTGCTCTCGAGTGTATTTGTAACTACACACATCAAAAGTGTCCAGGGAACAAGTACGTTTCTGCTAGTTACTAAAAATCTAGTTTTTTATTATATATTTTATAACACCTATGGACACTTTTTTAGTAAATTTCAACATTTGAAAAGTGAGTAGTTTTTGAATTTCGGTCAATTAAAGATGAATATCTTATAACAAGTCGTATTTCCTATATAATCCTGCAACAGGTTTGAGGCCAAATCAGTAAAGTTTATGCCATACTTCTGAGTGAAATCAATACAAAAGAACGTTATTATGGAGAGAAGACGTCATTTGGACCGAGAAGAAATTATTAGAGCCGTGGGAATGTTGGAAGCTAGTTCTCGGCAACGTGCTGTGGCAGTCGCTCTGGGCACTATAAGGCAGAGTGTTATACTTATAAGTCGACTTTGGACACGTGACCGCAGCACTGGCAGTATGGCAATGACATGGTGGCCGAATTCACATCACCAAAAGCAGACAAGATCGTTACTGCTCGACGAAATCGTAGATTGACATCGATGATGTTAGTTACGAGGCTTCATAGCTCTTCAGGGATGTTAATAAGTGATCAAACCATAAGAAATTGCTTGCATGAAGTCAATCTCCGTTCCCGAAGGCCGCTACGTGTACCATCTATTGAGCCCCGCAATTGAAGAGCCCGTTTACAATAGGTTCGTGAACACAGAAATTGGGCTGAAGACGAGTGGCTTTTTGTGTGTTTTTCTGACGAATCTCGCTTTGGTATGAGGCCACATACCAGACGTACACGGTATTGGAGGATCCCTGGATGCCAAGAGCGTTTAAAATCATACCAGGAAGTCCATGCATACAATTGTGGAACAATCATGATATGGGCGTGTATTTGGATCGGCGCGGCGGAAGAACCGAACGAATTTGGGTCAATCTCAATGCACAGATTTACGCTGAAATGATTGTGTTAGATATTGTCATTCCTTTGCGGACCCAATTGGTGCTTCATTTCTGCTTATGCGTGATAATGCACGTCCACACACTGCCATAGTCGTTGCAAACACACTTGCCGCAGCTAATGTCAACATCCTACCATGGCCTGCTCAGTCGCCAGAGTACAATCCCATTGAGCACGCATGGGATATGCTTCAAAGAAGAGCTCTGCCAAATATAGATGCGTATACACCAGAAAATCTTTTTCGCCTGTTACAACGGACGTCGGCTCCTCAACGTGTTTTGGATGAACTCATATTGAGTATGGCCGAATCGCTGCGATTGTGTAATACGCATTAGCGGCGGAAATACAGACTGTTAATTGTTTTTATGTGTAATAAAAACCTTTAAAAACTTTTATTTTTATGTTTTTATCACATTTTAAGGGTATAGGGTTAAGTAAGGTAAAAAATCCAGCATAAGCAAAGAACGCAAAAAGTCTTTATTAATGCAAAAGCACAGAGTACTTCGTCAATCTACATATGAAAAGATTTTAATTAATCAAATTTTAAAAGTTTCAGTAGGGCAAGAAAATATTTATATATTCAATATAAACTTTTGATGTGTGTATATATGGACATAGCTGGATCGGTGGCTGTGACATCGACGCATATCCTGTTACTATATTGGATTCAGTACATGTTTCTGGAAACACCAGCGTCGGAAATTCCGTCGGTTATGTAAAAAAAACTTTTTTACGAAAAAACAACTGACTTCCAACAAAAACACTAAAATACGTGAAAAATAACTTTAATTTCGGAAGTCGGTGTCTTTGGTTTTTTATTATCGTTTTTGGCCACCGACTTCCGAAATTAAAGTTATTTTTACGTTTTTTACTATTTTTGTTGGAAGTCGGTTGTTTTTTTGTAAAAAAGTTTTTATTTTTCACTTTTTAGTTGGGGTACCTACCCCACACAAATTCGTATACCACTGCTTGATATGTAAATAACAGTGACAGGAAATTATTAAAACATCATCAATATAAACTAAGTGGAAAAAAAAGATGCAGTATTAAGGGTAACTCAAAAACGACTAGTTAGAACTTGATAAAATTTAAATGGGACCACATGTGAAGCACCAGCTATCAAATAAAAATAATCATTCAAATCGGTCCTCCCAGAAAAAACTTCTGAGCTAACAGACACAAAAAAAAAACATACCGTCGAATTGAGAACGTCCTCCTTTTTTTGAAGTCTGTTAAAATTGCAGTTCTGTACGTTTTGTCCACGTAGGTATTGGACTTTTCTATGAAACAGCAGTTTTTTTTAAATAACTGACGCTTCTATGCTAGGGTGTGAATCAGGTGCTGAATTCATGGTTACAGTTTGTGCGTCGATGTAGCTGCGACACGGATTTTTTTTTTACGGTCAACAGTGTTTGCGAATACAATATTCATGTTTGTAATTACACCTACGCCATAATACGGGAGAATTTTCATTGTGGGTTTTATACAAAAACGAGATAAAACATTCCACAAAATATTTCTACGTAAACACACGGTAGACAAATAATCTTGATTTCCCATGACGGAGCTATCATATTCGAAACGAAACCATATTATTATATTCATTTCAAAATATGTTAAAAACAAATATGATATTCAGTGTTCATAAAATCAGACTAGATATGAAATTAAGAAGGGCTGATTTATACCAGGCGGTCGGACCGCGCGTCCTGACCGCAACAAAAAATGGCCGCGTTTTTGTGTAAGTACATAGTGGACCGAAACTCGGGCCAGCGGTTTTATTTATTTAAAAGCCGAAGTTCACCTGGCTCTCAGAGAGATAGCCTTTGTGTAATTTGTCTTGCAAATTATGGGTAGTCGGAATAAAGTGTACAAAGTTATGCTGGAAATGTATTGCAGAGTGGCTTTTATAGCTTTACTAAATGTAGAATGTCAGTTGGCATATTGTGTTAGTAAGTACATGCACAGTTCAGAAACAAACGATATTATATTATGTTACTAAGCAAGCAATTTACTTGCAGCTTGCTTACAACTTGTTCTTTTTTGTGATGGTGTTTTTCTTTTTGTCATGTTTTTCCGCAAATAAACGTTTTTTCATACTAATTTTTTACTTTATTGGGAATTACATACTACTTAAATTAAAGCATGTTACTCTATCAAACATTTTTATGGAAAATCAGTTGAGTTTTGTAAGACTAAAATGATTTTCACGAAAACAGTTAACCCAAATTAAAAGCTACCCAAACTTTTCTCAGGTAAAACCCTGTAGGTTCTAAAATCCTTGAAAAGTAGGTATCTGCAATATTAAAAAACAGATTTAGTCAAAAATAATAAGAGAGAATATTTAGGGAGACATTAAATATTAAACTTATTTATGAGTTGTAAGACTTTATTAATTTTGCAATTTAAAGCCACGGAAAATTTTAGTTACAGATAACTTCTGGATTGCAAAAATTAAATTTTAAGACTCATTTTCCTCTGATACGGTACCTAATAGAATTTATTACCGAAAGACGAAGGCCATATAATAATAATCCAGATTATTTGACAGCTGTCAGATCTTAAGTGTCTACTTGACGACTCTCAAAACTTAAAAGCGAACAGAATTAAAATAATTGTATCTTGTGAAATGTTCCTATAAAATGAACATGATGTTTAGTCAGCTCTTTTTGAGATTTTGCTTTCAAGCACCTTGTTGACATTGGTTTATAAATAAAAGTAGAACACGTTATGTTGTTGTTAAGACAAGTAGAAAATGTTATATTATGTAACCTTAAAACTGAATGATTTATTTGTATGTCTTATAATTATGTTAAATGGACTGTTTGTGTTCTTTATGAGAATAAAATCCTTTAAGCCAAATATAAATAACTACCTAACACTCTTTGGTCCTTTGACTGCAGATCTTTATCGCTTTTTTACATAGAACCAAGAGAATGTTGATAGAATAAGAACTCACAGATCGAAAAAAACAAATCAGAAACAATTTCTCGAGACAACTCGGAACACACAAATCGCCGAATTCCAATCAAGCCTAAACGCCAAAGACTATTACGGACCGAGTGACAGCACACATCCAACTTATCTTATAGTCAGGGCAACCCTAAAATTGCGATACAACCCTACCGAGGCATTGTCCGGTCAGGGCTGCCCACAGTTCCTACTGCTACCCCTTGATTATTTAGTAGTCGCTGTCCCTTCCGCCCCGGCTGAATATAACACAAGCTACATAGGGGTAAATATACAACCTTTCTCTGCGATATTCTTATTTTGTTATAAAACTTCAATTTTATTTGCAGGGTGACCCAATTTGGTGCCGGAAGAACGCATAAGTTTTTTTTTTATACAATGTTTTTGGATATTTACGAAACAGTATACGAATAATGTTACATAAAAATATTGTTAGCGTATTTTTTTCAAATATTTGCGACCATTGTTTGTTACGGTAATATGAAACCTATGAAACATAATATTTTTTGTAAAAAGGTTATTGTTTCACACAAAATAAATTTTGACATACTTTTATTAAAATGTATTTTTGTTCACTTTTATGCATTTTTGATATCTTGGTTTGAAGTACTATATTTTCTGTTTATTTTTCAACCAATATTGTTATTCAACAGACTGAACGCAACGTTACTTGAAAATATCGCGCTAATATCGGCACCTACATGTGTGATGGATGACTTTCTTCTACCAAACAACATACTCCTTTTTTTTACTCCTGTCCTCAACATAACCCATCTCAACCACCCACAAACTCCATTCACTAAACACATTAAATCAACGAATTCAAAAGCCGATAACTCGCCGCCATTAAAGACAGCTAAAGGGGAAAATATCGGGACGTTGCCGTCAACAAATTCCACAATGTTGAGTCCACAAAGAGTTGCCTCAAACAAAATATCCGTTTCATGAACCAGTGGGCCGCGTCTGAACATTACTCGATTGGATGCTGTGTAAGGCATAAGCCTTAGGCGGGCTGAGAAACTGAGTATTTTAACCGACTTCAAAAAAAGGAGGAGGTTATGCATGTATAACCTCTTCCTTTTTTTAAGTCGGTTAACACTGACTCGGCCGTCGACTCGGTCGGGTCGGCCGCCGAATGCGGCGGGTAATGTTTTTATTTTTTGTCTATGTACTCCGATTTTGACTTGATTGTAATTACTGAGTTGATTTACGTGATCCTGACGTGTTTTCATTTGGTAGAGGAAACTTGCGCGGTGGTCCCATTTAGATTTTATTAACTTTACTGGTGTATTTTTTGAGTAAGTTTAAGATATTATAAAAGTTCCTGTAACTTTTGTTTACATAGCAAGTAGTGGTAAACGAATTTGTGTGGGGAGGTACCTACCACAACTAAAAAGACAAAATAAAAACTTAAAAAGCAACCGACTTACAAAAAAATACTACAAAGTGAAAAATAACTTTAATTTAGGAAGTCAGTGGCAAAAACAAACGAAACTAAAATACCAAAGACACCGACTTCTGAAATTAAAGCCATTTTTTGTCGTTTTTTGATGTCAGCGTTAGCGGTCTAAGAAACTGTGAGTATTTTATACACCTATGATGCCCAATTTAATATAATAATATAATCCTCGAGTAGGAATTCTTGAAAATGATAAATATCCATTTCCGTTTCTTTTTCAGTCTCCACTATTTAAAACTCTTTTAGTCCGACTTCAAAACAAGTTGTTTTGTGTAATAACGCAATAGCATCGAGACTCTGATGACATCAATGCTCACAAGGAATCCTCAATTTTGAAACATAATTTTATTACTATGTCGATGTGTAATTACTCATTATATTAATCTAAAACCTTCTGCTTATAATACTAGGGCTGTGACCTGAGAGTTGGACCTTAAAGCCAAAAATAAGTTTCCGCAAAAGTTCTAACAGCCGACTGCGTATTCATTGGCTAATTGAAGTAATCAGATATCTCTGAATAATGAAACCTATTAAAATTACGCTATAACATCGTCATTACCCTGATATTGGCATCAGAAATCTACATTTTAACTATATATTCGTTCTTTCCAACATCTATTATTTGGACCAACGCCTAAATAAAACAATTGAATGTAAGTAGACTCGTGAATTCGTGATTTTTGGTAAACCAAATATCGTCTGAGCCTCCTCCAATTGAATTGTTTGAAACAAAAAGAGCTTAGATAAGATGACGGGATAGGAATATAGGATACATCACGATTATTTGGTTAAAACGTTCTCTTTTCCAAACTAAGGCCTCGACTACGCAGATCGCGGATGTGGGCGCGGAATCAACCATGTTTTTTTTTTCTGGAATAAGTGGTATTTTAATAGACACTGGTATTTTAATATTCGACAAGCAGATTCCGTATAACGCTACTCTTGAACTGTGACCTCGCTTTATATGTATACGGCTGCCCACGCTCCGCTTTCTATACAGCCTAGATTGAAGATAAGAAATCTAAGACAAACGTGTTCTAGCCAATTGATCGCAATCAATTACCGTTCACTGAGTTAAAGACATAATAAATTAGCCTTCGACAGTGAAATAAATGAAACTACTGAGCTTAGCAGTCAAATAGAGTGGAGTAATGGAGGTCTGTTAGTCAGAAAGTATTAACAACACGTTTGCCTGAAGGTAACAACTACAAGACACATTTTGGTTACCACCTTAGTTCATATTGTGGAATTCAATAAATGATTGAGTGTTGAGTTATAATTATTGTTAAGGGTGTACTGTGTACTCGTGTACATAATTCGAAATTAGCTGTTTAGTTTCAGAATAAAATGGAGCTGATCACAAAAGTCAGTAAAAATTCATCTGCTGGATGCGAGAAGCACAGACCCGGTTGAAGTGGCGGTGTTTGGGGGAGGCCTATGTCCAGCAATGAACGTCTGTTGGCTGAAATTATGATGAGGATCACAAAAGTAGTCGGGCAGTCCTAAAATATACAAGTATGTATATCCACAGACCATATACTGGTTGGCAGTGACATCGATGCACAACCTGTTACACAACCTGTTCAGCACATGGTTCTGAATGCACTTGTCTATGAACCAGCAGATTTTTTTTGATAACCGAAGAAATTTTTTTACGCTAGGAGTCTACAATCATGTGCTGAATTCATGGTGTTAGTTCGCACGTCGATGTCCCTACCACCCTGTATACCATACCTCATATAATTATGCCTTTTTTTAAAGGTTGGTTCTTATGGTTTTGCTGTTACAAGCTGGGATAATACTCGGGTTTATAAATCACCATTTATGGTAGTTTCATTGTTTTTAGGTGCACTTTGCTTCTTTGTGTTGACAATGATATTCTCGATGATTTTTAAAAAACGCTACCGCCCTTGTTTTGCGCCAGTCAAATCGTTTCGTCCAACTTCAAACTTGAGCGAAAGTCGACAATTTTGCACTCGAAATTTTTGACCCTTTCTCTTTGGAGCTGCAATAAAAAAGCGAACTTGCCTCTCCCATTGATTGTGTATTCTCAAAAAGATACGTTTTTAAAGAGACTGCGGGTGAAGTTCAGTGAGTTTTGATCGAACGCCATTTTAATTACTATGGGAGACATTACATTAACATAATATCTATGATAAAATATCAATGAGCCATAGATAAATGCCCATGTCATTCAGACATGTATTTCGAGGAAATACGCCTATGATAATGTAATTTCCCCTAAAATAATTTGGCTCTGCACTTGATAAAAGAACGTAAAATGGTAATAAGGAGTTAATGGTGACTTTCTTAGTGACATATTTCGTAGTTCAGTACGTCTTGTCATCATATTCATCAGATGGTTGAAGTCCACGTGTGGACATAGTCTTCTAACCTAACTACCTAAGAACAGTCATGATGATCAGCTTATCACCAATTGTTAACCATAGTTTATTGATATCAGCAAATAGAAGGACATATTCTGTCCTTTTAGCGTCCCATAGCCGCTTTCCGACTCTGTCAGCTAGAGAAAGGGTTGTCCGTTCCTCGGCCGCCACACGGTCTGCCTCAATCACAGCCGTCCCCACGACTATAACTCAAACAGCCTATAAACAGTCCCCAAAATCATTTAACCCATCTCTGCCATATCTGACCGCACCCCATAACGAGTCATAACGGGTCAATTTACCCTCTCAAATAGAATATCTTGACCTTAACGTTTTGACCAAAGTTTGTAGAATACTACATAGTTTAGGTTATAGGTACATGGTTGTAGTAGTGGTTTAGGAGGATTGTATTATTGTAGACATCAACCGCATTGATAACCGCAAACTGTTTGAAGTTCTATGATTGAATTACTTTGAGAAATGTTTGGGAGATGAACTTCAAGACTTAGTGAATGTTTGAAAGCGACGTCTCACCCTTGATACCGATTAAAAAAACTTTATCGAAACATATGCGACCACGCTGTTCTTCTAAACTATTTGATTTTGATGCGGTCTTCACCATCATTAAGAGAATTTATTCGAGAAGGTTTAAGTGTAAACAACATGAATCATGAGTCGTCAAAGCAGTGTGAAGCAGGGGCGAGCCACTGGTTATTTATAATAATATAATGTATATGTTTGGTGGCATAGATTCATCATTTCATCGTTTATATTTTGTTAACACGAGTTTTTCAAGTCATTTCTAGTCAAAAACTCAAGAACGACCATAAAAATAATATAAAGACGTGAACTACTGCGAATACATTCTCATAACAAAAAATAAAGACTTGTGAACTGGTAAAGCTTTAACAAAATGTGCGCCTGACTTTGCCTACGTAATAAATTCGTGACAAGAAATCGCAGTTCGAGTGAATTAATCTCTATTCGATGAACACAAATGTAATAAACAACAGATGTGATAAAAGAGGTTATACGAGCAGCAATACTGAAGTAGGTTACAATCGAGAAAATGAAAGAAAAAAAAGGTTTATTTGTCACTTGACTGTCACACAAACACTTTCTTAAAAACAGCAGTTAACTGGAATAATAATAAAATAAAACAAAACAGATTTATAATCCCGAGCACTGAACAGAAATAGTCGGCAGCTGCATGTCTTTATTGCGACAAGAAGGCGTCCACTCAGCATGATGCTGTGGTATGGGGACCCACAGCACAGCGCTGTTTTTCAGTTGTCACCTGATTGACTGCCTAATATTTTCACCCGTTTGTTTACCTGCCAATTGACGCGAGCCACACTACCTTTTATTACTACTATATTAGCCTGGAGTTTGGAAGTTGGTGGTGTCATATCCCCCGCCCCTCAGAAATGCACGTGAAGCTGTTGGTCCTGCACTTGATCTCTCTCCGGTCGGGTTGGATTGCCGTCCCGTCGGACTATGAGAGTGAGGGACCAAAGAGTGCATCTGTGCGTGCGCACACACTTGGGCACTTTATTATTTTCCGCGCCGATGGCTAGTCTCTGCCGAGATTGGCCGCCATGGCCGAAATTAGGTCTTGAGGACTATATTAGTGGCCAGACCGTTGGAACTGTTGACTGTGCTGTATTGAGCACTTTGATTCCTAGGAAAAGAGAACGGTTTGGTTTAATAGTTGTCAATTCACCACTCAGCTAATTTTCATTAAAGTTGATTGGCCAGTTTACTGGTGAAAACAGAACAGACCGACAAACGCATTTACAAAATGTTGTGTATTTTGTAAACAAAACCTCAATAAACCATTCTTCCTCCTTCGCCTTGACTAAACTACTTCGGTACAACAATGAGTAATGTTAACATCCGTCGCATCTTTCTCGCTATAAGTAACAACTACAATAGGAACAAAAACAACCGACTTCCAACAAAAACACTAAAAGACGTGAAAAATAACTTTAATTTCGGAATTCGGTGTCTTTGGTTTTGTATTTTCGTTTTTGGCCACCGACTTCCGAAATTAAAGTTATTTTTCACGTCTTTTAGTGTTTTTGTTGGAAGTCGGTTGTTTTTTTGTAAAAAAGTTTTTATTTTTCACTTTTTAGTTGCGATACCTACCCCACACAAATTCGTATACCACTACTTGGTGTGTAAATAACAGTGACAGGAAATTATTAGCACATCATCCATATAAACTAAGTGGCAAAAATATGCAGTATTAAGGATAACTCAAAAACTACTGGTCAGACCTTGATCAAATTTAAATGGGACCACATGTGAACCACCAGCTACCAAATGCAAAAAGAATCATCCAAATCGGTTCAACCAGAAAAAAGTTATGAGCTAACACACATAAAAAAAAAAAAAAAAAAAAAAAAAAAAAAAAAAAAAAAAAACATACAGACGAATTGAGAACCTCCTCCTTTTTGTGAAGTCGGTTAAAAAGTAACCCATTTCGCGAAAAAAACCTCAAAACGCTAGTTTTCTTTGTAAAATATTTAAATTTTTCACATTTCAGACGTCGGCGCTGAGTTATTTCGTCGCTTTGTTCAGGACCGCCCCTGCGATCCGCTTCACGCTAATTTATTGATACAACAGATTTTCTCTGCGGTTTCACTCGAAATACATAGATGTTGCATTTTTGCGTTTTGGAATAGGTACGTTGCTTCGTTTAAGGGTTTTCTTTTCGCTTACAATATTGCAGACTATGAATGTGGATATCACCCTAATTGCGTAACACATTTTGTTTCTGAATGCGATCCCAAAATTAAGCAAACTCCGCTCGCAATCGGTTCCTATATTTGGAATTGTGTAATTAAAACGATTCCAATTCTGCTAAATTTTATAGGGATGGCAACAATTTCTTGCCCTATGTTTTTGGTATAAACGTTTTGTTTCATAATAAAGGAATATTTGCTTCCGAATAATTTTGCTATAATTTAATTAGGGTTTAATTACAACTGATGGTCTACTACTGCTTATAAAAGAAATGTACAATGATTGCCGAAAAATGAAAAGCCAATTTATAAAACACTTTCTACCAAAAATTACCATCGTTGAAATACGTAACGAAACGTTTTTATTTTCACGTTTTTTTTATCTGTGACTAACGAAAAAATAGTAGAAAATCAGTGTTGTCACTTAGTGGGATTTCCACTAAACCTGGGTGTTTGGACACCCCTACCGGCAGACAAAATATTGCTTTTAGTGGCTGGTGGTTTTGTCTAGTGGTTAGTCTAATTCAATTTGTAGAAAATACTATCATCAACTACTAAAACTGTGACTCGAAAAAATATTATAATAACACGATCATGGCATGTTTTATTGTTTGTCGAAAACCTGTGTCAGTAATTTTAAGATTTATTTCTTTCAAATGCTGAAACCACTGCGGATTCGAACGCTGATTTGGAAAGATTGTTTAGCATGATGAATATAGTGAAGTCCCGTGCACCCGTGTGGAGATCGAAAAACAACAATATTTCGAAAAAAAAAACCCATGGGAACATACTTCCGGGATACTATGATTATGTTATGTTTTATTTCATTCACAAATCTTAAAATGGACCTCCACAACCACACGCAAGCACGAACTAATGTCATTTATAAAAATAATAAAAACTAAAGGACCCAAAACGGATCCTTGTGGTATTCCCGAGGGTATTTTAACAGTTACAGAACTGTATCCATTCAGTACAACTGTTTGACAGCGATTCTCAATATAAGATGTAAACCATCTGATTATATCACCTCTGATACCCACTGCAAAAAAGCTTACGTAAAAGAACCCCGTGGTCCATACGGTCAAATGCCTTGCTCTAATCGGTGTAGATGACATCCACATCATCCAAAAGGTTCAGACATGGTGGAGGACAAGTAATCGGAACCGATAAGCAAATTCGACACAATAGACCTGTTTTTTAAGAAGACATGTTGAGAGTTATTAAGCGATTGTTTATTAACACTACGAGTATAAACTCAAGAGTCATTTTTTTTTTCTAAAACCTTTGCAAACAAGCAAAGCTTAGATTTTGGCCTGTAGTTTTCTACATTGTCTGGTCTTTTTTATGCACGGGTAATATAAGCTGTCTTCCAAATATGTGGCACCACTCCCTCATTAAAAGAGCGCCGAAATATTAGGGAAAGTGGTAAAGTTAAGCTTTATGCGGACCGAATTATAAGTATAGCAGGACTACCATCAGCCCCGCTAACTTATCACGTCAATAGCCTTTAGGAAATTCAGTACCAAGCAGACCTCAATAGAACTTATATGAGAAGCAGACTTTGATAAAGACAATGCATGTTGTTTTGTTTTTACCTTAGGTTATCAGTGTATTTGAGAATGTTGGTTCACCTGTTATTGGCAACTGTATAAGTTGTTACCTACTGTTATGTGATATTTTGTATACAGAAGCTGTTGGTGTACCTTTAAAAAAAAAATATATAAATGTTGCTATCCAACTGAGTTACACCAGGGATAGTGTTCTGGAGAAAATTTAACTTAAAAACTTCACTGAACATGTTGCATATTAATTTCATCACCCTGTCCTGACGAGCTATGTGCATATTTCATAACCGATGGAAATGTATATTAAGACTGCTGCTTGCTTTTGACGAAAGACCAAAATGCTTTAGGCGATTTATGAATACTACTTTTGTATTACCTCAATTTAACTGTCATACATTTATTTTTCTAATAATTTAGCAGGACTTTGCCAAGTTAAAAATGAATCATAGTCTGATAAATTGCCGTATTTCTTAAACTTGGAGTGATATTTAAATTTTTCTTTAAGAATTTTGTATAGAGGGGTTTTATACCAAGCCATTATGTATATATGTCATTAGACATAGACTTGATGATTTTAGTATGTATGAAAGTTTCACACAATTTATTTAGTCTGACGTACAACAATGACACGGCATCCTCTACTGACCCTTTGGCGAGATCACAGCGCCAGTCGAATAAGACTGGCGACTGGCTGCTCGAAAGAACTTGATGACTTCATCAAGTTCTTTCATTATGGAAGGAAAATCAGCTGATGATGGGAGTGCATGATACTCAACAAAATCTACAAAAATACTATGAGCTATATGGTGAGGGTCTTCTCGAACAAGAGAATCAGAGCATTTATCAGTGGTTAGTTGATTGTTACAAGAAAATTAGGTCCAGCAGCCGTTCATTAAGGTTGTAAGCACTTGTAACAGATGAAAACTTTTAGGTAAAATTATTTTAAGAAATTCACCTCGCTGCCTCGAAATTTAAAATACCACTAATATTGATTTATCATTGAGGTTTTACACAAAATCACATTCACAATTTATCAGCAAGACTACCACTTACATTTTTTCGAAATAATTAAGGAGATTTAACGTTTAAATCCTAAATCTATGGAATGGAAAACGAAAGCGGCCAGAAGGTTGCCGTCGCTTTCAATGCGACTAGCCGATGGTTTCATGTCAACGTTTTATGCAAATTGTCGCTTGTCATCTTGGTTACACAATTCAAAAAGTTATGCGTGGTCATACATAAAAAAAAAAAAAAAAAAAAAAAACGGGTCGACTTGAGAACCTCCTCCTTTTTTTTTCGTCGGTTAAAAAATAGACGTATGCCCAATTTTTCCTGGCATATCGTTCATTCTTTTGCGTCTCAAACAGACTGCAGGTGATTTCACACGATAGTGGAGTTACGCAATACGAAAGTCGTAAAATTAAGCAAACTGCGATCGAAGCGAAGCAAACTAGTCTCGATCATTTTCCGAAAATGTGTTACACATTAAGGCTGCAGCTCAACAATGGCCTTCCATTGACGATGAATGTGTTACACATTAAGGCTGCAGCTCAACAATGGCCTTCCATTGACGATGAATGTGTTACACATTAAGGCTGCAGCTCAACAATGGCCTTCCATTGACGATGAATGTGTTACACATTAAGGCTGCAGCTCAACAATGGCCTTCCATTGACGATGAATGTGTTACACATTAAGGCTGCAGCTCAACAATGGCCTTCCATTGACAATGAATGTGTTACACATTAAGGCTGCAGCTCAACAATGGCCTTCCATTGACGATGAATGTGTTACACATTAAGGCTGCAGCTCAACAATGGCCTTCCATTGACAATGAATGTGTTACACATTAAGGCTGCAGCTCAACAATGGCCTTCCATTGACGATGAATGTGTTACACATTAAGGCTGCAGCTCAACAATGGCCTTCCATTGACGATGAATGACTAAAAAGGAATTGCGATAATTTATTAATTAACTTAGTTTATCTATACATCTATACATACAGATAAATAAAATTGGAGTGTCTGTTTGTAATATTAAAATACCCGCTTTTTACAAATGCATATGGATGTATACACGGTACATATACCAAAATAACATTTTTACAATTTTTGAATGTGTGTCTGTCTGTTTGTTCCGGCTAATCTCCGAAACGGCTGGACCGATTTTGACGGGACTTTCACTGGCAGATAGCTGATGTTATAAGGAGTAACATAGGCTACTATTTATCCCGGTAGCATGTTCCTGTAGGATAAACTTAAATTCATAGGATTTATTTCAATTAAACTATTTACAAGCACTTTTGAACTGTCAAAGAGTTGGTCAGTTAGTCAGAAAGGCGAAGCTAGTTGCCCATTACAAAACGTAGATCTCTATGGAGAAGGACGGGCTAGAAACTCCAAGGACACTCTTTTAAATCAAGATATTACAAAATCCTGGGAACATTATTCTTTTCGCGTCTATATGTGAGAACAATATAAAACAATTCAAAATATACGATTAAAGATAAGCCCTGGCAGTTGAGAGATGACCAGACTCAATTAACGGCGCCTTCACGAACAGAGAAGGACACTGCCTATCTTCTTTATGTCCCTAATCCCTTGTTTATCTTCTACTACGACACATCTGGCCATTCTAAACAAGTAACTCCCCAGCATAATCACTCTGTATGTATAAATATTATAGTTAGTACAAATCCGGCAGTAGAGTTTAGGCTAATAGACTTTAAACCATTAATATTCATGAGTGGACGTGAGTGTATGTGATTTGTGTCTGTAATGGCTGGTACGATACACGGGAATCTTGTGTTGGGGCTAAATGTGAAGGGATTAGACCCTATTCTATCACCCAAAATTATTATTACAATAGAAATATTGCTACTGCGACAGATATTTTAATGTTGTTTTGTTTTTGTTATTTAGGGCTGATTCTCAATAGTCAGATTACTTTATCTAAGGCTTCATTATTGTTATCTAAGGCTTCATTATTGTTATCTAAGGCTTCATTATTGTTATCTAAGGCTTCATTATTGCGCTTCGAGAGCTTTTACACAAAAAATAATGTCAAGCTGTCATATTTATTCTTCAGATAAAAGTTATCTGAATATTGAAACTTGAGCCCTCATTTAAATATTGTGTTTCTTGGACGATATTGGCAAGATACGAGTATTAGAGTCAAATTAATATTTAGTTTATAGACAGAAAAACAATAAACATAAATCTAGTTAACTGCTACCAGTAACAATATCGGTTTACCAATATAGGTAGTAGGTATATTCCGCAAAAATTAGTACGAGGCCATAACTATACATCTAAAAAACAAGGAACCACAAAAATCCCCGTTTATTGCAGACGTTATATTTTTATGTGTCGGCATCAACAGATTCATGCAATTTTCTGCTGCCCGCAAATATTTTACAAAGATATAAAAGCCTGCAAACTAATCTTTCAGCATTTTCTACTCCAGCTTACCGAAACACGACTCTAATCGAATGTAGATAAGAGATATTTTTGTTTCTAACAAGGAATAATAAATTTATATAAGCACCTTAGCAACGGAGAAGAAAGTTATAAACCATCATTACGGTTATATTCGGTTTATCTCATCAATCCGCTAACTTTGATACATTTTAGCCACTTATTTGACATACGACAAAGTCAATTGCGTCAGCCAATATTTTTTGTTATTTCCTCGTTTTCGAAGGCAGTTTATTATTTTTCCGGAATCTCCTCAAGTGCGTATGGATCTGATTCAAGGATATTGCTGTTCTATTTATGAATGTACTCATGAGGTTGTTGTTGATGTTTTACGGAAATAAAACTTTTAGAATAGCCCAACGGTTTATATGTGGACAGCGAACTGAACATCCTGAGTTAGATTCTTCTACTCAATACTCAATCATTAATTGCATTCCACAATGTGCATTTAGGTGGTAGCTTAAAATTTAATGAGATCATTATGGAACCTGTTGGGCACGGCAAAATAGTAGGAGAGAGGAAGCTTTAAAACGTAACTTATCTATTCTTAATGTTTATATGTATGATTTTTCAAATAAACATCATTTATATACTAATCATTATTAGAATGATAATATAGCACTTATAGTTTATCGTTTAAATATTCGATTTCAGTATAAACTTCTATTGAATACTTACGGTATAACCTAACCTATTTGGAGGGGTTGAAAGAAGTAGTACTAATGTACCTAGGTAGCTCATATTACTAGTTATCTAGGCTTAACAATACCTACATATAATGTATTAGCCGTGACCTAATTGCCAGACGTGATACAAGAGTTATCATGATGGAAACCCACATATAATGCCATTAATGAACCCCTAAATAACATCAATTACGATGTTCTTCTATTGCAGTTATTGCGGTAATACTATTAGCAATATTTTATTATGATTACTAGTTTTATTAGGGCCTAGTGATATATTTGTGCGCCTCATTCGGTTACAGCTTGGCATTGAGCCAGCAAAAAAGGGGTTGATGGTACAAGACAGATAAGAACAAAAGGTTTACATTATGTATAATACTAATGTGAATAAACATACACGTTTAGCTTACCGAATCTCTGAGCTAGTATGGTGCGTTTGGCATTTTACTTACTATTGAAGAAGCCTTTGACCTACAGGAATTCTATCAAACTATAGCTCATGTTATCAATAGCTGCAGAACCGACCCTTACTGATGTCATCAATAGATATAAAGAGAAAAGTCCTGACTCACTCACCGACTCATTAATACCCAACCCAAACCCTTGGACCTAAAAGACTGAAATTGTGCACAGACGTTTTCTATAATATGTTGTAGACGAAGAAGGAATAAGGATTTTTCGAAATTCCAACGGGTAAGGGAATATAGGGTGAACGAAGTCGCCGGCAGGGAGCAAGTTATTCATAATGACATGCGAGAAATTATTGTAAATTATGATTTGTGAGTGGACTTTCTGCACATAATTATTGAGTGACTATTGTATTACTGCACGTTTTTGTAACTAGCTTTCTATCAGTTAACGGCTTTTAATATTTATGGCAGTGCGGATGTTCCAAGTTTATTAAGTTAATAGGAGCTACATCACATACGACTTTTATCCGGATAGACTAGTCTTTAAAAAGAGAATAACATTGCCTGTCCCCCTCATGTACCTTGTCTCTCATTCATCTTACACTTGTTAGCTGAGGCCACAATCCAACGACAGTGTTTTTTCTTTAATAATAAATAGCTTTAAAACTATTAAAACCCATATTTAAATTAAACCAGAATACAAATTAATTATTAAAAATAAATTATTAAATTAATACAAAAAAAAATACAATACCTTACATCAAAGCAATAGATAAGTATTGTTTTAGCTGGAATATTATTTGCCATATTCGAAGAAATAGTTTACCTCGTATAGGGCCCTCAATATTCCATTGTCAGATTTATGAATTCGGTTCATGAAGGATTAAATCTTTAAATATATTATTAAGCTTATAAGACGAGTGCCCGATAGGGTTTCCCTCCGGTAAAAAAAAAACGAACTACCATCCCCTATTTAGCCCCTTTAGGGGATGAATTAAAAAACAATGGTATTTTTTAATTCTCACTTTCACTATACAAGGTCAAATTAAATTAGGTAGCGAAACTCAGCAGACGATATGGGTATCGATATACCCATGGATGGTAGGTGGGTGGCTATGGGATATGGGTAAACATGATAAAACAAAAAATAAATTAATTTTATGACTCGTTTCTGGGGTCGTCGACCGCAGTTAGTGTAATCATTTGAAACATCAGTTTATAAAATCTGTTTTTTTGCGTATACTTCACAGAAGTATCGATATTTAAACACGATAAAAAAAAGAAACCAGATTAACTCAACTCATACTTCAAGTAACAACACTCCCAACTGTTAAAAAAAAACATCAAATATTTTTATTTTATCGTGTCTGCAGAGTTTCGCTAACGAATTTAATTTGACCCTGTATATGGAAGTCTTTTCTCAATTTCATGCTTGTAGACCCAGCGGTTTAGGCTGTTTACTGTGTGTTGTCTGTCAGTGAAATAATGAAACTAAGATTTTTATCAAATAGATAGTTATATCGGTATTGTATCGGTAGAGATGTCCCCAATATAATAAATGCACAAACAGTCGATACAGTGATCACCGACCACATCACTGATTGCAGCCCTATTGTTTCAATCATCCACTTAGATTACCTGAAATCTGGACGCGAAAAACTGCCACGGCTTATTTTTATTATTAATCGTAAATTTTAATATATTTATTTTTACGTTGTTCTCACATATAGAAGTAACATGAATAATGTACCTAGGATATCTTGATTTAAAATGAGTCTCCTTGGGATTTCTTGCCCGTTCTTCTCCATAGAGATCTACGTTTTAGAATGGGCAACTAGCTTCAACTTCCTGACTAACTGACTGACTCTTTGACAATTCAAAAGTACCTGTAAATGGTTTAATTGAAATACATGCTTTCAGTTTGAGTTTGAAAATAGAATAAGAATACGAGTGAGTATTTCAGTAAAAATGTCGAAAAAAATTAAATCTTTTCAGTAAAAGAGGTGAAAGACATAACTTTATGACTAGAAATAGGGACCAATTAGTTCAACCAGGTTTCAGACTGGCTAAAGTAGACTCATCCTTCATGGGGTACTATATAAAATGTTATAATAAAATACCTCCCCACATACTCCAACTGAATGAAACAAAATTTAAATCTTGTATAAAACGCACCTATGCAGCCAAGCATATTATAAGTTGGGGGATTACATCGCTGACAAAGATGCTTGGCTCAACGCTGGTCCTGCTCCACAGGGGGGGCATAAACTAATTGATTAGCATTCGAAAAAATTGTTGGAGCTGCTGAAGATTGTAAAAACAACAACATCTTTGCATTGTATAAATTCAATCTCTTAACAATGTATAATTGCATAGCACATGTGTGAGCACTATGTACCTACTATAAAGCCACCATTTACTAGGCTCGTCTTTCATTGACTTAAATGTGCCCAGGCGGCTGAGAGTATGTCATGCTCACTCAAATGTCTCGCTGGTGGTGGCGTGTGTGTTGGATCATTAAGTTCCCTTCAAAATGGTTGAGCTGAATGGTGCTGATCCATATGTCATGTTCGTGAACGGGCGCCGTCAGTAGGGACTGGTCAACTCTTGGCTGCCACGGCTTATTTTAATTAAAATTTTTGAATTGTTTTTTTTTTATCTTTTTTGTTACGGATACTTTAAACGTGCACGTCTTTCTACATCGTTCTCACATTTTTAATTTGAACATGAATGATGTAAACAATTTGTTTTTTGTAACTATATGTTGATTTACACTCGAGAGCAATGAATCCGGGTCACTTAAAGAATGTTAAAAATCTCGGAAACTAAAAATGATAGGTTAATGCAATAAATTGTATTTAATAGACAATGTAATACTCCTTAAATGAAAGTAAAAAAAATATGAGTCACCATACATTTTATTAACACAAAATTACATAAAGAAAAAAACTGCTGATCTCTCCTTAAAACAAAAATAGGAAACATGAAATTTTTGAACTTTATTATGATTTTCTTGAATTTTAATACTTCGTATTGCCTCCTCGTGCTTCCATTACTGCGTTTACGCGGTTTGGCATGCTGTACACCAAGTTCCTTATACGATTTTGGGGAATATTCTCCCATTCCTCTGTGAGAGCAATTTTGAGCTCACGAAGCGTGATTGGGGGAGGGTTTCGTTGTTTTACGCATCTGCCTAGCTCGTCCCAAGCATGCTCGATCGGGTTGATATCCGGGCTGCGCGCTGGCCACTCCATACGAGTAATGTTCATCTCTTGAAGGTAGTCATTCACAATCCTACCTGTATGAGGTCGGGCATTGTCATGCATAAATATAGCATCCTCACCTAAATTGACCATAAATGGACCAACGTGATCATTGAGGATTTCTTCCACATATCTTACGCTAGTTAAAGAGCCGTTTTCTATGATCACCAGCTCTGTGCGACTTTCAGAAGAAATTCCGGCCCACACAAGTACAGACCCACCACCGTAGGCTACTTTTTCTTCGATGCATGCTTGCTTGAATCTTTCCCCTGGTCTTCGATACACTCTGTGTCTTCCATCGTGCTTGTAGAGCATAAATTTTGATTCGTCGGAGAACATAACTTTTGACCAATCTTCAATACTCCAATTTACGTGGCTCTGGGCATATCTTAGTCTTGAAATGCGATGCCCACGCTCCAGTTTAGGGCCGTTTGCAGGTCTAAGGGGTTTTAAGTTAGATTCAGCAAGCCGACGTCTTACTGTCCATGCACTTGGGTTACTTCCTCCGAGGCGTCGAAACTGATTTCTGAGTTCAGTTCCTGTGAGAAAGCGATTTCGAAGCATGGTGTTCACCAAGTATCGGTCTTCTCGTGCTGTGGTACACCTGGTTCTGCCCGTTCCTGGTCTGCGTAGGTTAGAACCAGTTTCTTCGTAACGTCGGAGAACTCTTTGTACTGTTGACAGCGACACACCGACAGTCCTGGCTGTATCGCGCTGACTCCGGCCGGTTTCCAGCATTGTAAGTATTCTGGTGCATTCTTCAGGCGTAAGCGACATAATTTCAGCTTGAATAATGAATATAGAGTACTATCAACATGGTTTATGTACCCACATAAATGACAGATTACAAACAAAAGCAAAACCAAATGCTGTAATTTCGTAGTTCCATCTTCGAAAGTGGCCCTTTTTCAAATTTGATTTTTTTATGATATAACTTTACAATAACTAAGAAGTTTTAATACCTTCATTTAAGGAGTATTACATTGTCTATTAAATACAATTTATTGCATTAACCTAGCATTTTTAGTTTCCGAGATTTTTAGGATTCTTTAAGTGACCCGGATTCATTGCTCTCGAGTGTAAAAGAGTGTCTATGGAGTTTCTTGGCCGTTCTTCTCCATAGGTACCTACCACACTTTGGAATGGGCAACTAGCTTCATTTTTCTGACTGACTGACCCTTTGACAATTCAAAAGTGCCTGTAATTGGTTTATTTGAAATAAATGCTTTGAGTTTGAGTGGTGCCTCGGAGAAAAATCGAATTGACAGTAATATTAATAAAAATCCGTATATTGTAGGATGGAACAAGCACGTAGGAGAATCTCATAGGAGGGTTCGGCTTAGTTTTAGTAACTGGGTTCTTCAGGGGAAACCGCGGGCGGGTCCGCAGTATTTCAATATATGTGAAACAAAGAAAGAGTTTAAGAAAAAAATTAAATGGTGCCAGGATAATACTGAGCAAATAAAAATGGACTTACTGGTGGCAAAACATTAGGCTAAAGAATTTAGCAGTTTTTGGAAGAAAACGTGGCACTTGAATCCTAAGCCGAGTGTTCCTGTGAGTGTAGACAGTGCAGTAGGGGATGCAAATATTGCGAATGTTTATAAGCAGCTGTTTACACTAGAACCAATGCCCTGTGACCTTAGTAACTTAAGTAAACCAGACGTCAGACCTGGTGAGAAGTCCTGTCGAGTTATGCCATTAGACGTGAGGAATGTCATAAAAAAGATGAAGCGTGGAAAGTCACCAGGTCATAACGGTTTAAGTATAGAACATCTGCGTTATGCGGGTGTACACCTGCCCAGAGTCCTGAGTCTATTGTTTAATTTTTGTATAAGACATTCCTATAGTCCGGAGGATATGATGAAAACGGTAGTGGTTCCAGTAATTAAGAACAAAACCGGGGATTCATCTGACAAGCATAATTACCGGCCGATATCATTGGCCACAACCATGGCGAAGGTCCTTGACAGTCTCATAAACACGCAACTGAGCGAACACCTTCAGATACATGACTTGCAGTTTGGCTTCAGACCCAATCTGTCAACGGAAATGCAATATGTGTCTGAAACAGATAGTAAAGTACTATACCGATAAGCAAACACCAATATATGCGTGTTTCTTGATCTTTCAGGGGCCTTCGACCTGGTATCGTATGATATCTTTGGCATAAACTGCTTGAAGAGACCACTGTGCCGAGGGAGCTTATATCACTTCTCAAATATTGGTACAGTAGTCAAAAGAATGCTGTCAGATGGATAAGCACGCATAGTCAGGAATATCATTTAAAATGCGGTGTTAGGCAGGGCGGGTTGACCTCCCCGGGTTTGTTTAACTTATTTATAAATCAGCTGATAGGCAGGCTCAGCGGAGCCATGGTCGGATGCTCAATAGATGGAAGAATGGTTAACAATATTAGTCATGCGGACGACATGGTACTTTCTGTTGAGCCCGTCAGTTAGTGCACTCAGGAGACTTCTGGGTATTTGTGAGTCATATGCCCTGGTCGCATGGACTCAAATACAATGCTAGTAAGAGTGTTCTCATGCTATACAAAGCAGGGAACAAGGCTCCCTCTAACGTGCCGCCAATTAAGATCGGTGGGTCGGCACTCGTGAGGGTGTCTAAAGTCAAGTATTTTGGTCACATGCTGAGAGATCGGCTACAGGATGATGAAGACCCAGAGAGGAAAAGGCGGGCGCTGGTAGTCCGCTGCAATATGTTGGCCCGCAGATTCGCACGATGTACCACAGATTTAAAACTGTTACTTTTCAGAGCCTTCTGTCAGTCTTTTTACACGTGCAGTCTGTGGATCAACTTTACGCTGCGGGCTTACAACGCCCTGCGTGTTCAGTACAACGACGCTCTGAGGGCAGTGTTGAAAAAGCCCCGTTACTGCAGTGCTTCCGCAATGTTTGCGGATGCTTCCATCGATGATTTCTTCGCAATCATTAGGAAAAGAACTGCATCGATGATGAGTAGAGTCCGTGGTAACACCAACACTGTCCTCAGAACGTTAGCGTGCAAAATTGATGGTCCGTTTACTGTGTACTGGGCAAGTGTACATCTGCACAGGAATAGGAAATAGGCTTAGTTATTAATGTGTATCGTGTTTTGTTTACTAACAAATTACTAACATCTCTTTATTTTTGTGTGTACTACTAACAACCCTACTAACACTTTCTTTGTAATTATTATATGGACTGTATGTCTGAAATAAAGATAAATAAATAAATAAAATATAACACTACTTGCTATGTAAATAACAGCGACAGGATGTTATTAAGACATCATCAACATACACAAAGTGGAAAAAATACGTATTATTAAAGCTCACTCAAAAACTACCCAAGCAAAGTTTATAAAACAATTATGGGACCGCTTTGCGAGCTTCCTGTACCAAATGAAAAAAGAATCACGTAAATCAGCCCCGTAATCACGGAGAAACCAGTGTACATGACATACATGAAAAAAAAAATGCCGAATGCATAACCTCCTCCTTCTTTTGAAGTTGGTTATAAACCACGGCCACACATATAATAAACCAGCTATATTTCAAATCCCTTTACATGATAAGTCGGGCAAAGAATCATCCGGAGATTTATATCAAATCTTAAGGAAAAGATCCAAAGGTTTCATCTTTTTTACGTCATTTTCGGTTGCGGGTTGAGCACATTATTCTAACGTGCCCTAAAAATGCCACAAACGGTAAATTATTACTCCCTTAGGATCGTCTGTTACGCGCTATAGGACCTTTAAATTGCAGATGTGATTATACTGGTAGCGAAAAGACGATGAAATCAGTTTTTTATAGCAAATGTAGCTGGGGTTTACATTTTCACCATGATTGTTAAGGCTCCCACAGATAGGCGCGACGAGACAACGCGACGCGGCTCTAGATGAATAATTTCTATGTAAACTTCATGGAAATTGTTCTACCAGAATCGCGTCACAACGTCACGTCGCGCCAGTCTACGGGAGCCTTTAAACGGATTGGCGATATTAATAATAATACCAGCCTATTATTGCCCCACTGCAGAGCAAAGGCTTCTTCTCATACAAAGAAGGCATGAGCATTGATCACCACGCTTGCTCTATATTGGCGATTTCAGACCTAAATTAACTGTAAGTCCCGGTTGATGTTCTTTCGTTCACCGATATCAGTAATGTGTGAGTGACGTCACGGACGGTTTACGGTACACATCAGCTGTTCGTGTCTGCACTATTATAAAATAAAACACTAATAAAACCCGCGTAAAATTCGTGTTTATGTTGTCACTGGATTGATAACTACGTGTGTGATCGATTGCAAGGCAAATATACAGCAGTTCGGTAGTGTAAATCCGTAAAAAAAAATCTATGTTTATTGTTACTTTTTGGACTTTGAAGTTGCTTGGAAGTCTTTTTGTACCTCCAAAAGTGTCACTTTTTGACTTTTAACAAGTGTTGGCATCATTAGCACAGATTGTATAGTTTGGTCGATTATTTTTGCATAGCAAGCGCCATCTAGCCGCTCCTACGCTTACGACTATGGTGAAGTGTGCAGCCTGCGGAAGGTTTCTGTCGGCAAAAGGGGGCGCCACGTGTAGTAACTTTGCCTGCCACAACCGTTACCACCTAGCGTGTTTATTGTTGCCCGACCCAACCCAGATAAGTAGCGATTGGCGGTGCCCCGAGTGCAGGAAAAAGTTGCCCAGGGGAGACAATAGCGCTACACCCGTCAAAGACCTGGGGAGTGGTCCCCCTGCAATTCCAGCAGCAGCGTCGGCAGTGGCAGCACCCTCCGTTGCGGCAGCGTCGGCATCTCCGGTTGCAGTACCAGTCCAGGGCGCTATGTTGAGGTCACCTGTCGCGGTGACTCAGGCTCAGGGCACTTTGACCAAGCCCCCCATAGCAGTGGCTAAGGTACTGTCTCGCGCTGGGAGCAAGCAGGGTGCTGATGGGGACCCCTCGCCGGAAGCACAACTGACCCTCTGTGAGGAAATTAGGCTCTTCCGATCTGAGCTGCGGGAGGTTCGGGATGAAATGAGGGAATTTCGTCGTGAGATGGCCGGCCTGCACTCGTCGATGGGAGTCTGTACCGAGCGGGTTGACAGCCTGGAGGCCAGGATCGAGGCTCTAGAAACTAGGCAAAGTGCTGCAGTGCCAGTTGGGAATGGGGGCCAGCTCGAGCAGATGGTGCTACAGTTGCAGCTTGAGCTCAACGACCGTGAGCAGGATTTGCTTGGCTCTGATCTGGAGATTGCAAACATCCCAGAGATTCCCGGTGAGAATGTGTTGCACACCGTCGGGCTGGTGGCGGCGAAGCTTGGGGTGAATCTCGATGAACGGGGCATAGTGTTCGCGCAGCGGGTGGGGCATACGAGCTGAACGAGAGCTGCGGACGAGCTTTGCGGGCAGTGTGAGTCCAGTTGGCGGAGCGAGCCCAGTGGGAGCAGCGGTGGCGGCAACGCGCGGGCGGCGCATCGTGGTGCGACTCACGCGGCGCCTACTGCGCGACGACCTGCTGCGGAGCACGCAGGTGTGGCGCGGAGCCACCACCGCGGACCGAGGACTCGCCGTACCCCCGCGTCGCTTCTTTCTGAACGAGAGGCTCACAAGGAGAAACAAACATTTGTTTTACCTTGTGCGTGAAGCTGGCAACCGTCTCGGATGGAGATATACGTGGACGAAGTTCGGTCGTGTTCTGGCTAAGCAGGGTGACGGTAAGCCCACCCACTGCATCCGTTCAGAGGAGGACCTTGCGCGTGTTTTTTGTTGCGAAGTGTTTACTGCAAAGGATGTCTAATTGCATGATTACTGGAAAACGTTATGATATGGCAAAAGATGTAACTCTTATACTTCACCTTCTTTTATCCGTTTTGTTTTCTCTTAGGTATTTAAGTTTTTTTGGTGCGAGGCCGGCTATTCTCGTGTGTCAGTATATCTTGGTTTCTCCTAGTGGCCCAGCTGCACAATTAATGACTATCTGTGTTCATGTATTTATTACACTTTCACTCACTATTTTTACGTCTTCAGTATTTATTGTTATTATACTTTTGTTTCTGTGGACCCCTATATATTAGTACATTTTGTCTGACTGTGTATATTTTCGCAAAAGTTACAATACTTCACTTTATATTACTACAAATTTCACCTGATACCATACATTTCAGTTTATTTACACCTCACTTTTTTACCCAAAACTTTACACCACTAATTACTATTGATACTATCTACAACAAAAATACTACTATTATAATATGTATACACCACTATGTACAAAAATGAATAAGATGAGAAATCTAAAGGCTGGACTATTTAATGCGGGGTCACTGGGTTCGCGCCATGAGGAGTTCCTTGTCGCCATGGATAGCCTAATGGTAGACATTATGGCGATAAATGAGACCTAGCTGAGGCAGGGAGAGGAGGGTCACACACCGACAGTACCGGGCTACCGGCTGCGGCACGTGCCGCGCGCGCGCAACGTGCGCGGCGGCCGCAGGGGCGGCGTGGCCTTTACGTGCGCCGCGGGCTGCGCGTGCGCGCCGTGCCGCACCCGCCGGCGCCGCAGGTCGAGCAGATGTGGCTCAGGCTTAACATCAACTCGCATTCAGTGATCATCGGCACAGCATACAGACCACCGTGGCTAGATGTGAATGTCTTCCTGGATGCGATCACCGACTCTCTATCTTCTTTTGCTAGCGCGGATAAAGTTGTCTTGCTTGGTGACTTCAACATTAACATGTTAAACCAGCTGGAAAATAAGACAAAATTACTAAACAATTTTTTACTTTGCTCCAAGCTAAAGCAAATTGTTACTGATCCTACGCATTTCACAGATCATAGTGAAACACTAATTGATGTTGTGTGTACTGACACCCGTGTGTGTGGGGTCTCTGTATCAAACATACCAGAGCTTGGTCAACATGCAGTTATATCTGTTGAATTTAATTTTAAATTAGAGAAACCTTCCCCACACTGGATCACCTATAGGCCACTTAGAGATATACTGCTTGACAACTTTAATGATTGTTTGAATAGGATGGACTGGGAATATATTGAAAGTCTGGAGGATGTGAACTCTATGGTAGCAACATTTAATGAGTATATTGTGAATCTCTTTGACTTACATGCACCCCTTAAAAAAGTTTTAATAAAAGAAAAGTCATACCCATGGATAACTGACACTGTCAAGGAAATGATGAAGTTGCGAGACAGGTACCATGTTAAGTCTAAGGCTACTAAATCTGTACATCACGTAAACTCATACAAGGAGCTTAAACACTTAGTCAGGGCCGCTTTTGTTAGTGAGAAGGGTGCTTATTTTAAAACTTACATAAATAAAAAATTAAACAGCCAAAAAAGTTATGGAGCCATATTAAAGCATCAATAGCTATTTCAAATAAACCAGGGCACAGTTTGCCGCATTTTTGTGACAATCCTGACAAAATAAATGATAATTTTTTGGACGTGCCTGGCAGCGGTGTGGTCAGTACCGCTGACTTATCTTATTTTGAGCACCACAGATTCGGTAACGGTCATTTCCAGCTTGAGCCAGTCCAGGAGGACATGGTGCTAAGGCTTTTACGTGGTCTTAAGTCCAATGCCCAAGGATCTGACTATAATTATCTCTCTGGAGATGCTGATGATGACTCTTCCTCGTACACTGGCAGCTATAACGGCCATTGTCAACAGATCGATAGCCTACTCCTGTTTTCCGGATCTGTGGAAATTAGCTATAGTAAAGCCCATACCCAAGGTACCTAATCCCACCTGCGTGAAAGATCTTCGCCCAATTAGCCTTTTACCATGTCTCTCCAAGATTCTGGAGAAAGTTGTCTCTAACCAGCTTCGGGCATATCTTGAGCAGCACGGTATTCTGCCACTGGCTCAATCAGGATTTCGTAAGGGGCACAGCACAGCCACAGCTCTTCTTGACGTGGTTGGAAATATCCTCGAAGCCAGAGACCAAGGCATGGGTACCATGCTTGTACTGCTGGATTTTTCACGTGCCTTCGACTCAATCAATACCTCCCTTCTCCTATCCAAACTATCTTACTACGGATGTCAGCCCGAAACATTCCAATGGTTTCAGAGTTACCTGAGTAACCGTTCTCAGCTTGTGCAAGTGACAAGTGACAGTGATGGCGATATTTTGTCCTCTAGTCCCAAGCAGGTGAACCGGGGCGTACCGCAAGGATCCATCCTGGGCCCTCTTCTCTTTATTCTGTACAGTGCTGACATCACCAACTGTCTGGTCAACACCAAGTTTCACCTATATACTGACGATCTGCAGATGTATCTCTCATTTCGCCTAGAGCACTCCGCTGAAGCTATAAAAAGAATGAACGAGGATTTAGATAGGATTTCAGCATGGTCAAGAAGAAACTCTCTGTTTCTGAACCCAGTAAAGTCCAAGTATATTCTCATGGGATCAAGAGATTTTCTGAATAAAATATTAGGACACACTCTGGACTCAAGTCCATCAATCTTCAAAGATTGATGGGTGTTCTATTGATAGGGTGCAAGAAGCCCGTAATCTTAGGGTGGAGTTTGACGAGCATCTGCATTTTGAAACTCACGTCATGGAGGCTGTGCGCAACTGCTTTTACCGTCTTAAGCTTTTGTACCGAGTACGGCCCTACATAAGTGTGGATATGCGTATCATGCTGTGCGAGTCACTTGTTTTATCAAAGCTGAACTACGCCGATACTGTGTATGGTGCGTGCATTCTCGGTAGAAGCGAGAAGTTGATCCAGCGAGTGCAGAATGCTTGTGCAAGATTTTGTTTCAATGTCCCTCCCCGATCTCACATAACTCCATTTTTAAATAAGGGTAATTTGATGAGAATGTCAGATCGCAGAAAGCTGCATCTAGCTACCCTACTCTTTGGCACCATTCTCACAAAAAAACCAGAATACTTTTATGGGAAATTGACTTGGTCTAGAGATATAAATAAAATTAAAACAAGAGCATCATCTTACCTCCTGTTGGCCTCAACGCATAAAACTGCTGCATTCCGTGGAAGCTTTAAATTTGCTGCTTCCCGTTGCTGGAACGACTTGCCACCTCCTTTTCGTGCTATAAAAACAGTTGGTACTTTTAACACTAATATAATATAATATAAACAACACTTTTTACGAGTACAAAAGGAAGCCAGTTTCTGAACTCACCCTGGGACTGCACGCAGTTGCTACTGGTGACCTTGCGGAGTCTTGCGTTCCTAGCAGCATGATTTGATTCGATTGTTTTGCTCGATGATTGAATATTTTTCTTCCGCCTTACACATCACAACATAGTCAAACACACCACAATACTTCACACTATTTATCTGCACTACTTTTTTGCCATAACTATTATTCACTCACTGTTTTATTAGTGTATCATTACTTTATTTTCATAAACATTGCAAAAAGTACCTTTTTTATTGACAGCCGGTCGGCTGCGCCCGCGTCTCATCGCTTGTCACAGACTATAACAATAGTCTACAACATAGACAAGTGATGTTGGAGCGTCGGGCGTGGGTCGATCTTTATACACATACATGATCATGGTTTTTATTTATTTATTTATTTATATTTGTTTTCTAAACAATTTTGTATTGATTTATCTTCTTATTAGTATTTTATTTTAAAATTTATTTATTAATAAACCCCTAGTGGGATATAAGGACGTCCGTATGTGTGTCCGTGGCATCACAGCGGGCCCTATCAGAATACCAGCGCTACGGTACTTATTTTTTAAATATCGCAGCTTTATGCTGAGATAGGAGCCTTTTTGGCCTCGCACAGGTTTATTTTTTTTATTTTTTATTAATTGTTTATTGTTGTTTTTATTGTTAATTTTGTTAGTTTTAAATGCTCCTTTTTTATTTAATTTTTTACACTTTGTATTTCCTGTGCGTGTTCCAAATAAAATATTTTTCTTTCTTTCTTTCTTTCGAATGTCCAGGATGTCAGGAAGAATATATGAATTAAGAGAGTCACATTGATACTTGCCCGGATTTAATCCACAACTTCGATTGGCAATTATAGATTTTGTTCTTAAATGATAAATGATTTTATTTCCGTAAATAGGTTTGTACAAACACTTTTACACGTCAACCATATTTTAAAAACTAACTTCTTAATGTATTAACAAACATAGTCACTTCTGCCCTACCTCTTATCAGGATCTCTGATTTGTTTTGAAATTATTTTACAAATCATTGTAGTGTAATGATCATTTCAGAATGAACCTTCGTATCTCGGTTACCATTCCACGTTTCTACAATCCTAGTAGTAGATATGATGGCCCGGCGGACTGTGGTCGTCATGTTAACTGTCCCAGAGCCTGCCCTTTAATCAGAGCTCTTTCACTGCCGTGCACAACACATGCTGATTTTAAAACATATGGGTATGCCATCAACTCTGGGCAAGCCAAACGGGGTGCATTTACAACAACAATATTCTTATTTCCAGAGTTATTCAGCTGGTGGTAATTGTGTATCCTTCTTTATCGTTAATTTTACGGCAACCATTACAATCATATTTTACAGTAGGTACAGTCACCTTCGTGGTAGCAATTTGACTTTGATTACGCCCTTGTGTCGTAGCAGTAAGGACTGCGAAAAATAAACATAATAAAAATGGGTAATGATATTACAAGTAAAAAGACGTAGATAGGTTATTCACCTAACATTACATCTTCAAAAACGGCATAATGTTGTGACATTGTGCCGTTGTCGTCCTACTTCCAAATGACACGTGGAAGTGGGACGGCATATCGTAATTATCGAGAGGAAAAAGAGACAAGACGATGAAATTTGGCTAATTAGTGAAATTTTGACGTGCTACTTGCGGAGCGTGTATATCTACCTCTTTTTACATAATATCATTGAAAATAGGCGCATACTACAACATAGTTAACTTTATGTTCAGTGTAAGATGCTTTATTTCACTTAAAAATATTAGACTACATTATGTTTACAAATAAATAACAATGGAACGAAAAACTTACAGGCCAGTAAAAACCAAGCAATTCTTAATAAAGAAACACACCAATCCTCAACAAAAAAGGTCCCAAAAATAAGTAACAAATTGTACTCCCTGTTAGTCGGGACTTTTAATAATATTCCCAATTCGTTGTCCCCGTAATGATATATACGGAACCGTGTTTCTGTGTGCTGACAAACTACCCTCATTTGACAACTGCGAAAGATTTTTATTTTGGCCACTTTATCTTGCTGAACCCTGAATGTAAGTTCAGCTGGGAACTCCGTTTACTTATGTGGATCGAAAGTGTTAGATGGAGGTAGGTTTATTTTTCTTCGTCCACCGACGTGTTTTTAGAGAGTTGCGTTCGATTTGAAGTGGGCAAAATGGTTCAAGATCTTTCAGAAAAGAATACATCACCATTTGTCCATTAGTGGTTATAGATGACGTCACGAGTATAGACAGCGTTACTCTGTCAGCTAATAGAAACTGCTATCTCCAATTTGGCCAGAAAATATGATGATTATGGTGATATTCTTCTACGACTCTTTTCGTCTCTCTTTTTCTAATATTGAGGTAATTAGGAGAACCCTTACAGGCTGCAGACCCTTTGTCATATTATAATCACAATAATATCATTGAGTCCTAATTATTTGATTCCAATTATTTCTAAGTTTATAGGCTTAATATGAATTAAGTCAATAGTCATACAAGTTATGAGTTAGTCTCTCAATGTTTTCCGACGGCGAACGCAGACTTCCTACCAGACACTAGCGGAAATTATGATAATATAAACAACAGAGTGACTTATGCATAGTGCTCAATTACGTTGAGTGTCAATGTACATAACTAATACAGATGAAAATTCACAGGAATATGTTGGACGAGAGGTTTCCTAATGGTAACAGGATAGAAGTGAACCAACCTTTTTCTGTGAGAAAGTGACATGGCTTCTACTAATTCCACAATATCAAATGACCTACATTTTGTTATTTTATTTGGTATAGGTTCAATTTAGTGGTCATTGGCGCTTATGGACATAATATGGCCATACCAGAGGCATCACAGGTGTATTTACCACCTCAGAGACAAATATGAAATGTCATAAGTGCCTGTAATTCCACTTGCACCCATGCCATCAAACCGGAACACAGCGGCAGGAATAAATAAATACGGTGGTTGTTCTTCCTCTGACAAGCTCGACCACAGAAAGCTCTCGTATAATTCCTTCTATCAATTACCTAAGACACATCACACAATTCTATTTTTGTTTATATAAATTGGTAACTATGATTAGTTACCAATTTATGTAAATAGAAATATACTTACTAGCGCCATGTTCCACGGCATATTACGTCTCGTCTGTCAAATGACAAGACGTTACATCTGTTATGAGATAAAGGGAAGAGGAAAACTTTTCGATACCTAATATTATCTCCTCTGACTTAAGACATTTCCATTGACTTACGATCTCTGTACTGACAGCCAATTATGGGAACTGGGAATTAAGGGAAATGCAACTGATCCAAACTGATGTTTCTTGTCATACTATACGTTGCATTTTTTAACCGACTTCACAAAAAGGAGGAGGTTCTCAATTCGTCTGTACGTGTTTTTTTTTTTGTGTGTTAGCTCAGTACTTTCTTCTGGGTGAACCGATTTGGATGATTCTTTTTTTATTTGATAGCTGGTGCTTCAAAGGTGGTCCCATTTAAATTTGATTAAGGTTTGACCAGTGCTTTTTGAGTTATCCTTAATACTGCATATTTGTCCACTTAGTTTATATGGATGATGTGTTAATAATTTCCTGTCCCATGTGTGGTCCCAACCACACGTGAAGCACCAGCTATCAAATAAAAAAAGAATCATCCAAATCGGTTCACCCAGAAAAAAGTTCTGAGTGAAAGGCAAAAATCATACTCATGCACAAATCTTGCACTTTGCTTGCAAATTGCAACTTGAACCAACACTAAACCACCAAACCATGAATCTTCACCTAATCTTTCCTGATTTTTCCCATAATACAGTAAGTATTTCATTACAACAGAATCCCACCTTCAGATTGACCTTAATTTGCCCTTCAGGGAAATAGCCGTGAACCTAATTCACTAAACACGCCCCAATATTTAATTTAACGCAACATTTTCCGATTACATAGTTGATAGCCTCTCGGGATAACAAAGGGTCTACACTACTAATCATGAATTAGGAAAAACAATAGGAGCGGTCTGCTTTTGTTCTTGGGACAAAAAGTTAAAGAGTTTTCACTTCTTAATATTACGAACGTTTTACAAACTTTTATTTAGTTTTACCTGTATCAGTGTCTTTTTGTCTGTAATCAAATCTTGCAAGGTAAATTTGACCAACTTCCCGGTTTCCGATTGAGCTGAAATTTTGCATGCATATGTAAATTGGATGACAATGCAATATTATTATGACATGGAGCTGATCGGACGATGGAGCCAGAAGGTTTACTGTAATAAAACGTCGCAACCCCATCAAGTTTGGGCTCTTTTGTTTCGTCTTGACATGGACTCTGGTCCTAGATGATACTCAGGGTCTGATGGTGGAGCCAGAAGTTGGCACCCTGGGAGGCAGCAATGGGAACTCTTTAATACAACGACGTAACCCCGTCGAGTTTGGGCTCGTATGATTTGTCTTGACAAGTAGGTACTCTGGTTCTTAATAATAAAAATAATAACATCATAAAATGAATGATGATGAATCTTTTTAATGAGTGGTCAGCTCAATCCGGTGGTTTGTCCTTATTTGTATGGTGCTTCTCTTTGCGCACTCAAGAAAAAAGACGGAGGGCTCAGACCAATAGCCATCGGCAGCGTGTTCAGAAGGTTGACAGCTAAGCTGCCGTGCCGGTCCGTGAGAGTAGCTATGTCCGAGTACTTGCAGCCGCATCAACTAGGGTTCGGGACGCGTCGGGGGTGCGAGGCCGCTATCCATGCGACGCGTGGGTTCGTCATGAACCCTGAGAATTCGGACTGCGTGGTGCTGAAGCTGGATATACGCAATGCTTTTAACACCCTAGAAAGAGACGTTCTTTTGAATGAGGTCAAGGATAAAACTCCTTCCCTATACCCCTTTCTCTATCAGGTATATCATTCTCCTTCTAATCTATTCTTTAGTGATAGTCTCATTTCCTCTCAAGTGGGAGCGCAGCAGGGGGATCCATTGGGCCCACTTGTTTTCAGTTTAGCAATCCACAAAGTCATCTCTGGATTGAGATCGTCTCTGAACCTGTGGTACCTTGATGATGGCATTATTGGTGGATCACCGTAAGAGGTTTGCCAGGACCTGGAGGTCCTTGTTCCTCAACTTAAGGAGCTGGGTCTGGAGGTGAATCCCTCCAAGTGCGTTTTTTTTCCCTGTGACGTTGCAGCTCGTTTACACTTTTCGCGCTTTGGTTTTCATTTACCTGGCCTCAAGGAACTTTCTCCTCTTTCTTTTTCCCTTTTGGGATCTCCCATTTTTCTTGTCGGAGTGCCAGAAGCCATTTTCTCCCGTAAACAGCTTCTCCTCAATGCGCGGGAACGGCTCGAGGATCTCTCCGCGCACGTTGCGATTTTGTTATTGCGCATGTGTTTTGCATTACCCAAGGTTACGTTTCTCTTGCGGACCGCTCCTACCTGGCTCTGTCCTGAGGAGGTATGTTCCTTTGATGCTCTAAAATCAACGGTTGAGTCGATTCTGAATGTGTCTTTCAATGATGCGCAGTGGAGGCAGGCGGCTCTTCCTATCCGGTACGGTGGTCTTGGGGTGCGGTGCGTGCATGATGTGGGTCTGCCGGCTTTCCTGGCGTCAGCACATGGGGTGGCTGACCTCGTCACTGTAATTCTAGATTCCAATGGTGGCGGGGCAAACATTCCATTTATGTTGGATGCCGGGTCAGCTTGGTCTGCCCTCAGATCGGGGGCAGCTAGCCCTGACGCAGCACATATTCAGCGGGCTTGGGACGACGTCACGTCCAGGCTGATCCAGGAACAGATGTTGGTGGGTTCCTCGGGGGCTGATTTAGCTAGACTCAAGGCTGTATCGCAGCCGGAATCGGGGGCAGGCTGCACGCGCTTCCTTCACCTCACCTGGGCACGTTGCTTGATGACGACTCTTTGCATGTGGCGGTGGCCCTCCGCCTGGGATGCAAGGTGTGTAAACCCCACAGATGCACCTGCGGTTCCATGGTGGAGGCCGATGGCCACCACGCTTTGAGTTGTCGTCATTGCTCGGGGAGGTTCCCGCGTCACCATGCGCTCAATGATATTGTTCGGAGGGCTTTTGTGTCGGCTGATGTCCCCTGCCTGTTGGAGCCTCCGGGTCTGTGCAGGACTGACGGCAAGAGGCCGGACGGGCTGACCCTGGTGCCTTGGAGGAACGGCAAGTGCCTAATTTGGGACGCAACTTGCGTCAGCACTGTTGCTGCCAGCCACCTTGGTCGCACCGTCCACTCCGAGGAAGAGGACGAAGTACGCACCGTTGGTGGACCGTTACCATTTTGTGCCCATTGCCGTGGAGACCATGGGTGCTTGGGGCACTGAGGCCAGGAAGCTCATTGGTGAGATAGGGCACAAGCTCCGTGACAAAACGGGTGACTCCCGCTCCGGCTCGTTCTTGGTGCAAAGGTTAGCCATTGCCATCCAACGTGGCAATGCAGCAAGCGTTTTGGGCACCTTTGCACCGGGAACAGTTAGGGGTGGGTTATTTGACTAGGCATTTAATGAATAGGTGTGTATAATTTAAATAACATAATACTTGTTTACATCATAAATACTAAAAACCAAAATTACATAAACGTTTTTTTCCCCATAAACCCATAAACTCACGCCTTCTTCCCATGGGGGTAGGCAGAAACTACAGAACGCCACCTGCAACGATTTATTTTATTTTTAACCGACTTCACAAAAAGGAGGAGGTTCTCAATTCGTCAGTATGTTTTTTTTTTTTTTTTTTTTTTTTTTTTTTTTTTTTTTTTTTTTTTTTTTTTTTTATGTGTGTTAGCTCATAACTTTTTTCTGGGTGAACCGATTTGGATGATTCTTTTTCTATTTGATAGGTGGTGCTTCACATGTGGTCCCATTTAAATTTGATCAAGGTCTGACCAGTAGTTTTTGAGTTATCCTTAATACTGTAGATTTTTTCCACTTAGTTTATATGGATGATGTGTTAATAATTTCCTGTCACTGTTATTTACACACCAAGTAGTGGTATACGAATTTGTGTGGGGTAGGTACCGCAACTAAAAAGTGAAAAATAAAAACTTTTTTACAAAAAAACAACCGACTTCCAAAAAAAAACACTAAAAGACGTGAAAAATAACTTTAATTTCGGAAGTCGGTGGCCAAACACGAAAATACAAAACCAAATGCACCGACTTCCGAAATTAAAGTTATTTTTCACGTCTTTTAGTGTTTTTTTTTGGAAGTCGGTTGTTTTTTTGTTTCAAAACAAGTTTTTATTCGTGTTAATAAAAAATAGTTAAAAAGTTCAAAATTATTTTATTCCGATTGGAATTGGAATTTAGTTTTCAAATAAAAGCGTGTTACATTTTAACAGCAAGACAGAAAAGACGAGGGTGTAACACGCTTTTGTTTGAAAACTAAATTTCAATTCCAATCGGAATAAAACACTTTTTACCTTTTTAGTATTCTTTTTAACCGACTTCACAAAAAGGAGGAGGTTCTCAATTCGTCTGTATGTTTTTTTTTTTTTTTTTTTTTTTTTTTTTTTATGTGTGTTAGCTCATAACTTTTTTCTGGGTGAACCGATTTGGATGATTCTTTTTTTATTTGATAGGTGGTGCTTCACATGTGGTCCCATTTAAATTTGATCAAGGTCTGACCAGTAGTTTTTGAGTTATCCTTAATACTGCAGATTTTTTCCACTTAGTTTATATGGATGATGTGTTAATAATTTCCTGTCACTGTTATTTACACACCAAGTAGTGGTATACGAATTTGTGTGGGGTAGGTACCGCAACTAAAAAGTGAAAAATAAAAACTTTTTTACAAAAAAACAACCGACTTCCAAAAAAAACACTAAAAGACGTGAAAAATAACTTTAATTTCGGAAGTCGGTGGCCAAACACGAAAATACAAAACCAAAGGCACCGACTTCCGAAATTAAAGTTATTTTTCACGTCTTTTAGTGTTTTTTTTGGAAGTCGGTTGTTTTTTTGTAAAAAAGTTTTTTTATTTTTTTATTGCGATATTGTCCTGTTCTTGACCTCGATCTCGCTTGATGGAGAGTGATGGATGAGCTCTAAGATGGAATGAGCATACACAGATTCATTCCATTTTGCTAGAATACTGCACTCGGTATGTCTTTTCAATAGGTACAAATTGCGCTTATTAATGCAACACAACACACCCTTGCAATACCTACCTACTACGCTCCGATGTCTATCCCTTAGGGACGAGTCCTGTGGCCGACTTATATTTACACCCTTTTTGGGACGCCCTGTTTCCGGGTAGGTGCCTCATATCAAGTATATGTTTAGTCATTATTAGCGGTAGATATAGGCTCCCTCAGACAGGCGCGACGCGACAGCGCAAAGCGACTCTTGTAGAACAATTTCCATGAAGTTTACATAGAAATTGTTTTACTACAGTCGGTTCGCGCCTGTTTGCGGGAGGAGCCTTATATCGTTTTTATAAAGCTGTCCCAAAAGCGTATAATGTGTGGTCAGATGAATTAGGGACCGGCTTTTTGTACTGAGTAATCATGCTTAATGGATTGCTGTTTTTGGTTTTATCTGTCTGGTTCAGAATGATATAATGCGTTTAGAAATAATAAGGGTTTAGAATGTATTTTATGTCTTCTTCAGTTTTCATATTATTTCCTCTATTAAGTCAGGCAGGACACTACGAGTACTATGAAGCTATTGCACTGGGCAGATTATTGCATAGAAAACTATATTTAATTATTTGATAAGAAAAGTTAAAATTACCATTTAGAAAAGCCAAACCAATGTCGAGTTGACATCAACCTAAAACCATTTTATGAAATATCAATATTTTTTTATTAAATGCTATCGTCACAGTCTGTCATTGTCACACTTTTATTTCGTTCTGACGTGTAAAGAAGATGGCTGGATGTAATTTCATGCTGAGGTGGTAAAGCAGATTCTATCGTACAATAAGCCCTTGAGGTGACGAACATACTTTGGATGTGACTGTGCAAAAACTTTTAGATTACGAACATAAACTCTCTCTTATGCGTCTCACATTAGTGGTCTACCGAGTAATTACTAAATCGCATGATGATAACAATGAATCGGTATATAGTAATTGTTAACTCGCACTGTACTGAAGACTAACGATGTGTAATAAGTGAGTTACATAATAATACATGTGCTTTGCAAGGTCACCCAAAACGAACGAATTTAAGAATACATTTTCATTAAATGTAGTCTTAGAATAACATCGAATTAGACTACCTACTTGTATCTTGGTCACCAACTATTTGGCAAAAATGTTTTACCTATTTAGCCTCTGTAAATTACCTCAGCTCATGCTTTCTATATGGGGGCGGCAGAAACTACAGAACGCCACATGCTAAGGACAAATTTCATCAATGAAACTGAATGCTCTCAGCACATCTAAACCACGTTCGAGAGCTGGCAGTGCTATCATTTCATCGTTCGAGAGCTGGCAGTGCCATCATTTCATCGTTCGAGAGCTGGCAGTGCTATCATTTCATCGTTCGAGAGCTGGCAGTGCTATCATTTCATCGTTCGAGAGCTGGCAGTGCCATCATTTCATCGTTCGAGAGCTGGCAGTGCTATAATTTCATCGTTCGAGAGCTGGCAGTGCTATCATTTCATCGTTCGAGAGCTGGCAGTGCCATCATTTCATCGTTCGAGAGCTGGCAGTGCTATCATTTCATCGTTCGAGAGCTGGCAGTGCTATCATTTCATCGTTCGAGAGCTGGCAGTGCTATCATTTCATCGTTCGAGAGCTGGCAGTGCCATCATTTCATCGTTCGAGAGCTGGCAGTGCTATCATTTCATCGTTCGAGAGCTGGCAGTGCTACCATTTCATCGTTCGAGAGCTGGCAGTGCCATCATTTCATCGTTCGAGAGCTGGCAGTGCCATCATTTCATCGTTCGAGAGCTGTCAGTGCCATCATTTCACTGGTGATATTCGTCATAACATTATTACATTATTCTCCTTTCCTTTGCTTACGTTACGAGCCGGTAGTGAAATGAATACCCATGATAACATAATATTAATTCAAGGTTATCCCCAACATATCAATCTCAAATAACCGACACATAAAACCCTCGTAAGTAAGTCCCTTCAAGTCATCCATCATAATTTGCTAATATCCTCTTCCCTATAAATCTTCCTCAGCTGGTAATCAATTTTCTTAGCCCACTTGAAGAACATGCCTTAACAAGTCAATGTTATATATATTACAGTTTGCTTAAGTCTTAAGTTACTCTTTTAAATTGTTTTACATTATGTTGTAACTATGGAGTTTCATGCCCATTCTTCTCCATACGAAACTACCTTTTGGAAGAGGCGTATAGAATCAATTCAATTTTCTTGTATGACGTTCAAAAGTGCATTTTGATGCCGTACTTGAAATAAATGATTTAATTTTGACTTTATATTAATATTAGGGGTCCCGTTTTAATTTGACTGACATTTGTTCGGTAGACTTTATTGTTTCTTAAGACCATGTCCCATGGGAGTTATTAGGATTGTAAAATAGTTGCAATGTTGCTTACTGACAGGAATAGGTACCGCGTGACGTAGTACTTCCGCGAATAAAGGGAGCTCTGACTGAATTAGTATTATTTGAAAAAAGTGTGTTCCTGCAACTTATATGAGCTGTAATTTATTGCTAGTCATTATATCATAATATGCGCGTATGTCTGATGTTCTGTGAGAAACAGTACGCGAGGGTGTCCACTGTTCCATGTTAGTAAGTAGCGAATAATTATTGTTTATATGACACAATTGTCTACATTGTAGAGTTTTTCTTTTCTTTCTATGTTAATTAATGTAATTGGTATTTTACCGTGTTAATTAACTATAAATAAATAAATGAATAATAAATATTATGGAGTTGCATGAGAAACAACAACACTTTGTTGTTGTTGTTGTTAAGCTTACTCGACACAGCAACATTGTTTTACTTCAAAGAATGGTCCAAGTGCCTTTTAAATTTTTAAAAACAATTATTCATTTCCCACCTTCTTTTTGCATTTCAATTACTCAATCACATAAAGTACCCGTATTAAATATACCTTATAAAAGATTATTTGAAGAAAATTGTTCTTCAACTGAATTTTTACGCGAATTTCCCCGACGATGTGCCGAAAAGAGGAAATAATTAAGGGAATAACTTTCCATCGACGTGAAACATTTTGCCTTTCTTTCGGAAGATTTTGTCGTAAAAGTTGGCAAACTGAGTGCACGACTGATAAAACGTAATTTTAAAAGTTGCTTTTTATTTGATTTGGCAACATTATGCTTGGAATATAAAAGTTTCCATTTGCGATATCATCGGTTATTGTAAAAATGTTACGCCTATTGTCGATTTATTTTCTTAAATTGCACGTCTTTTATGGAGATATGAGTTTTGTACTTAAAGAGTTTTCGTATAAAAATAAATAAGAAACGAAAATGAAACGTATTTTATTGGCTACTACAATAAAAAACTTATCTGATTATACAAAATATGTTTGCGATCGGTGTCGGCAATGACTCATTTAGCTTGGTGGTTTGTTATAATAATAATATAACTTTTATTTCAGACATTATTTACAGTCCATATTAGTACAATTTAAGAATAATATTAAGTATAGCACTAGATACTAAACAAATTGCAATTAATTTACATTACACTGCACTACAGACTGGGTTTATTTATCAAATGAGACAAATTTAGGGATTATATTTAGCTGCTTTTAAAAGCTGCCATTTTAATAAAAATAAAATAATACAACTCAAAAGAAAGTATGCGATTAATCAAAATATATTTCATAAAGCAACAACGGAATATTAATCATTCCTACTACCTAACAACCTCTAAATCGTAATCAAATAAAACCTTAAAAAATATACCGCAAAAAAAGAAATATACCTCTATAAACATCCCGGTACCGGTAAATTTCCCGCGCTGTTATCAAAAGGATTCCTTTTCAAATAATATCGTGTTGCGAAGTCCTGGGGGAGGCGGTTAGTGGCTGATCGAGTTTCTCCGGGTCCAACTGTTAAGGGCCTGGCTCTTGGCTAAACGCTTTATATTTGTAAATAAAGATAAAAGGTAGATATTTTATGTTCGGGGCAAAATCAAACCTTTGCTATGTTTAATCATCGGTAGGATAACACCAGGCGAGGCGCACTGCGCATTTTAGGTATGAAGCTACAAGTACGCGGTGGGCTCGACTTGTTGGACCAATTTCGTGGCTGGCGCGCGCCGCGCCGGGGCCGGGTGGCACGTTAGTTCAATACTCACTCACGCGCCGCGTCAGCTTAGGGATAAGCCTTTTTGATACGTTTTTTCAAGTTTCCCTATAAAAAAAATCTAGAAATAAGCAATTCTGAAAAATACTGCTTACATAATTACCTATAGAATGGCCAAGAACTAACCTGAAATAAGCTACTTTGTTGCGGAAAGCAGTTTTTATAGCCATTTTTCTTACAGAATTAAGTATTTTATCACCGGACACTTTACATAATATGATGTGGGTACACACAAAGTAGGTACCGATTGGCATAAAAAAAAACAATTTGAAAACCCGAAATAAGCCGTTTTGAAAAGTCACTCTTTACTGGTAATTAAATATTCCGATTAATTATTCTTTGTATGAAAACAACCCAAACGTAGTCAAAAGAGATAAGAGTTACGTGATAGAAAGAGAAGCAACTTCTAGGTGAATATAACTTCAGTAGGCAATTAGCAATGTGCGACCTGAATTGCACTTTATGGTGTCGTAGCAAGAGTCGCTATTAATTTAAATGATTTTGCGGAGTGAATCTTCTGTACTTGTATAACTAATACCTATTCTGTGATAATACCTTTTTTTAAAGATTTTGGGACTGTAGATCTTATAGGGCAAATATCCTAAAAATTACAGACGTAACGTTTCTTTCAAACGTCCAACGCAACGATACAAAATGGCGACGTTACCAGAAAATGCTACTAAAAAGAAAAACAAAACGTAAGTTACAATTTTGTGATATTCATTCAGCCCAGGTACGCACGGGCGATTTTTTTTCGGGCATTTGATTTTCAACGCACTACTTAGCGCCGAGAGTTGAAAATCCAACAGTATATTTTTTTGACGCACTAGGACCAGGTGGGACGAAAGGGAATACACGGGGCGAACTTGGACTTACGCATCATCATAACAATATTCTTTACACTACCGACCTTAATTGATTTCAGAAATAGATTAAATACTTACAATTTCCAATTTAATAAAAAAAAGCGTCGTCCTATGTAAAGACACCTTTAAGTGACGTTTTTATAAAATCTTTAACGAAATCAGTATTCTACCTTGTCTCAATTAGAATACCAATAAAAATACCTTTAATTAATCCCTGAAAATGCTACCCTTAGTTATTTCATATCCTGCTTAATTATTCTTGAAATTGATCACTTTTGTTTAGAAAATATACTTTTTACCTGGTAAAGTAAAACTGGGTCGTTTCTAATTATAGCTGATGCCGCTATTCTGTAAATTATATTACCGGTCTGTCTGTTATGAACAATTTTTGCTGTAGTCTATCTTGGTCTCTGAACTATAAGGTAGCGAGTATTATTTATGTAAATGAAAGATTTTATTGAGCAGTCACCAACAAATACACACATTATGCTTATTAACTGATAATTATAGTAAAAATGTCTACAGGTCTGTGCGGGACATAAAACACAAAGAAATTTAAGAAATCCCGTGCAGATAATTTTCTCAAAATATCATGAGGAAATCCTACCCATTACCTAACCTCCTCTAATAAATTACCAAAATCCTAATTCAAATTCAAATGTTTATTGCTCAACACAGTACATAATCATACATTTCTAGATGTCAAGTGAATGCGCAGTCCACTGTGTTGCACCAATTCAGGCATGCACAATTATTATTAAAATCAAAAGTACCAATAAAATTATACCATTTCATAAATTCACATTAATAAGTATAAGTTATACAATTCCAAAATAATACCATACACAATGCCATAAATTCAAATCAATAAAGCATGCAATGTCAGAATATATAATGTCATAATAACTAAGTAATGTCTAATACAGTCAACACATAACCTACTCGGTGAAACAACTTTTTTACTACAATTGATATTGTTATTATAGGAAATCAGGTTACGGGCGTGAATTAAAAAAAGCAGTAACTTTGAATTTAAATTATATTTACTTTAACGTTCACAGGGAAGGTTTTATGTCTGTCTCCTAGCACAGCAAATATCGAAAGAAAAAGGGAGGAAGGCGAGGGAAGTTGTTGGTTTTATAATAATCATTTATTGACAATGTTGCCATTATTAAAAAGTAAGAAATAATTAGTTTTTGCACATTCAAATCGACTAAATACCAACAGTTATACACCTACATTATTCACTACATACTGGTCCAGACAATTAGGTCCCGTCCCGTACATACCAAAACAACCATGCATCATACCTATATTAATTTCATCACTATTAAGTACTGCAACTAACTCAAAAGACACCACAAATCATAAGACCTAAGTCCCGACGTATCATACTTAGTCCCAGCACTGTATAAACATTATACCGGTAATGTACTAAACATTATACCGGTATCGATAAATCTTACCTCTAGGCTTATTACGCCATTAATTCCTACGATCAATTAAAACTTAGCGGCACAAGAGCGAAGTAGGACAATAAAATAGATTAAAATCTAATTTGGATTCGGTCTGGCTGCTGTTCGAGCGCTGTTTGTGTTTTGTTCTGTAGTTGTTAGGTAATTGTTACTTCATTCTGAATATAAAACGTTAGTTTTGTATTTGTTGTCGAGTTTTAATCTTGAGTCGATGACTGTTTCAGGAGTTTGGAATTGTTTTTCATTGTTCAATTTGATTGTAATCATTTACTTTTGCCCGCGGATTCACTCAGGTATAATTCAGAAACTATAGGAACTAATTTGATACTTATCATCAGTGGCCTAGACAAGTGACACTCGTTTCGTACTTCTACAACGATTTTAAACAGGATTGTCAAAAGCTTTTCGGTAGCATACGCCAGTACCATACATTTTTGACTTGTCCATCATCGTTATCGCGATAGAATGTCACTTTCTTGTGTCATAACCACAAACGATACAAACCATAATAATCATCAATAATGAGCTTACTAGCGAAGTAATGAGCAGGGTCCGTGGTAGCACCAACACTGTCGTCAGAACGTAAGCGTGCAAAGACGATAGTCGATTAATGGCCGATTCCTATAATTTACGGACCGTTAGCGGTTAAAATTAACACTCTTGTATCTTTACCAATAATGAAGCAAAGATCTCATAGCTTTGCATAGGAAACCCTCCCTTATAGAAGTAGCCATCACAGGTAAGATTAGCTTATGAACTATTTATATGCCCAGTTTGGCAATAAAAAATGCTACCATTGGTAAGCAAAACGATTCGTTTTTGTTCATAGGAACCGAGCATTACTGTGTAGAGGGCAGGTGTACACCTGCAGGGAAATGGGAAAAATACTTGAAGTAAATAAATTTATTTTGTAACTTGTCCTGTTTACTAACAAATTACTAACACCTTTTTATGTTTGTGTGTACTACAAACAACTTTACTAACGCCTTTTATTTAATAATTTTATGAACTGTGTCTGAAATAAAGATATAATTATTATTATAATATTCATTTGATATCAAACACGAAGGTTGGTTTTGGCGCTAAATTATAAAATTTCTTACTTAGAAGTGCGCCACAATATTACAACCCTAAAAATCCACCCTCACTTCTATTACAAACCTTTGCCCTTTTATATAAAAGAAAAACACTTTTGCACGAAAACAAACCAAAATAACCGTTATTTTTAGCGGTTTATTAATGAAGTCTAATTTAACCGTCGTTTGAGGCGGAGGGAAATTAACAATGTTATATATAACAAACACCTGAGGTTGGATTTAATTATGAAAACCTTTCCATCACGGCTTTAACTTTTGGAGAATAGGCAGAGGGGGCGTAATACAATATTATGCAGTGTTAAAATAATAGTAGGCCCGTTTTAATAATAATAATAATCCTTTTATTGTCAGGCGACTGTGGTCCATAGATAAAATACACAAATTACAAAATAAAAAACTAATACATATTGAACCTAAAACTTGTGATAATAAATATTGCTTAAACTATGTTAGTAGCACTTCACTTTACTAGCTTGTCCTTGTGCTGTCCTGTGGTATTTGCCCGCGAAAGCGACGGAACACCACGTCCTGCGGCCAAAAGTCTTCTTCCAAAACGATGGACAAGTAACAATTTGGTACTCTGGTTTTGGTTTGGTTTCAAAGCTGTCTTCCGAGGAAGGTAATACACCATAGTTAAAGGCTATGAACAATTCATCAGCTCACAAATAGGCAGTAGTTTCTTATAGTTTACAACTACGTTATCTATGTATTAGATAGTGTATATTATAATAGCTCTTCGTGTCTGTCTGTGTAACCCAGGTTGTTCTTATAAACTACGCAATGGATACTGCTTTCACCATAATTTACAAAATCTATTCAGAAAGGTTTCTGTGTATAAATAACGAATTTATTTATTTACTAAGTAAGGCACACCATCGACTTATTTACAAGGATAGTAACAATAGGTAATCACGAGTCTTCATATTGTGTATATACATCACTAGGCATGCGCAGCATTCTTATTAAAAGGTAAATGATAAATGATTTTATTTCTATATGTAGGTTTGTACAAACACTTTTACACGTCAATGATATTTTAAAACTAGATGAGGTCGGCGTTTCCTATCTGACTACTCTGAGAAGAAAAGCCGAAACAAACTCAGAGGTCACAGTCTCTTTTAAAATCTATCTAATTTAATCTTGGTTAGATCATGTGAAGACCATGTAGATTGGTATCTGAAATGGTCTTTTGAGGAAAGAACCACACAGATTGAGTAGACCTGTCCAGTCAGTGCACGCATTTGTCAGTAATCGTGCAGCTCAACTCAGGAAGTCAGGACTTAAGGAGCTCAACGATTCGACGAACAATACCAAAGAAAGGACATTTGGGTAGGCCACATAAATTACTCAATCTGCCAGATCATGATTAAAATTAACTGCGAAAAAAAAGCAATGACCCACATAATCCTCACATTCACAATAATTAAAATAACATAATAAATTACAAGTAATTACTCATGTCATTGTTTATATAAAATTCAACAATGTCAATGCGTATATAAAAAATCGGACATAATGTTTGAGAACCATGTAGATTAGTGTCTGAAATGGTCTTTTGAGGAAAGAACCACACAGATTAAGTGGACCTGTCCAGTCAGTGCACGCATTTCTCAGTAACCGTGCAGCTCAACTCAGAACTTAAGGAGCTCAATACCAAAGAAAGCAAGGGAGGTGAACAACTATTCGATATATTTTTTTAATCATTAAGTACAATATTAGCAATAACATTAATTTGATACATAATAAGTTTAGATTATAAATTAAAATAAAAAATAATACATTTCGTCACATTGCATGAGAACAATATAATACAACAATACAAAATCACAATAAAATAATTGCACATAAGGTAAAAAAACTAAATAATATGGATTATATGAAACAAAATAAAATAAAGGTAAGTATATAAATGACGTGATAAAAGATAAATAACTAATATCGGAAGTTTAATGAAATTAAATTCAAATTAAATGAAAATATTTTTAAATTAAAGTTCATCACAATTAAATTAAAATTATATTAATATTATTAAATTAGAATAATTCAATGTAGGCAGCTAATTTCAGGTTAATTTTATTCATTTTAGTTTTAAATATTCGCAGAAAATATTGATAGTGATATTGATATACCTAGGTACTAACATTAAGATTAAAATTACATAAAAAACCTTTTTTACAAAAAAAACACAACCGGCTTCAAAAAAAAAAACACTACAAACTGAAAAATAACTTTAATTTCAGAAGTCGGTGGCAAAAAAACTAAAATACAGATCCAAAGACACCGACTTCCGAAATTAAAGTTATTTTTCACTTTGTAGTGTTTTTTTTTTGAAGTCGGTTGTTTTTTTTTTTGTAAAAAAGATTTCATTTTTCACTTTTTAGTGAGTCAGTTATTAATTTATCGTAGTTACAATAGCCTAATGTCAAATGCTCATCACCTTTTACAAAATATTCCTTTTCCCGATGCAGGGACGTTCATTGTTGAGGAGTTCTCCTATTAACAAGCAAAAGAACTGGAGCTGATGATGAAGCCACCATCAGTTCCAATTGAACATAATTAATCATAATTATAATCATCATCATTTATTGCATTCATGTAGTTTACAAGTTGTTACAAGTATATAGGTTTCATACATGAACCCTGCTAGGGCACAGCAATATAAATAGTTTAATGTGCTACAGTGTCACAATAATAAAACCACTGTGCTTAAATAAAAATACAAATTTTGACATGCTTATCAGATGTCCATCATTCATTATTTAAATAAGTAACTGTCATTATATAAAATATGAGGATATGGATAATAGGGTAAGAACAATTATTTGGTCATAATTTCCATTCATAAATTAAAATAAGATAAAAAATTAAATTAAATTAAATAATTATGCATAGTGATGAGCATAATTTGTTTACCAACCATATTAAAGTAATTGAATCACAACCCGTGAAATACTTACTATTGAGTAGTTCCGGTGGTCACCTCTGTTCGTCATCATCAGTTCCACTTCACCGAATGGTGCTTTCCGAGAGCAAATGCACGAGTTACTATAAAAAATACCTAAATCACTATAGGTGTGCCTATAAAATTTGAGGATTTCTCTCGATTTCCATGGGATCCCTTCATCAGAATCTGATTCTGACTTGGTGACAATGGCATCACATGGAGAGTATACCATATGAAAAAATAATGCAAATCCGGCTATATATGATGTAGATATGCCCGAGCATACATTAAAAATAGATATGTATAAACATCCGAATTGATGACCTCCTCCTTTTTGAAGTCGGTTAAAAATACAGAAATCTCGATGTTTGGTCAAGTCGTCAAGACAATGCGAAGCAGGGGCGGGTCGCTAGTAATTAATGAAGTCAAAACTAACTATGTATGTATTAAAATGTTTCCATAACTACCACGTTTGACCAATGACCCCATATTAGTTACACCAACTTTCTTGAACAATCCTGAACCTCTAACTAATTCATACATCTTCAGAACTGGCGGTAAACATTAAACCTAACGCGTATTGTTAGCTCTTCTATTATTGAACTGGTTCAAAAGCACGCGGCGCCTGAACAAGCTTATACCTTAGTTCAGGTAGCCGAGTATCAAGTTTAAGTTATCGGGATTCGGGACGCTGTTTATCTTGGTAGGGCGAAGTAAAGGGTAGAAGGTTCACTCGTTCCAACGCATGGGAATACACTGACACATACAAGTTGTTAAACTAAAAATATTAAAACACTTACGCCCGGTTTCTGAAACGAAAATCGACACAAAAATGGGCCTGCCTCCTTAACCGCAAGCGCTAATGCTGAGCCTGAAGTCCTGGTTTCGATTCCCGGGTCGGGCAAAGTGTTATTGGGTTTTTCCATTTGGGATGTGTCAGTAGCAGTCCGGAGTCTGGATTAGTGCCCGGTTGATGGCAATAGACGCGCCCCGTATTACATGGGACTTAAACATAACTGGTGAAACGTGGATGTTACTATAGGTACACCTCTGCCCCAGACGGGGCCCGCAGACATACGGGGCCCGCAGAGGCGGGCCGGCACCGCACGTTCCCGCGACCCCCGGCGTAGGTGTGAGGTGGAACACCGGGGTGGTTTATAGTCAGTAAGAGCCTGACAGACCCCTCGGGTCCCCCCAGACGGGTCTGTCAGACTTACAGACGTGATATTATCTTATGTACTGAACCTTTTTTTTACTTGTGATAAAGATTTAGCATTACACATCCTTCCTTGGGTGAGGATCACAAATAAAAGCGATATCTCTTTTGGTCTCCGGCAAAAAATTGGTGACTTGTTGCAGAACCTAGGTCAGAAAATAAGAATTATAGAAAATAGTAATAATTTCTACGTAATTATAGATGAAAGTGAAAATAAAGTAAAGAAAACATTTGTCTGTAAGTACTTACATATACTTACTTATAAACATGGTTACCTAGGGAAATTCGTCCTGAAAGTTTTTCTTTTATTCTAACTGCACCACTGAATCTTACAGCACAAAGTTGGTATTATAATAAGCAGTAGAAATATTCAGAAAATCAGATATACAAAAATGAGAATAATGGATCCCTATGTTTAGTTCAAAGGACACTACTCATTGCTTAAAAACCTTTCATCAACTTACACCGTGATGAAACTGGACTTATAGCTAATATAAGTCTGAAGTCGCCAAACCGCCTTGAGTAAGCGTCGTGATCAATGCTTGTGCCTTCTCTGTATGAGAAGAGGACTTTGCTCTGCAGTGGGGCAATAATAGCCTGGTATTATAATTTACTATAAATAAATTACTTTGACTTTAACTTCAAAAGGAACCTAATTAGGTAGTTGAACTTCTACCCCAACATATTTACTGCCAAAGGCCCCGATTGCTCTCCTCTCGCCTGCTATTCAAGACGACAATGTTTTGTTTTACTTAACACTTTCGACCCAATCGCCTTTCTTCCAAGGTAAGGGAAATTCGCCCTGAAACTTTTTCCTTTGTGGATATATTTTAAGGGGTTGACATGTGTTATGGCTGTTTGGAAGGTTGCGAGTTTCTGAATATGTTTTTGGGTTAGGATAGCTTTTTATGATATTGAAATATATTATAGTAAAAGTTTTAAATTATTGAACTTTTGTCTTTTAAACGTTGGTCTAGATGTGTTTGTTTCCTTTATTGTACAAACGGAAATAAGCCGTAATTGTTTTCCATTTGGAAAATTTCATCAATTTACCCGAAGTGAAATCTCAGACATTGGATATCTAGATGCTTAGAACAGTGCAAATGAAGCATATTTATTTTAATCATCACATAGAAATTCGCATAGCATTTTCATTTACATTTTCCGCTAAACTCAAAGAAGAAAATAAAAAGTAATTCCAAGAATAAAATGTCTTGGCCCACTTGCACGTGAACTCGGGCTAAATGAATAATAAATGTAGAGTTTGTGAACTCAGCGTTAAGTAATTAACATTTTAACTCTTAGTAGGCGTTGTGCCACTAGAAAGTCACACTGGGTTAATTATCCTGATAAGTGTTTTTTTTTATTGGGAACATCGTAGTTCAATCGACAAAACAAAACAAAATAGAATAGCAATGTCTGTGCCCTTATATGTAATCCGACCAAAAATGAATGAACGAATAACGAACGGAAATTGTATACCCATCTCTTTTACACTACATTACGATACATAATTCTTTCTTATCTTTGAATTTTACAACATGACATATTTCATTTCAACACACAAACATAACATCACGCCTGTATTCTCCGAAGGGTTAGGCAGTGGTGTACCTATAGCACACCCACATTTCGCCCGTTATGTTTAAGTCCCATGTAATAGGGGGCGAGCCTATTGCCATCAACCGGGCACAAATCCAGACTCCGGGCTGCTACCGAGAAATTCCAGATGGAAAAACCCAATAACACTTTGCCCGACTCGGGAATCGAACCCAGGACCTCATGCTCAGCAGTAGCGCTTGCGACCACTAGACCAACGAGGCAGTCATTTAATTTTAATCGTATTTATTTATTTATTTATTTTCCAACTTACATGTATCATTACAGGGGTAACCTAATGCGATAGTGTACTTATCTAAAGTCTCATATTAACTTATTATTATAATTGAATTTTGTAACTTATTACAAATAATGCATTGCATGCATTGAATGTGGTTTCCATGGAGATTCAGTTTATTGATTAACGAAAACGTCAGATACGGAAAAATATGTTTATTATTATATTTATTTTTCGGGTTCATGAATATATTGCCTGCTGATATAGTTCAAAATTTTCACTTACTACAACGTCGAACAATATAAAATACAAAATAAGTTATCAGCGGTACCCCATAGCGTCAATTTATTTTGACATTACTTACACAAACCCAGAGTTTAGCGACTTAGCTCTCCCACATCAGTGGGTTTAATAATAGGTCTTTACCTATGAAATTGCCGTTTTGTATGAAAAAATTTAAACGAATTTTTTTCATGAATTTTTTATTTGTATTAATCGAAGTAATCACCCATGCAATCAATGCATCTTTGCCATCGCAGTGGCAGTTTATTGATGCCCTTCTTAAAGAAATCAGCTGGACGGGAGGCAACAAATTCTTCAAAGGCATTTTGTACTGCCTCTCGGGTATTAAATTTTTTTCCCGCCAAGAAGTTATCCAAATTCTGGAAAAAGTAGTAGTCTGTAGGCGCAAGGTCTGGTGAGTAGGGCGGATGACGGAGAGCTTCCAACCCCAGTTCTTGCAACTTGGAGACCGTCTGCTGTGCAGTATGAGGTCGCGCGTTGTCGTGCAGGAGCAGCGGAGACGAGCGATTGACCAATGCTGGTTGGAGATGCGCCAGCTTCTCCATCATTGTGTTCAGTTCTTCACAGTACACATCTGCAGTAATGCTCACCCCGTTTGGTAAGAAGCTGTGATGAATCACACCGGCGCTAGACCACCAAACAGTGACCATCACTTTTCTAGGGGTAAGTTTTCGTTTAGGGCATTGTTTAGGTGCTGAACCAGGATCCAACCAACTTGCTGAGCGCTTACGGTTATCAAACAGAATCCATTTTTCATCGCAGGTAACAATGCGGTTCAAAATTCCTTCATTTGTGTGTCTGTTGAGCAGTGCAAGGCACGTCTCGACGCGTACTTCGCGCTGGCGATCATTGAGTTCGTGGGGCACCCATTTGTCAAGCTTTTTTACCTTGCCAATTTGACGCAAATGGACCAATATTGTTTTGACGCTAACGTCGAAAGCTGCTGCTAATTCAGCCGTAGATTGTGTATCATCAGCTTCCACAATCGCCTTTAATTCGTCATTGTCGACCAAAGTCTTCGGACGACCGCGAGGTTCATTTTTCAGGTCGAAATTTCCAGAACGGAAGCGAGCAAACCAATAACAGGTGGTGCGTTGGTTTGTAGTGTTAGCTCCGTAAACGTCGTTGATGTTGCGTGCCGCTTGTGCCGCGTTGCTGCCACGACGGTACTCATATTCCATAATTACTCGAATTTTTAACGTATCCATGATGACGAAAAAGATTGAAATGCGATGAAAATGTAACACTAATCAATAAAGAAATGACTACTTTTAGAAAAAAAAATCCATGTTTTTAAAATAAAATTAATTTGAAATTAGAATTCTTAGCCAAACAAAAATTATTTTGATTTGAAATGGCCAGTACTGCAGAACGGCAATTTCATAGGTAAAGACCTAATATTTAAAAGTTTAACTCTAGGTTTACCTATAACTCTTTGTGGCACAAGATGAATTATTTGATTAACCCTGAGTTAGCTGTTAACTCCGAGTTATTTAGGATAATTCATGAAAACGCAAGTGGCTATGAAAAAAAAAGAACATTTGCACTGCATGACCTTATAAACCCTACTAAAGTCCTTTCAAGCTTAATTTACAGAAAATCCTTATCTACGTGCATATCTCATCAGAGGTATGAGCAGAAGTCAGCAAGCAAAGTACGTAAGTAGGTCGCGGCGGTGGCGGCAGACGTCGCGACAGTGTTGGCGCCAGCAGCCACTGGCACGCCACAGAGTAGGACAATGGTGCAGATGGGACGGGAGGTAGAAAGAGGATACGACGTTTGACGTTCAAAAGTGCCTTTTATGTGCCTATTTGAAATAAATGATTTGACTTTGACTTTGATACATTAGATTATGTGTCACGTTATCACTTAAGTGGTACGATCTAAACTATGGAGATTACAGTGAAGAATGGCATTTAGCATAATCAGTCCGGGTTGGTGGATGTCACATGTCTTCCAGTTTTTGTTTCTAGGACATGCCTGCACTTTAATTACGTAGCAAACTTCAATCGTAATCCGAGGGTTTTGAAGGAAGTTCGTGGCTTCATAGGTTTGAAAAGTTTGTCCACTCAACAATGTAAATAACACAATGAACGTGGCTGAACTGTCAAAATGAAAGACATTGCGATCAATTGCCGTTTTATGTGTGTTACGCAATTACCCCGCGGCTTCCTTATGATGTTTTCTTACACCGTTTTGAGAGCAGTGATGATGATATAATTCACACAAAGTAAAGTCCCTGTCTGGGTTCGAAGTCGCGGTCGTTTCCACTAGGCCACCACTGCTCTTGTGAAGAATAGTGGGATATTGGATAAGCTAACAGGAGAATCTAGAACTTTCTTTATTAAACGTTTGTTAAAATTATTCGCTTACAGACCTACAGTTCAAAGTACACAGTTAGGTAAAGTTTTTTGGTTACCTGATCGTAAAGATAAAAGTTATACCTACATTTATTTTTAGTAATAGTTCTTTCTATTTCTAAAATAACACTTCAACAAAGAATCTTACGTTTCGATAACAGTCCTCAGAGATGCATACAAGTTTAAAGGTATTAAACATATCCAGCACGTTCAAATGCTCCGTACCGAACTCAATGCAGACGTATCATCCCTTGTTTATAGAGTAACCCCATTGGTATTCCCAGATTCACATCGATAGTCAACCAATGAAGCTCAGAGCCAAAAAACATTCAGACCAATCATGAGCGAGAAAATTACCAACATTTTTTTGCAGAACCAATGGTGTTCACAGAGTTTCAGAGAAGAATATTCTAAGTCAGTCAGTGTTTTGTTTAGGAAAATAGTTTAATTTTAGTTTAATATAATGCTTAGGTGATTGTTTATAAGGTGTAAAGTGTTTTAGTGAAATATGATCATTATTTACATTGATATTTTGCTGTTAATCATACTGGTAAGTTTGATCTAACGTGTTTTTTTTCATAGTTTCTATTTGCTGTTTACTGATTTTTTTTTTTAGAAATCATTACAACGCTGTATTAAATTATATGGTGTCGTATAAATGAGTAAAGAAACAAATGAACGTCTTGAATATTAAGTGCGCTGTTTCATTATTTATGACAAGGCATGTTCAGTGATGCAAAACATTTTTCATTTATGTGTAGATCAACTCTTCATTGAAAAGTGACGCTTTTTTAAAGTGATTATTAGTTTATATTAAGTTGTATCTTCAACTAGTTAATAAAATAGGAATTAGCATAAGTAGGTATTACTATGAATGCATCAATAGTGTAGTGCGTGTGTGTGTGTAACTAACTTATTGGTGACGTTCATCAGAAAGTTCAGGTATGTAGTACTCGCAACCGGCGTGCGTTTAATGACCAGATGTATGAATGTAAACGTAGCAAAAAGAGTATGTAAGGATCGTAGCCGGTACCTTTCTGTAGTTCCTGCCTACACCATGGCAAAAATGCGTATGCGTATTGTAAAATATATAGTTTAGATGATTTTTCATACAACTGGTACTCTTACTCTGGACATAGGTATAGTCAACCTCGTAATTGCTTTGCCACCTTGAGGTTGAATGTCACTTGCACGTCATAAAACGACGTATTATATATATTTGTATATTTGATAGTTAGATAGTTTCAACCTCAGTGAAAATAATATTAATGTATACTGGGATTTATAGATATACAAAAGGTATGGTCAATATCCTTTATACCTTACAAAAATGGCTAAGAATTTTAAGAACTAACTTTAAAACTAAAATCCTGAAGACTCTGTTCGCTTGACCAGCTCCCCAAGCCTTAGCATTAGAACTTGAAAACACTAAGATAAAGTTCTCACAACTTTCTGAGCTTTATGTCGAGTTTACATTGGTTTAGTGAATTGGTATAGCATGGGTCGAGTACCTACTGAGAGAACTCAGGGCTAGTGGCAAAACTAATGTGATGTTAAGTACTTAAACTACCTACTTATTATATACTACTTATATAATACTATATATTATGGTAATTAGGCTTTCTAAATTGGATTGACTTTACCAGCACAACTTAAGTTAATCAGCCGTCCCATACACGACGACGACGTATGACGGCTGTATGTATGATGATGTATGACGTATTCGTTATACATCATCATACTCCTGCCCTTATCCCAATCTATTTGGGGTTGGCGCAATATCCTTATCCCTTTCTTCCATTTGGATCGAGGTATTGAAGTTTTGTATGGGGCAGATGATAATTTTTTCGCGATTACCATGGTGGTCCCATGGAGAAAATTATTCAGTTTGGTGGTCTAGACCACACACTTAAATATGAGACACACTTTTCTGATACATGCTGTAGAAATACATGTAAACGGCTTTATTGAAAGAAAACGACGAGATTGAGATTTAAGCGACAGTGGCGCAACAGTTGGTCAATATTTACCTACCTACTGCTGCCAATAATTTATTTAATTACTTTCTGTACAGATATAACATCATTACAGTACATGATTCAACAAGACGATCCTATAAGAGTATCTTTCAGTTACAAAAAATACACTGTTTCAAGGATTATTTGGCGCTCGAATGACGTTGACAGGGGGGCACTGTTGGTAAACATTTGTGTACCTAATTGTTTTGTGAAATGTATTGACATAACAAGATGGCGACGTTAGTTCCAATTTTGGTCACGCGCCAAAAGAAACTTGTAGCGCTAAGTATGCTTATATAAACTACACGTAATGACAAAATGTTGCACACAATTTTGCAATACATAGTCATTTCATATATCAAATGATTTTATTGAACCAACTCGAGTGATAACTACTTCTGCCACTTGTATAGATAATATTTTTTGTAACTGTGATTACTTACACAGTCAAAATGTAAATAAGTTGCCCTCTGATCACAGTGGACAAAAAATAACATTTTGCTCCTACATGCCTATAAAAAAAATTCAAATATAGTTTAGGCCAATTATATGTAAAAATATTGAGGAATTAAATATTTGTTTGGCTAGTAAATTATGTGTTCAGAGTTTTTATAATACGAGTATATGTGACCCAAATTAGTTATACGGCGAGTTCTTTTCACTATTAAACACGCAATTTAATTACTCTTTACCACTAAAGACTAAAAGTATTTATACAAAGTTCTTATTTAGTAATTGGGCGACTGCAGGTATTACTAAGAGCAGGGAAAAACTTTTTGAACTGGACTACAAACTATCATCAGTATGTTGTAAAATATTCTATAACTTTTAAGTGTTTCCAAAATAGCCAAAGCTCTTTATATTACACTAGCGGTCCCCCGACGCGACGACGCGCGACGCTTTGATCAAAATATTACCTACAACTTATATTACCCCTCTGTTTCCGTCGGGGGTTAAAAAGATTAAAACTTTTCCGGTACCCTGCCAAATCATTTATGAAAATATTATGTATGTAAGAAAAAATCTACATCTTTTTAATAAAATAAGCAATAGACATAATTTTAATACTTTAAATAAATATAAAATAGATCAACCATTTTTCAAGTACATACATCTTTTATGGGGTACTGTGTTACCTAAATGTTACAACAAAATACCATGACATGGTCTATTAGATTGTGATATATTAAAATTTAAAACTCATATAAAGTACACTTTGTAAACAAGCATATTATTATTACAAATCAGAGGATTATATCCTAGATAATAATGCTTGGAAACATACTGGTCCTGCTCCATAGGACAATCTAGAGTCTAGGCAAAATCAAACCGGTTGCTAATTTAATTGTATAATTTATTATTTTTATGACATTGATTTACATTCTGTGATTACTTTAATTCACACACTGACTACTAATTGTATTTTTTTTTGGAAAATGGTATACATTTACAATTTTTGTAAATATGTGAACACCATATAATTTATTTATCCGTCATTGCTTCATTTTTATTTATGTTTACCTATTGAGGTATAGCAACTCTATTCTAGGCGAATCGTGTTCACAAATAATTATATAATTAATGTATACAAAATATTGTTAAACACTTTAAAAGAATAACGGTGGAGTTTCTTGCCCATTCTTCTCTATACGAAACTACCTTTTGAAAGGGGCAACTAGAATGTTAATGTTGACGTTCAAGGTGCCGTAAGGTCCCATTCGAAGTAAATGCTTTGACTTTTACTTTGGATTTAATGCAAGAGCATTCCTGCTACTGTGTGAACATGGTTCTAAAAACAGCTGATTCTCTATTTCTATTCAATTCAGCTAGGATACAATTCGCATTGTTTCTCGTTTACAAACGTCTCGGAGTCGTTTGCGACACCTGTTTGCTCGCTAGTTTATTTAAATGTACCATTCTCGAATTCGGCGGGGAAAGAAATACGAACAGCACCTGCAGTCGTCTGCACTTACAAATAAAGCGGTGAAAAGTATACTACAAACAATTATTTAACGACTTGTCGATTTTCGCTGTAGTAGCTATGTTTTCAAACACAGTTTTTAGCCAGTATTTTCTGGCCGGTCGAAGGCATTAGGCTCCCTAATATTACATGGGGCTTAAACATAACTGGGGAAATGTGGGTGTACTATAGGTACACCTCTGCCTAACCCTTTGGGATTACAGGTGTGATGTTATGTTACATCTATTAAGTAGGCTTCTCATAATCTACATTGGGCCCACGTGGTGGATTATGGTCCACTCTTTCTCACAGAGAGAAGGCCTGAGTCGAGCAGTGGGGACTGGGAACATTATAGGCTGATTATGCTTATACTAGGTAGATACAGTTCGCGCAAAACTTTATGAGCTCTCAGAAGTTGCAGCGAGTGGCTGCGCAGTATGCATAATATAGGTGTCCGAGGGAACTCTCTCACTCTCACTCAACTGTACCATGCGCGGTTTTGTTCTTAGGCCTACGTTCAGAGGGCTTATAAAGTTTTGCACTAACTGTACCTAAGATTTTGAGGTTCTCAGTTCAGAAACACACTTTATGGGCTAAACGTACTAATGTAACTAGTTTAGTTATTTGTGTACGCTAAGGTCTACAAATTTAATCCACTGGCTTTCGGTGGTGCTAATCCAAGATTTCATTATACACAGTGAGCAAGCGTGATCTTCTCGATATGAGAAGAGGCGTTATTCTTGTGGTGAGACAGTTACGTAATGGCTGATTTAATGAAGAAGGGCGAGCGTTTTGAAGTTCAAGAAGTGCTGATTCTCAGCCTATTTGTATAATGATTTTTTTAATTGTGTTTGGTGAACACACATAAAATGTAACCGAATGAAGGGTAAAAGTTTAAGATACGACGTGGACATTAAAAAGAAAAGTACCTTGTTGTTGTAACTTATAATTACTTTTTGTTACAGTTATGTCTGACAATATTTATGTGCGGCTACTGTTTTTACCGAGTTAACAGAATGCGGCAAAACGGAGAGGTAAGTTATATGACATTAATTTTTTTTTAAAACACACCATCGTGACATCTTTGCCATTTTAACCCCACTATGTAGTGCCACTATTTCAGTAGGTAGTACAGGTGACTCATGATAATCATTTCAGCCGAAACACGTCCACTGCTGGACGTAAGCCTCCCCCAAAGACTACGGGTAGTGGCTATACAATCAGGCAACTAGAATCAGTTCTATATTCTCGTAAATTTTGACGTTCAAAAGTGGATTCAAGGAGAGTTCAAGGGATTGATTTTGAAGCGGTACTTCTAGGCAAATCAAATTAAATCAAATCAATTTATTTTCCATAAGTGTTGGTACAAACACACACACAAACACGACTCGCTTTGTTAGGAGGTTCCTCTCTCTGGAGCCCTGACCGCCGGTAGCTTGAACCCTATTCCCGATACCGGTGGGCTACTATTTTATATAGTTATTTTTAAATGTTTTTATATTCTAATATTTAAAAATATAATTTGTAATTTGTATGTACATATATAATTAAATAAAGGAGATAATAATAATAATACATTTATTTATCATTTCCAAAAAGGTTACAGACTTAATATACTTAGTTAAAAAAAAGGTATTATTATATTACACCTAGTGGTAGGTGGTAATTAGAGAGCAATAATCTATGCCGCAAAAATCTGTAAACAATAATTGGTGAGCCCTGCCTCTTAAACTAGGGTTACCTGTATCTTAAGAGACAGTGTTCAGCTATGAGGTTAATGCATAGCTGAACTGTACTATCATAATTTACGGTATAAAATGCAGGATAATCTGCGGCCATTGGCTCAGGCCCACTGAAACCGCTCAGCGCCCACAATGGCCCACGAATGCCCAAATAAGCCCAATCCGAATCGGAAAAATATCAAATATTATGTCCATCCCGACTTTCGGGGTATTTCAATGATAAACAAAATATTTGCATATTTCTGATTTGGTATGTTTCAGGATTCAGCTCTATTTTGGACTGTATATTTCGGATTATTTTGAACCAATGCCGGTGAAATAAAATTTTAAATCAGTACCTACTTATCTCTAATTATAATGTCGTTGATACTCACAATATCTTTGACTTGATTAGTTCCTTTATTTCTTTAAAAAATATGGACCCTGACTCCAGGAAATTCAGGTTAATTGTTTAGAAAATCATAACACTTCCCAAATGTCACATTAAACAAGAAAATAACCAAATGATTACAATAATTTACCACTTTATTCCCCAGTTTCGTATTACCAAACAAATTATACAATTACAGGTTGTAATTATTTCCATAATATAATTAGACATCAATCTAAATCTTCGCAATTGTTGGGATTTGCTTTGTCTCGGAATTAATTAAACAAGTTGTATTGGATATCAAAATATTAAGAAGTTTAGATTTGCTTGCTGGTTTTAGATCGCGATATTGCTGAGACCAACTAAAGTTGTGTTTTCGCACAAGAAAGAAGGAGAATCTACTGAACAGCTCAGGTAATTATTATTTTAACTATTTAGATTATAGTTACAGAAGTAATTTTGGAGACATTCCATTTGAAGACGATGTCTTAGAAATCAAACAAACTTATTTTCTTTTAGTTCAGCAAAAACTTTCACAAACACAGAGACCTGACCCTTTGCAAAGTTTTCTCACAAACACTTGTATGCAAGTTTGCTAAACAACCGTCAGAACTTTTTTAACAAGCTCTGTAAACTATTAATTTCAAATCGTCCTTTATTTTACAACAATAATAATAGCTAACAGCAGTCGACTGCAGGACATAAGCCTCTCCAATTGCACGCCATTTACTAAGATCCTCGGCTAGTCTCACCCGGCTGCTATCAGTCACCTTAAAAACATCGCCGCTCCACATAGCCCGAGAGCCTTACGTTTACAAAAACGCCTTATACTTATTTTCAAACTGAGATAATTAATCATATCAATTTAACCATCTTACATTTCCAGAACTGTAGTAGCGTACCAGAACCCGTTCACCGGCGACTATTGCGTGCACAAGAGCCGTGCTGGTCCCAAGGGTTACGTGAACAACCTGCAGCAACCCGACTCCCCCGACAGCGGACTCTCCGATGAGTACGAGCCTCTAAACCTGGAGCCGCTAGGTCCGCAGCCCAACCTGCCACATGTGTTGCAAGATAAGATGCCGCCAGGGATTATTTGTATGCCTCAGGTGAGAAACTTGGTTGTTCATACAAACTCTATTACGTCTGTTCGCTATGTTTCAATCAGAAAAGACCCAGTTAAAAAAAAAATGTTATTGCAGATGAAGCCAAAGATTGGCTAACTTGTGGAGAGACTCCATGGAATATTCTGTAAAGATCTGTTTGCCATTCATTCTGATTTGATGATTCAGTCATCTTTGATCTAATCTTCTCTCTCTCTCTTCTCTTCTACAGCAGATAATAAAAGCATCTATTTCATCGCAAAATTACTTTATATTAACGTTAAATCCAAAGAAGTAGCCTTTCCAAATTATAACAATTTCACTAAAATAATTCGGCTTCCAAATTCGTTAATGGACTTTTAAAACAAATTTTGATTCCGACTTTGTCTCTTTTTATAGAGCTTAAAAATTCAACGAATTCGAGTTTTTTCAAATCCAGATAATAAATCAAATACCATTAAGGAGACCAAATATTATTATTCCATTACACACTTAGGTCTTACCTCGAGCGTTCATTAAAGAAATTTACATGAAAAAGAGTTAAAAATAATGGCAGCAAGTGTTTGAAAAATTAAAGTCAATCTAGCTGAGAGGCAATTTAAAATAATCCTTTGGTATAACACTTTGCGCACTACTAATGGTCGTCGGAGTTTAAATTTCAAATTTACTGAAAGAAGTAGTAGGTAAGAAGCTTGCGGCATTAGCCGAGTGGGTAGGGCGGCCAGGTGCTTTGTGAAAAGTAAGGTTTTATTTTAGTGCAAAAGAAAAATACTGGCATAGGGGTCAGGCCGTAGATTTTGCCACAAATAGCGCAAAGGAGACGCAAATTTTTTAGGAGTCGGTCGCGCAAAATTAAGCAAATCGGCAACGCAAAATTATTATGGAGCACAAACATCGATGTGTGATATTTACATAAAAAACATAGAATATTTTAAACGAGTGCATACCTACATTCTGTCCAAACATGTACTAAACCATAAGATTTGCAAAAAAGAACACGATTTTGGTATGTAAGTCTTATAATTTTTAATCATTGCAGACAAAGACTCAAATCACACAATAAGTATTAACTAACATCTCAAATACTACACTTTAATTTTTTTACGAGTATATAAAAATATAACATAAACAAACAATGATATAGGGAAACATTGTAGGAACACACAGGGGCCAATTTTTGTCAAAATAGGGGAAAAAAATGTTGGTTTATTAAACACTCTCGTAAGTTTATACAACTGCTTAAAGCAGGTACAAATTTAACAAAATATAATATTGTGGTATGGAAGTGTTAACCTATTATAATTGGTCCGTTTTGGCTTTTAATTCAATAAATAATAATAATAATAATTTACAATGCGGAACAGGAAAGATGAACATCCCTGTAACTCCTTGACTTCTCTGCCTGAGTCAAAGCCATCTGAAACAATATATCGTAATTGTAAGCTTACAGTAACTTCGCTATAACCTAATAAAGTTAACCTAACCAAAAAGAAAAACCAAGCAAGCAAGCTGAAAAAAATAAGAAGAGAAAAACATACATTGAATAAAGCTCTGAAACATTAATGGAATAAAGTATAAGTATAACGTTGAATGCAGTGCGACCGAAACAAAAATACACCTTTTTTTTACAGTATTTGTTTTGCAGTAAAACGGTTTTTAATTTGAAATAAAATAGGAAATCTAATTTAAAAAGAATTACGTGCTAAGCATTCTATTCAACTTAAACTAAATGTGGTTTAAATATTGTTGAATGGTTTCTTTACATCCTGTATTTCCGGTTTTCGATATCAGTCTTAATAGCGAGTGCAAAACAGAGTTACTAAGTTGGGGCAAACGGACACAGCGAAATTAAAAGGGTTTCTGTTTATTACAGGACTCTAAAAAGCGAAATGCAATTAGCGATTATCTGAATGGCAACGCTACAACCTATTATAATAATTTTTGACAGATGAATAGACACACGGAAACGGGCGATGACCTACGGCAAAGAATAAGTTTTTATCTTTACCATATGGAAACAAACCCCAAAAAAGAAAGTCACTATTTTTTATCATTCGAGCTTTGCAAACCATTTGAAAAAAAAAATATCTGCAAACCTAATGTGCATGTACTATTATTCAATAGCGCAAAATAAGTGGCGCAATTTCTACGCCACTGGTATCGCAAAGTGACATAATGTAATTTTTGCGCAACCGAGGCGCAAAGAAAATCCATGATAACTCTATAAATAAACTATTTTATCAGGCTAATTTAACCTTAAAAGATCACACACAGCTCATTATATCGTGCGCAATAACAATAACAGATTTAAACCGAAAACTTACCTTGAAATCTCAACAAATGCACTCCGCGACATATGCGACACTTTTCACTTCGAACAGAGTTGAAATCGAACTGACAAAAATATGGCCGCTAACGCCATATAAACAACAGAGACAGTTACTTTGATGTCGCCACTACCCAAACACAAATGTTGCTAAATGTTTTAAGCCACAAAATAGGAGATAATAGTTCCGAAATACAAGCAGCGCAAAGAAATTGCTTTTCTTAGTTTTCTTTAAACATGTGAAAATTTATGTTCTTTCTTAGGAAACACCCAACGATATTAAATACTTGGGTAGCTAACTATTATTTTATAACGTCAAATCAACCAGATTATCCAAAAGTTTAAAAATATATATTTTACCGACATTCAAACTGCACCTCTACCGAAGCGGATTCACGTTTTTTACGAAAATTTAGTCATTTTTTGTGGAAAAAAATCAAATAATTTCCCAAGTTTATGAACTTATTCAAATATCTTTATTAGCCATGGTTAACCATTTCTTAGGAAATACGATGCTGTGGTCGAGAAATATCTGAAGCACTATAGTTAAAAAAAAATGGGGCGGAGTGTTAGGGTAACCCTAATGTGGCAAAATCTACGGCCTGACCCCCGTGAGAACCTGGAATTAAGATATTGAGTCAGAGACAGAAAGTATATTAAGGTTATAAATAATAAACGTTTTAAAGTGCTTTAACAAATTGATGTAGGCACCGTCTCCGTTTAAGAGAAAATGTTAAGTTGGAATAAAACATTTTACATAATTTTGTAATTATTTGTGAATTCTATTACTAAATTTAAAAGCAGCACAATATTATAAGTCAAATAAATGTGAAGGTGTCTTTATCAAAAGCCATCCTTAATATTAAGCAGTGCAAAATGCATGTTATTATCATCCAGAATAGGACATTCCCTTGATAACATGAAGCTTTGTCATCCTGTTGCAAATGTTTGTAAAACTGGGAGGGTTAATGTCGGGCAGGCGTCGCTTTAATGACACAACTTTAGACGAGAAATACTATCGACTGATACTAATGCTCTCTTTATTAAGGCTAACGACTGTTCAATATCAACGGGTACTTATGTCATGACAATGATTATAGCTTGACCGATACCGCTGTACCGCGCCTTAGGTATGCGCGGTGAGGCGGGGGCGGGACGCCGTGAGCGTTGACGAATGAGCGGCCTGCACTGCCCCCCCGTGTTACTAAAAAACTGCATTATTCAGTGACACCGTGCATACTGGGCTTGAAATTTAGTTTGTCGATCTTCTATCTAAACTTAGTATAGCCGCTATCACAGAGTACAGCATACGTGTGTACGCGGAAGCTAATACGGAGCCCCCTGGTGTAATTTTTTGGCAGCTGTACAGTGTGCCCACGTTACAAAACCGATTTAAACACAACATGCGACTAAAGTCAACATGGTAGCTGGACGTACTGCGCACTAGTAGCGCACGCTAATATGGTAGCTTGGACGTTTTAAACAGAGTCACTTTTCGAGTCTGTTTGTGAAACCGCTTAGATTTTCTAAATAAACTACGCAACAGATTTTGATCCGGTTTTCACCATCATTTATTCCGGGAGGTTTATGTTTGAGATATAGCTCAAAATCTAGATAACTTCACATGTCAATGCGAAGCAGGGTTTCGCTACTGTTTTTGTACAGCAACTAGCGACCCGCCCCTGTTTCGCACGGTCTTTACGACTTACCAAAACATAGATATTTCTTTTGTATATGAAAATTTAATAGTAATTTATTATCCGTTGCATAGTTTAGAAGAACAACGCGGTCATACAGAAGGTCACGAAAAACGACTTTAATTTATAATGTGAAGCAAAAAAGATACCCTGCATGGCAGAATGCGACAAAATCTATATCCAAATAACGACCTAGATCTAGCGAAAAAGTAATAAACCAACTCACAAAACTATCCCTTTTAAAAACAAAGTCGACATTGATAAACACAGCAGCTCGGACAATCAGGGCAAACTTGAGTGGACTAAAGATTTATGTGGTGTTGTACTGCACTGTGATACGTCACGTCTGTGCCGCGTTGGGGTGCAGCACAGCGATATGTCACGTCGCGTTTTGTTTATGAAATCGCACGTTTTTGTCGAGTTGTAACTCACTGTTTAAATGGTGATGGCTATATGTTACGTGGAGCTGAACGAAGGGTGGAATGGCTTCATATTTTTGGTAGAGATTGGGAAAAATTGGGCTGACGTAGCTGCAGATAAAAATGTTATTTGCTGCAAATAATGAGAATATTTGATGGGTTCATCCAAAACTGTGCTTTTACCAGTTTATGTCATACAGTTTTCTGTCAAAATACAAATAAAACTCATTTTAGTATAAAGACTACAACTCAACTGCCTCTTAGGTTAGTGGTTGCAAGTACTAGTGCTAAGCATGAGATCCTGGGTTCGATTCCCAGGTCGCACAATTGTTATTGGGTTTATCCATTAGGCATTTCTCAGTAACAGCCCGGAATCTGGATTTCTGCCCGGTTGATGGTAATAAGCTCGCCCTCTGATACATGAGACTTAAATAAAACTGGTGAAATGTTGACTTTGATTAAAACAAGGTAAATGTCCTGTTTTGTTTCCTCTTACTCGTATTAGAGTCAGTGACTATGTCAGTTCAAAAACTTATAATTATAAAATATGACCTTCCTAATGTTATACTTGAAATGTTTTACTGGTATAATGGAGAAACAATATCCAGAGTCTGGATTATTAAAAGTTTCAAGAGAAGTAGAACAAAGCATTGGTGAAATATTACTTTCAGTTGATAATTGTTTAAATAAGTTCGTTAATAATGAAGTTCTTATTCAACCAGAAAACATGTTCACTCATCTAAGCAATAATTCCTTAAAATCAAGTTTATTTTATTAGAATTTCATTGCCTCGTAGTTTAGTGTTCGTACGCTGCTCGTCGGGTTCTGGGTTCGATCCAGAAGCCATGCAAAGCGTTAATTTGTTTTTCCATTAGGATATAATGAGTAACAGCTTTGCTTTTCAGTCGTCCACTTTTACATGGGACTTAGAATTATTATGTATCTTATGAAATCTGGGCGTGGGTATAATCAATAAAAAATGGTATTCGTAAATCATTTTTATTCGTCCGATTTTTTTTTTCTATACCTTACATGATTCAATTCAAGGTGTTCTGATAATTGATAGACCACTTTCTTAGTCAACCACTTATCGCTTCGTACCCCTCAGCCCTTAGAGGAATACATGCTTTATCTTATTTAGTCTTAATAATTATCTCTTGTTGCAGCCCGACCTCACAATAAAACTACAAATGAGTCCGAACAACGACTACAACAGCGTCAACAAGTCTTGGAACTGGAACTACAAGGAGTATCAAATCTAAATACAAGGCAGACACTCTTCATTGATAAGATTTTAACTACATCATATCCTAATTAACACCAAAAATATTCACATAATTATCATCATAACTAAGTTTAATTTCCGTCGTCCATGACGCTACTAAATGGTAACCAGTTACAAACTCAAATCATCAAAGTAGTCAGAATGTCACAGCACTGGTATTTCAATGGCGGTCCGTACGCGACTCGACTTAGTTACGAACGCGTAAGTTTGTGCTTGGTTGTGTCGTTTTTTATTTTTTTTGTGATTGGCACCTAGGAGGTTGTCGACTGCTTAACTGGGCTATCCTGTGGATTCCTTAATAAATTAAGGCCTCCAGCCAGGGCATAAACTTTGCGATTACACGCACTATGGGGACCTCGGTTTAGGGCTTCGCTGGGGAAGGACAGCAGGGCACCTCTTGCTGTCCTTCCCCAGCGAAGGCAGGCTGGATCGGATCAATGGTTGCGACTTATATGGACCGCCATAAAAAAAACTGCTTACTTTTAAGTACCGTCGTGGCCGACGGGTCTAAGTTAACCTTGTAGGTCACCTACATAGTTGTAATATTTCAAAGTGTTAATTTTGTCATTCAAAATTACAAGTTAACAAAATAATATTTTATAATATTCGTAAGAGGTTTTGAATGATTAACTTCTGCTTGATTAATAATTACTAATTCTAAATCAAATTCAATTTTATCTTCAACCAAAGGTTGAATAATTTGTCAACAGTTTGTGAAGGTTTATGTGTGTACTATGTTCATTAATATTCAACTGGGTAGAATTAATTTTGTACAATATTCACACAAATTATTAATTTATTTTAATTCAGTTCGATTTGGGCCGCATGGGGCCGCAGTGCATTATATTTGAATACAGAACATTGGGTTCGGCTCGCCCAAATCTGTGTCAGCCTTAGACCATCAATTTAATAAACACAGCTCACTTGTCAGTGCCTTTAATAAACCATTTAATTAACTTGACATTTAAAACTTCTTCAAAACTTCGGGGTCACGGTAATAAAATTCGGCAATCCTTCAAACGTAACGTTATATTGTCAAATAAGATGAAGCCTTCGGACTGCTCGATACGAACTTACACAAAGGGAAGAGTAAGCACTTAAGTGCTCTTAACAGGTTTAACTGAGAGTGCTGACACTTAGCTCAGGAGGGTGCTAGTAGGTACGTTTAGGGATGTTTCGAGAAAATTAAGGCTTTGATTTGTAAAGTGAGATTAATGGAATGTTTACGCATTATGACAGATTTTTTGGAGAAAGTCATCTCAGTTTTCTTAATAGTCCGATTTCTAGTCCTCAACTGATATGCGCCGTACCACGGTTTTGATCATAGAATCACTAAGTATTTTAATTTATTTAGCGTATTTTAATCGCATTGATCATACTGAAATTCTTAAAATAGTTTTATAAGCCTCATCAATCTGTCACTTCCTCTTATATACTTCGAACATTATTAGATCTTCCCTACAATCTATTAATATAAAACCAATTTAATAACTTTCCATTAACTCATCTTCATTCATCTCATAATATTATATTTCGAGTAAAATATTTAAATAACAAACATCTCGTTGCCAAACCATGCTCAAATAATTTACTTATTAATTAAGTACGAAATCTTTAATAATGTTCTAATGTAACACAAATTCTAAGAATCCTGTTGAAATTATAATAAGTATTATTAATATTAACATTATTATTACATATACATGCTTCTGTTGTGTACGATGCCAAATACATAATTCAATTATGTGAAGTACAATTTAAAAATAAAAGATTTATATAACTTAATTTCGTTGTTTTATTATTCATTCAGATGATTGCACTGTCATGCATTATTTTTAGATGCACGTAGGTCTAAGTTTTGTATCTAATAATGCAATAGGAAGACAGCTACCCAGTTGCTGGAACGAAAATCAACACAATTTACTAGCAAGTTGTCAAACGCAGGTCAACTGCTGTGATTGGTTGACTGAATTATGAACAACCAATCGGATCACTTGACACATTAAAATTTGATTTTCATTCCAGAAACCGACTGTTAAGGGTGGAAATAATGTAAAAGCTCAGCAAAATGGTGCGACGCGACGGCGCGACACGACTCTAGTAGAACAATTTCTATGAAAACTTCATGGAAATTATTCTACAAGAATCGCGTCGCGCTGTCGCGTCGCGGAGCCTTTACGTGGACGTCGATCGCTGATGTCGGTCGACTATCGATTTATATAGACTCCGTGTCGCAGATCGTCAGTGCTACACTTTAAGTTACGTTACGAGGAACGTGAATAAAACAACAAGCTCCGGTAATGACTGCCATATTTAATAGTTCATTTTTATATCACCACATTATCAATATATCCACCTAAGAATATTATTTTAACTTCATCCTTCAAAAAAAATAAAAGAAGAACTAATTACATGTGTAAATATCACCATAACAATTTAACAAGCATAATCATCTAATGAGCGCTCATATACTAACCTCAATGCTTACAGTAAACAGTAACATTGCTAAACTTGAGTAGTTTATTTATTTAAAGTACTTTACAATTCATGTAATATTTTTGGTTTCATATTTTTCTTAGTTAGAAAAAAAATACGTACTGCCTACACCATATAATATAATGGTAGATATTTTATTCTTAAAAAACACACGCATTTACAATTGTTATCTTTTAATCAAACTTTATTATACACTTAAATCTATTCAGAATATCAATATTACGTTGCCGTTGATAAAACGTATGAAGATTATAAAGTGGTGTATTAATCGGCCGCCGCACCGTCCTGCCAGGACGAGTAACAAAATTATTATTAGATGACGGCTCACAACGTTAATTTCTATGACATGATGAATTTTCACAATCATAATCATCATTTTCATCTCATAGTCTCGAAGGGGGTGGGGGGGGTCTCTGTGTCAGTGCGGATGGTCTGCTATCATGTGCCTTCTATTCCGTACCACTAATTTTCCAGTATTTAAACGAACAGAATATGACCTATTTCTCAGAATTCGCTCAACTACGCCTAGTACCCAATAGTTTTTAATCGCATCGAAATATCTTACATTCTGATCAACTTGTAACGGAGTTATGTACATAGTACTTTTATCATAAAAATTTTTTTTTTTTGCCTGTTTATTAAATCTCTTTAATGTTGTTATGCAGCTTTAGAGCCAATAATTTTATAGGTGTCGGCACAATACTTCTTGATTTTCGACTTTGTAAAATTTCAGCTGGTGATGCTAGATCACCACCCAGCGGTGTATTCAAGCATTCTAATAATGCTATACGCTATCGTGCTATCTTCTGTTGACTTTTTAATAATATTTTTTACTGTTTAAACAGAGAGTTCAATTTGCCCATTCGACTGGGAACATTAAAGTGATGACGTCATATGAGTAAAATACCAAAGTACAGTCTGATATTATAGTATAAGGTATTCCTTGACGGCTAAATATGTTTTTAAGCGTAGCTTAAGGCTCGCTCGCGCCACAAATCACTTAAAACGTTCTGCGCTTTGTTCTATTTCTGTCAATCGTTTCAAGATACGGAGACAGATGTTTGAAATATGTTTAGTGCTAAACGCATTTAGTGATTTGTGGTGCAAGCGAGCCTTAGATTGGGATAACCCACATGAAATGTATGTCATCGCACATGAGATAACCTGATATAACACGTACACTTGATTACACGACGGAACACGACTGTTTTGCTGTTTCTGAATTTGGTCCATATTCCACTAGGTATTTTAGGATATTAACACTTTGCGGGACACTAAATGCCCCCAGACGTGATAAAAATAAAACTATTGTGTCTCGTTATGTGTCCTTCAACCGATTAAGCGATAAGGCCGCCCATTGTAGGTGTGTTTAGTAATGTTTAGCTGTTTTTTACCATGTATTTTTCTGGTGAACAATAAAATAAATTAATAATAATGAAAAAAATACTCATCCAAGAAAAATCCCAGTAACAGTGCTTGCTAGTTTAATAAACGTCGTATTAAGACTGCGGGGTAAGTCTGCATTGGATTATATCGCGATTCCTCGCACAAACGCTAAATCTATTGCATTTCGGAGCTCGCCTCTCGGATCAGGGATGTTAGGGGCGACTTACATTCCAACGTATGTATTTGGAAGAAAATAAAAGAATGACTAATGTCTGTACTGTAATGTACCACCCTATTACTGCCCCACTGCAAGGCAAAGGCCTCTTCTCATAGAGAGAAGGTACGAGCATTGATCACCACGCTTCCTAACGACAGGTTGGTGTTTAAACTTCTATAATTATGGATAAGGAAAGAGATTTTTATCAAGTGCTAAAACAAAACGTTATATTTTTGTTAATGATCAGGCTTGCCTCCTATTAACTGATGAAATATGGGTGCACCATACCTACATCTCTGCCTTCTCCATCCCGGAATACAGGCGTGATGATTAATAAGTAATGTTATGGTTAACATATTTTAAAAAACTAGGGGACTTTCGTAAAACATTAAAAATGATGCGTATGTGTAACATGCTTATCTTTCATTAATTATTCCATTAATTCTAAATTCGGTTTACTAATATTATTTTGTCGTTTGACATTAATTATATCGAAAACAATAGAATCTATTTCAGATTAACTATCACCATTTCAATTTCAGTCGGTTTAATTTAACTGCCACTATGAAACATAATTTGCATACTAGAATCATTGTAATAACATTGATAATAATTTAAATTAATTACGATGAACGATGCCAAAGTTGCCTGGGATTTATTATCACAATGCATATTAAATTATGTGCTATTTGACTAACATGTAATTATTTGCTGAAACCAAAGTGTAAAGCTAAATTAATAAATTTATATTTTGTGTTTGACATTTATTTTGACAAAAAAAACAAATGAATGAACAGTACTAAATTCTATATTCTGAAATCTATTGTTTCGAGATGTCAGTTTTTTTCAGTTGTTTATTAATGTTCATGCATTTAATATTTTTTATAGCATTGGTCTGTAAAAACACTATTGATAAAAGTTGTTTATGTTCATTGGTGTGCTTCAAAACAGAACGTTATTTTTTTTTAATGTATCGAAGTTGCTTTCTAGTTAATTCTGTTAATATTTTTAAACATTCTGTAACAATTTTGCTCAACGTTTAGTTTAACAGGACCAGTATGACAATATCTCATTTAAATCGCAGAATGTTTCAAATTAAAAAAAAGGTTACTTACAAAAGAAATTGTCAGTTCCGAGTGTGAGTAGCCCTGTAGCATTCCTAGGGATTGCATAACGTCAACAGATGCAAGTCAAATGCACGGCTGTATTGACTCAAGCTCGCAGTTCGGGACTCGTCTCCGAGGATCTCTGCCGATATAGAGCAGGGGTGGCCAACCTTTGTACGTCTACGTGGCTTTTTTTTTACGTTTTAAAGAGGATTGTTTCTTTTTGTGGTTTAGTTGGTTTGGTAAGTTTGTCTTCATCTTCCAAACTTTCAAATTAATCGTCATCTCAGTAGTCACCCCCTTTCTAGCCAAATCATCTTTCAAACGGTCCATTCATCGTTACTTTGGTCTTCCCCTACTCTAATTATACTTAATAGGAAGTCCGTTGTAAAAACCAAAGGAGATGTTCCAGAAACCTGTACACTATATGTAAATATGCTATACAATATAGTAACTGATTTTTAATGTTAATTTTCTATTATTTAACTTCGTTTCGATGTATATTCAAATTAAGTGAAATGGTAGATGTAAGTGGAAATAAATAACAAAATCTTTTTATTTTTTCAAGGATAGCAACACAACATAAATATGGTGGATCTGTAATATGCGAAATGTCATTTTGACAAAGACTTTTGATTGACGTCTCTATGTAATATCTACGATAAAAAAAAATAACACACGAATTCCGAAACTACTTGGGTTCGTCATAATAATAAAATAAGACTACAGGATATTCTACTCGATTGCGGCAACAATAATAAAATAAGTGCAACCCTAGTGCAACTTGTTATTGTAGAATACCACATACACGCCGAAACCCAAATCACAGGAGAATCAGAAACCATATAACAAAGCTGGGGTCAACAGAGAAGCAATCAATTAATGTCCTTAGTAGTAAACTGGGTCGCAAAACAAAACCAATCACAAAAATCTACGAAACACGTCCAATTAAAAGTCAAAGTAAACAAAGACGTCACTTCACGAAACTTAAAACTGTCAATGTCGTCAAACGTCATGTCAAACGCAACTGTCATGGCTAACCTAAAATTAGGGTTATAATATTAAAAAACTTCCCAAATGATAATTTTTGTACGCCTGTACTCTTCTTCAAATTAATTTGTTAGTATTTTTATGAAAATCTTTTTTTTTCCTATTTATCTATGTAGTGTACATAGTGGTAGCCAAAAATCAAACATGCCCTTTAACAAAAACTTGTATAGTAGGATCGCTTATATCTTTATAACCGTACGAAAAAAGCCTATTGCAGCTAGGAGTCTGAAACATCAAACCGCGCATACCTACTACTTAGAATGACTTGCATAGATGGAAAGATCGAGAGAAACTCACACTAAAAATATCCTATTGATACATGCATACATAAACTCACGCTTTCTTCCCATGAGGGTAGGCAGAAACTACTAACCGCCACCTGCTACGATCCTTACATACTCTTTTGCTTCGTTTACGTTCAGACATCTGTTCAAATATTTTGATTCATGCAGCCTTCACAATTATTATTGTTTATTACATTCCATTGGTTTAGTACCCCTGGCATAGAAGCAATATTTTTGCCAGTATTGAAATATAAGCTGAGTGACGAGAATTTTGTTGTCAGCTGAAATGATTTTATAGCTTCAGACTTTTTATGTGGACCTCCACATAAAATAAAAATATTTGGATGTAGACCTTATTTTGTATCCGGGCATTAAATGGTTGGTAGCTTGGCTATTACAGAGTGGACCTACTGGAAGTACTTGAGAATAGTCACTCGTAGAAGCAAGAGCTAGGCCATCGTCTTCTTAGCGTGTCCATAGCAACCTAAATTCGAGTCGGCCCAGAATTCGGCTACGAGTTTGGCGCCATTAGTAGTGTCTATCAGTTCTTGTTACGTGTAGACAACAGGACACGGTGGACCCGATATAAAAGTGTCCTGTCGTTTGTGGAACAGCAGCACATTTACACTCGCCGGCGAAGTCATCTACGAATCTCCACCTGAACAGGTTTTCCTTGCTTCGGCCAACCTGGGACCGGAGTCTGTTTAAAAACTTCCAGATTAGCCAAAGTAACTCGTGTCCAGGTGGGAGATCTTTAGCAGGTCGAGCGAATAGTATGAATAAGGAACCAGTGCCTAGCTACAGCTTCAGCCGTTTGCCAGTACGTGGGATGATACATTTTATACAACTATTTCGGCTTTTCAGCCTTTGTGGCACAAGGATGTGGTCATGCAAAGGGCGTGGTGTGTTCGAGACCATTTTGGCTCTTTCGCTAGAGCTTGCCACCGCTCTGCGAAGTTTTGATTGCGCTGTTCCTGCTAATGGATATACTCGTAAGTAGACCATGATTAAATTAATTGAAATTATTCTATGCATAACAGATTTTTTTTACTTAGGAAATTTAAAAACTCTTACTGAACAAATAAACTCGAAGTCTCGTGTGGTACTCGTACAAGGTAACAAGGGAATAAAGACAGAATTTTCTAAGACTAGTGGTTTCAGAATTTCTATGTGAGTACTACTTTAAGTTTTATCTTAACTGCTCTGGTTACTCGTAAATCAACATGAAATATATCAGCCGTAACAGAGCTATAACTTACAGAGATGTACTGCTTCATTAGCTACATGAAGGATTATACAGCTAATTATCTAAATCTTCAGTCTCAGTCCTTTGTGCTTGTAATTAACCGCGTTTCTTAATCAAATCAGCATCTTAAAACATGTTATATTGATTTTAAACCGACAGTTAGAAGCGGTTTATTAAACAAGACCTTAAATTTTAACGTACCTATACTGCTGTAAATCTCTGGCCGTTGAAGCAATCAAATTGATAGCCGAACTAAATCATTAATACGTCAGCAAATTGCCTATAGCCCATTGAATGGGCCCGTAGCCGCGTAGCAGTGCTACGTCGTAGCCACGTAGCGGACGTAGCGCTCGTAGCAGCGAATTCGGCGCGATCCATCAGTGAAGAGATTGCGGTGGAACATCGATCAGTGTCGCTGCTCGCGCACGGGTGACGTGGATGTAGAAATGGTATGTGGACACTCCATAAAGAAATCGATGAAGATAGATTGAATAACGAATTTAAGCAAGGACTTGTTCAGATTGCTTCAAAAACTTGCTGTAGGTATCATTAGTCAGCAAATCACGACGGGCATAAAATAACTGCATCTTCACTTCTCCTGCTTTAAAGTAAAGTCGCTTTTGGTGTCCGTCTGTGTGACTGCGTCGATCTTCTAAACTATGCAATCGATTTTGATTCGGTTTTCACCAAACATTTAGAGAACTTATTCCATTAGAAAACTCGATAATTTCTCAAGTCATAAAACGTGTGCTAAGCAGGGGCAAATTGCTAGTATTACTATAAAATTACCAGGAATTCCTTAATAGAACTATAATGAATTAATAAAAAGTTTCTTACACATTCTTTTCCATACGAATATACCTTAAGGAAGGGGACTAGACTAATTTCTATTTTCTGGTTTTTGATATTTTTACGTGTCTTATTATGTGGCTTATTGAAATTAATCATTTGAATTTGAGTTTAATCGCTAATGCTAGTAGAACCAAACACTAAGCCATATCAGAATGAGCACACTCACATTCTCTGCTCCTCGTCTGTCCAACTGGCCACCTCAAGTGGTAGTTCAATCGGGGCTACTTTTTATCCGTACTTATATAAACCTGTTATCTAAGAGACGTAGGTATATAGACTAGTAGTCCTAGCACGAACGCGCGACGTAAATCTAAGAGACGTAGGTATATAGACTAGTAGTCCTAGCACGAACGCGCGACATAAATCCGAAAGATTTTGAAACGAAGATAGTCCTATCCTATAAGAATTTGGTTTATTTTTTTACAAACAGCACAACAAGTACCACCCATAGATATGAATAACGTATTAAACAAACAGCACAACAAGTACCACCCATAGATATGAATAACGTATTAAACAAACAACACAACAAGTACCACCCATAGATATGAATAACAAACAGCACAACAAGTACCACCCATAGATATGAATAACAAACAGCACAACAAGTACCACCCATAGATATGAATAACAAACAGCACAACAAGTACCACCCATAGATATGAATAACAAACAGCACAACAAGTACCACCCATAGATATGAATAACGTATTAAACAAACAGCACAACAAGTACCACCCATAGATATGAATAACAAACAGCACAACAAGTACCACCCATAGATATGAATAACAAACAGCACAACAAGTACCACCCATAGATATGAATAACGTATTAAACAAACAGCACAACAAGTACCACCCATAGATATGAATAACAAACAGCACAACAAGTACCACCCATAGATATGAATAACAAACAGCACAACAAGTACCACCCATAGATATGAATAACGTATTAAAACTAAGTAAATGTTAAGTACAAAATGAGTACTTTAAAATTTTAAATCTTTCGTATTTCCGTCACGTTTACACCGCGTGTTCGTGCTAGGCCCACAGTTACTACCTACGAGTCGTATGTACTCGAGCGATTGAAAGAAGCTATCCGTTCCGATGGGCGAAGAGGGATAGTTTAATTTAAGTGATACTGATGTATCGAACGTTTGAAGAAAATGTAGTGGGTATGGGCAGTTTATAAGGTTTATTTTACTACCATTGTGATTATTTTCTATTCATTCAAAATGTGCAAGTCATGTCGTGCATTTCACTTCCATTTTTCTAAAATCCGTACTGATTGTGACAACCACACACCACCTTCATTAGCGCACTAGTTGTACATCTCGCTTTGCTTATGCCTTGGTGTCACAATAAGCGGAGATGACTTTTAGTGGCCATCTTGTGACACGCTGGACGTTATATTCCAGGGTACTAAATTCCTGCTTACCTCCGGAATTATCGGAAGCATCCGTGCACTGAGTAACGGGCCACCATCTTCCGACAAATCTTTGTATCAACGAGCTCGGCGCCGGGTACCTACTTTACCCGCGTGGCCGCGTCGAACTCGCTACAAGGGTCTGGCGATTCCATCCGCCGACCGTCATCTTCCTGGCGTTTGCAGCCTGGCACACTCACTGGGTCATCGTCTCACCAGGCTGAGCCACAAGAGTACTGTGCTACTTCCAAGGGAAGTCAAGGAAATTGTGTGACCAAAGACCTACCTACAAACTTTACAGAATTTTTTATAATATATTTTATACTTTTCTATGTTGACAAGGTACGTGGTTTTATTTATCACCACCACGAAAACCCCTTCCGTCGAAGTACTTTTAATGAGTACTTTTCGAAATCTCTTAAATAATAACAATTTCATTCAAGTACATTTTTTTCTTTCACAAAAATACAAATTGACAGTTTTAAATCCCAGTTTTCTAAAACAATATCTTAGGAATGAAACTTCTTTTGATATTCAGTTATTGACAGTTATAATTAACTAGTTACGACCTCCCTTACTAGAAAGTATATCTTTAGTAATCTATCTTTCTGAATAAAATAAGACTGAGATGAGTAGGTCTTCTCCATTCAGACCCAAAAGTAAATGAAAATATCAGTATTAAAGCCTTGTAGTTACGAAAAGTAATGGGAATAAACTGCAGACAATGGGTTTAATATTAAAATCTTTGCAGACGAAAATAATACGTATCTTATTTTAGAAACGTTTATTCAGATATTATTTGATGTAAAAACCGTTGTTGTATTCTTATTTACAGATAACAAACCTAAAACTGAAATGTATTTTAGTCAGCGTATTTGTATTCTGTGTAGAATAAAAATTGCACAGCTCGTCAAAATAATAGTATGCTGAAAATAAATACCCATTTCTCTTCATTACTGTCTATGCTTTAATCACAATTCCGTCACAGTGCGGACTCATGGTCACACCAGGGCCATATACCACAAAATGTTACGATTATAATTTACAAGTTACAATTTACATATTTGTAAATTTTACAAGTCCGTGTACCACAAAACTCAGCGACACAATTGTTACGGAAAAACCTTACAAATATGTAAATTGTATTGGCAAGCCTACAATTTATACATAGCCCTCATGCTTTGTGTAACGCTTTTAAAAATGCAAAAGAATTACACATACATACACAACATCACGCCTGTATTCCCCGAAGGGTTAGGCAGAGGTGTACCTATAGTACACCCACATTTCGCCAGTTATGTTTAAGTCCCATGTAGTAGGGGGCGACCCTATTGACATCAACCGGGCACAAATTCAGACTCCAGGCTGCTACCGAGAAATTCCACATGGAAAAACCCGATAACACTTTGCCCGACCCGGGAATCGAACCCAGGACATCATGCTCAGCAGTAGTGCTTGCGACCACTAGACCAACGAGGCAGAAAAAAGAAAAGAAAAAAAAAAGAAGAAAAGAATTGTGGATTGTAAATGTAACTCTTACATATTACTTTGTAATATCTGTGTTACGCAATTTATTCTACAATTTAACATTTCTTGTAGAATATATAATAGACTTGTAAAGTTTTATGATAAAGGGCCCAAAATGTCACACCAGAGTGTGGTTGACAGGATTTGTTTTTTTCCTGTTTGTCACACAAATATTTTTTATACAGCAATTATAACTATTAATATATATATATGCGGTGAAAAAAATATCGATGTAAAAATGCATTTTGTAGATAAGTACAGTTAATGGTATTACATTTTTATTTTGCGCTTACAAGAGATGCCATCAAGTTTATAATGCAGTCTTATAGAAAAAAAAGGAAGGAGGGTCGACCAAATTGACAAAGACAACTTTAAATGATGAAATATCTTGAAGACACTTCGTTGAAATGCTGTGATTAAAATAGCCGTGGTTTAAACGATTCGTTACATGTAACTTATAAAAAGATCCTTTAAACCACAGCTATGACAGATAGACCAAAAATCAAATTATGATTGGACTTTCGGTCTGTATGTAATATGAAATGAAATTTATTTATGTTTACTGTTCATGTATTCATGTCTCTAGATTTTTGTTTTTTATTTTATGTCTTTATTTATCTCGGAGCCAAGGGTTCCGGACCTTTGGAAGGCGGACGAAGGGCTGAAAATTGAAAAGCCTCTGGTGAGAGCAGGATAACGACGGAGCTCTTGAAATCAGGAGAGAGTTCTGTACTAAAAGAGCTACGGGAGCTCTTTAACTCTTATCCTGTTTTCTGGGAGAACTGCAGAAGCGTGACGAAGGCACACATAGTACTTAAATGCACTATGCAAATACACCCAAGGATAACCCCTTGGTTATTATGTAGAATTATTGCAGAACATGGAAGCAAAAGATATTGGGCTACGGGTTTGGGTGGCTGTAGTGGATTGGTAACATGGAGCTATGGATGGACTATGTCCCCTGCGTGACCAATGTTACAAATAAGAGTTCAAAGTAACGTAATTAAGTTGACGCTGTCGAATGACATCAATAATAGAGTGAAATAAGCAATTTTCATTTTCAAACTTCATAGTCGCTTTTCACAAAAATGAAGTTAACTAGTAGTTAGATATTAGTTAATAATTCATGTTATGTTGTATCTCTCCCACTACAAACGATTCATCATCTTCAAAGATTTTATTATTCATTTTGATTACCTTTATTTAAAAAAAATCTTAATTCGTTATTATTTTCACAACCCTAGCTGTGATCTTGAACCCTCATTACAGAACTCAACACAAGAAACATCAAAACCCCGGACATCAATTGTAAATCAACACAAAACAGTCGCAGCCGGAGGTCAAATTGAAAAGACATGAAAAAAGGTTCGCTTTGACAATACTCATGATTTGATGACCTTCACGAAATTCATTTTTACTGAAAACCACCTGAAGCTGAAGTCTGTTTACTTTTTTTACTTTAATGAAATCCAACATTTTGCGGTTAATTGAATTGGGAGATCAAATTGAATATGCTAATGGAATTTAATCGGTTACATGATAAATCATGGTGAGAGTTATGTAAGATTTAGGTGAAAGTTTAATTTAAAGTTACACATACATACATAAACTCAAGCTTTCTTCCCATGGGGGAAGGCAGAAACTACAAAACGCCACCCGATACGATCCTTCCTTTCTTTCCTTTCCTTGCTTTCTTCCTTTTGCCTCGTTTACGTTCATACATCTGGTCATACACGCACGCCGCTTCATGCGAGTACTACGCACGTGTTTAGAAGAACATCACCAATAAGGTCACTATATGTCTTCCAAGGGCGTCCTCTCCCGGCGTTTCGACTCACATCTGTCTTCAACCTTAATTTTTTTATTTATATAAAAATAAAAAATAAAAATTGAAACAATAATTAAATAAATGGACTGTGTGTTGTTTTAAACATGGTTATTTGATTTATTACGGTGAGGGAAATGCTTTCTTTAACTTTATACAATTAAAAGATAATATTAGGTACAGATTAATTGTACGTTTTCCGTGTTTAGTCAAGCAATATTAAAATTTAGGTTAAAACGTTACTCCATAATTAATCTATTAAATAATTCGGATGAGAACTAAGGAATTACTTATCGAACAACATTATTACTGATAACTTTGATGTAATTCACTGTAATAACTGGATTATGAGTGAGGAGATAAATAAAATTAATAACACTCGCTATACCTATAAACATAGACAGATATATTTTATTTGTGCCACAGAGTATACTAATATCCATACATGTTGGTAGTAAGGCGGGAAATTTAAATACATCCAACAATTACAACAACATTATTACAACTTTATTTTTTCTTTATTCCTTATCATAACTGGCAAAATGTGAGTACACCTCTGCTTAACTCTTCGGGGGTTACAAGCGTGATGTGTTCCTTATCCCAGAGCACGGAATGGCCGCCGCCGGCCGGCAGCGTCTAGAGACAGCAGTACAAATAAAATTCGTGGCGTCTAAAATGCGTTGAGTACAAATATTCTATCACGGACCACCCTCAAAACCCTCAGTTTCAATACGGCTTTTATGCGAGTAAACGGTGGTTTGTATGAAAAGTGTTGCCTCTAGCAGTGGCCGGGTATCTCCTTAGTATGTGCTTATTCCATTGATTCCATTTCCCCCACAAATCAATATAACCCTCCACCGTCAACACTGCTTACCCCGCTATCGGAAAGCCTCTCATGCATATTCACGTTCGCCTAATTTATGTGTTCGGTAACAGCATGTATTGAAACAACAATAAACAGTGGCTCTATTCAATCGTACGTTTAATTGTGAAATGGTATGAGTGTGTTCATTGATACTGAAGGTACAATTATTGTCGAGGCTTTGATTGTAGATTTTAGTTTAAGTTGGATGGTGTGGGGCCAATAATAGTACTTGTAAGGCCTGTTTCACTAAAGGATGATTTCCACCAAACGGCTCGCATCGCATCGGAACGGAACGGATTTTACAATCTTTAAGCAATATTAAATCGTGTACACAGTATTTAAAGTATATAATAACAAGCCGCGCACAGCAGTATGACCGCGGGCATCTTCCGCGACATGCGTTCGTAACCGAAAGTATGCTGCGACGCGCGATCAGATCCGTTCGCCTGTCGTCGTATCCGATCACACATTCATCCGAATTAGAACACGTGAACACGGTAGGAATTAAACTATTTGACCAGGCGCAGAAATGGATACGTTAGCAAGTGATGGTACGGAGCCGATCGTATGCGTAGACATCCTGCCGGACGCGATCGGCTGTCGCCGCATCCATTCGTATCCTTTCCGATCCAATGCGATGCGAGCCGTTTGGTAGAAATCATCTTCTCTGGCCGATAATTTCGTACAAATTCTGTTTAATTGCTATCTGTGTAAATCCGTGTATTGAGAAAAAGTATGGATTTTCATATTTTGAAGTGTCTTTGGCAATCAAGCGTCTGTATCATTAGCTTTATATTCTACGTGACCCACAGAAGTCCATCATATTAATTATTTCGAGACTGGCTTAGGACTCTTTCAATGATGTAATTTTCCAACCAAAACCCGGACGAGTTGCTAGTGAATGAATGGCTACAGGAAAACGATTTCATGGCACTCTCATCATGAGGCCTGAAAATAATAATTTCCACGGTAATTTCTTCGAAACAACGGAACCGAAGGTCTTAGAATCTTCGTTTTTTTTTTTTACCTTTATTAAACTTGGGGTAACCAAACCTCTTTCAATCCATTTGGGAATAACACGTGTACGAAGTAATGTAAAACTTTTGGGCAACCACTGAAATTAAAACCGTAAGCGCGCCTTTCGCTTCGTCAAAACTTACAAAAACATTTCAAAGAACAACCAAAATTAAAAACTTAATACAATGCATATTTTCACATTTAAAAACATATTTTTCAACACTCCGTTCCGTCTAGAAACTTCTGCGTCCCGTAAGACCGCAAAGTGACTTTGTACCGACGTCCTAATCTCAATAACAACACGCCTGTACAAGGTCACTGCGTTATCTCCAACGTTATAGACATTTTTATTCGCCCTATATCGTTGACAAGCAATTAAGAATGTGTCAGCGATGAAAAATTATCACAGACAAGATTTTCAAAGAAAATGAGAAGATAAGTTTGCTTGAAAGTTCTTGAGTTAGATGAATGAGGCTTTACACCTTGAATATAAGCTGTTATTTTCAAGTTTTCTAGACTAATCTAGGCTTAAACTTCTGAGCTACATTTAATCTCTTTAAAGACGCTTTTCATTAACTATTAGTTTAATTTCTAGTTGGATGTCAAATTAATTGGCTATTTTAGTCCGTTTTCCTTATTAAATAAGTTCAAAATCAAAATAAAAAGTCATTTATTCAAACTAGGCTGAGAATCAGCAGTTTTTGAACGTCAAAATAACATATGACAGTCTCCCGGCACGCCCGCCCTTCACGACTTCCTAGTGCTTTAGCTGCAGCACATTTGTCTGTTAAGTCAGAAATCATACTAATCAAACAGCAAACAGGAACGTACTAAACATTACATTTTCTAAGATAAATCATTTTCATTTTCTTGGGCCTTTTTATTGAACAATGAATCTATTATTGGTACCGAACCTCTCGAAGCGTGTACTGCTACAAATTCGAGACTGTTTTGCAATAACAGCGATTAACAAATATATGTATATATAGCTATATTGTTTGATGGTGAAGTTATAGTTTTCCCCGCGGCTTCGCCCGGGTGGAAGTCGGAAATTATCCTACGGGACGTACCACCGAAACAAAAAGATCCTATGTGCTAACCTAGGTCATGGTCTATCCGTTCGCCAAGCTTCATCCAAATCCGTTCACCCGTTAAAGCGTGAAAAGGTAACAGACAGACGGAGTTACTTTCGCATATATAAAATTAGTATGGATGCATTGCAATACACATAAGCCGAATTTATATGACGGTATTCTACTACTTTGGGAAGATCATAATATTTGTTTTTGATCACACGCGAAGGTTCACCCGAGAATAACATAGGTTATTGATCACACGCAAAGGGTGCATCCGAGTGTCATATAGGTTATTGATCACACGCGAAGGGTGCATCCGAGTGTCATATAGGTTATTGATTACACGCGAAGGGTGCATCCGAGTGTCATATAGGTTATTGATCACACGCGAAGGGTGCATCCGAGTGTCATATAGGTTATTGATCACACGCGAAGGCTTACCCGACAATCACATAGTTTACTGATTACTCGCGAAGGTTCACCAAACAGTCACATAGGTTATTGATCACTCGCGAACGTTCACCCGACAATCACATAGGTTATTGATCACTCGCGAAGGTTCACCCGACAATCACATAGGTTATTGATCACTCGCGAAGGTTCACCCGACAATCACATAGGTTATTGATCACTCGCGAAGGTTCACCCGACAATCACATAGGTTATTGATCACTCGCGAAGGTTCACCCGACAATCACATAGGTTATTGATCACTCGCGAAGGTTCACCTGACAGGCACATAGGTTATTGATCACTCGCGAAGGTTCACCCGACAATGAAATAGGATTTTAATCACTTGCGGGATCATAAGACCAAAAATAAACTCAAAAAGTGGGCCTTGTTGAACTGCTTTTAGGTTCACAATGCAGTTTATTGAACACGCGTGCTTTTACTTTGAGTTTAATTTTTAACATTAATTGGTCAGGTGTTCTATAAACTTTTTTTTTTCGTTCCTTACCCTAAGATTGCAAACGGAACCCTATTACTAAGACTCCGCTGTCCGTCCGACCGTCTGTCAGCGGGCTGTACTGTCTCATGAACCGTAATAGGTAGACAATTAAAAATAGAGTATGTATTTCTATAGCACCTATAACAACAACCAATAATAAAAACAAAACAATTTAAAAAATAAAGGGGTTCCCCATTCAAGAAACAATGAATTAGAAATATACAAACTAAACAATGAATTAGAAAGCGCACACCAAGAAATTGACACTTTAACAACTGAAAATAATCAGCTAAAACAAAAAACTATTGAACAAGAGAGGAAAATAGTACAGTTTAAAGAAGTTTACCATGGATCTCCATCTTACAAAAACTCCGCTAGAAAAAGGAAATCCAAAAGCAGCTGCAATGAGATTTTATTGGATGAGACTATCGCTGCAAGTGCCGACAACAACGACCAGGAGGATATTAGTACCTCTCAACCGACAGATGTCGCTACTGGTACATTGCAACAGCAAACCGCGGAAAAGAAAAATGAATCACAGCCCAACTGTAGTAATGACGCAGACAGCAGACCCTTGTCTGCTGTCTGCGTCATTACTACAGTTCATGAATCATTGAAAGTTACCATTAAACATAATATATACATCTTCGGAGATCAACAAGCGCACCATCTCAATAAAACCTTGACGAACACTAGGTCCAACAAGTGGAACGATACTTACAACATAAGATCCTTTATCAAGCCAACGGCTACGAGTGCGCAAATACTAAATAGTTGCAATGACGACTTCATAAATATATTAACCCCGGACGATATTATAATTTTATTCTTAGGATCTAACGATAAAAACCCTTATTCATTTATAACTGAACTATGTAACGTTTTGTATAAACCGCGCAACCAAACTGTATTCATCACTAATGTGCAATATAACCCGTACCTAAACGAAGATACAATTAATTATAATTTAGAATTGATTATACAAAACTACAAGAACTGTAAATACCTAAAAATACACAAGTCGGCAATCAAACATAACAATAATGCTAGTCATAGGAAAAGTTACCAACAGGAATATCTGGAGTATTTGTGTTTTGGGTTAAATACGAGAATCGATTATAAGAAATACCAAACAGAGTTTCTCAATAAATATAAGAATAAACAAGTGGGAACAAAACCAACGTACACCACACATGCACAACACCTTGAATCTAAACACATACAATACCCCTAAAAACAACACAAACAAAAATTACAACCTATTTTGAAAGAATTACAAACAAGACAAACACGAGTAATACGTTTTTTCGTAGATAAAAATAAAACCACGACAATTACGCTAATTCACCAAAATATTGCCGGAGTACTAAATAAGCAAGAATTGATAGAAGTAGCTCTAACAGACTTACAACATGAATTGGGTTCCATTGACATTGTATGTCTCACAGAAACCATCCTTAAAAGTGGTTCTGAATCAAACCTTAGAATTGACAATTATAAAATGGCATCATTTTTCTCTCGATCAAACCAGCGCCGAGGTGGTTCATGTATCCTAATAAAAAATAATATACAGTACAAAGAAATCGTTAAAATTACCCCCCCCCCCCCCCCCGATTCCCCTCCAATTCGAATACTGTGCCATTGAAATTCCTAAACATAACTTGGTAGTAGTATGCATTTATAGAACACCTACACATAATGCGACGACATTTCTGAATAGTTTGGAAATCCTTACTAATAAACTATGTGAAAAGGTGAAGAAAAACGTCATCATTTGCGGTGACCGGAATATAGACGTCCTAAAAAGAAATAAAATATCCAATGACTTAAATTCCATACTTAATAATAACAACCTGAAAAACCATATTACAGTACCGACACGGAAAACCTCTTGTTTAGACTTAATTGTGAGCAATATAGACGACGCTAAGCCTGAACTGCACTATTTAGCACTATCAGACCACGAAACAGCACAATCTCCAACAGTTGTCTTAGAAACTGATAATAAGTTAAGAACATTCACAGTCTCTGGTTTAAAACTGTAAGGGAGCTCAATGACGAAAACGTAACTAAATTTAGAGACTGTTTATCAAGCTTATCTTTCTCTGAGGTATACGAATGCCACTCAACAAACAACGCCTTCAATTGCCTGCACGATACAATTATTATTTTTTACAATTTGTGTTTCCCCATTATTAAAGTTAAGAATAGTAACAAGCAAGTGAAAAACCGATGCCTAACAAAAAACATAAAACGATGTTGTATTACAAAACGAACATTATACCTAAAATATAACCTTTGTAGAGATAACAATAAACAAAACAAAAAAAAATATGACAACTATACTCGAATACTAAAAAGATGTATACAAAATGCGCAACAAATTAATAGTTCACAGTACATCAAAAAAGCAAAATATGCAAGTAAAGCAGCGTGGAACATAATTAAACTAGATGTTAATAATACGACAAGTTACTCTGACATTGACTCAATACAAATCAATACTGACATTTATGACAACCCTAACCATATTTGTGACCTTTTCAATGTTTATTACATATCCCTAACCAATACGACCCAAAAACCACGAGAAAATAATCAGAGTACCAATTTTACAATTCCTCAGAACCCTAAAAGCATTTTCCTAATACCAATAGATGAAACAGATGTGTATAAAATAATTAATAGTTTAAAAAATACGAACTCGACTGGTTCTGACGACTTAAATACCAAAGTGTTAAAAATATGTGCATCGAGTTTAGTCTCGCCTTTAAGCTACATAATAAATTTATCCCTAAGTGAAGGAGTCTTCCCAAAACGACTGAAAATGTCTGTTGTCAAACCTTTATACAAGAAAGGCTCAAAGTCGGATATGAGTAACTACCGACCAATCACTTTAATCCCCATACTATCAAAAATATTTGAGAAGGTTATGTGTAATAAAATAGAGAACTTTTTGATATCATGTAACATCCATAAAAAGGAACAGTTTGGATTTAAAAAGGGGAGCTCGACGGCTGCAGCATGTTTCTCCTTAATTAAACAAATAACCGAAAGTCTAAACCAAAAATCCAAAATAGGATGTGCCTTTCTAGACATGACAAAAGCCTTTGACTTTGACTGCCATAAAACGTTACTCTCAAAATTTTCTCACAATAGAGTCCACGGGAAGGCAAATGAGTGGATCCATAGCTTTCTTACCGACCGATTGCAGTGCGTAGAAATAACAAGAAATTATCAAAATGAACAAAAGAAATTTAGATCAAAATACAGACAAAACAACTTCGGTACACCTCAAAGAGGAACTTTATCCCCTCTTTTCTTTCTAGTATACATCAACGACCTACCAAAGGCGATTAATGAAGAGTACGTACTATTTGCTGATGACACAACATTGATTATTAAAAGCGACAATAACAAAGACTTGGAAAAACGAATTGTTAAAGCATTAGACAAGGCAATCAAATGGCTAGAAAATAATAACTTAATAATAAACATGACAAAAACAAATATAATACAATTTCAAGCACTTAACACTAACACAGATAGTCTAGACATCCAGTATAACAATTCCCCCTTAAACACTGTTAATGAATGTGTATTCTTAGGTATAACCGTGGACCAAAATTGCAGTTGGAAACCACACATAGATAATATACTCAAAAAAATAGATGGCTTTGTGTATGTCCTAAAAATAATAAGACAATCGGTTAATCTAAATACCGCAATGGTTGCTTACCATGCTTATGTAGCATCTGTATTCAGATATAGTCTTATGATTTGGGGAAACTCAGTAGACGTGCAAAGAGCTTTTAAAGGACAAAAAAAATGCATCCGGGCAATGTGTGGAGCCCACTTTTTAGATAGCTGTAAACCTTTATTTCGAAAGCTTAAAATACTGTCTTTACCTTGTCTTTATATTTTTGAAATAAGTATCTTTGTAAAAAAATATATATAATTTATTCGAAAAAAGCAGTTACAAAATAAATAGCAGAACACGGCACAAAGACAAATTGAAATTACCCCAAATAAAACTAATGCTATTTAAAAGAAATACCTACTGCATGGCAATTATTATGTATAACCATTTGCCAAACAGTACTCAAGATTTGCCGTTTCCGCTGTTCAAAAGGGTATTGTTCAGACTTTTACTAGAAAAAAAATATTACAGTGTTCAAGAATACCTAGAGGATAAATCGTTATAATATAATAAAGTTATAAAAATAGCCTTTAATCCATCACATGCAAAAACTACATACCTACATCATTATTATTAATTATTAATATTACTATAATACAATCTCAATCGGTATTAATTAACTATTATTATTCATATTTTATTCTCAAATTCATTATTACTCATAATTATTAATGGGTTAGTAATATAGGCTTTGTGTTTGTAGAGAAATATTTGTACGCCGTACAATGGCAGGGTATGCTGGAATCAACATTGTATAATTTATTGTACCATATCCTCACAAATAAACATTTTTTTTTTTGAAATGTGTTTAAAAACAAATGTAGAGTTAAATTTTGTACGGTGGCACGGAACCCTTCGTGTGCGAGTCCGACTCGAACTTAGCCGGTTTTTTTTTATAATATTGGGCTGTTTGGTGGCCAGGAGACAGGCAAGAACAAAAAAAATCGCGATTCCATCCTGACATCTGCCACAAATATGTATTACTTCCAATATGTCTTACTTAATTTAACACAACCAAAACAAGGTAAAGGCCCAAAATACAGACAAATTATTAACTACGCTAACGCGGTCAATACACTTGTGAATACTGATCTATCAAGTATTCTTGATATAGATGATCCAAATAATGGAATTGACATTCTGATAAAGTACATCAAAGACGCTTTAGATATAAACACTACAGTTCGTAAAATTCCTAATAGGAAGAAAATACTTAAGCCATGGATTACTACCGGTTTACTCAGATGCATCACCCACCGCGACGCTCTACACAAAAAACTTAAGGCCTCTCCTTCAGATGAAGTTCTAAAGATCTCCTATTATAGGTACAGGAACTTTTGTAATGATGTTCTAAATAAGGTTAGAGAGAAATATGAAACCTCGACGATTGAAAATTGTAAGAATCCAAAACAAACTTGGGAAATGATACGTAAAATCACCAACACTACTAAAAACAAAAATCCGGCGGAAGAATTATTATTAAGTACTAAACCACACGAAAGCCAGCAATCCATAGATAAGATAAATCAATACTTTGTAAGTACTGGACAAACACTTGTAGACACTATCACTAAATCCTTCGATACATCTAAAATAAAATGTAATATTAAAACAGATCGTAACTTAAAATCAATAGTACTGCTGGAAACAGATAATACCGAAGTCGAGTCATTAATTCAAAACCTTAAAAATGACTCCGCTACTGGATATGATGGCATACCTACCACATTCCTAAAACGCATAAAAAATGTAATAAGCCCCTTACTGACTCATATTTTCAACCTGTGTATTAACAAAGGTATTTTTCCAAACTGCTTCAAGCATTCACTAATTCATCCTATTCATAAAAGTGGGTCTAGGAGCAGTGTCGAGAACTATCGTCCGATTTCGGTCTTGCTTGCAATGTCTAAAATATTTGAAAAGCTTATCAACAAACGCCTAATGAGTTTTCTAAAACAAAAACATATTATATCAGATTCTCAATATGGTTTTCAACCTAACAAATCTGCAGAAGATGCGGCGATACAGCTTACAAATTTTGTAGCAAGTAACTTGGACCGGGGTCGGAAATGTGTCGGAGTTTTTATGGATCTAGCCAAGGCCTTCGATACTATTTCAATTAACCTACTTCTGACGAAACTTGAAGCGATCGGCATACGCGGCCTACCTCTGCAACTCGTGAAAGATTTTCTCACCAACAGGTACCAATCTGTGAAAATAGGCGACTACATTAGTTGCCCCCTCCCCATCACCTGTGGAGTTCCCCAGGGAAGCGTTCTTGGCCCAGGGCTCTTCCTGATATATATCAACGAACTTTGCCAATATGACCCGCCAAAGGGAAAAATATTCGCATACGCGGATGACACTGCGCTCATATTTCAGGGAGATTCCTGGGCTGAGGCACGGTACCTTGCCGAAAAAGGACTTCGTCAGGCATCCCTGTGGTTAAATAAAAATCTACTAACATTAAATGTCAATAAAACAAAATATATAACATTTTCGATGAATAAAACAACACAACCAAATAACATCGCTTTAAAAGCACATATTTGTAATAATACCCAGTCATTAACATGCTCCTGCGCACCAATAGTAAAAACCACCAATATTAGATATCTCGGCACTCAAATAGATGATACCCTTTCATGGCATGCACAACTGGATATACTGTCTGCACGTACGCGTAAAATGATATGGATTTTTGGAAAGCTCAGAAATGTACTCAAATTGAAAATGTTAAAAACGGTTTACTTTGCCTTGGTTCAATCAATCTTGGGTTATTGTATTCCGGTATGGGGTGGGACCTGCAAGACAAAAATCATAAAAGTTGAACGCGCCCAAAGATCATTACTCAAAGTAATGCTCAGAAAACCCTTTCGTTATCCCACGATGAGCCTATATAAGGACTGCAATGTCTTGACGGTGAGGCAACTATTCATCCTTCACACCACACTACGCAAGCATAAAGAACTAACTTACGATGCTAAGTCAACATATCCTGCACGAAGAAATAACAGAATATGCAAGGCAACTAAACACAACACGGCTTTCTTCACGAGACACTCATGCTTCCTTGCTCCTTATCTATATAATAAACTCAATTCTCTTTTAAATATATTCCCAAAACTCACGCATGAATGTAAATCTATTATACAAAAATATCTTCTGAATTTAAATTACAATGATACGGAATCCTTACTTATAATTACTAAATAACATCTCTGTTCTGTCTGCAGTAAATCAAGAGCAATCAAAACACACTTATCCATAACCACGCATACATTTATATACATACTCCCACAAACACAGATCCGCGCAACTGTACTCTCACTCATCACACACACAACACACACACGCACGAACACACTCACAACATACACACTCACTCACTCAAACACAAACAATATATTTGTTAATTAACTACACCTCTAGTTCTAATTTGTATCAACTTACTCGCCGCGGGAGGAAGACCTGGAGTCCTGAAATACAGGGCTGCCCTAGTTTAGGCTCCAGTCCACTCCATTTATTTTATGTACCTATACTGTGCCTAGATTAGTGTGGAAAATAAATGAATTTTTACTTTACTTTTACTTTACTTTACTTCCAAATAATGTTTTTGAAATTTTATTTATTTTCCCTTTGCAAGTGTATTGAAAATCGTCGATTGATACGCTAGAGCATTTGTTGAGCTTGAGCACACTTGCATCAAAATGCACTAAGTATTTTCTTATAACCCTTATTTTTGATAGAAGTGAAGTGCATAGACAACCAAGATAGTTGTCTTGTTACTGCTGTGTGTCCATGGAAAACAAGAAGATCGTACATTTCGTTTTCGTTGATAACGAAACACATAATGTCGGAACCTTTAGAATAACAACATCATTCAAACAACACTTTGCCTACCTTCATAATTATTACCATCGTATCTTCAATAGCTTAGTTCATACAGCACAGAAATCTCTACAATCCTGTAGGTACATGTTCAAATTATTTAAATCTACTCCTCAAACATTGTGACCGAATCCAAAATGGTATGAATAATTATTATGTTATTTAAGTAGGTACGCTGAGGTAACTATTAACATCAGATTACAAACTATCCAATGTTTCTAATTAACTAATTTCAGATACAAGTTAATGTTACGTTACCAAGCCACATCCCGCGAAACTGTATCCATATTGATGTCAGCCACAAACCACAGAGTAATCATTACTTCCCTACTTAATTAATGTTGTCAATTTGTGATATTTGCGAAGCGCGAACAATACGTGTTTGTAGCGGTTAATACGACTCCCGTTGGTTAACAGAACGTGTGCGGAAGCGGACGCGGAGGCGGGGGTGCTAGCGAGCGCGGAAATCTTGAAGATTTTGTGTAGTGACCGTCGTATACGATGTGTTCAATACGAGTTTATTTTCTTTTAGTGACCAGCGACCCGCCCCTGCTTTGAACGGTTTTTACGACGTCAAAAAATAGAGATTTCCTGAATTATATGAAATATACACATAATCTTCCAGAATAAATTCTCTAAATGATGGGTAAATTCATCAAAATCCGTTTCATAGTTTAGAAGAATAATGCAGGCACATAGACAGACACGTAAAGCGACTTTGCGTTTATAATAAGTTTAGTTACAGATTAAAGAATTAAACAAAACGTAAAGAGACACATCTCAAAACCTAAATAGATTTTTCCGGATGTTGAAACACTTTTGAGCAATCTTAGTAGGTACCTAGGTACTCACTGAATATCCTAACGAGGGTTAACACATATTTATTTAAAAAGATGTAACTTTAGCACAAGCTTAAACCTTCGAGCCAGTTTTTGTATCTCGAACTTTATTCCAACCTATGTAAATATATTTATTAACAAATTGACCACATGGTCAATTTGTTAATAAATAAATTTACTTAAGACACCTGTAAGTCCGCTACTAAGTAGTAGCGGATTGAGTTGGCCATTTTGAATAAACAACCGTGTTTTGATCACAGTTCGGTTCTTATTAGAAAAACTGGCTCGATGGCTGGCTGGTTCGCAAAAAAAACAGATTTTCCCTACATAACACGTCAAAACGTAGGGAACAGCTGATATTTTTTTCGCGATTTCAGGGTTGGTCCTTAATAAAAGTTGTTTATAATGATGAACACAATGACCCCGTAAGAGGTTGCTGGTATTTTACGAATAACCCTGTATACAACGTCCCGACATCAACCGTCGGGCAGATGCCCACCACAGACGACACCCGTCTGGTCGGAGGATCCTCCCTTTTCCATAGAGTATGAGTGAACTTTACACCCTGTTCCTCATACCTCTGTACTACGTTCAAGACCGCTACCGCCTGTCAAAATAACCCTACTGTTAAATAACTTAACTTCCCTGGCGATTATATTTGCGAGCTCGATAATCACGACAGTGTTTTGTTTCGCCACAATTACGAACACTCCATCTGACAGCTGCTTTCATTTAATTCTCGGCTATTAATGTTGTATTCAAGTCGAATCGTAGTCGAATTTGTTATTGGTGGCAAAAGTTTTAGGTGATTATATGCAGTATTCCCAAAATCTGTCTCAAAGTCCGTAATGTTGCGTCTCACAATGACTGAAATTTTGAGGCGACTCATTTTTCACAATACTGTCAATATCATCAATCAAATCAAATAATTTATTTGCATAATACATGTTAAAATGGGGTGTTACAGGTATAAAAAGTATATTGTATTATAACCTAATGAGATGTGCAAATTAATATATTATGTACGAATCGGAACATAAAATTTAGAGAATAAATTTTAAATTGAGTTACTTACATTAATAAATAGAAACGTCAAAAAAATAAAAAAAATACAAAAGTCAAATCAAAATTCCAATAATCGTTATATTTGTGGTGCCATTTCAGATAAAGTCAGTCATCTTTCAATGTCATCCTCCTACCTCTATCCCATGTTTTATGTAGTCACAGCATTTCTTCTACTTTCGTGTTGCTGACGTCTCCATCAGTGGTCATCGTAGTTGTCACCCTCTCTAGCAATATCAGCATTTTTCACACAATCCAGCATCCTTCGTTTTTTAGTCCTTCCCCAGTTGTCATACAAAAGCCCAGTGTTTGATTAAAAGAGTCTTAGCGAATTATTTCTAATATTAATCAAATTCCGATACTAAAGCTTTAATAATATCTTAAGCTACGCTTCCAGTACATGACTATCAATTCCTCTGGTCTACTTCAAGTATCATCGACTTAATTACAACAAGTTAGCTCCTAAGCTCCAACTAAGCACTTACTAACTTACTACTTGTAATCTAAGGCTGTAAATAGGTCAAGTTTAGAGGCATATGTTTATTCGTGAGGGTGGTTAATTGATATTTAAAAGGAACTGTTTAAATAGGAGCTTGAAAGGTAATTGGGCTCGTATGTGGAAAATTAGTGGTAACAAAGGAGAGAATATGTCTAGTACCTATATGTCTAGGGAGAATGGAAGAAGGAAACGTGTTGCGCTGACCACAAGTAACATGAGACAAAGGCAGGGAGATGATCATGGTGATGTGTTGTACGTAAAGTATCTATTCTATTATAATAAAGATTATTATTATTACTATCAATCACAAAATACAGAGATCCGTATAGGTATGTATGGATAAACGATCCAGAACTTTACTCTCAAAATAGAAAGATCCATATATTTAGACAGTGATAGTTTTTCTAATAAAATGAAACATGTACAAATAAACGGTAAAATAAATACGTCTGACCTCTTTTTACGTGATATAACCTATTTATTTTTAGGAACCGATGGTTGCGATTTGTAGGTATTTGATATCTACGAGATTAAGATTAGCTGAAGTAAAATAAATAATTCTGATTGTTAAGAGGACAAGCACGGGTCCACTAGCGCCACACCTTTAAAAAAATATTATCTTGTGACTGAGAAGAAATTTTGAATAACGGCTCAATAAGCACCCTCGGTAAGTGTGTCTAGAATTTTCTAAATTTACCTTTTATAAACTTTCATATTGAGACCCGAAGCAACAACATACGATCTACAGAAATGTGGCCGCTTTTCTTTAGACCCAATTTTGTTGCTTCAAGTCTGTGCTCAACGCAAACAAATCCCGATTAGGAACTAAGTTATTAAACATACATGTGAAGCTAATATAAAGCGTGTAAAAATAGTACTGTACTGCTCTGAAACTTATAATAACTAAACTTCAACTACTTAGTTCATAAAAGAAATTCCTTTCAACGTAACACAGTACCAACTTATTACAATAAAAGAAACAATTTCTTTGGTTTCTGGGAACTAATTGCGTTTTCCGTAAAGTAGGTAGAGGAAAAAAAGGCTGCAAAGGTCAGCTTCTTTATTGTGCTCATGTCAAAGGGATGCCGCAAGCTGTTACTGTTAGGGAGGGTATACATCGGCTAATGGTAAAAGTAGTTTTAGTTTCGAATCAAATATTCAAAATCGTGTATCTTGGTCTGGTTTATTTGTTGTCTATCCGTTTTAGTTATGTGAAAGTTAGTTGTTGTGTTGTACTTTAAAGTTTCGACCATTTATCATCCTTGAATAGTTTCTTGAAGCAGAATCAGGTAAACGCTATTTAAATAAAAACTTAAGTTCATCTTTTAATTTTTATAAGTACCCCATGATTTTATAAATCACCAGCAAATGTATTGCCTTATTTCCCTTCTTAAATGTATGGCGAGTAAGGGAAACATCGTAAGTAAACCGGCATGTACTAGAACCAAATAGTCGAAGACATGTGACATCTACAAACCCGCACTGGGCCCGCGTGGTGGATTGTGGCACACTCTCTCTTACTCGTACAGAGCGAAGGCCTGTGCCCAGCAGTGGGCACGTTTTATGCTGATCTTGCTAGTTATTTTACAAGAACATTAAATAATTCTAAGAATTTCCTTTTCATAAAAATGTATGAATGCCTCCAGCCTATGTATACGCAGAGTATCTCCTCAAGTCCGCCGGCGCCGGTCAGACGGGTCCGTCAATAAGTTTCTTCAAAGCAGAGCTCTTCGCATTCGTCGAATGCAAATACAATAATCTTTTCTGAAATAATCGCAGCGGAACAGTCAATAGATGTGTCCATGAATATATTGCGATTCTTATTGGATTCTGTAATATAAAGCAATATCGTGATATTGAACTATTTTTTTGCGTCGTAAGAACTTTCCTGTTTAAGGATATGAACGCATTATATAGAGTAACAAAATGCGGACGAATTGTTTGTTCAGAAAATATGTAAAGTTCTACTATCTTTTGTACGTGCCTACCTACATCAAATCTAACAGATTGCCTTTTTATTTTCATTTATTGTAGTTGATTATATAATCAGTTGTACAAAGATACAAGTTTTGCTACATGATTTGTCAGACAATCTAATTAAATTAAGGTTCGCGTTATATACCGCAAAATAATTACATGTATGTATGTAGTTATTTTTTTTATTTGTTGATCTCTATTTCCCGTTTCAGTAAATAATACAAATCCATTCTACGAAGATTAGCATCAATATTGACATAAAGATTCTATTTAATAGAAAAATATCACTTTTCTTCCACCTTCCAATAGATTGTTAATTCGATTCCTCACGTTCGGGGACTGAATATATCTCCAGTAATCGAATCGAGACAGACATTTATTAAATTAGTACCGTGACCCAGAAATGAGATATATTACACGCTTATCGTGGGATGAAAGAGTCAATGGGGGAAATTAAATAATATCAGTTACCGTGTTTATAGCTTTTATATTAGTAAAAGCTATTCTTTGAAAGTTTGAAACTCTTCTATCTTCTTTTTTTTTATGAGTGTGTTTATTTTAGTTTGTGATAATCCTGTGCGAGTCCCAATAAATACTTTTTCTTTCTTTTTCTCCTTTTCGAATCGATGATAGAACATTCGTCTAGTTAACTAGATTACTGTGCTGCTGGGAAGCTTGTTGCGTGACTTCTCCGCAGCTAAAGCAGTAGGAAGTGGTGAAGGGCGGGCGTGCCGGGGGACTGTCTTATGTAACTTTTACGTTCAAAAATGCTGATTCTCATTATAATTTGAATAAATGACTTTTGGCTGTATTTTCATTTTACTTTGGTCCAGCAGGTGGCGAAGCTGATCGCAGCTTCAGTAACGTTCTTTACGTCCTCAAATGTACAGGAGTAGGAAGGTAACACGCAAAGATCATCTATGAAATATGAACGTTGCCTTAAGATAGAACTAGTTAGGTTATTTTGTGATCTCCAGGGAGAGTTTTGGGGTCGACTTTTAAGAGGACATGGTCCCCGCTGGTGGTTAATGTAGGTACCTAAGAATCCCATATCCCACCCAAGTCTTGTCCCCTACGGCCGGTAGCGAAAACTAAAATAAAAGTAATTTTTCGTAGGTATAAATCCCGTAATAATAATGAAAATAAACAATTATCACTCAACAAAGGAAAACATTATACAGATTACGTAAATACACGTCATACAGCTTTTATTTTATTTTTAGAACAGCTTTACTGTTCACCCAATATTTGCACGTCAGCGATACGAAATGATATACCAAAAGAATAAAAAATACAGCGGGTATAATGTCAGACAGAATTAAAGAACAAAGAGTACAAGCACGCACAAAATTAAATGTCTCGTACATACCCGCACAAGGGTGTTATAATGAGTACATTCACACCCAAACGTTATGCGAATCTAATGTGAACCTTTTATATTGGAATTCTTTTATTAAAATTTATTCTTGGCTGGCACATTTTATTTAGGGTTGTCCAGAATAATGTTTTTGTACTTATTTATTTAATTTCATTAAGGTTGATAAGGGTATTTATTTGTAAGTGTCTGTTTTAACGTGAAAATAATTTGAATTATGGTTTCCCTATTTCTGCTTGAAATAAAAATAACTTTACCAGAACTCGTTTCATGTTTTGGGACTGAGAGCTGACCGACTACTTTCGGGATTTCAAGCCCGACTTTTTTGCTTTATGTCATACATCTTGATAAGGGTTCATTTCCATGTTCGGAATTGTCTGTTCTAAGCCGTTTATAATCGGTTAACATGAAACAATTTACATAATTTGTTGCTTTGTTTTTTTTTCCGTGGACAATACCATGTAGTACATTAAGGACCAACAAATAAAGAGTTAACCGTGAATTTGTAAACGTTACTTCCATAATGGTATCATTAGTTAAATAAGGGTACAGCCTAAAATGGCGTATCTTTCATAGGAGAAGAGCCTTCTTTGACTGCAAACCCTAATTCTAAAGCAATCCTTGGTATTTGAGCTTCGCCTGCCAAATCTCTAAGATGCAATCTAATATCAAGAGTGACAGCTGTCACTCCGAATAAATACGAAAACTTGCAACTGACACCCCTGTAAATCAAATAAGTTCACATGTCTGTAATAAATTGAACGAAAATTGAGATGCAATAATAATTATTATTTTCTTTGTGACCAAGTAATGTAGGCGGATTGGTCAGGGGTTTAAAATAAAACTGAATATTCATTATAATTTTAACAGCTTTCAATTAAAATGAAATGGAATGTATTTTAATTTAAAAGTACATTGTATTTTCTGTCAAGTTGTTTTTTAAACCACTTTATTCAGGTCTGCTAGTTCGTAACTAAAATTGCCACCAATTTTGTGTTTTTCTGTTTTTGATTCGTGTTTGCGTTTTTACTGAACTTTATTTTCCTTTTCTTACCCCAAGTAACATGAGACAAGGGGAGGCATGTGATTATGACCACCTATTTTTCTGTGTATTTTTTTGGGGTTAAACGAATTTTGGAACGGTCAGCCAAATTACTCATTATTAATTCACATTCTAGCGTGTTATTATACTTGTTATGATTATTTGACAAAAAAAAAACAACAACTAATCAGAACGTATTAAGTAATATGAGATTTCGAGAACAGATTCAATTCAATTATCTTTGAGACCGGAGTTTCGGCAGGTAAGTAGATCTCCGAATCTATCTAGTCTTTTAAATACCGGTATCTATTTCAATTCTCATCTAGGTAAGTCTAGGTATTTCGTCTGTCGCCGTAATTTTCTCAAGCCCGCTAATAGCTGTGTTCTGTCCCGACGGAGGCCATCGCTCAATTATTTACCGCTCGCTCAGCTCATCGAGACTATAATTAAATGATCTTTATTTAGAAAAATTCTGATGAAGAAAACTTTAAACAATAACTTAAGTCAATGTTGCTAGCAATTACTGAAAATCAGAGCAAAATACAATTTCAATTCAATTCAGTTTTATTCGTAAACAATTTACATCGTGTTTTAAATCAATTATATCAATAGATATTATTCAAAATAAATGCTTTTTATTGATAAATAATAGAATATGACAGACACGCTTTCCTAACTCTGGTTGTATGGTCATGAAGTAAGGTGAACAATACAGGCAAAACTAAAATATTTTCATTTCAATACAAAATGGCGAAATAACTGCAATAGGGCCGGTATTAATCTCATAAAAGCTGAATTAATTGTAGGTATTCGTAATCTTGATTTAGAGTGTAATAATAGTAATGAGTCTTTATTTTTTTTTAACCTATTAATAAAGGCTCAAAGAGGCAAAAAATGAGCGTTTTTTTAAACTTAAGTATCTACTATATTTTTCGCCATCTTCTATATTTTGACAGGCAATGGCTTCGAAAATACTTTATTTGATATATAAAAAGTCGGCAATCCTACTTTGCTTCCACTACATACAACAACATACAATGCACAAAAAATCAATATTCAACTATCTTCCATTATAATCGTTTTTACCACCCTATCCACGCTCCTCTTGCCATAATCTGATCGCTGCTCCTAAGGCTACTCCCACACGCCATCGAGAGGAAAGCATAAATCCTCCGACAATAGGAAGCGGCCTACGACGCGCTGTCGATACGAATATATTACTGTCGTACACACAACGACCTATCAAGCTGTACATCCAGTATAATCAGACCTCGCATTGTAATGACCCCGGTTAGGCTTAAAAGTCGTAAGAACTTCTTACGCTCTACGCAGGTCGTTCAGGACAAACCACACAATGAAAGAAGACTTAGTTAAACACCAGGAACATTTGCCTCCCGATCGAATCGATTGTGTACCCAAGTAGGCCGCTGCAGGCACAAGTTGTCTATGTGGGGGATTACTGACCCATCAAATACCCACTATGAGTGCGGTGCTTCTGATCATACCATGTCCCACTTGCTGGAGTGTCCCCAGTGCCCCTAAACTTGCACCTTTGATAACCTAAATACTTCCTCTGATGCCGCAATCAACGTGGCCACCTTCTGGGCTCAAACAATAAAGAAGTAAAGTACCATCGACACGAAAAGATGAAGAAGAGATTGTATAGAGTTCCCGTAAAATGAGAGGTCAGCTTATACTGGACATGTATAGCTTGATTTTGTCGTGCGTTCATAGCGAAGTTTTTTCTGAGAATTCGCAAGAATAGCGGAGGAAACTTGTCGACGTAAGCAGTCTATTTGTGTCAGTTATATTGTTTAGTTAAGTTATTGTTGTGGAGGTAGTTTTGGGGATGGCGAGAAAGGGTTTTCTTTTATAGTTTTGGTAACGCATGTTTAGGAAAGAGTAATGAATATAAATGTTGACGGAATGAGAGGGAGAGGAAGGCCAAAGAAAAAATGAATGGATTCTGTGAGAGATGATATGAAAGAAAAATAAATGATAGAGTGGCAGCTGCCAGGGGAGATTGGGAGAAAAAACGTGTTACAGTTACCCCAAGTAATGTGGAACAACAGTAAGATGATGACGACGATGTATATTGATGATGATGACTTCAGGGCATCATGTTCGTGAACGGGCGCCGTCAGTAGGGACTGGTCATTTCTGAGCTGCCACGGCTTACTTCAATTTAATATTTGACTTGTTTTTGTCTTTTTATTACGGACGCCTTTAACGTTCTGCATCGTTCTCTCATGCATAATTGTAACATGAATGATGCAACCAATATTTTGTGACCATATTTTGATCTATAAGAGTGTCCATGGAGTTTCTTGCCCCTTCTTCTCCATAGGTACCTACTACGCTTTGGAATGGGCAACTACGAGTAGCTTCATCTTTCTGACTGACCGAGCCCTTGACAATTCAAAAGTGCCTGTAATTGGTTTATTTGAAATAAATGCTTTGAGATTGAGGGTACCAACTTAAAGCAGTATTCTGTTTACCAGAGACACTTAAGTAAGGAAAACAAAATAATAAAACAGACTATAAAAATACGATAAGACTAGATACGTTATAGCCCATTTACTGATTAAATATACCTTCTCTTCACACGTAGACACAATAATATAAACCCATACTTTATCTACTAATATGAGACAATACAAAATTTTATAGGTTTTGTCACGCGACATAGAACAAGTACTAGTCATAAATATATAGGTAACGGTAGATAAAGTACTTTCAAGATATTGTATGACCAGAAAGTGGATACTCATTTTCGTCATCTGTCAAGACATCCTGATGTGAAGACCTGTAGATTTTCGTTTTGCCGACCCCGAAAATTGGTAGTTACTTCAGTAAAATAAAAGATAAACCCGATGCTTTTTTTGTGTGTGGGTAGTCATCAAATAACTTCTCCCGCTCTGGGCGGAGCGGGAGCACGTGTCTGATTTTTACTGACTAAAACCCACCCGTGTTCTTTCAGTTGCCTGTGCGCCAGGGCCACGGTAACTCTTTCGAACAAAGCGCGACCCCGGCAGGCATCGGCCCTAGCGGACCCCGTCAATATCTAATAGATCTATTTCGTTACAAGTACCTACTAAATAACCAGAACTAGTAATTTCTACAGCATGTGTCAGAAAGGTGTGGTCAAATGTAAGGGTGTGGTACAGACTATCAAATTGAACAAATTTCTCCATGGGATCAACATCGTAATCGCAAAAAATTATCAGCCGTCCTATACATTTGGGTCGCATAGGTATTGGAGTTTTGTATGGGACAGCTGATCATTTTTTGTTGTTCAGTTTGATGGTCTGAACAACACACTTAAATTTTACCATCCTATTCTGATACACGCTGTACATATGTTCACTGTCGCGACCTGTCGTGCTCACACGCAGTTAGCTCCAAATGATATAAACGGACAAGTTGTATTACTGGTGTAGTACTTCACTTTACTGTACCAATTGTTTGTTCATGAAATGTTAGGGTGTGGCCACGTCAATATATATACCTACCTATAGTGGGGTGGTCTGAGACTGCGCGGTCTGTAAGACTGCGCAAACATCATAGCTCGCGGAAGTACAGTGAAGTTCGTGGCTAACGTCAGTGTTGTTTTGAACTAGCACGGCACCAGTTATCGCTCCCGGAATATATTTGGTTTACCGAGAAAATAAGATGCGTCAGGTGAGTTTGAAGTCTGTTTTTATCACTGTTTGATCTTATTTTTCTTCAATTTTAATATATTGGCAATTACTAGATGGAATTAAACCGAAAGTTATGTTGAGAGATTTAGCAAGCGAACACAGTTGGAAGACGGTGCCGGCGACATTAGTTCAGGCCATTCTACATAGACGGCGACACCAGTATGAACAATTGGAAATGAACGAACGTGTAAGACTGCGCAGGATATGAACGTGTAAGACTGTGAGATTAAAAGGTCTATAGCTAAAGAACTACAAAAAATAATAAGCTTGAGGCAACTGCATGTAGACGCAAAAATATTGAAAAGCCTAAACCAAAGACGGCAACAAACCCAAACAAAAAAAAAACATTGATAAATCAAAACCAAAACTCGGTTCTAAGATTATTGACTGCCCAGAGCTCCAGGGCCTTTTTTGCCGATTATTTGTGCCCGACAAATACATCGGACACCGCCAGAGCCGCCGCGCCGGCACAATCTGTTTGCGCTACTGCTATCCAAAACTGTAGCCAGAGCCGAATCCCCAGTTTATCGTACTGTGAAGATGCTAAATGCCCTTCGGACTGCCAACCCTGAATGTGATGTGTTTGCGGACGAATGAAAATAAAATATGCGTGTATGTCTGGTGTTCTGTGACAGAAAGTATGCAAAGGAGTCCACTGTTCCATGTTAGTTCTAAATTAAATTATATTATACAGCATAATAATTGTTTCTATATTAATTAATGTAATTGGTGTTGTACCGATTTAATTAACTATAAAAGTGCGCAGTCTTAGACCACCCCTACCCATGAAAGCCATAAGATCTGACAGGGTATTTTATTAGTCTTAATTATTTTAACTACCGCTGTGATTTTTATATTACTTAGGCGAAACCTATTCTATACAAGAACCACATGTGTTAGAAATGTTTGTTCTAGATGAAAATGGACTATAGTATAGCGCTACTGCTGTTCTGGGTTCTATTTTCAAGTCAGGTAAATTGTTATTAGGAATTTCTCAGTTGGCAGGCTGGAGTATGGATTTGTACCCGGTTGATGGCAACAGGCTCGCCCCCTATTCTAAGGGACTTCAACATAACTGGCGAAATATGGGTGTACTACAGGTACACCTCTGCTTAACCCTTCGGGGATTTCAGGCGTCATATTAAGTTTGTTTTGTGTGAAAATATAAACCTTATAATCACAGTCAAATAAAATACAATAAATGGCAGGCAGCTATTTCTTCCAAGAAAACAAACCAAAATAGACCACCCCTGACATCTCAGCTTCCGCACAAAATGACAAGTTGACACTATAGCAGTACAAGAAAACCCTTCCAGCGCCATTTCGCTTCAAAGTGTCACTCGCTATGGAAATGAAGAAAGAAATATGTCACAGTCAGTTATCCCTCGCGCTCGCAGCGAGGTGTGGCCCGACCCTAGCCCTCGCGTTATTTAAGACTTGGTGTTGGAACCACATTGAAACCAACATTGGCTATTGGACAATGTTCGTTGATCGTAAGGCGAATGAATTCATCTTCACGTTCGCCCACATTGGTCATCGTTTCTATGCCCAATATGACTTGCTTCCTATTTCTGTGGGATATTTCGACTACTTTGGTTATCTTTATGATCACTTTATTCTATATTACATATCACAGACAGACTGAAAACATAGCCGTTACTATATCTCGCTGAACAACTTCGATTTGAATATTATTTTATTTCTTTTGTTTTTCCTTTCTATTGGTGGACCAGCCGTACCGTCACGTCTCGGCTCCGTAAAATTACGGTTTCCTAGAAGAGTGCAGACCGCCACATAGCGTCTGCATTTTACCGGCGAATGACGTCACTGAAACGTTATTCATGAAAGTACAGTACAACTATTGTCATAATGTCGCTCGGCAAACTTCGTGTTTCGTCAGTTTCATCTCATTTTAAAAATAAATTACATTAAGTTAAAAGAGTATTAACAACTCTATATACTTCCAAGTCGATTGAGAGCGTCCGGTCTGCACGAAGTGCAAAGGGCAACTGATAGAAATCCGACGACTGACACACGAAGTTTGCCGAGGGACATTAAATAAATATTTGTACTGTAAGTTGGTGTGTTTTCCTAGAGAGCGTTTTTTGGCACCGAAAATTCAAACCACGCTGTCACCATTTTCATGACAGCCGTCACTGCGGCCGATATGTGGCGGCCGCCGCTCTTCTAGGAAACCGTAGCATAAGTCATAACAGGCACTCTGATTCTAAAGCAAAGCTTAGTCATTAGGCTCTGTGGATCGCTCAGCTTACTACTACTTTTACCAAATGAACCACTGTTAAAGCTCACAGATATCAAAATTGTTATCAAACAATACCACTATTTAAACAAATGCAGCATTGGACACAAAACAGCCACCAACACCAACACGCCAACATGTGGTCGTAACAAGTCCCAAGTCCGTATGAGTGATACATTTTATATGACCGCGTCCGCTCCGTTATGTGCCATTTACCCGATTGTGCTCGTAAAAGTGGGTACGTTTTTAACAATAAAGAATGTTCTGCATATCTGTGGCGGTCTGGAAAATGTATGTTTGCCACTAATATGAATAAAGTTAGAGGTGTAGGTTTTTTTGTGTGTCATTTGACTGTTGTAATATCTGGTTAGTGAATTTAAAGTTTCAAGTTGTAACGAAATAAAGGAAGATTTTTTTTCTTAACGACACGAAATATATCAGTAAGAATAAGTAGCTCAGATTGCCTTCTTTAGCACTTGCAAATACTAGACCAAGCAGGCAGGCTGAACATGAGGTCCAGGGTCCGATTCCCAGGTCGGGCAAAGTGTTATTGGGTTTATCTATCAGGATTTTTTCAGCAATAGCCTGGAGTATAGAGTTGAGCTGTTACATGGGATTTGACTTGCGAAATGTGGATGTACTATAGGTGCCTCTGCTTAACCCTTCGGAAATTACAGGCGTGATGCTATGTTGTTATATGTAACAGTGTAATAAGTATCGCATTGCGTGATAAAAATATTAGTATTCATAAAATAGAGATCATGGTGAAGAAGTTTGCTCGAGAGAGTACCTACCTACCACTACCACCTACTGCCACCACTTTTCGTATCTCGATCACCAAACATTCTAGTGTTGCAATTTAGAATAGCTGGCTGTTAAAATACAGCATGTATCAGAAAAGTGTGGCCATGTGTTTTAAGGGTGTTGCACAGATCATCAAACTGACCTAATTTCTCTAAATAAATTCTTTTAAATATGACCACACCTTTATGTATAAAGCATAATCAGCCTATAATGTTCCCACTGCTGGGACACAGGCCTCCTCTCTGTGAGAGGGAACGGGCCGTAATCCACCATGCGAGCCCAGTGCAGGTTAGTGGAAGTCACATGTCTTCGAATTTTGGTTCTACGACATGCCGGTTTCGTCACGATGTTTTCCTTCACCGTTTAGAGAGCAGAGGTAATGAAATAATTAATGCCTAGGCAAAAATATTACCTTTATGTATAGGCAAATAAAATCTACTTAGTTCATTTAAAACCACTTGATTCTCCATTCAATACGTATGTTTATTATCGGCCGTTTCCATACAATTTCGTACAATATACCAAAATCATTAATCACATTAAGACTATCAATAAACGAACAAACAAGCAATATCCAAGCTAAACTACGCTCCATGAACTAAATCGTTACTACTCGTAAAATAAGTGGCCCGGTACCGAAAGTACCGTAAACTTCGAATAACGAGCCACTAAACGTACCGTACAATAAACTAACCACCTCTATTTATACACAATAACCTTTTCAGAGATTGATAGTTTAACCTTTTACTAAATGTTTGTAAAGACAAATAATTGACGACTGGGTCAAATATGATAAAAGATAAATTCTTTTTATTTCTGTCATTTGGTAACACATACAGCGTGTATCAGAAATATGTGGTCATATTTAAAATGTGGTAGAGACCTTTAAACTTACCACACGCCAATAATGAAATTGATGAAATGTGGCACACGGATAGGCCATAGCACAGGACATAGATACTTTTTATCCCAGTAGTACGCGGGCGGCACCATAGGCAAAATAATTTAATGAAAGAGAGGGAAATAATGGACTTATACCTACCTCTATATAGACGCAGTGTTGAATGTGCGAAGTTCCTTAAGCTAGGTAACTACTGAGCAGTATCCGAACAGAAAGTATCTCAACATTATTTAAGAACTACTTAAACTCATCGCAAGTGTCGGAGGAAGTCCGTAATTTTTATACGAAGTAGTTAGTACTTCCGACGTACGGTTTTAAAGTATTTTAAACAAGTTCTTTTAAAGTTATGACCACTTTGAAATGATGGAGGAAACCCATTAAACTGCTACATACCACTCATAAATTCTCATTCTTCTTTTATATTCTGCACTTGTTTTGGCAGGATATTAACGAGAATGATTGATACCGTATAAAGAATCTTTATAAACCTACTTTTAAATATTTCTGTTTTCTTTTTATATAATCACGGAGCCATTATTTTACCTTACAACTGCATGATTTATTTGTATATCGCATATTTTAAGTGAACTGTTTGTGTTCTTTATGAGAATAAAATTCTATAAACCGAATCGAAATATTATTTGGTCAGCAAGGCTGGTAGTGGGGCTGGTAGTAGGGCTGGTAGAGGGGCTGATAGTAGGGCTGGTAGAGGCACTGGTAGTGGGCCTGGTAGTAGGGTTGGTAGTAGGGTTGATAGTAGGGTTGGTAGTAGGGCTGGATTAACAGCCCTTCGTTACACAAGGATTTTTGTTTTAAACTACCCTCGAATCACACAGCACTATGTCATGAGAATTTATAAACCACGCTAAAGGGAATTAGCACTAGTGATGGCTCATATCGCAGGCGAAATTTTCAAATCGCTTTTAACTTCAGTGAAGAATGAACCAATCTTTTGCTTGTTTAAAACTAAATAAATAAACAAACCCCACGTAAATCTTATGGCAGACATAAAATTATTTTCCACAAACTACAACAGCTAAACCAAATAAAAATTTGGTCTTTCTTCGAAGACGCTAAAGTCCACAGAAACAGCGATATTTCAAGAAAAATCTGCTAAACTCGAAAACGAGTGAACAAGACCTGGAAATAAAATAAATAACCAGCCATTCTCATAATGGTGAAAGTTTTTAACCGACCAAAACGTATGGCAGTGCGGCGCAGTAATCGCTAAGTTCCGCCACTAACCTCTTTAATTTGTGCGAGCAATTCTACTGAGCGCCAAAGTTTATAGCACACCCTCTTGTAGTCGGGCTATAAAACCAGCGAGAGTTAAAACATTGACGATATAGTTTTATATTTGAACTAGTGATACGCCCCTTCTTCGCACGGGTGCAATGACGACATGTGAAAACATTGAGATTTCTGTGTTAAATGTAAGTTAAATATTAATGTTTTATACTTACACGTCATAATCCTTTCGGAATAAGTGCTGTAAAGGGTAATGAAAAGCGCATCAAAATCCATTATGTAGTTAAGAAGATCTAAGTGCAGGTTACACAGACAGACAAGAAAAGCGACTTTGATTTATAGTATGTATAGGATAGATAGAAGCTATAAACCGTTATTTTTTTATTCACGTCGTTTTGTTGGACACGAAGGTTTTGGTTTATTTGGACGTAAATAGGGTGGCGAATAAAACTGTTGTAAAATCCGGCCAAAGTACTGAATTCTATTTAGGGTGAAAGTATTAAATGAAGGGTAAATATGTCGAGGTCAAATGACATATCCGAGGTAATGTTAGATGGAACACGAGGTTATAACATAACAATCCATAAAAGGCCGACGGTTAAATAGTTAACTTCCAAAGTGGCCTTTTGTAACGGCTTTCAGTTATTTCTTCTCTCTTTAATTTATTTGTCATTTCTACTCCTAGATTAGACTTTGGTCACACGATTATGTCTCAACTAACTACAAAACTTTTTACCTAAACGGATTGGAGAACTTTTCCTAATCCCTTGATTTTTATTAATATGTAGGTTTCCGTACCTCAAAAGGCAAAACGGAAACCTTATGTCTGTCAGTCTGTCAACACCCTTTTTCAAATTAACTAATTTAAAAAATAATATCAATTAAGTAGTCTACGGTCCCTTGGATCTCTAAAAACATCAAGCTTCTCAATCAAAGCCCTAAAAAATATGGCCTTTATGCGACATATTTTGATGCATAATCAGCCTACAGTGTTCCCACTGCTGGGACACAGGCCTCCTCTCTTTGAGAGGGAATGGGCTGTAATCTACCACGTGGGCCCAGTGCGGGTTGGTAGATGTCACATGTCACATGTGCATATTTTGATACTCGCAATTAATTCCAAACCTATAGGGATCTCGTCGACCTAGAATCAGGCAAGAAATAAGGTCTCATAGCACAACTAAAGGAAAAAGTCCAAAAAGTATTTTTTTTCTGTTACAAGCTTACATTTGCAGTTGGAGAATGATGGATGTTGTTGATGGCTGTTGTTGTTGTTGGTTGAATTGACCGTGACCGGTATCGATGTATGGAAGAACATGTTATTCAACTACAATATTAAATTTGTTTTTGAGATAAATTCTTCCCAGCTACGGAACCCTTACGTACAATGGACGTTTGATGAGGCTGGACCATCACCTTGCCGAACTTGAAGTAGAGTTAGGTCGCATTAACTGGCATATACTGGGGTTATCTGAAGTCCGAAGACAGGGAGAGGACACGATATCCCTGGAGTCAGGCCACCTATTCTACTTCCGCGAAGGTGATCAGCTCTCCCAAGGCGGTGTCGGCTTCCTGGTCAACAAGGAACTCACTAGAAGCGTTGTGGAAATCAGTAGCGTGTCGACAAGGGTAGCGGACCTTGTACTGAAACTCACCGACAGGTACTACTTGAAAGTGATACAGGTATATGCGCCGACTTCGACTTGCTCTGACGAGACAGCCGAGGCCATGTATGAGGATATTGCCAAGGCAATGCACGGTACGACAAAGGCCCACTACAACGTTGTTATGGGGGACTTCAATGCCAAAGTGGGAGTACAAGAACGCAGCGAATCGAAAGTCGGACCGTTCGGTTTGGGACGCAGGAATCACAGGGGGCACATGCTGGTCAACTTTTTAGAGTCGCAGGGGCTCTTCTTAATGAATTCATTCTTTAAAAAGAAGCCCCAGAGGAAGTGGACCTGGCAGAGCCCCGATAACGTGACGAGAAACGAGATAGACTTCATCATGACGGATAAAAAGCATATATTTAGAGATGTCTCCGTGATCAGCAGGTTTAATACCGGAACCGATCACAGGCTTGTCCGAGGCACTCTAAATATCAATTTTCGACCCGAAAGAGTCCGCATGATGAGGCCAACCCTCCGACCTACGCAGCTTCAAGCTGCTCCAGGATCCGAAAAGTTCCAGCTGGAACTTCAAAATCGATTCGCCCTGCTGGAAACCACAGGCACTGTCGACGAGAAAGCCGACTAGGTGATCAAAGCCTTACGTGACGTGTCCCGCAGACTTTTCCCGTTGCAGCAAAAAAGTAAGGTGTCCAAACTTTCCTCGGAAACTCTCGGACTTATGAGGGAAAGACGAAAGTTGCCATCCACGCAGCCGTCTTCGTCAGATAAGAGGGCCTTAAACCTAAAAATTAGAAAGCTGACGCGACGCGGCCTGCGGTGCTCCAACACCCCTGACATCAAGGTCGCGATTGAGCAGAACCGAGGGTCGAAAGTGTTCACTCAGCAATTAGGGAGGTCCCATCTGACGAAACTAAGAACTGCGGATGGTAGAATCGTGCCTTCAAAATCCGAGATACTCGAGGAAGTCGAGGATTTCTACGGACACTTATACTCAACGCGTATGGCAAAACCAGCGGGACATAGTGAAGATGACCATCGTGCCGAACTGACGCGCCACTTCACGGAGGACATCCCGGATGTCGACCAGTGCGAGATTAGGGCGGCTCTCGACCAGCTAAAGAACAACAAGGCACCAGGTGATGACGGAATAACAACAGAGCTCCTTAAAGCGGGCGGGGCTCCAGTCCTCAGAGAGCTAGCGAGTCTCTTCAATTCCGTCATCCAAGAGGGTACAACGCCCGAGGCGTGGAGCAGAGGTGCGGTGGTTCTGTTCTTCAAAAAAGGCGACAAAACCTTGCTGAAGAACTATAGACCCATCTCACTACTGAGCCACGTATACAAGCTGTTTTCGAGGGTCGTCACGAACCGTCTCGCCAGGAGACTTGACGAGTTTCAGCCACCAGAACAAGCCGGTTTTCGAAAAGGCTTCAGTACCGTAGACCACATCCATACTGTTCGGCAAATTGTGCAGAAGACCGAAGAGTACAACCAGCCGCTGTGTATGGCATTTGTGGACTACGAGAAAGCCTTCGACTCCATCGAAATATGGGCAGTTCTGGCCTCTCTGCAACGATGTCGAATTGATTGGCGATACATCGAAGTGTTGAGGTGTTTGTATGACGCTGCCACGATGACTGTCCAGATCCAGAATACGAAAACCACCCCCATCCAACTGCTCAGGGGACTGAGACAGGGGGATGTGATATCCCCGAAACTATTCTCCAATGCATTGGAGGACGTTTTTAAGACGCTGGACTGGACTGGACGGGGTATAAACGTAAACGGCGAGTACATCTCACACCTTCGCTTTGCCGATGACATCGTCATAATGGCAGAGACGCTGGAACAGTTAGACCAGATGCTGCATAGCCTAAATGGAGCCTCTCGGCGGGTTGGCCTCGGCATGAATTTGGACAAGGCGAAAATCATGTACAATTCGCACGTCTTGCCGAGTCCAATCCACATCGAAGGGTCGCTTCTCGAAGTTGTGAAGGAGTATGTCTACCTAGGGCAAGTCATCCAGCTCGGTATATACAACTTTGAGAATGAAGCCGACGAGAAGGATCCGGTTAGGTTGGGCAGAGTTTGGAAAACTTCGTCAAGTTTTCTCGTCGCCAATCCCGCAATGTTTAAAGACTAAGGTCTTCAACCAGTGCGCCCTGCTCGTTATGACATACGGTGCTGAGACGTGGACACTGACAGTCGGGCTGGTTCACAAATTTAAGGTCGCTCAGCGCGCTATGGAGCGGGCTATGCTCGGGGTTTCTTTGAAGGATAAAATCAGAAACGAAGTTATCCGGAAAAGAACCGGAGTTACCAACATAGCTTGCAGAGTAAGCAAGCTGAAGTGGCAGTGGGGTGGCCATGTTTGTCGGAGGACCGATGGCCGGTGGAGCAGACGAGTCCTGGAGTGGCGACCGCGTATCAGCAAGCGTAGTGTGGGACGCACCCCAGTTAGATGGACCGACGACCTCAAAAAAGTGGCTGGGACAGACTGGATGCGGAAGACAGAGGACAGGGTGTTGTGGCGCAGCATGGGAGAGGCCTATGTCCAGCAGTGGACTGCGATAGGCTGAGTTTATTGATTGATTACGGAACACTTCATTGTACGTGGTCTGACACGCACGTGGCTGGTTTTCTATTATCATAATTTGATTCACACTCGTCACTTTAACCTCTCCGGCCTCCGCCTCTTAACACACACGTCTTACAAACCACGTCCGCTTGTCTTATGGCCCCTAAACGAACTAATGCATTCAAGTGCACCTCACGCTAGCAAAAAGCGTGGAACATAAACTTTGCACTATGCCATACTAACGTACTAATGGTTCCGTACTCGTATTAATACGAGTACGAGTAGGTACGACATAATGTCGGAGAAATTCGTCCGTCGTGACTGTAACTTGTTTAGTTAAGTTACACGTAGCTTTGAGGCTGTTGACGTTAAGTTAAGTAGATTACTGTGTAAACAGAAGTTTTTTGGATTTGGGTTAAGCTACATTTTTTGTTTTTGTTTTAGTAAGCAGAGTTAAAAATAATGTTACTGGTGGTTATTGTAGCTGTAAGAAAAGTTGGTCCTTTGATCAGCGATAGGAAACACACTCTTCAAATCCATGAACAGTTTTATAATAATGAGTATTATGAGAGAAACTAATTTCACACAATTAAATAATGTGAAAATGTCTTAAAAAAACATACTTAGTTTTTAAATAAAAGTGTTCATTCTTATACTTTCCTCACAAAAGCCAAAGCAGTTAATAACAGCAAAGGCGTCAACCCAACACAAAGAGCTCATAAACACCAAGCCCTCATAATAACAGAGTAATATTAATCATCTCCAAACGCGTTAAAAATATTAATAACACCAGCAAGCACTGTTAAAAATAAACTCCCTTCCCTTACATTTCTGCACGCTTACATTCGTCGCAAAAAACTACCGTACAAAAGGACCATTCATACGGTTTCACGTTCCACTGAATCCTGCCAAGGAGTGCTAAGCAGAACGAATGCACTGCATTCTTAAGCACCTAATGTTAGTAAGTGGTGGAAGGACCAAGAACTGCGGGATTTTTCTTAAAAATGCCTTGGACTTTGTAAGTTGCGGTGTGCGAGAGTTTGTTGGACAAATCTCGGTTTTGTTAGGCGTGTGTTGGTTGTTTCATTTTGTTGAAAGATTTTCTTGAGATGCTTTTAGTTAATTTATTTTTGCCTTCTTTAATATTAACCTACCTAACTGGGATTTCTGGTGTAAGGTTGAACAAGAGTCTCAACGTGCACCTTTCGGTAGTCTAGTCTTGCTTTTAATGTAATCTGATGTAGATACATACTTAGCAAATTAAAACTTAAAATAACATAAAAAAATGGATATGACATTGACAGTACACATATATTTATTTCTTTATTTTCCAGTTTTTCCTCACCGGAATTCTAGGGCCATTAGTTTTATATTTTTATTTTTTTGAGTAATGATTTATTTTTTAGAATGCTAGTTAGCCTGTAATTGGTGACTATGTAAGTCAAAGGCTAATTGTTACCTATACTTATGATATTTTGTATACAGAAGCTGTTGGTAAACCCCTATTAAAAATAAGTATACAGTATTTATGTATCATTTGAAACTGTACGATACCAACATGTAATGTCAAGCTGCTTTCTCTTTACCAACACTTTTCTTACATAATTCTATAGTCTATACATACATACATTACAAATAAATAAAATTGAAGTGTCTGTTTGTAATGTCAAAATATCAGCTTTTTACTAAATGCTAAAGAAAGTATATACGGTACTTAGAACAAAATAGGTACCTCTTTTTTTTTGTCTGTGTTTCTGTCTGCCTGTTTGTTCCGGCTAATACGGCTGGGCCGATTTTGACCGGACTTTCATTGGCAGATAGCTAATGTTATAAGGAGTAACATAGGCTACTTTTTGTCCCGGTAGCACGTTCCCGTGGGATAATTTCCAACATCCACGCGGGCGAAGCCGCGGGCAGCAGCTAGTAGTAAATAAATCATGTAACAACATAGCAATTAAGTCTTTATTAAGTGTAAAATATTATAATAATATTGATCGTATACTAGTCTATGTACATATATACAGGCAGGTGTCACCTCTTGCAGCGCCCGAGGCGCTTCACGGCGCGCTGGAGGCCCGCGAAGTAATGCATCACTTGCTCCTGAAACAAACGTTGTTTCTTTGTTATTTCTGACCTTTAATGGTAATTTCATCAGCCAGTTGAAGTGGCGGTGCTTGTGGGAGGTCTATGTCCAGCAGTGGACCTCTGTCGGCTAAAATGAAGATGAAATGTAATTTGGTGATTTTCAGGCCTAATATGAACTTCCATATCAAATTGCACGTTCAAAAACGGGCATGATGTGATTATTTCATTGTGTATTTTCTCGTTGAAAAAAACTAGACTTACTGGTGTTTAAACAATGACTCGCAGTGACTAAGTATTGTGTATCTATACTCGTCTTATCTTTGATTGAAAGGCCACTATGAAAAATTAAGAAAACATTGAGGGATCCAGCAAAAAGTAACAGTCCTGTTCAAAATAAAATGAAATGTGTATTTCTGTACTTAAGTAGATATCAGAAGACACTTATGCACGTCAATATTTTATTGGTCATTATTTTAAAGCTAGCTAGTGCCGGCATTTCCTAGCTGACTGATCCCTGAGAAGAAATGTCAGAACAAACTCAGAGTTCATGGTGTCTTTTAACGTTCAAACATTATATTGTTAGGATTTTATGTGAGTCTAACAATGCAAGGCCATGTCTGGAAGGGTTTTTTTAAAGAAACAGCCATTGCAGCTTTGAGTTGACTTGTCCTAACAGACGGCATCCATGTTTCAGTCACCGTGTAGCTCAACCCTATTTTAGGGAGATCTACGACCCCTCACACGTCGCTACCAGATCAGCAGGACATTTGCGTAGGCCATAAATAAAATACGCGAAACCGCCAGACAGCAGATCAAGTCGTGTATTCAACCTATCCTGCATGGTACGCATATTCACCGTCAGTTTTCTCTTTAAATGTCGTCTAAGATACCTATAAAAGTCTTTTAATTACCAAGCAAGGAAATGTTTCTATTTTACCTATGACAGCAATCTATTATGAAACTTATAGCAACGACAGTAAAGATCACTGTGATGCAAATTCAGGAATTAAAATAACTATGAAAAGACTGTTATATTATTTTGCCTTCAAAACTAAATGCCAATACCACAGAAAGGCCGTACAAAAAATAACAAAACACGACCGAATTCCAATTTCAATAAAAAACGAAATTGAATGATACATGTGTCAGGCTGGAAATTATTCACTCCATTCGGAAAGCTAAACATTTTTGACAAATCCAACATGAATGTGACAAACCGCGACTAAATAACTCTATTTCTAGAATGTCTCTGTATTTCTGACATTTGTTGCGACAACTGTGAGAGAGTTATGTCTTGAAGAGAATTACAGGCGGAAACTAATGTAATATTCTGTGTAGTGTGTTTAGGATTGCAGATGACACTCGCGTGCTGGCTGCATTTTGAGAAATACCTTATTAAATTGTTATAATGAGAAAAGACAGTCTGGATGCGGAAGGCGGAAAACCGTGTATTGTGGTGCAACTTGGGAGAACCCTATTCCAGCTGTGCCGCTGAGTTGATTGGTGATGAAAAATTATTTGCCGATTAGATGACCAAAAAGTGATTCATAAGTCCATATAAGTACCTAATCATCTTATTTGTAAGATTGATGCCGTTTTCACTAACACTACGCGACACCTAAAAGAACAGCGTCAAAAATACAACAGTGCGACTTTTTAGGCAATACATTAGGTGTTGCGTAGTATTAGTGAATGACGAAGTTACTAAAAGCATCTATAGAAACACCACAAAGACAACGCTAACAGGTATTTTATAGACAAAAGCAAGCAATAGTACAGTTTTCCCCTGGCTCTTTAAGGCAGTTATCCTATACTTTCCCCAAATACACTCAACGGCTGTAAATCTGTCCCACGCGAATTTGTGAGCATAATAAACCAAGACAGAAAACACTACAAACCTGCATGAGATTGAAGCACATGGCCACCAGTGCCATGCCCAGCATGAGGTACATGGAGCACACGATGAAGGAAGTCTCGATCCGCTCCGAGTACACGCGCTCGCCCGGCACGAAGTCGCCGAAACCAATACTGGGAATGTAAAGATGAAAGATGTTAATAATACTGATCCATTTAAAAAATAAAACTCAATACGATGAAACAAGATTGCGTTGAGTCGACGTCAACCAGTCCATATTGATCGCCTCAAAATATTATCGTTGCTCGATCGATACACAAATATGTTTGATTAGATCGATGATCGTAGTATGACAGCCGTGGCAGGTGCATGGCTGGATTGATGATGGTCGATGTTATCGATCGACCGCAATTCTGTTGCACCTTTTTCGAATTTATAGTGTAAAAAGATCCATCACATAACCGTCAACTACGCATCCTGCACATCAAACTACAACATTGAGCAAAAATCATTGCTGGGAAAAGACTTTTATTTTTCGTGTGAATATTTGCTGTATGCGGTAGTGAAGCTAAATATCGTACCTGCTAAGTGATATGAAGCAGAAGTAAGCTCCATCGAGCTGGTCCCACTTCTCCCACATGCCGAAGATCATTGAGCCAAACATTATGTACCTGAAACAAGAATATCATAAAAGTATGTGAAATAATTATTAAGGATCCTCATTGAGCTTTTTAGGGGGAAGTGCTAAGGTAGCCCGCGAAATTCTGATTTCCATACGTTTTTTGCAATTTGCAGTTCCGTATCAGGTTATATGAATCATCAATAGACTCTCTAAGTTATACTTCGCCTCAAATGTCATGATTTCATGAAAGTCTCATTCAATAGGGTAACCTACGGGGTAATTTTGTAAAACACTAACAGTAGGAATAGCTTTCATTTTGACAGTTCAACAACATACTGCGTTAGTTATTTACGTTGTTGAGCAGACAAATTTTTCGAACATATTATGAAGCAATCGATTAGCAATAGAGTTCAAAATGATTCAGATTGTGATAGATAGTGTGTTACGTAGTTAGGGTACTGAACTTAGAGAGTTATATTGATTAATTTAGTGATCATAATTCTGTGAATACATATTTTTGTTACGGTCGCGAATCGCATTTTGTTTAACATATGTACAGATATTGTTGATACATGAGATATTTTTGTCTTTAAAATATCTCATCTCAAGTTCATAGGTATCCAAGTACCTATCTTACAGTTGCTGAATAAATTTGTAATTTATGGGCTTATTTTATCCACACTTTCTTCAGTAGTAGGTATCATTCATAAGGATTGCTAGTTCATTTCACTTCAAGCAACAAATAATACTAAAGCCCAAAGATTTACACTATACTAAATACCAAGACGTATAAATAAGGTTTTATAAGCTGTCACAGCGGAGCCAAAATAGGCAATTTAATTGTATTTATGAAATTTGAAACGAAGCTTAGAAGAAAATAACAAAATCTATTTGAAACGTAATCTTACGAATGAAGCTTCTTACCGATCAAACACTTCTAAATAAATTATTGGAATAGAAATACAATGGTATATTTAATATCTGACAGAAACTTTACCTTTCTGAAAATAAATAGGTACCTATTCAATATAAAAGCAATCAAATGTTAGTGATATAAATTACATTCAGATTTATTTACTGAAAACACAACTGAACAATAATAATTGTAATCAAAAGTATTGTTATAATTAAAGTCACTGGAGGATGAACTTTTATTCTATATAACTTATCATCAGACTAATATTATAAACTAGCTTTTGCCTGCGGCTTCGTTCGGGTGGATGTCGGAAAATATCCCACGGGAACCTACTATTTACCGGGATTAAAAGTACCCAGGTAAACAATGTAATAATTCCGTAATACATTGTGTTCTTAAAACTCTATTGGTTTACGCGGCGCGCGCCAGTAAAGCTCCTAGTCGCAATGATTTATTCCGAGATTTATTTATTTATTTACACAACACTTCTATCATAACAGGATATCGCAAAGCGATAGGGTGGTACATAGCTTATGCTTATTTTACAAATTGTAACACAAATGGTATGCAGTTATTCTTGCGAATTCATTCAATGAACAGTAAAAAATATCAATCCTTTCGGCGACTTCATTAAGTGTCCGTAAGGCGCGTAAGATCCATAAGGGATTCAACATGACATGCGACATTCTTTCTCATGAATAACTTTGTCCATTGGTGAAAAACGTATGAAAATCCATTCGGTAATTTTTGAGTTTATCGCGTTCAGACAGACAGACATCCGCGGCGGGGGGACTTTGTTTTATATATTATTTATTTATTTTATTTTATTCGGGAAAGTTACTGCTAACTTATACAGCGTTCTTAAACAATATGCAATTGAAGGTCATTTAGGTACAAGTTTCCACTGATAAATAAACACTAGAAAAAAAAAACAAAAAATAAGATCGGTACAAAATACCTATTACGTAAATTAGTGGTATAAGTAGTGATGTAGTGATGCTAAAGGAACTTTAACTGTCTGTATGTTTGTTACGTCGTCACGAATACACCACTTATTGACAAAGACCTTTGAATTTGAAGGACCGGAAAATAGACATAGACATTTTCATGCTGAATATTTATGATGAAGTACAAAATATATGCAGACGTCGGTCGCGGGCAACAGCTAGTATTCATTAGGTAATGTTAGAAATACAACTTATTAGCACAGTGCTTTAATTATCCGACACTCTTTCCTATTGAACCAAGACTGTTAAGAGTATTGATTTATGTCAGCATTGTGCTGTATTGGTATTACTGCATCCGGTTAGACTGGCAGGCGACCGAAGCAATAGTTTGTTATTGGTAAGATAAATATCTTACCAGCTATTGCCCGTGACTTCGTTTCGTGTGTTTTGTATTACATATTTTTTAGGGTTCCGTACGTCCTAATGAAAAAAGGGAACACTAATACGATTACTCATGTGTCTGTGTGTCTGTCAGTCTGTCACAGGCATTTTTCTCCGAATCTACTAGACTCATTAAGTTTAAATTTGATACACATATGAATTTCTGTGACCAAAAAATCTTTTTAGGGCTAATTAGGGCTTGGCTCTACATTTGATCTGATAACTTTTTAACAGTGAAAGCAGTATGTAAGTCTTGAAGTCCTGGCAGGTTTTGGTGGGTAACATATTTATTTATGTACACACAATAAAATAGATACAGATACGGCATATTAGTATTGAGAACAAAAGTGCTGTTTATTTCTTAAGAAATTTCTTCCAGCCGACCTACATGAATTTATTTATGGGTGCTAATTAAGACAGCTTCTTTAAAATGTCATTCTCGTCTTCAAATATATTTAGTTGTCTAAATAATTAATAGGTAAGCGACAAACTTTTAGCGTCTAATAAATGGTTTTCAAGCGAATATATATTGTAAAACGAGCTACTGTTAATATGACGCAGCATGGTGATAATTCTTAAGCAACGTTATGGACCAAGTAATAAATAGGGGCATTATTCATAATGCCCGCGCATTATGCATAATGACAAGCGTAGTCGACGGAGCCCCGCCTTGCGGGGCTCCTACTTCTGGGTGGTTTAAAAAAAATAACCACGAAGGGGATGGCGGGGTCTTTTAGACCCCGCCATTCCCTTCTAGCCTAACCTGTCCGAGTCGGGGTGCCCTAAGTCCCGAGCTCGCTTAGTAGCTCACTTACAACATTAGTCACTTGAGTTATCAATTCAGAAGTAAATATATTTATCGGTAGCTCGGAGTCATATTAATTTATGCTCGTAAATTGACGCTGGTTTTTTGATATTCTGTTGGAATAGTAAAGATGATGAATTAATATAATTGAAACTGTTCTATTAACTCGTCGCCTACATATAAAAAAAGACGCTAGGTTGCAGGTGCTAAAGAAAACTTTTGTTGCCGCACATATAATTTCCCTTTATTTATTGTACAGAACCCTCTCCACTCGATTTCAACTCGCACTTGTTCGGTTTTTAATACAAATGTTCAGAAAGAAAAGTAGACCATATCCTTCTGCAGATCCCAAGCTACCTTTTTTTTGTTTTTGGGGTGAAACCTTCAAAAGTCACCCGACCTCCGGGGAAGGAGGTCGGGATGTAGGATTTTTACCTCACTAAAACCACCCCGGTGATCACCAACAACACATAGAGCGGGTCCCAGTTCCTCTTAAAATACCAATTCCGTAACCCCCCACCTGTGCAAAGCATGTAAGGCACATACCTGGGGAGACTGTAAAGGGGCCGCCCCTGAGCCTCACTATGCACGGCAGCACGTGACCACTGTGCCACCGTCTTCCCTGGGGTCACTCGGTGGGCGGACAGAGTCCCCACTCTGTGCGCCCGCGACCCCAAAGGTCCACCTACCTAGATTGGTAAGGGGTTTCGGCGTAGTAGGCGCCAAGGCGGTTGCCTCCCCGACGCCTCCTTCTCCGAGCAGGATCGGCCCTCTCCCGATCCCAGTCGGCAGCCTCCTTGCCCATCACGGTCTCACAGAAAGAGGCTACTTCCGTCCAATTCTCTGTCTCTGTCAGCATAGCCGTCCCTACTGCCGGTAGAGACAGGTGTCGCCCGATCCTGGCAACTAGGACCTGCTGCTCAGAGTCTCACGCACGGCACTCCTCGAACGTGTGTTTTGTGGAATCCAGGCTGGCTACGCAGTGGTGGCAATTTGCCGTGGCCTCTCGCCCAATTCTGTTCAGGTACTCACCGAAGCAACCATGTCCGGTGAGCACCTGGGTGAGCATTTATATTAGTAGTACCTATAAATCATGAAGATAGACTTAATAAATGTAAGTAATGCTACTCACCCAACCATAATAGTGACACAAACGCTGATCGGCACAGTGATGGTCTGTGCGTCGAAGGTGACATAACTAAAGTCGCTGGAAGCGACGCTGTGCGCGCGGGGCGCCGGCTCCGAGCAGCCGCGGCGCGCGGCGGCGGCGCGCGGCGGGCGCGGGCCGCTCGGCTGCGGCATGGATATGCTTCGGATGTATTCTGGCCTCCTGATAATTGTGGAAAAGAATTTTCTTTATTTAGTCTGCTTTTCACACAACAGAGGCTTATTTTGTAGAGGGAAGGTTCCATTCTCGTCGTTTTCTGACCATTAAGTCAAGGCTAATTGCGTAACACACTTACAATGGCAATGCCTTTCATTTTGACAGTTCAACAACATTCATTGCGTTTTTTACGTTGACGAGCTAAATAATTTTTCAAACATATACATAGCAATTAATTTGAAACGTGTTAAAGTGTGTTATGCAGCGTGGGCGCAGGCCCGCGCAGGTTATCTCACAATTATTTTCTTCATCAGTCAGTGGTACATAGCATAGCCTATTATAAGCTTGAAAACATTGAATAAAATAAAATAAAAATTGAACCCAACCTCGCATTAAGATCTGTAAACAATAATTATATTTATTTTAAATGTAACTGTTCACAAAAACACAAAATCTGTTTCGTCTCCAATTAAATCCTACATTTTTTTAATAACATTTCATGAAACCCACCGTAAACCTTGTAAAATTAAGTGTCTTACACACAGCTGTACAACTTTATTAGGGACGGAATATAATTAATTAAAGATGTCTGTCTAATTAAACCGTCAAGGAACTTATTTAAGAAAAACGCCACCGGCTTTTAGTAAATGAATTTGTCTGTTACAAAAACATTAATATTGCGTCGTTTCACCCAAGACATGAGAGGTGTTATAAAATAATGTTGTCTTGACGAGTTATGTCAAAAGGATATACAGTAGCGTGTCCCTGTCTGCCAATAAGTCTGTTGTTAAGTACCTGGTCCTTGTTGACAGGCCTTCTCATTGTAAAAACTCCGGATGTTTTTGAAACAGTAACCGTGGAGTTTCTTGTCGGTACCGGCTCTTCTCCATAGGAAACGACCGATTGAAACCGTGCGCCACGCTTTTGACGTTTCATAAGTGCCCTAGTAGGTTTATGTGAAATAAAATATTTTGAGTTTGAATAAAATTGCTGTAGTCATGATACTGACTGGGAGGTGCTGTGATTGTGATCATAGATACAATCTGTAAATTTTCGGGGCTGATTTCATCAGTAAAAATTAACAGACTGTTGACGAATTGTGGTGAAAGTGGTACTTCTGAACTGGACCCGTATGTATGTATGTTAGAGGGTTCGTCTCAAATTAAATCATAATATTTTATTTCACATAAACCTACATGGGCACTTATGAAACGTCAGAAGCTAGGTGCACGGTTCCAATTGGTTGTTTCCTATGAAGAAGAGCCGGCATAAAACTCCACGGTTACTCCTTTAAAAATAAGGGGCTCTTACAATGTTTCAAATCCGTCTCAAATGTGTCTATGTGGAGTAACCACAAGAAACAATTTTATTTATAATACACTCGAGAGCAATGAATCCGGGTCACTTAAAGAATCCTAAAAATCTCGGAAACTAAAAATGCTAGGTTAATGCAATAAATTGTATTTAATAGACAATGTAATACTCCTTAAATGAAGGTATTAAAACTTCTTAGTTATTGTAAAGTTATATCATAAAAAAATCAAATTTGAAAAAGGGCCACTTTCGAAGATGGAACTACGAAATTACAGCATTTGGTTTTGCTTTTGTTTGTAATCTGTCATTTATGTGGGTACATAATACCATGTTGATAGTGCTCTATATTCATTATTCAAGCTGAAATTATGTCGCTTACGCCTGAAGAATGCACCAGAATACTTACAATGCTGGAAACCGGCCGGAGTCAGCGCGATACAGCCAGGACTGTCGGTGTGTCGCTGTCAACAGTACAAAGAGTTCTCCGACGTTACGAAGAAACTGGTTCTAACCTACGCAGACCAGGAACGGGCAGAACCAGGTGTACCACAGCACGAGAAGACCGATACTTGGTGAACACCATGCTTCGAAATCGCTTTCTCACAGGAACTGAACTCACAAATCAGTTTCGACGCCTCGGAGGAAGTAACCCAAGTGCATGGACAGTAAGACGTCGGCTTGCTGAATCTAACTTAAAACCCCTTAGACCTGCAAACGGCCCTAAACTGGAGCGTGGGCATCGTATTTCAAGACTAAGATATGCCCAGAGCCACGTAAATTGGAGTATTGAAGATTGGTCAAAAGTTATGTTCTCCGACGAATCAAAATTTATGCTCTACAAGCACGATGGAAGACACAGAGTGTATCGAAGACCAGGGGAAAGATTCAAGCAAGCATGCATCGAAGAAAAAGTAGCCTACGGTGGTGGGTCTGTACTTGTGTGGGCCGGAATTTCTTCTGAAAGTCGCACAGAGCTGGTGATCATAGAAAACGGCTCTTTAACTAGCGTAAGATATGTGGAAGAAATCCTCAATGATCACGTTGGTCCATTTATGGTCAATTTAGGTGAGGATGCTATATTTATGCATGACAATGCCCGACCTCATACAGGTAGGATTGTGAATGACTACCTTCAAGAGATGAACATTACTCGTATGGAGTGGCCAGCGCGCAGCCCGGATATCAACCCGATCGAGCATGCTTGGGACGAGCTAGGCAGATGCGTAAAACAATGAAACCCTCCCCCAATCACGCTTCGTGAGCTCAAAATTGCTCTCACAGAGGAATGGGAGAATATTCCCCAAAATCGTATAAGGAACTTGGTGTACAGCATGCCAAACCGCGTAAACGCAGTAATGGAAGCACGAGGAGGCAATACGAAGTATTAAAATTCAAGAAAATCGTAATAAAGTTCAAAAATTTCATGTTTCCTATTTTTGTTTTAAGGAGAGATCAGCAGTTTTTTTCTTTATGTAATTTTGTGTTAATAAAATGTATGGTGACTCATATTTTTTTTACTTTCATTTAAGGAGTATTACATTGTCTATTAAATACAATTTATTGCATTAACCTATCATTTTTAGTTTCCGAGATTTTTAACATTCTTTAAGTGACCCGGATTCATTGCTCTCGAGTGTATTATATTTATTTAATCAGCGTATGATGTTCCAACTGCTAAGTCTCAGGCCTCCTCGCTGTTAGAGGGACCGGGCTGTATCTAATCCTCACCAATGCCAGTTGGTGGATGTCACTTGTCTTTGTAGTTTTGGTTTTTATATTGGACATGCCAATTTCCTCACGATGTTTTCCTTCACCATTATAATAGCCATATTAACGTCTCCCTATGTTACTGTAGTATCGGTTTCTAACAAAGGAGTTAATTCGTGCTTAATCAAACAAGATACAGCACAATATAATCAGATGTCAGATCAATAATTACAATCAGTCAGTGTTGGCGTACACAGGAATTAATTACTTAGTGTTAACTGCGATCTCAAATACACAGGATATTGGGTTTCCGGTGTATTTAGTATTGATGTTTCAATCTCTGGTGTACGAGTAGTTCAATAAGTTTTCGGGACTCGGAAAGCCATCAAGAATGGACTTATCAGGGAGTTAGAATTAATGTGTTTAAAAACTGATTTAACGAAAGAAACAGTGATCAAAGTGTAGTGTGCGACTGGTGTTTTTTAAAGGAAAAGTAAACAAAATAGTTCTAAACAAGAAAGTCACGTTTCCAGCATTGTGATTATTATTTATTTATTTACACATAAATGGTTTGTATTGGTACTCGCATTCGCTATGACAATACTGCTTAGTCACTACTCAGCAAATATATGCAAATAATGTAGATACATGAATAATATTTTGCACGTAACATCTATCAGTAAATACGTGAGTCACATGTAGTGTTTTGTATCGAACACCAGGTCTAGTGAACGTAAAAAATCGTGTATAGGTTGCTTCGCTTTTATTTATTTTTATTCGTTTTTTTTTGCTAATTATTTTATTAATCTAAGTTATTTATGTAGTTGTAATACTTAGTATTTTTTGTATTTTTGCTTATAGTTTTTCACGTTTATTTCATTTTCATGCAGTTGGTTGCAGTTATTTCAGTTGAATCTCACATTTGATCGCTCACTGCGTATGCCTATATGTATAGAACTACTAACGTACATACTTAGGTACATACATACACTCAAAGCAAATTATTTAATTACAAAAATATCATACTTCTTGGGTAGTCAGGTATAATCACGGGGCTTCCATTATGATGTAGGTATAGTTTTTATACGAAAAGATAAATCTTAGATAAACGTTGTTTTGTATCAATTACTTTGAGCACGGAACGCTGATTGCAACAATCCGACTTCTACTTAGCCACTACACAAGTTAAGTTTTGATTTCAGTAAAGTCATACGCTTAAAACAAACACCAAGGAACTTCCTTTACTAATCTAACTTTGCATAGTTTTGAGTGCTGCCAAACGCAAGAAATAACATAGTTAGCGAGTCAGGAATTCCGTTCGTAATGAGCATGCAAATTGTTGAATCTCAGTGCAATCCCGTTCTAGATTCCGAATCAAATCGCACTGTAGAATTAGGAGCTGCAGACAAGGAGTAGAATAGTTATTTTATTCTTATAGGTACTTTATAATGGGGTTTATTTACTTTCATTTGTTTTATTGAGTCTGTGTGTTTTGTTTTATTTTAATTGTAAATAAAATTGCTTTCGAAATTAAATGGGAAACGGACGTTTTGTATCCAAAATAATTACGTAGCTTTCATTGCTCGTTCAAAACAGTCCTCATGATGGATTTCCATTATACACAGCATAGCGCTACAATGGCGACATTAATTTAGCACATGGGTAGGGCTAGTGGCCTGTAACAATAAAAAATATAATAAGAAAGCTTTTGTATTAATTTAATCATTTATTTTTTCATATTTTTTTAATAATTAATTTGTAAATTTGTTTAATTTCAATATGGGTGTATTCCTGAAATAAAAATGATTTGATTTGATTAATGCTGAAATGAACCTTTTTGGCGCAGCCGTGGGGCAGACACTGTCGTTGTTAACACTTTTTTGTTATTTGTATTTTGTGTTTCACGAATATTTTTTATTGTTCCTGGCCACTAGCCCTACCCATACCCATGTGTTAAATTAATGTCGCCATTGTAGTGCCACGCTGTATATAAATACATTATATATATCAACTTTTATTTTCGTAAAAGTCCGACATAAACGACAGTCAACCGCACATGAGTGGTAACGATTTGACATTGACAGCGCCTTTAGGTCGTAACAGTAAAGGTGATTTTCGTAGTGCAAGTAACACCACTGATGTGCGGAGGACTTTACATTGTCATAGTGGTCATATTTTTTTGCTATTACCAGACAAGAGTACGTTTAAGGTCCATCTATTCTATAAAAATCTGCAGCATCAAAACTAAGGTAAAATAAGCTTGAAGGGAGCTGTCAATATAGTGTCACCCCTAGCATCACGTGGAATGACAGGTCACGATAAGCTTCTTTAGCTAAGTTTTTTACAGTTCATAAGTCAGCGTTCACACAACCACAAGAATGAAGATTCTATTTTCTGGCTGGACTACACAATCCCCACAGATTGATAGACAGTAACACAAGTAATCTTCTAAATAGCATTGGCACACATCACCTGTCTTCGACCGCGAATGGTCAGTGACGGCTCTAAATAAACCGCTATCAACATGGCCGCAGCTATTGACGTGTACATGTACTCCGTTTGTATTGCAGATAAAACGCGTTTAGGTCGTGCCAACGAGAGATTGTGAAGCTATTGAATGTGCATTCATTATCTAGATTTAGTTGGAAAGGTATACAGATGATTCTTATTATTTTAGAGTCGATGGAAGACAAATGACGAAAGAGGAAAAATTTACGATGACTTTAATTAGATGAAAGATATTTGACTGATAGACTAAATGCCACGAATAATTCTATAGAGTAGTCTGTAAAAGTCTGTAACCATTAAAATAATGGGGCAATACCCTAGCTTAAAACCATCGTTGAATTAGAAACAAAATAAGGTAATTACCTGGGATACCCTCGAGGAGGAGGATACCTCTCCACTGGGGGTACGACGAACTCTGGAGTGACGTCAGACTCTGGGTACCGACCTCGCCACGCCTGAGGCCGCTCTATGCTCTCTGCTTCACTTAAATCATACTGGAAATTAAACAAATGACTTTAGAATCCCATCACTGGAACTGACTCTTTTAAATAGAGATGGATGGAAACTGGAAGGTGCAGCACAAAGAAGGGCATAGCATAGCTTTTAATATAAAGACAACAGTATAATTAAGTACCAGTAGGTACCATTTAGATTGACACTGATGATATCAAATCTCTTGTAAACAACTCAGACTGGTTGATGAGAATAATCACAATATAAGTTGACATAAGATTGTATTGAATACACTTAACCGAGGAACAGTGTAGATACTGAGTCATAGTCTGTAACTGTGTGAACATTCTGCAATAAATCAATTTAATAGTCAATCAGGGTTAACAGAAACAGAAGACACAGCGCCAGTCACGATCCACGTGACGTTTCTAAATTTTTGTTCCTTATGTTTCCATTTACAATCGGTGGTTAGCAACACGCAGAAAACTGTCGTGGCAAACTTGCTAGTAACCCATTATAAAGGCCACTCAACTATTTACTGGCTGACTTTCTTCAAGTCAATGTTATACAAACGGCTTTTCAAGAGCATTTATTCACATATGCATAAATGCATATAAAGTGGCACAGCACTGAGAATTAATTACCAACATGTGCGGTTCGTTCAGTACATCTATGGATAAATATTTATGTTCGTCTACACACGTCGCTCGTCAGACAACACTTTCGTTCGCGCCCGGTTCCACCCGTGGCGGAACATTTCTATCCGTCGTAAGGTAGTCAAACATTGAGTCTAAGGTCCATCATCCACAATGCTACTCAGAAATAACGTGTTACAAACTCAAACCCAATGAGTAACCAGAATTTCACAGCACTAGCATTTCAATGGCTACCTGTACACAAAAGGACTTATTAAAGCGTTTTTGACTAGTTTGTGATTGATTAACACGGACCGCCATTGAAATACAAGTGCTGGCCACTCGTTGGTGATTTGAGTTTGAGTTTGTAACTCTTTACTTTTGAGTACCGTCATGGACGATGGCCCTAATTCTCAGTAAATATCTCGCCCACGTACGTGCGGAGTGATTCTGTCCGTCAGTTTTCGAACTACTAATTGATGGGGTACCATTAGTGTTTGTTTAGGGGTACTGTACTGGCGTTTCGAGTCATTTTACTGAACAGCCAATTAGCTGATCATTGGCTGTTCTTGTGTATTTTGTGTATATCTGCATATTTGTCTAAAACATCTTCAACATGTTTTAAGACCGCAAAATAAAGTCTGTAACGTTGCTATTGTCTCTAAAGTGGCAGAACAGAGCAAAGGTGTCCTCATTGGTAAATGCACAAAGCTACACGCTTGCTCAGCTAACTTATGCCCAGGTTTTCCTCATTATGTTTCCTTTCACTGAAAGTCAGTCGTGATCAAAATTATGTGACTGGAAAAAATACAATTCTCAGGTCTTAATCACGCAACCTCATGCATACATAGCAGGTTCTTTAACCTGGTGACGATGACGACCGTCTCGAATACCTGTCTTAATATCCTACTTAATATTATGAATGTGAAAGTTTGTGAGGATGGATGGATGGATGTTTGTTACTCTTTCACGCAAAAACCACTGAACAGATTTGGATGGAATTTGGAACACATAGTTTATAACTTGGATTAACATGTAGGATAGTTTTAATCCCGGTAGTACGTTCCCGTGGGATAATTTCTGACATCCATGTGGGTAAAGCCGCAGGAAAAAGCAGTTAAGCATAAGTATATATTTATACCTGTAGCCGCAACCTGGCGGTTCTTCTCCTGGTGAACCCTGGACATCCTCTGCAGAGACAGATGAGTGCGTAGATGCACTTGAACCAACGCGCCAGCAGCTCACCTGTAATTGTGGCGCTTTGTTAGATTCCACAAAATAATGAGTAGCTATGGGCGAAAATATTGCACGATGTTGGACATTCAGATTTGTCACGTGTGAAGAAGGACCATTTTTTTTATTGGGATTTTTTGTTTGTTCTCACTGATGTCGAATGTAGTTTCTACTAGAGTTTCAGTTCCATTGGGAGCAGGTGTAAAAAGAAAATAGATTTTTAGTAAATCTAGGCATCTAACTTGAACCCTTGAACCCTTTTTATGAAGGTCGCCTGAAAAGTTTGTTTGAATAGACTGGCCTTTAAAGGTCTCAACGGTATCCATAAATTATCCATACTAATATTATAAATTCGAAAGTTACTCTGTCTGTATGTTACCTCTTCACGCCTAAACCACTGAACGGATTTCAAGAAAATTTGGCAAGGAGATAGATGACATCCTGTGGATGGACATACACTACTTCTTGTCTCAAAAATAGTCCTAAAAATGGTCACTCCTTTTAGGATAGTTTTTATAGGGGATTAAAGTTTGTATGGAAAACTTAGCATTTGATATGAAAATTTAAATTTATGCTTTTGGCAAGAAAAAAAAACAGATTTGATTCAGCGATTTTGTAAAATCATCCTCTAAGGTGGTACCTATAACAGGGGTTTTTTTTCCCGGTAGCACGTTTCCGTGGGATAAATGTCGACATCCACGCGGGCGAAGCCGCGGGCAGAAGCTAATAAAAAGTAAAAATCCAATTATGTACTTCTTTGTTTTGTAGACTGAAAATCCTTAAAAGTTAATTAGGTTATTTATCCAATCTAATTGTTTTCTCCTTTTGTGAACAAACGCCGAGTTAGTTCCAAGTGGTTTTCCAGAAAAAAAACAATTAATTGTTTTATCAACCTAAGCAAATCAAGTTATACGATTCTCAGATTTTCAATTAACTACGCAATAATGTTGTTGAGGAGAGAAGAAATTTTTGGGGAAAAATATTTCTATTTTATTTTCTGTATGTACAACAATACAAACAACAGTAGGTACCTACAGATTTCAGTTCATAATTATAATGAAAGATCATCATTATCAAGGGGAAGACTACCTACACGTGCGTAGGTATATATTACGGTAGTCTGCTAAAGTGCAAACCTCTCTGAACCTAAATCTTTACGGAATTTCGAAAAATTTATAAACTCAACTCAAACTCAAAGCATTTATTTCAAATAAACCAATTACAGGCACTTTTGAATTGTCAAGGGGTCGGTCAGTCAAAAAGATGAAGCTAGATGCCCATTCCAAAACCTATGGAGAAGAACGGGCATAAAACTCCATGGACACTCTTTTAAATCAAAATATGGTTACATTATATTAGTTACATCATTCATTTTGAAATTATGCATGTGAGAACGATGCAAAACGTTAAAAGCGTCCGTAATAAAAAGACAAAAACAATTCAAATATTAAATTAAATTAAAATAAGCCGTGGCAGCTAAGAGATGACCAGTCCCTACTGACGGCGATAGTGGGTGGGGGTGGTAGTGGAAACGATGGTCGTTTTAGAAGAGAGTAGCAGTGGATATTGTGACTGTTAAATTCGCTAAAGATCCCTGTACACACGGTGACTTTTATAGATATGAAATCGATTACAATAATTTTTTAGTTGCTAAAAGACAATCGTTTATCTTTTCTCCTACCCTGGCCTTCGGTAAACATACGGATTTGATCATGAAAAGAAAAAGACTTGGCTTCATAAATTCTAATTTAAGTCACAAAAATAATATTTGATTGAATCAAGAAATTCAACGTAAAAGCGGTATAACTTCGATCCCGTGATCTTATTCTTAAGATCCGTGAATCCGAGGGAAAGGAGCACTTGCAAAAGTTATGTTCAAACAAAATGAATGGATTATTGTTACAAATAAAACACAGCAAGATGTCCGAATGTGTACAAAATAAAATTTATAAGCTCTCTTGTTTATTAACAAATCCAACCATTGGATGTGTTTATAAAAAAATGGCAACTCCCTTCCGAAATAACAGTAAATAGAACAAGATGAATGTTTTTGTGTTTAAAGAAAATTGTTATTTTCTTAATTAAATTTTCTTAGAATTCCGCCCCCGCGTTTTATAGCTATTAAAGATATACCTAAGCGTACTTAATTTAATTTTATTATATAAATGGTCTCTTTTATTTTATTTTCATAAGTTTCCAAGGTTATAATAATTAAACAGAATATGAAGACTTGTTGCTGGGGAGTTTGTTGCGCTATTTCACCTCCATGACTTAAAAACTAGCGAGCGTTGAAAGGTAGCCTTATTTGGAAGCTGTTTACTGTTTAACTTGACGTTCGAATATTGTTGGTTTTCAGCACATTTAAATGGAATGTGTTTTGAATTCAGTTTGTCAACAAGTATAATTGGGTTTCTCATTTAAGAAGCAGAGGGCCCTGATTAATTTAATAAAATAGAATTATTGTCAAACATTCTTTAAACGATTTGTGTCGAATATCAATATTGCCAAGACTAATGATTCAAATTAACACAAATTGAATCTTTTCATGTTCGTGGTTAGGTAGATATCCAATAAAAAAAAAGAATAATTCTTACTTTTTATGTTAATGAGCTGTCTTACTTAGCAATAGTCATTTGGGTAATTATAAGGGTCCTTCAAATTAGTCCACCTCAATGGTTACTCACAATTACACACTCTAGCAAATTCGATGAGGTATTTCAGGCGTGCAAAAACTTATCTCACTTTTTAGGGTTCCATACGTCCTAATGAAAAAACGGAATCCTTATAGGATCACTCGTGTGTCTGTCTGTCTGTCTGTCCGTCTGTCACAGCCAATTTTCTCCGAATCTACTGGTCTGATTAAGTCGAAATTTGGTACACATATTATGAATTTGTGTGACCCAAATACGAACGTGTAACGTAACTATAGGAACATTGAATACGGGTGTCACTTTAAGGGCGAAAACTAGAAAATTAAAAACAAATGTTTTGCAAACTGTACCGTGTGACATATCAAATGAAAGGGCTTGTAATGAAGGACCCAAATATGTATTTTGTTTAATTTTAAAATAAGCAATTTTGAAGTTATTCAAGAAAATATATGAAAATTGACCATTCCTCCTTTATCTCCGAAACTACTGAAACTAAAATTTTGAAAAAAATACAGAAATTTGATCTTTGCTTACGGATTACAGGAAAACCTAAAAAGTCTAAAATAATATGGTAAATCTTTCAATATTGTGTGTACCTACATACTTACAATTGCATTTGGAATGTATGGGAGAACATGTTTTTCAACTAAAATGTCAAGTTCGTTCTTGGGATCTGGGAGCACGGTAGCACTCCCGCTAAGACGAGCCAGACACAAAAAATAAGGTCACTACCTACCTTTTCTCAAAGCTTTTTGTAGTATTTTCAAATCCAGAATTATCCAGCACACAGCTATGAAGCTTTGGCCTGGATAATGTTAGAGAGCTCGAATTCTCAGGACAAAATGTAGTTAGCAGACTTATAAAACACGAAAGTTTCATTTTTCAAGCTTTTATACGTTTAATTATATCTAAAATACATAGATTTTGTAATTGACTCACTCACTCACTCACTCATCAAACCTCTAGGGCACTTCCCGAAGTCCTAGAAAGCTGAAATTCGATATGCAGGCTAAGATTTGCACACACAAAACAAAAAATTAAGAAATCTGTAGCTTTCACCCTCCCACCCCCGTAACTCCAACTCAAAGCATTTATTTCAAATAAACCAATTACAGGCACTTGTGAATTGTCAAGGGGTGGGTCAGTCAGAAAGATGAAGCTAGTTGCCCATTCCAAAGTATTGGGGCAGGTTTGTTTATAAAATAAAACCTCTAGGGTACTTCCCGAGGTCCTTGAAAGCTGAATTTTGGTATGCAGGCTAGGATTTGCACTTTCACCCTGCAACCCCCTGGAAGGGAGGCGCAAGTCTGTATTTTACGAATAATAAGTATACCTACTTCCACTTGTTATGAAAACTAGATTAGCATGTATGTACATAAACAACGAAGAAGAAACTCTTTTTTATAGGCTATGAAGAAAGTAACTGCAGCCATGCAAGAAATATCTATTTTACCCGACTATTTCAGAAGTAAGGGTTATAATTTTAACATGTATGTGTAATATCAGTATTAAATCATCGGTAAAATAAAAATAAATGGATAACCCTACAAAAAGGAATGAAATCCCACCAAAAACATTTTATGTAAAGTAGGTTGCGAAGACTTACATAACGCTTTCACTGATAAAAAGTTATCGGATCTAATGTCGAGCCAAGCCCCCAACTCTACAAGGCCTTACTCTACAAACCTTATAAATATCATGGTAAAAATGTATGGCTTGGCTGATCCATTGAACTATTGTATAACACAACATTAAAGACCGGTGACTTAATGTCTTACCATGAACCCATAGAAGTGTCTGTGCGACGGCTACGAAACAGCCAGCCCGTACATTTTCACCAAGATGTAAGGTTTGTAGAGTTAAGCCTTGCAGAGTAGGGGCTTGGCTCTACATTCGATCTGATAACTTTTTAACAGTGAAAGCGTTATGTAACTCTTGGCCACCTACTTTATATTCAATCTTTTTGGCGGCTAACATATTCATCGTACGGAACCCTCACCACGCGAGTTCAACTCGCACTTGTCCGGTTTTTATTTTACAGTACCTACAATCAATCCGTACTTTTGTACATGAAAAAAAGTTATAACTGTGTTTTTTTTTAATTCATTGACAAATTATCATACCTATCTACTTTGCTTTTGACAATAATGTAGAGGAAGAAGGAATAAAATGAAACTCATGTAAATCTTACCAACATTAGTCAGGTAGAGCAGGAACAGTGGCATCCCTAGCAGGGCGTACAGCACGGTGACCACCTTGCCCCAGTCAGTCTTTGGAGACAGGTGACCATAACCTGGCGAACAGTTCAACTGGTATAGACTCCTGCTTTAAAAGTAGAAAATGCTTGATGAGAGCCAGAACGTTTTTTTTCTTGGACGTCTACCGATGATAAGAATGATAAATGATTTTATTTCTGTAAGTAGGTTTGTACAAACACTTTTACACGTCAATCATATTTTTTAAACTTGATGAGATCGGCGTTTCCTATCTGACTACTCTGAGAAGAAAGGCCGAACACAAACTCAGAGGTCACAGTCTCTTTTAAAGTCCAGACATAATCTTGGCCAGATCATGTGAAGACCATGTAGATTGGTATCTGAAATGGTCTTTTGAGGAAAGAATCACACAGATTGAGTGGACCTGTCCAGTCAGTGCACGCATTTCTTAGTAATCATGCAGCTCAACTCAGAACTTAAGGAGCTCAACGATTCGACGAACAATACCAAAGAAAGGACATTTGGGTAGCCCGCATAAATTACTCAAACTGTCATGATTCTAGCCTAGAGCCCTGTTCAATACCTATGTGCCAACACGTTTCCATGTGTTTTTAAAGTGAGCAAGCGTTCAAAATACAATAAAAGACATGAATTTTATATATATTGAACACATCGTAACTAGTAATATTATAAATGCGAAAGTAAGTTTGTTTGTTACCTTTTCACGCCTAAACCACTGTACCGATCATCATGAAATTTTGCATAAAAGTTGTCAGGGGTACAAAAAAGGACATAGGATACCTTTTATCTAGAAAAGAAGTACTGTTCCCGAGGGAAAGAATAATAACTCTTGACGGTCACAATTGCTTTAGGACGCTAGATGGCGCTACGTGTCTTTCGAATCATGATTGAATTATATTATCAGAAACTTTAGTAGTGTGTTAAGAGCATTTTTTTAAAATATAAGTAATAAGTATATTTGTGTATCTAGAAGTAACTCCAATACCGTTTGACCGAACAGCATGAAAGTTGACACATGGGTAGGTAAGTATATAAATATGTATGTTTAATGGAGAACGAATTACAGGATTTTGTTCGACCTCCCCGCGGGCAAAGCCGCGGGCTAATGCTAGTAATTATTAATTCACAGAAGAACTTTCTGGATTAAAAGACTTCAAGAGCACGCAGATAAGGGGACTACATGACCTAAACGCAAATTTATAATGCCTAAAAATATATGATCCACTGCAGTAACCAAAATCAGAAAAATATATGATATTCTTCTGGATATATGCTAGTTAGATAGTGTGTTGAAAACATAATACAATTAAATTGATATGATAGAAAAAAATCACGAAGATACCTGTAAAAAAATATTTTAGCGATTGAAAACCATACTAATAAACATGCAAACATTCAGATTTTTTTGTCAGATTATTCTACAAGTAACATATTAACGTAATAGTGTTTTAATTTTTTAGTCCAATGAATAGATTTTTTGTAAATCCATCATTGCTTCATATTTTTCAATAAATTACCAGCGTTGTGTCATCGCGCGTATCTTTCTTTTCTATGCAATCCGACAGTGACCACGCTTTAGCTCTTGTAAGCCCCTTAAGATAAGATATATTAATTTGTCAAAAACACGTATAGGTTTACAATCAGTTGGAAAGACAACAAAATATATAAAAGTGTCGACATGTTGTGTCTAGAAAGGCGTACAAATACAATAATAAGATAATTCAAATTACTAAAATCATAAAGTTACGTTTAATTAATAAAAACACTAATAAAAATATCAAAATGTGTAATGTAATTTGTCAATTATCTTTCTAACTTATACATAACTTGCGTATGCCTATTCGAATCACAATGCTAACAATTCTCTGACATTTTCAATAATCTGACTATAGTCATACCACGGAGTTTACGGTTAGTGGAAGAGGTTTCTTCTTCTGATCCCAAGACAATGTCGCAGGGTTAACCACTAGACCTAAATTACTCACACGCTATACGGCACACCTTCACTCATTTTCACACATTATCACACACACACGCAAATACCTTACACTACACTACACTCACATACCTTACACTATACTCACGCACCTTATACTACACTACACTACAAGCGCGCATCTTTGCCTTTTGAAACCAGTGTTCTCATTTTAATATATGTTTTTCAATTACTTATTTTTCGTTAGGATAATGATAAGTGGAATGTGGTCCCTATCACAAACATTTTCTTGCTTAAAAGGCGACTCCAAATCATATAATGTAACGCAAATATGTTAATTGTATTTTTATCTTAGTTCTTTTTTGTAATTTGTTCTGGTGTAAAATAAAGAATATTCTATCCATTTGTCTTACTGGATCCTTAGCCTTACCTATAGTGGTGATGACAGTGAGGGAGTACAGGAAGGCTGAGGAGAAGCTCCACTGTCGCGAGGATCTTCCACCGTCCCAGCCCTTGTGCACCGCCTTCACTATCTTACTCTGGTAGTTGTGCAGTTCTGTGCCGATCCTGAGACCAACAATAACTATTAAGCCTGATATGCAAGCTGAGGAAAACATAAGCTCTTGCCATCAATATTGTAAATTGCTAAACATAACTGCTAAATCCCGACCAGTTTCCTAGAATAACGACAGATCTCTGAAAGTGTACTTTTAGAACGCCTAAGTTTGAAAATAATTTAGTATGTCGAGGGCGATCTGCGTGCCAGTCAGTCCTGCAATCAGTGGTAGGCAGCAAAGTGCTCACTGAGCTACACTGAGAAGAACACCAGAGTTTATAAGCTCTCGAAAAGCTGTGATTCTGTTCTGTCTCTTACAAACCAGTCATGTGATACGCACCTCTCCTTCACCGCCGTCTCATTGAAGAGGTTGAGGTCAAGAGTGACATTATGCCACAGATACTCCGAGAGGTTGTCGCGCTCGCGCTTCATTTGGTTGTCTACCTTCATCTCGCTCCCGCCCTCTATCGCTTTGAACATGAATGCACCTGTAAGAAGAGAGTAATATTAATAGGTGCTTTTATCTACAAGGTTGAATTGAAATAAATATTCGGCTCGAAGGACCAAAAATAAGTATATTTGGTCCTTCGAGCTGGTTTGTGTGTAATATACGTCTCGACCCTATAATGCTCGATGATTAAAGAATAATTTTTTATTCAACTTCGAATAATAATTCGTAGCTACTCTACCAACATCATAGATTACATTATATAAACTTTAGGACTATTTGCAACGTTACGAAATCTGTTTATCATAAGCAAATTCCGTAACACTTTGATGATCATTCCATCACAAATACATGAAAAGACTGTCACATCAAACATAATTATGTCTTTTTAATAGATTACGTATTCATTTTTTGAGCTTGCACATTTGGCGTAGGTACTACATCACTTTTATCTCATGCCAAACATTGCCTTATTATTAATTAATCACAAGAATGAGCCACGAAGACAGATTCCTTTTAATTTACCGAGGACGACGGCCGAACATAAATTACGGAGCATCATAATGTCGTCAAGAAAAACACGAGTTTAATTTTGAAGAGTTTCTCTTTGAAGTTAAGGTAGCGTGCACACTGTCGGAGGAGAACGACTTGATGAGACTGATCGTAGTTCACAATTTAATAAATGGTTCCTGATGACTGATTTTACCCAAAGGGGTACCGTCCTACCCAGTAACTGGGTTGTGAAGGTCAGATAGGCAGTCGCTCCATGTAAAATACTGTTATGTAGCTGCATCTAGTAAGACTGGAAGGCTTGGCAGATGATGATGGTTCCTGTTGACTGATTGTCTCTCTATCTAGCTCGATGATAAGAAAATAAATGTATACTTTTTTAACATTTTGAAGGGCAATTAATTTATTGTAATTAGGCTCTCTCAAGTACAAAATATTCATCAACTCGACAAATACAAGACATTAGGTACTCGTAACTATAAAGGCAGTCATTTTTCGAAAAATGTAACAGAAAAGTACCTTTTTAAAATTAAAAAATAAGAAATCTGCCTTCATAACAATCTCTCTCAATGATGAAATTATCCAACACTTCGCATCACTACAAAAACATAATTATTTTGTAAAGTTTTCCAGCAATTCCGTTCAGTTTAGAGATTCTAGAGATCTTTGTCTACATTCCACAAATAATTAATAAGAATCCATTCAAAGGAGGCTGTCCGTAGGCGCATTGAACCTCCTTTTAGATGAAAGTCTGTTGAATAGCAAGGTAAATATAAGTTATGATTAAACACCAAGCTGTTATTAAGTCTGATCAATAGCATCTCCAGCACAAAAGATCCATTAACCACGGAAGTACGAACCGATTTAAGAATTTAGACATTATTTTTAGATCAACGTCTTACTTACCTTATACTGAAAATAAAATCATTTATTTCAATAATTATCAGTTTGAAAGCAGTATTTACAGTTACCACAGTCCGTGGAGTTCTTCTCCATAGGTACCTACCACGCTTTGAAATGAGTAACTAGCTTCATCATTGTGCCTTACCGACCCCTTGCCAGTTTAAAAGTGCTTGTAATTGGTTTAATTATGTATCAGTCAAATTAGATACCAGTCAATATAATATCAATTTTTTCCCAGTTTTATGAGAAGCCTCATAGCTACTGTAGCAGGTAGGGTGGATGGCCCAATAATATGTCACTAGATGGCGGCTCACAGACCGTCATTTAGATACGTGAAATAATAAGTTTATTTAACGTGTTTTAGTTAGTAAGTGCCAAATTATTTACTTGTATATTATGGATCTCTGGTTTGAAAATAAAGATTTATTATTATTATTAAACTTAATAGCAATTTTAACCTTTTATTGTATATTATCTTGAATATAACCGTTTTGTAAATTAAATGTCCTTTCAAAAAGAGCCGGGTGATCCAGGACCCTCCTATTTCAGAAACATTTCTCTGATATATATATGATGTTGAGATACATAAAGATTGATGCTTATGATGACAATGACGCTCAAATCAAAGGTCTATGTACTAAACACATAGATATAAACTTATCCCTAACGAAAAATATGTACAAATCAATGACTGCCAAAAAATCCAAAAAATATTATCCTTCCTATCTCTGATTGCACAATGAAACTCCGAATTTCATTTGCATCAATCTTTCTCCAATATTCCTTGATCTTGTGCAGCCGCCGCCTAACGCGATAACGCAGGGCCCGCAGAGCCCCTCATTCTTCATCAAAATGACAAAGGAAATACCCAGCAGAGATGCTGTAAAAGTTAAAAGTGCTCAGTGAAGTGTAAAGTTCAGGCTTTCAAACCATCTAATGACGTGGAGCGACAAGCATCATTCTATTATTGTGGCACAATCAATACCCTTTGATTTGGAAGGAAAGAGCGATAAGGCTTGGACAATGACAGTAACTATTGATACTGTGGCGTGGTCATTCAACCGTGATTTGACAGTCTAAAAATTTTGAAGTCAATTTTGGATTTGAAATAAGTCTGTTCCATTATTTCAAACTACGTAAAACTCGAACAAACTTAAGTTCCTGTTGTAACCATGTAAGTATAAGCACATTGCTTAAAGTTTAGCTTTTTGAGGGCTTCTGCTCAAATTGGGCGGTGTTAGCGATGTAAGTTAGTAGATGCACCTTCTAAGTAAGGTTTCATACTTCGTCTTGATGCAAACCAAACATCGTTATTAAACTCTTGCATGACGGAAGATTGAATACATCTTAATCACCTTCCATCATCTTATTTACCTATGTGTTCGAAAAGTATGACGAGTTTACCTGAATTTATGTAGAACGATAGGCTAGCGAGTAATGACATACATCATAAACTCATATTATAACACAAACATTGAATAAAATAATGTCATAACAATTTTCAACATTGCTATTTGTATTTTAAATGGTTCACATACAATAAAGAGTATTCTATCTTAGTTAGATATATCCAAATAACAATAATCATGACGTAATACCACAAGGCATCATAATCGGCCCCCTAACAAAACAGCATATCATAAAAATGTACCACATTGCCATAACAACATCAGACGCCTACCATAACACAACTCCCCTCAATACATCATGTTTTATAGCATTTGGCAACACCGCCGTACAATCGTTTGTGGTGTACCAAAAAGGTCGCGGCTGAATTATCGATTAGCAAACACTTTCTAACAACTGTTGTGGTTTTGATTCCATTTGATGCCTTTGTTGCGGTTCCCATATTATATTTATGGAGTTTTGAAATCGGAATTAGATGGCCTACATGGCGAAGTAGGTTTGTTAACTACTTTCATTGGGATTGTTAGCACTAGTGTCTAATTATTTGTTGGGAATCTGAACGTTTGTTGAGTAGTATTTTTGTGATAAAGATAATCCGAAATGACTATTTTTTAGCTTATTGTTTTCCAGCCCTAAATATTTAAACACTTAGCGCTGGAAAACAATAAAGAAAGAGAGGGAGAGTGAATTTAAACTCCATGCACTTTACAACAGTAAAAATCCGGCCAAGTGCGAATCGGATCACGCACAGGGAAGGGTTTTTACGTAATTATACTACACCATTGTTTAGCGGTTTATAGCGTACCTACTCTTTCCTTACTTTCATCGATATAGTGACAAGAGTCTCCGAGTAAAATGTCTGTAAAACATGCAGACGGACGGATATAACGAAATTATGAGGTAGATGTTTCCCTGTGCCATTATAAAATGACATAGGTATCAATAAAAGCCTTCAGAGTGATTGCAGACCTCTGTCTGTATACCTGGAGCGCCTGAAACTGATTACAGCCTTTCACGTCCCTCCGTATAGATCCTTTGACTGTAACATCACGGCTTTGATTGCACGTTGACTGGGAATGGAACTGATGACGTAAGCAATCGTTTAAGATCTCACGAAACTTTCTAAAATGATTAAAGGAAAAACTGAGTATAAAATAAAAATTGGGTTTTTTAGGTTACCAACTATTGTCCGCGACTTCGTCTTTTTGTAGGTATTTCGTATTTCATCATTTTTTTATACAAATATCTAGGATGAAAAGTAGGCCTCCTCCTTCTCCAGATCCTGGGCTACTTATCTATCACAATTCATGACGTGTTCTGTTATCTTCTCAGGCCTAAACCACGGAACCGAATTCAGTGGTTTAGGCCTGAGAAGATAACAGACAGACATAGTTACTTTCACACTATAATATTAATATTTGTGAATGATTTCTAATGATTTACCAGTACAACAGTTACTAATTGGATAAAACTACTGCTTTACGTACATGTCAGATAAATATAGGCTTACGGATTTTTGTCCATGGACAGCTTAGACTTACGTGGATGACGCACTCGACGCGAAAACAATCTATCAGACAATGTATGGTCGGCTAACGGCTACATTAATTTTTTACCCCCTATTCAAACAATGACCTATTATTTGTTAACGTGCAAGAACCACCTTCCAATAGATCACTTTTCTTCAAAGAATTCAAAGAGCCCCGCCCAACATAACCAATCACATTAAGGGCGATAATTAGCCGTATTCGTGATGATTCATCAAACGCGGCCTCATTCTGAAGCCTCAAGCTTTAATTAAAACTGACGCTGGTTTTCTAACTAAGGGTTCGGAAATAGCATTGTTAATTCATGGATAATTGAAATTTTTAATCAGAAGTCAAGTAATTGGCTACAGTAACTTGATATGGATGACGAACTTTTGAGCAAATGTTTGACTCGGCTGAGTTTAGCGGAAAATTGGAATTTGTTTTTACAAGCACTTTGTTTTCCTTGTGAAAATGGCTGGAATTTTTCATTTTTAGCAGACAAAGGCTTTTACATAGATATAGAGGTTTAGTAAAGGCGTATTTCTGGGAACAATTAAACAAGCGGCGGTGGCGGGGGCTTTTTTTAGAAGCAGACAACTTTAAATTGATATAAATATAACAGAAAAATGGTTTTTAATATCCATGAAAATGGCTTTATTTGAAAGATAATTTTATAGCATTAATGTTTGAATATAATTTCGGGCATGTGGCCGCCTACAAGCATGCCAGTTCGGCGATATCTACTAGCATTTAGATTCCCGTTAAAAAGATACAGCTCTCTGACAGACAACGTACCTAATGATGCCGTTGTCACGCTATGAGATACAGCTCTCTGACAGACAACGTACCTAATGATGCCGTTGTTAGGCTATGAAATACAGCTCTCTGACAGACAAAGTACCTAATGATGCCGTTGTCACGCTATGAAATACAGCTCTCTGAAAGAAAACGCATCTAATGATGTCGTTGTCACGCTATGAGATACAGCTCTCTGACAGACAACGTACCTAATGATGCCGTTGTTAGGCTATGAAATACAGCTCTCTGACAGAAAAAGTACCTAATGATGCCGTTGTCACGCTATGATATACAGCTCTCTGACAGACAACGTACCTAATGATCCCGTTGTCACGCTATGAGATCGCCAAAAAGCTAGTTTTTATTCTGAACGTCGTAAATATCTTTCCTATTTTTACTATTGTGTCGTCATCACTCATCATTCTCTTGCCCTTATCCCAGTTTATTTGCGGTCGGCGCAACATGTCATGTTTACAATGCTGTGTGTTTCACCCACGTGGAGGTCGGAAATTATCCCACGGGAACGTATTACCGGGATAAAAAGTATCGTACGTGTTAATCCAGGTTATAAACTATCTGTGTTCCAAATTCCATTCAAATCCATTCAGTAGTTTTTGTGTGAGAGAAAGAGTAACAAACATCCATCCATCCATCCTCACAAACTTTCACATTTATAATCTTAGTAGGATTGCTATGCGTGGCATATACTTTAAATTTTTTAGAATAGAATAGTATATTATTTATTTTTGCTGCTGCTTAGCAAATAAAGTCGGACTAAATTAAAAAATATATCTTTACAATTAGGATGTACAATAATAAGAAAATTACTTAATAATAAAAAAATATAACTTCTTACCTGCAATAGTATACGCGACGACCAGCACGATGACACCAACATTGCTGAACAGGAATGCAAGTAGACTGCGCACGTAGTCCCGGATGCGGGACGCGAGCCTGCGCTTGCGCCGGGGCATCTTTCACCGCGCATCGTGAGGCCTCGCCCCCTCACCTCTGTCGCAGCTCATTGGGCCAGCTATAAGGCATCTGAGGGTCTGGAACATAGGACTTGTTTTTTAGATACTTCTTGAAGAATTAATATAAAACCACAGGCGCAGAACGTAATTGGGATCAAACTGTATAATTTGTTTTAACATCTTTTTTAACGGGTCATACTCAAAGACAGCAGTTTAATTTTTCAAAAATGCTTGTCATGTGTTTTTGAACAAAATTTCCCATAAGCACAATAAAATTGTTTGTACAAGAGACACAAACTCACAAGACCTTCAAACTAAGTGCTACAAACTTGTGTACGTGATCGGAATCCATGATACACAATTAGGTCTCAATGTGTAAACTAGATAGTATGGAAACCATCTATGTTACCAACCCACTATAACATAGAAGGTTGAGGAATGATGAAATAATAGGATGATTGTAGTAAATCCGACACCAAGGACCATTTATTATGGCAACTTTAACGATGAGTATTAGTTCAAAATGATATAGTTTGCCATACTTAGTCATTGTTGAAGTTTACAACAACATAATAATACAATATGTCCATGGAGAATTTTGCAACCGGTAATCACAATGTTTATTGGGACGTGCCAAAGCCGTAAAACGAGAGCTTGATTTTAGCTGTAGGAGTCTGAGCTACCCAAACTTTGTCTTTCCCAAACAGGGGATATCCATGAACATTGAACATATTTAGATACACAAACCAGCTAAAAAAAAAACTATGGTTTCGATTACACAACATACACACATCAAACATGTCTAGGGATCAAGCTCGTTTTTGCTAGTTAGTAAAAAACAGGTTTATAATTATATTTTTTGTAACTCCTATGGAGATTTTTCAGTAAATTTCGTCATTTGAAAAGAGAATAGTTTTTTTTATTTCGGTCAAAAGATGAAAATCGTCGTAACTCAAATATAATCCTGCAACGGGGGTGAGGCCAAATCAGTAAAATTTCTGCCATACTTCTGAGTGGAATCAATACAAAAGAACGTTATTATGGAGAGAAGACGTCATTTAAGCCGAGAAGAAATGGTCAGAGCCGTGTGAATGTTGGAAGCTGGTTCTCGGCAACATGCTGTGGCAATTGCTCTGGGCACTACGCAGTGTTATAAGTTGACTTTGGATACGTGACCGCATCGCTGGCAGCGTGGCAGAGCGACGTGGAGGGCAAGCCCGCATCACCACTCGCATATCGTTACATACAAATTACTGCTCGACGAAATCGTACAATGGCTGCGATGGTGTTGGTTATGAAGCTTCATAGCTCTTCAGGGTTGCTAATAAGCGATCAAACCATAAGAAATTGCTTGCATGAAGTGAATCTCCGTTCTTGAAGGCCGTTACGTGTACCATCTATAGAGCCCCGCACTGGCAGAGCCCGTTTACAATGGGCTCGTGAATACAGAAATTGGGCAGACGAAGAGTAGGGTTTTGTGTGATTTTCTGAAAAAACTCGCTTTGGTATGAGGCCAGATACCCAATACCGTGTACGTCTAGATACATGGTATTGGAGGACCCCTGGACGCCAATAACATTTAAAATGCCAGGAAGTCCATGCATACAGTAGTGTAACAATCATGATTTGGCCCGGTATTTGGATCGGCGGAAGAACCGAACTGATTTCGGTCAGAGGCAATCTCAATGTACAGATTTACGCTGAAACGATTGATTCAGATATTGTCATTCATTTGCGGACCCAATTTAGTGCTTCACTTCTGCTTGTGCATGATAATGCACGTCCACACACTGCCATAGTCGTTGCAAACACACTTGACGCAGCTAATATCAACGTCCTACCATGGCCTGCTCAATCGCCAGACTTGAATCTCATTGAGCACGCATGGGATATGCTTTAAAGAAGAGTTCTGCCAAACATGAATGCCGTACACATACCAGAAAATCTTTTTCGCCTATTATAACGGACGTGGGCAACCTTTCCGCAACCTGATTTGAATGAACTCATATTGGGTATGCCGAATCACTGTGATTGTATTATACTCGCTAACGGCGGAAACACAGGCTACTAATTGCCTATTTGACGCTATAAAAATCATTTGTAAACTCTTATTTTTATCACATTTTAATGTCAGGATTAACTAAGGTGAAAAATCCAGCTTAAGCAAAAGTCGCGAAAAGTCTTTAATAATGCAAAAGCAGAGAGTACTTCGTTAAATGATAAATGATTTTATTTCTGTAAATAGGTTTGTATAAACACTTTTACACGTCAATCATTTTTAAAAATAGATGAGGTCGGCGTTTCCTATCTGACTACTCTGAGAAGAAAGGCCAAAAAAAACTCAGAGGTCACAGTCTCTTTTAAAGTCCAGACATAATCTTGGTCAGATCTTGTGAAGACCATGTAGATTTGTGATCGTTGATCTACATATACGAAAACATTCTAATTAATCAATCTAAATATACATTTTTATTTAATTTCAATAGGGCAATTTTTATTTATTTATTAAATCCCTTGATCCCTACACTTTTGATGTGTGTTTTGTTTTGTTTTTATGTGTTTGCGTTTTGTATGTGTTTTTTAACAATATAGTAAACAAGTCACATTATTTTTCCGCCCAATCACAATCATAAATAAAAAGCGGCCAAGTTCAAGTCGGACTCGTACACGAAGGGTTCCGTATCAGGGTACAATATTTAATTCTATATATAATTATTTTGCACGTTCTTGTATGTTAAAATAAAATAAAACAAAGTTAAAAATTAAAGGGGACGCCCTTTAATTTTTAACTTTGTTTTATTTTATTTTTATTTTTTAATCGCATGCTGTGAAAATTTCAAGTGTTTACCTATTACGGTTCAAAAAATGCAGCCCTGTGACGAAGGACGGACGGACAGTGGAGCCTTAGTGACGGGGTCCAGTTGGCACCCTCGGTACGGAACCCTAAAAATCAGCTCACTAGTGCAATAAAACGACTAACGCAACATTTGACAGGAAGCACACAAATCAAAATGGCGGCTCGGTCACAAATCACACAGTTATGTTAAAAGGATATATAAATATGTCAGTCGCGCACTCATATGTTTTCATACAGTTTGCAGGCATTTGTTTCGGCGCTAATCCCGAAATGATGAACAGACTGTATAAGCTGTTTGAAATAAATCACTAAAGTTAAATAATACCTACATAAATATGGGACTTTCAATAATCAATTATTTTATGCTTGTATCTTCGTAACAGGCCGGGAAAAGTAATCAAGGGAGTAGTTATCGTCCTGATTTAGATTTAAGTGGGTCCTTTTTTAACTAAAGGACCAAGGTCGTTGAATTCAGAATCAGATGGACACAAAAACAGCTAGGTCGAAGGTAAAGTTTTATAAGTATTTGTCAAGCTGGTAAAATGGTCAACGCGCGCTTTAAATTTTATAATTCTCTGAAACATATGAATGGTAGAGAATGCTCCATTCATTACATATCGAGACCCCTCGTTGCCTGGGAAAGTACGTAAAGCCGTTGGTTCCGGCTATCATTCGTTGATCTTTGACAGTCATTACGGGACCAATTAGTTCAACCAGGTTTCAGACTAGCTAAAGTAGACTCATCCTTCATGGGGTACCTACTGTTTAAAATGTTACAATAAAATACCTCCCCACAAACTCCAACTGAATAAAACGAAATTTAAATCTTGTATAAAACGCACACTATACAGCCAGGCATATTATAAGTTGGGGGATTACATCGCTGGCAAAAATGCTTGGCTCAACGCTGGTCCTTGTCGACAAGGGCGCTACTAATTGTTTAGCATTCGAAAATATGGTTGGACCTGCTGAAGATTGTAAAAACTATTTTTGCATTGTAAAAATTCAATCTCTGAGTATTGTATATGTGTATAGCACATGTGTGAGCACTATGTACCTACTATAAAACTACCATTTACTGGGTATTTCTTTCATTGAGTTGAATGTGCCCTGGCGGCTGAGGGTATGTCATGCTCACTCAAATGTCTCGCTGACGGCGGTGGTGCGTGTGTGGGATCATTAAGTTCTCTTCAAAATAGTTAAACTGAATGGTGCTGATCCATGCGGCATGTTCGTGAACGGGCGCTGTCAGACAGGGACTGGTCATCTCTTAGCTGCCACGGCTTATTTTAATTTATTATAATTTCTGAATTGTTTTTTTCCTTTTTTATTACGAACGCTTTTAACGTGCATTTTTTTCTACATCGTTCTCACATGTATAATTTCAACATGTACTTGCTAACATTTTAATTTACAAGAGTGTCCGTGGAGTTTCTTGCCCGTTCTTCTCCATAGGAACCTACTAAATGATAAATGATTTTATTTCAGTTTGTACAACCACTTTTACACGCCAGTCATATTTTAAAATGTAGATGAGGTTGGCGTTTCCTTACTGACTACTCTGAGAAAGGCCAAAACCAACTCAGAGGTCACAGTCTCTTTTAAAGTCCAGACTTAATCTTGGTCAGATCATGTGAAGACAATGTAGATTGGTGTTTGAAATAGTTTTTTGAGGAAAAATCACACAGATTGTGTGCATCCGTCCAGTCAGTGCACGCATTTGTCAGTAATGGTGTAGCTCAACTCAAAACTTAAGGAGCTCAACGATTCGAGAAACAATACCAAAGAAAGGACATTTGGGTAGGCCGCATAAATTACTCAAAACCGCCAGACAGTTATAAAGTCAAGTATCCAATCTAGCCTGCATGGTCATGGTACTCACATTCACAGTCAGTTTTATCTTTAAATGGCATCAAAAATATTATAAATTATGTCACGAAAATCAATAAAAATAAAAATGACGTTATTCATTCTAAAACACAAGAAACCTTTTTGATAGAATTTCTGTTAATAAATGATTTAAATTTATTGAGGCTCAGGTTCTTTAACACGGCTTGGGAGTTTGTTGTAAGAACGTATGCTTTGGCACTTAAATGAATTACTATTTTTTTTGGAGCCTAGTCGTGGGCACAATAAGTAAATCTTTATTTCTAGTATTTATGTAATGAATGTCGCTGTGTTTAGAATATAGATTAATATTATTTTTTATATAAATCAGGTTTTCATATAGGTACATATTGAGATGCGACTGTCATTACGTAGATTCATTTCCTTAAAATCCTTCAGTGAATGCCTACAACTAAGGTTACAAATTGCTCGAATGGCTCGTTTCTGCAGCACAAATATAGCCTGAATGTCGGCTGCATTCTACATTTCCCCACAACAAAATGCTGTACGACATTACACTATGGCAATAACTAAAATATACTAATCGAGCTGTCTCGACATCAGTCTAATGACGGATTCTATAGACCGCGTAGGCTGCAGAGCTTCGACAGAGGCCGCTTCGACAATTTGGTTATATGTGGGCCCCACTGTAGCTTCGAGGCCAAAATATATACCTAAGAACAGACTAAAAGAAAAGAAAGAAAGAAAGAAAGAATAAAGTTTATTTGGACACAGTACGTGAAACACAAAACACAAATAATAAAAAATAAAAAGAGATAACAGTGTGTGCCTCACGGCTGCGCCAAAAAGGTTCATTTCAGCATTAATGTCAGACAGGTGCTGTCTGACGCTGGTTGTCTACGCTTTGGAATGGGCAACTAGCTTCATCTTTCTGACTGACCGACCCCTTGACAATTCAAAAGTGCCTCTAATTGGTTTATTTGAAATAAATGCTTTGAGTTTGAGTTTGACGGGTAGTCTGAAGCCCAAAACTCTGGCAAAAAGTCTTACCAAGGGGTATCGTGGTACCCAGTAAGTGGATTGTGGAAGTCAGAAAGGCAGTGGCTCCATCTAAAATACTGATATGCAGCTGCATCTGGTTAAACTTGAAGCCAACCCCAAAATTGTTGCGGAAAGGTTAGCCTTTCTCAAACAATTTTTTGGGGCTGTTATGTTTATCTCAATCTGTCTAGGCAGATTTAAACATAACATAAATACAAATACTTCAAACTAGTAAACTCATACCAATTCCAAATGTCAAATTCACTGATGAAATCAAAACTTTTGCTTAAATAAATACCCTGACTTCGCTAGTTCATCCTACCTACTTATGATTACCAATTTAGTCGGCACCTTCACACCGAGTCAATACGATATGCGAATACAAACTGCGGGTAAATGAGAAACCTCGATTAGCGCTAGGGATTGGAAGATTCTATCGATAATAAAATTATTAGCTATCGATACATGATATTGTGGACAGTGACTTTAGGAACGCATATTCGCTTCTGGTACCAATTCAAGCATAATGATCAGACAAGACAAAAAAAAACAACCGACTTCCAAAAAATACACTACAAAGTGAAAAATAACTTTAATTTCGGAAGTCGGTGTCTTTGGATCTTTATTTTAGTTTTTTGCCACCGACTTCCGAAATTAAAGTTATTTTTCACTTTGTAGTGTATTTTTTGGAAGTCGGTTGTTTTTTTTGTCAAAAAGTTTTTATTTTTCACTTTTTAGTGGGTTAGACAATAATGTATCGCAGTTACAATAGCCTAATGTCAACTGCTCATCACCTTTTACAAAATATTTCGTTTCCCGATGCAAGGAATTGAGGAGTTTATTGTTGAGGACTCCCTTGGTAAAAACCAGAAGAACTGGAGCTGATGGTGAAGCCACCATCAGCTCCATTTCACCATATGCATTGTGACAAGCATAAATTGCTTAGCAACCAACGAAAGAGCATTGCTAGAGATGACGCGATTACGCAACTTAAATTCAGTCTCAAATTGATGCATCAGCATGACTAGTAGGTAGTGGTTGCCCTATGAAAAAGTTCAATCTTAATTGGGTATTATTTTTGTACGACCTGAATATTTTGGAATATTGAACCGTATGAAGTAAGCCCAACAAAAGGTAACTGCTGTAAATTGTTGAGGAATTCCCTCGACTGTCTATGGTCTCCATCATCAGACCTGTAATGGCACTTATAACCCATATGGGTGCAAAGTTCTCATCAATATAAATGAATTAAGTCGAATCACAAGGTAGCTACTGTAAACCGTTGAGGAGTTCCCTTAACTGTCCTTCGTCTTCATCATCAGACCCCTAATGACAGTCACAACCCATCTACGTGTAAAGTTCTCATCAATACAAATTAATCAAGCCCAAACACAAGGTAACTGCCGTAAATCGTTGAGGAATTCCTTCAACTGTCTATGGTCTCCATCATCAGACCTGTAATGGCACTTATAACTCATATGGGTGCAAAGTTCTCATCAATATAAATGAATTAAGTCGAATCACAAAGTAGCTACTGTAAACCGTTGAGGAGTGCTTTTAACTGTCCTTCGTCTTCATCATCAGACCCCTTATGACAGTCACAACCCCTCAGGTGCAAAGTTCTCATAAATACAAAGTAATCAAGCCCAAACACAAGGTACCTGCTGTAAATCATTGAGGAATTCCCTCGACTGTCTTTCGGCTCCATCATCAGATCGATCCCAGACCTTCATTAAATTGTAGTTCTTCAAAATACTTAATGAAAAAATTAACAAACGCACTAGGCGCTCCTACGATTTTCGAAGGTTCCCCTCGATTTCTCCGGGATTCCATCATCAGATCCTGGTTTCCTTATCATGGGACCACCCTTGAGGTATGTCCTTTCTAACAAAAAAAGAATCATCCAAATCGGTTCACCCAGGAAAGAGTTATGAGCTAACACACATAAAAAAAAAAAAAAAAAAAAAAAAAAAAAAAAAACATACAGGCGAATTGAGAACCTCCTCCTTTTTTTGAAGTCGGTTAAAAATAAGAAGAGACGTATTTCTCATTGAAGAATCTGCCCGCGACTTTGACCGTGTAGTGTAACATACGAGGATAACATATCTTAAGACAATCGACAAAAGTAGTTTTTACTAGTTTTTTTTTTTTTTTTTGTATGATGGGCCCAATAAGGTAACATCATAAATAACTACGATCTAGCTTAATTACTAAAGCTAATGAGTAATACAGTTCTAACTTAATTTACTAGGTAGAGTAAGCCTAAGAATGTGTCCATTAACACTTTTCTTATTGTCTCTATTAAGGGGAAGACACTTTGTTCTTGTGTTCTTTATGGGTAGCACTCACTTTACTACACTACACTGACACTTCACTAAATTAACTCAAAAGGTTTTGTCCTTTTTAGTCTTCTCACTATGTCCGTGTTGTCGAGGAGCTGGATAGCCTCGACGTTCACATGATGATGAAGCCTTCGTTCGTGAGCTTCTGCATGTTTTTTAATAATGTTCATGACGAGGTCTACTTTCAGGTCCCGATGAAGGTCGTCATTTCGAATGTACCAGGGCGCATTGACGATTCCTCTGAGTACTTTGTTTTGAAAACGTTGTATGATTTTAATATTACTTTGTTTGGTACAGCCCCAAAGCTGTTTATGCTGTCATTCCAATAAGATGAGGACATTAAGAAGATATACGGAATTAAATCCATACTGGGTTGTAAAGTAGACATACAGCCACTAAGAACTTCAAAACTAATTCCTCAGTGCAAAAGGTGTCAAGCATATGGCCACACACACAAATACTGTTCCAAAGAACCCCGGTGTGTGAAGTGTACAGGTAAGCACCTAACTAGAGACTGCAATAAACCAGCAGAAGCAAAGCCCAAATGTGTTCACTGTGGTGAGCCCCACCCGGCTAATTATAGAGGATGCATAGTAGCTAAAGAGCTACAGAATATTAAAGACAAAAACATCAGAAATAATGTGTCGGTACCAAACTCTCAGGGTCCAAGCGCAGACAAAGACAAGAGACCTGTTGCCAACAAACACGTTAATAAAAATGTGTCTTATGCACAAATGACAAAAGGGGCCCAACCTCCGACACAGTCACAAGTTAAACCAACGAGCCCTAACATGGATGAAAAGATAAATAAAATTATTAATCTTTTAACAACTTTCGACGAAAGGCTGAAAAAACTTGAAAGTAGCACTAAAGCAGCTACAAAACTAAAACAAAATATTTAAATGGCTAATTTATTAAAAATTATGGCATGGAATGCGAATGGACTGCTGAAACATCAGAATGAACTTACGGCAGTCCTAAACATGGAAAGTATTGATGTGTGTCTTATATCAGAGTCACACTTCACTAAAGAATCTCACATAAAAATTAACGGTTATAAAGTATATCATGCATTGCATCCTGACAACACATCAAGAGGTGGTAGTGCTGTCATTATAAAAGAGAATATCTATCATTATGAAGAACATAAATCTGAAGAACAAGAAATACAAGCAGTAGCAGTCTGTGTGAAAACGAAACATTGTCCTGTCACCATATCAGCTATATACTGTCCACCTAGGTATTCGCTAAAAGTAGATCAATACAGGACCTTTTTAAAAGGTCTTGGAAATAGATTTATACTGGGAGGCGATTTTAATGCTAAAAATACGCATTGGGGATCCAGACTGACCACAACCAAAGGAAAAGAGCTACTATGCGCAATTAGAGAAACTCAGTGCAAAACTCTATCAACAGGTAAACCCACTTATTGGCCTACTGATCAAAACAAGATTCCAGATCTTATAGACTTTTTTATATATAGAAATATATCACCAAACCTTCTCCGCATTGAAGAAGGTTATGATATGAGCTCAGACCACTCACCTATAGTACTAACTCTAAGTGAAACTTTAATACCGAAAGAAAACTACCCCACATTAGTAAATAAGAACACTGATTGGGAGAGCTTTAAAATAGACTTGGACTCTGTAATAGACCTAAAAGTTCCACTAAAAAATCCGGAAGACGTAGATCGGGATATTCGTCAGTTTATTACACAAATACAACAATGCGCTTGGAAAAACACGCCTACATTCAAGACAAAAAACAGAGTTACCTACTATCCAGCACATATTACAAAACTCATAGCCGAAAAGAGGCAAAAGAGACGAATATGGCAACATACAAGGTTTCCAGAAGATAAAAGGATTCTGAACAACCTTACAAAACAACTAAGAAGGGCAATTCAGAAGTTCAAAGACGAAGCAATGAACAATTATCTAAGCCAACTAACTAGCGACCGCACGACAGATTATTCCCTGTGGAAATCAACAAAAAATTTAAAAAAGCCTATTATGCATATCCCACCTATCAAAGATACAAACGGGAGGTGGGCAATAAGCAACGAGCAAAAAGCTGTTAGGTTTGCACAACATCTGGAGCAAATTTTTAAGCCTAATGAAGATGATGAAGACTGCACCTTGCCGGATGAAACATCAAATAATGATGAGCTAAAAATAAAATTCGTAACACCCAGAGAAGTGTTCAACGAAATCAAGCGTTTTAGTCTAAAGAAATCACCTGGCTACGATCTCATCACTGGAGAACTTCTTAAAAACCTCCCCCGTAAAGCCATAGTTAAACTTACCACTCTGGTCAATGCTACGTTTAGGCTTACATATGTACCTGATCTGTGGAAAATTGCCGAAGTTATAATGATACCAAAGCCTGGTAAACCACCTCACGAAACAACATCATACAGGCCTATCTCTTTGCTGCCAATCATGTCAAAATTATTTGAAAAGCTTCTCTTGAAACGGTTAAAACCCATCATAGAAGAAAGAAATTTAATCCCTGACTACCAATTTGGATTTAGGGAAAAACATTCGACAATAGACCAAGTACACAGGATTACCAACATTATTGAAAAGGCATTAGAAGAAAACAAAGTTTGCACAACAATCTTCTTGGACGTAGCGCAAGCATTCGATAAGGTGTGGCACAAAGGGCTCATTAACAAACTGAGAAATATGCTCCCAAAACAATTTGCTGACATCTTAGAGTCTTACCTATCACAGCGCATGTTTAGAGTAAGACAAGATGATGCATACTCAGAACTCAAACCGATAAAAGCTGGGGTACCGCAAGGAAGTGTCCTAGGTCCCATTTTGTACTTATTGTACACTTGCGATATTCCTGAGCTAGAAAACAACACCATTGCGACATTTGCGGATGACACAGCTATAATGGCCACAGGTGTCACTCAAGAAGAAGCAGTGGAAAAAGTTCAAACAGCCGTCAATACCATCTTTGACTGGACAAAGAAATGGCGTGTGAAACTCAATGAAACGAAATCCGTTCACATAGACTTCACAAATAAAAACCCAAATTATCATCCGGTACACATAAACGGCCACGTCATACCGTACGAAAATACAGCCAAATACCTAGGCATGACATTGGATACAAAGCTTCGCTGGAAAGCTCATGTCAAAAAGAAACGCGACGAGCTAGAGCTTCGCTACAAGACGATGTACTGGCTAATAGGAAAACACTCTTCACTGTCAGTACACAACAAAATACTTTTGTACAAACAAGTCCTCATGCCTGTATGGACTTATGGTATCCAGCTTTGGGGCTGTACCAAACAAAGTAATATTAAAATCATACAACGTTTTTACTAGTGAATTAATTTTGGTGTTCGGATCAGTACTTCTAAAGATAACCTTACAAACATTATAAGCAATTACACCTCTTTAAAATATCACCTAGCTTAGATGCCTTTATGAGTATTACGTGTAAGAAAAAATACTATTTCAAGAGCCCTGAGCACAGGTAAACACTGTTCCCAGTGCCAGTGTGCAAAGTTCTTTATACTACGAGTATATTTTTTGTAAAATAAATTACATATTTGTACAAAGATGAATAACAGAGATGAACATCAAACCGCCAGCCCACAATGACTGCGACACAATTCAGTTTGACCACAGTTTTACAATTTAAAAGGCTATTGTGAAAAATGTCAGCTCTATGGTATTCCGGGCAGTTAGCTTCTGTAACTGCCGCATGATAAATTGCTAGTAAACCACATGTTTGCGTTTCCATATTGTCACAAAACAATTTAGTATTACTTTAATTGCTGGTTTTATTGTGCAAAAGACACAAATTTAAAGTGACTGTAATTTATGAAACATTAACCAGAGGCTTTCTTAGCTAATTACCAGTTAGAAGATAACAAGAAGATAACGATGGGGACACACCAGATACACATGGTTTCTATTATCTTGATCTAATGAGAAAGGACAAAGGACCAAAGTTTTTATATCTAAACATTATTTCATTTAGGAGTGGGCAAATGGACCGGAAAATAGTATGTGTTTACTGTTGTTCAACACTGAAAACTTTTGTGGAATCGGCCTTTCAAATGAATTTGGAATTTATTTTCACTGATGACTGAAGTTCTTATACATGAAAGAAATGTTCCGTTGGAACCAAAAAAATGATAACACACGATTATTCCTGAACTACACATGAAGTGAGTTGAAACATAGCTTTATAGAAAGGTCAAAATATTCTCAGTGGTCGTCGCAAACCACTTGTGTGTCAAACAAAATTTCATGAATACATACTATCAACACAAACTAACTCGATTCTGTTAGGAACAATTTAGGTTATAAGAGTGAGGCTTGCAATTTAGTCATTGAACACACACTACAAAAACGAAATATATCTATCGATGTTAAAACTCCCATCCCTATTCACACGACACAGTTCCGCATCTCTGTTCACAATATTAGTTCGATGATTAATATACTATTTCCTTAACATATACATTATACTAACAACACTATACTTCAACAGATTCGTGCAAGTATCTCTGTTCCATAAACATTTATATTTTCATAGCACTGAATAGTTACGACGGGGCAGATTAACGATGACAGATAGCCGGAGTTGGGACAGAATCAAAAACAACATATAAAACATACACAGATAATAATTTGGGATGTCCATTTTATTGACAGTTTGGAGTACTACGCATAGAAACTACATACACTGACACATCTTGGGCAGCACTATAACGACCAACCGGTTAGCCCGAACACGACCCGCTTTCTATACGCTGACGTCCTGACACTTACCTATCAAGCTACTAACTTTGAGGAAATTGAAGCCAATCTTTGCAGAGCTCTCACTGATCTCAGCCACTATTATGCTGATAACAAGTTGAAACCGAATCCCTCAAAGGCGCAATCATGTGTCTTCCACCACCGTAACACATAGGCAAGTCGCAAACTGAACATCTCATGGCAGTGGGTAACAATTGCTCACAGTCTTCACCCGAAATACCTCGGCATTACTCTGGACCGGTCACTTACCTACAAAAATAACTGCCAAAGTGTAAAACTAAAAGTTGATGCCAGAAATAACTTGCTACGCCGCCTAACATCAATCAGATGGGGGGCGTCTCCCCAAGTTCTGTTAACAACTGGAATGGCACTCTGCTTTTTCACTGCTGAATATGCCCGTCCAATATGGAATCGTTCTGCCCATGCTGACCTGGTGGATACAGCTCTACATGAGATGTGGTTGTCTTAAACCGACTCTAGTACGAATGCTATATCCACTGACTGACATTGCGCCTCCAAAACATTCGCAGGACCAAAGCCAGCCGCATCCATAGGGCGAAGCTACAAGCTGACTCACGTCACCCAATGTACAACTACGTCTCCGTACCCCAGAGGCTGAAGAGCCTAAAACTCTTGGCTGCGAGGGTCCAGCTAGTCCAGCCAGTAACGCCTCCACAGCAATATGTAATATATGGCGGGAGCTGTATAGACCCTCTGACATTTTATCGAGCCATTTGAGAGACTTCCGCCTGGGCACACGTTACCGTGGCCGACTTGGATTCTCTAAATAGACTTCGAACCTAAGTTGGCCGTAGCAAGACAATCTCCACAGATGCGGCTCACGGAAGGCTCAGAATGTCAAGTGCGTATGCGGCACCTCCCCACAGACAATGGCCCACCTTCCATCCTGCACCGCATGCCCAGTCACCTGCGCACTTGATGATCTTATGACTACGTCAGTGAGCGGAGTTCGCGCAGCTGAATTTTGGGCCAAAGATGGTTGAACTTTTTGCCATCGATACGCTAAGAAGAAGATCTTGACAACAGTGTTGATTCTGAAATGTTTTCAATCAGTCTGTTTAGCCTTTTCCCAACTATGTTGGGGTCAGTATCCAGTCTAACCGGATGCAGCTGAATAACAGTATTTAGCATGAAGCGAACGCCTATCTGACCCCCTCAACCCAGATACTTGGGTAACACGATAGGTACCCCTTGGTAAGACTGGTTGTCAGAGTTTTTGGGTATCGGACTACCCGTAACCACTGCCAAAGATTTACGAATGACAGCCGGACCAACAGCTTAATTTGCTTTCCGAGGCACGGAATCCGGGATTCGTTTTGTAATGGATGGTCTCCCATTCATAAACCGATAACGGCAAGCGTTGCTTAACTTCCGATCGACCCGTGCGGTTGTTATTATGTTGTAGCATCGAGCCCCTCGATTCTGAAATGTCGTCTGGTTTCAAAACCCAATCAGCACATGCAATTCCATCAGATTGTCGTATGGGCTTTTTTGAATCTCAGTTACGTGTTTTTTTCTTTGTATTGGTTGGCAAAACTCATACAGATAACTGGTGATAAAATGGACTCGAATTTTAAGTTACTCACTCTGCCTTAAGTCGTTAGAATTAAATAAATTGTGAGGATTTTTTTTGCTTAATTTTGGTACAGCCGAGTGGAGAAATCCGTGCGGTATTATTTTCTTTAAAAAAGAAATAAACCGGGTACTAATCCCAGACGTTTATATAACACTTAATTCTAATTCTGATTAAATGAATAGCTGCAAGCTACAATTAAACACATCTTAATCGCACCTGGTAAATATTAATGAGACGTAAAACCATGAAACTGTTACCAAGCCCATTACAAATTTTGAGTTTTGCCACGATAAATAGTTGGGCAATATATTCTAATACTTTGTTTGTTTAATCCGTCTGGTCTATGTCTAAGTGTGGATTTGCACTTTCTAAAAACTATTTTACGTGGCTGTAAATCTTTTTAACCGTAAATTTATCAATCTTTACAGTCCCAATAACGTACTGTTGCTGACTTTTACGAAAAGTAGCGAAAATTGTGATGATGTAAAACAAGCGTATTTGAATTTAGTACATTTACGTTACAGTGATTATCATATAAAGTGATTTGCCACGTCGTTATGGTATTATTATGGATGTTGACGAGATGTAGGGAGATACCTGAGAGGACCGGGCGCGGATCGAAGCACCTAGGGATGGCGTGCATGTAAAAATTGTTCGACTTAGTGTACAAATTACCAAATATTCATCATATTCCCCGAAAGGATAGGAAGAAGTAAAAAGTACACACAATCGTTTGTTTTTGAAAATGCGTTCAATGGTTTTAAGCACAGAAATACAATACTCTTACAACGATACGTGGAATTATCGGGAATCATATGGAAGAACCAAGTATAACACGTACGTAACTGTCATGTAAAACATGATCAAAGGAAGCCACTGAAAATCCGCCCGAACCTAAATTACCTTAAGTAACTAAGTGCTTAATTTAAGTCAACTTATTGTATGCCCACTTATTTTAAGCCAACTTATTTTATGCCCACTTATTAAGCCAACTTATTTTAAGCCGACTTATTTTAAACAAACTTATTCTACTACACTGACTGGTTCGTTGTCTAGTGGTCGCAAGCGCTACCGCTGAGCATGAGGTTCTGGGTGCGATTCCCGCGTCGGGCAAAGTGTTATTGGGTTTTTCCATCTGGAATTTCTCAGTAGCAGCCCTGAGTCTGGCTTCTTGCCCAGTTGATAGCAATAGGCTCGCGAAATGTGGGTGTACTATAGGTGTACCTCTGCCTAACCCTTTTGGGGAACACAGGTGTGATTTTATATTATGCTACTTTCTACTACAGTCAGCACAGACCAGTACTTATGCCAACCTGGTTGATTAATATACTTCTGATGTCTCCCCTTAGTTTTCATGACGTCATTGTCAGTACTATCTACTAGTATCAAGGTCTCATTGAGAAATACATAAAAAAACTTTTATGATATATTTTATAAGTTTTATTTTGAAACTAAAAATCTAAAGTTACAATATTTAAAATGATAAATCTCACATTGCTATGATAAACGTTCTGCAAATGCTTTCATTGATCTCTTTCATCTTATCTGGGATTAAAAGAAAATTTTCTAAGAGAATTTTCTTATCTGGAATTATTATATTTTGTTTAGAAATGCTATAATTATAAAGGTGCAGGTAGAATTTCTCTTTCTATTATTACTTGACGTTACATAACATAATATCACGCCTGTTTCCCCGAAGGGTTGGGTAGAGGTGTGGTGGTACCTATAGTACACCCCCATTTCGCCAGTTATGTTTAAGTCGGATGTAATAGGGGGCGGGCCTATTGTCGTCCACCGGGTACAAATCCAGTCTCCGGGCTATTATTGAGATATTCCTGATAGATAAAACCAACAACACTTAACCCGACCCGGGACTCGAACCCAGGACTTCATGCTCAGCAGTACTGCTAGCAACAACTACACCGTTGATCTTACTTGACGTAGTTAGAACATAAGTAACCTTTGATTCACTATCATTGGTAGAAGGTGGTAAACATCTAGTAGGTAATCCACTCGTTTTCCAATTTGATTTGTATTATTATTATACCTCACTACCCGACTTCGCGGCAGCAAAGTCCGGCCTTAGTTGCCTAACACACTGTCAATCACAATCTGAATCATTTTGAAGCCTATTGCTAATCCATTGCTTCATATTTTCGAAAAATTTGTGCGTTCAACAACGTTAATAACGCAATGTATGTTGTTGAACTGTCAAAATGAAACCCATTCCTACTGTTAGTGTGTTACGTAACTACCCCGCTGGTTTTCTTTTTCATGTTCATTCATGTGTATATTATCTTAATATCTTTGTTTGAGGGATTCTTTATATACCCTCGAAGCAACCTAAATGCTGGATGTATTTTAATACATGAGGTGTCTATCGACGTGTCTGGGTCACGTGGTGGCTACAGGCTAGGTTTTGTATTTATAAAATCAAAATGTGGGTTTTATGATGTGAATATGTCTTGAAAAAGTATTTAGTACTATGAATAGATATCTTGTTTAAATATCGAGACACTAGAATACGCTAGAATTAAATTAGACCCTGTATACGGCTTGCTGTATACGGTTTGAATTAGATAATAAGTGCCACCAACTGAGTCAGATTGTTTGAGAAATGACCTTAGTATGAACCTTTAAGTTGCAGTCGGATTTTTAGTTGTTCTATAAAATTATATTTTAAACTAGTGTTTATTTGAAGACCTTATTAAATAATAATATTTCTATTTGTCAAAAATGAAGGCAAACTGTTCACGTGTTCACTATTATCCTCTTTTCGCAAAAAAAAAACTGTGTAAAATCAATATCCAGACCTTCTTCGGCACTAATTATAAGCGCTTAGCAACAATGCATCATCTAGTATGTACTATATCCACAGTGTCGGACCATCTGCACGTCTGTATATCCTGCCACTGTTTACAATATGAGCACCCGCTAATATCTGCGACGGATGTGGCCGGACATAACTACGGATAATAATAAACCGGGCACAAGAATTATTGGCGTGCACACAATACAGGTGAAATTCGGACGAAAAACCGGTACTGCGAAACGACATGGAAAAAACAAAAGAGGATTTTAAAATACAGTGCGTGATTAACGAGAACGTTCTTTTGTTTTTGTTGAGGTTAACGAGTAATGGATTGTAAAATGGTTTGTGAAACTTCATCTATTTGTGGTCGTGGTACGTCGGTCCTAAAAGATTATTACGACCGTGCACCGACCTCGGTAGGAAGCTTAGTATTAAGACGTTTGCAAACTGAAAATTAATTGTGTTTTGTAAAGAAAGATGTTTGGTATTGTAGGATATTTATGCGCAAGAGTTTGCAATAGCAACTGATTATTTTCCGGGAAATGATTGATGGTTTCATCCGTTGTCTTAGAGTTTAGAGAAACATCATAATCAAGGTTATGGTACATAGCTTTGTTTAAAGCTCCGGAATTTAAGAATTCCGTGGTTTCTAAATCTACATTCAAGGCAATTTATTTAGGTAGGTACGAAGCGGTTACAAAGGCAGTATCTAAAGAACAGAGGGCCTTGATGACAAATGGCCTTCGCTTCAGAGCGATTCTATTTCTACAATCGCTATCGCTTTCACTAATGTTTCCATCATACGAATCGAAAACTAGCGATACTGCTTGTCAAAAAGTGCAACTTGGCTACGCATCTCTATGAATGTAATCGTTCAAAGCTGTCGATTCGTTTCACAGAATCGAATGATGTTAACATCTATACTCGAAAGGTTTAGGTAGGTAGTTAAATAAAGGTAAACAAATCGTAAAAAAGGTTTTTTATAGTTGACACTTTCTTGTTTAAAAATACGTTACAACAAAATTAAAGTTATTGGTTTGCGATTTATACGATAGTTTCCTCTTTTATTAATGTATGTTAAACTTTATCATTTATTCGTAAACTATACTCTTTGTACATGTAATTGCTTGAGCACAATATTTTTGTTAGATTTATAAAATATTATAATATTTTGTAATCTGTCTATTGTAAAGAGCCCAAAAAGACAGGTTCCCTAAACCTTTTAGAAAATACAACGAATTAGATAACGTTGCTAAATTGAAGAGTACACCTGTGACGTAGTATGGCAACTGAAGTAGCAGGTATTACGTTTAGTCGGTTAACCAGATTCCTTTTATGTTGTGGATGAAATAGAAAAAAAATGAAATGGTGTCACTGTATTCCGGCTGCCACCATACCACTGTGAGCGCAATTCAATTAAGTTAATATGGGCTCAAGTTAAAGGGTTTGTAGCCGAGAAAAATAAAACTTTTAAAATGTCTGACCTAAACATTCTTTTGCCAGAGGCTTTAGCTAATGTGACTGCTGAGAATTGGAAAAGTTGCGAGGGTCATGTAATAAAAGAAGAACAGAAAATGTTTAATTAGAAAAAATAATTGATGATGCCACTGAACGCTTTACTATTAATGTGACAGATAGTTCCTCAAATTCACATTCAGAATAGAGCCTATTATTATGGGACTCAAAATAATATGATTTTAACATTTGAAATAAAAGGTTTAATATCTATGAGTCACGTGGTTTTTTTGTTTACCTTTATTTAACTACTTAAACCTTTCGAGTATAGTTAATTTCTTTTCGTTGCCCTATGATCACGTGACATTTCGATAGCTTATGTCAACCCCACATTTTGTTTAGCTTTTCTACTAGCGTCATCGCTAATCAAATGTTACTTGTCTAGGCCGTCTGTAGGTTGAAACTAGGTATTGTAGGTACATTTAACCACATCTTGATACCTAATAAATACGTTCACCTGGATTTTTACTTCAAAATATTTTAATTGCAAAGTAGAGGAACTTGGTACGCACGACTACACATATCAAGCTACATTTCCAGTATAAGCTGACTTCTCATTCTACGAAAAGCCTACACAATGCGAGATCAGCTAAAACTGGAAATCTATAGCTTGATATGTAGCCTGTTAGTATCTACTAACACGCAATTCCGAGTTTCGGGTCCCTAGTGTCCTTACATAGCATAGTTTACCAAGCACAATGTAAACACGCACCATCCACTACAACTAAAACCTTTCAATTTATACTGAGACGACCACATTAACAATGAAATATTTTTTTATTAGAAATCGTAGGCACCTCGACGGTTAAAAAATATTTTTATTAAATCTAGAATGATAGACAGATTTTATTAAACCTTTCAATTATAATCTCTAGAGGCCCGACCGACTAGAAAACATAATTTATTAGATTACCTAAAGGTTCACTAACACCTTGCCTTATCTACTGGGATTTAAAAATCAAGCATGACTTTAGAAGATTATAAAAATATTAGGATGAAAAAAAATACAGTTCCTTTTTTGTTTTTAGGACAAACCGTTATCATTAATATATACTATCAAAAATCTAATAAAATCTAATCTATATATCTCTTCAAAGTGAGAGTGAACAGGCTTCATCCGGATAAGCTCACTCCATCGTCGACTTTGTATCTGTCGTCTCTGACCTAGACTAGAGTCAAGAGCAAACCCATCTAGAATAAAAAAAATAAAAAATACTATAATATGTCGTGATGGCCCAGTGGCTAATACCTTGCCTCTCATACATGAGGTTGTGAGTTCAAATCCGGGCAAGTACCAATGTGACCTTTTTAATTCATATGAACTTTCTAAATTTATCTTGGACATTGCTGTCATCGGCGAAGAAAAACATCGTGAGAAACCAGGACTCATCTAAATCTAAATATATAAAAGGCAAAAGTGATTGACTAATGTATCAAAGCACAGGCCAAACCATTAAGGCTAGAAACTTAAAAATTTCGCACACGTATTCCTCTTATGACGTAGGCATCCACTAAGGAAGGATTTTTCAAAATTCAACCCCCAAGAGGGTGAAATAGGGGATAAAAGTTTGTATGAAACTTTTTATTCCTTCGATGTATTTGCATGAAATTTCGTATGAATTGAGTACGGTAAAAATAATGAGTCACGTATTTCAGCGTTTTCCAAAACTCAACCCCTAAGAAGATAAAATAGGGGATGAAAGTTCGAAATAAACATAGGCTAAACCCTAGGGCTAGAAACTTCACACGCATACGTATTCCTCTTATGACGTAGGTATCCACTAAGGAAGGATTTTAAATTTGAATTTGAATGCATATTAAAGAATAAACGGTACATAAAACTAAATACCAATTTTTAACACTTTTGTCTGTCTGTCTGTTTGTTCCGGGTAATCTCTGAAACGGCTGGACCGATTTTGACGGGACTTTCACTGGCGGATAGCTGATGTTATACGGAGTGCGGCTACTTTTTGTCTCGGTAGTACGTTCCCGTTGGATAATATCCGACATCCACGCGGGCGAAGCCGCGGGCAGCAGCTAGTAGATAATAAAAGTCTGAAATCGCCAACCCTTCTTGAGCAAGCCTGTTGATCAATGCTTGTGCCTTCTGTGTATGAGAAGAGACCTTTGCCCTGCAGTGGGACAGTAATAAGCTGATATTATTAATATCATGACTTCTTTTTATTTGGTGTTGCTATCCAGTTTATACGCCAAATTCTCTTAGTAACTCTACTAGCGTAGAAACAATAGAAATATAAGAATATCTATGGTAGCAACCGTGGCAAAATTATCAGACTATTCCAAGGTAAGATTGCGGTAAAAATTGGCGAAGATATTGTATGTTGATCCTTATTTATAAAGATCTACATCCAAGCGAGCCAGTTTCAAAGACGTTGTAGGTAATATGAAAATGTTTATTAAAAACACAAATTCTTTATTAGCTTGCTCAATCTAAAGAGCCTGTTATAATTTGCTCACCCACGCACACAGGCCTTTGAAGAATGTTTTGTTTCTCCTCTTTATGTTGAAGAATTTGCTTTACCGTAGGACTGATACGAATGACAAGCTGTCAATATTAGATATGTTTGCTTAGCAGTTGTACTAAAAACGGCTAGACTAACCAGAAGTGCGAACCTAGCAAAAAATATTTCAGTATTAAAGGTAAATAAAATAGCAGGTAGCCCAAAAACCACTAGGCACCAATATGCTAGCATATTCGCGGCACAGAGTAAAAAAATCGGTTCGCCCAACGACGCAAAGTATTAAAACGCTGCTCGTTACTACACTGTGGTTCTATTTCCATGTTTTGGTTATTGCTGAATATTGAGAATTCCAACAGTTTTGAATATAGAGCTTTAGTCAGCAACGTACTCCAAGTATTGAGAGTCAAACGTGGATTAATTGAAGGCACGTTCTCTCAGTTTGTTCTATTTTCTCGCGGAATTCTGTTTTAAAAGCGATTTTTACAAATTCTGGAGGCAGAAAGACATGTATTAAACCGCCAGTAAAATCAGTTGTTTAAGAGAAATACCACTATCAATACAATGGTAGTAAGTAATGACGTTCTTAATTTTAAACACGTATCCGGAAACCCAGTTCATTTATCTCGCTTCCACGTATTTTATGAACACCCATAAAGATTTAATGTATCTTAACAATTTGTGTCTGAAAAGATACAATCTTTTCCGCCTTCCGCCCTAAAGGACCAAATAGACGCCTCAAAAGGCCATTTACTGAACGTGACTCAAGAAACACGAAACGTTACGTTAAACGTATCTATCATTAGAGCCACGCAACTGGTGTCACATAAACGTTATGATTTAACTTTATATTGCTCATAAATTCGTGTAATTACGAGTTTTGCCTCAAAATGTTTCTTGGTGATGGAATACTTTAGGATGTTTCTTGGAATTCGGAATAAGAAGCCATTTTATGTTGTAAATGTTAGTCATTTGTAAATTTTGTACTCGTCATAATGTCACAAAATAATGTCGAGTTAGCTGTATCATTAAGGTAACGATAAGAGGAAAATTAAAATAAATACCTACTTCGGTTGACACCACACTTCTTCTCCATAGGTACCTACTACGCTTTAGAATGGGCAACTAGCTTCATCTTTCTGACTGACCGACTCCTTGACAATTCAAAAGTGCCTGTAAACGGTTTAATTGAAATGAAGGGTTTGAGTTTGAGACTCTGCTATTGTAAACCATTCTAGCTATTTCACTTTGAAACACAAATTCGTTACTCAGATGGTGAAATAATGTTTTCATTGCGGCAAATGGATAGACATAGTAAGATATCATTTAGTACATAAACAGTTATACCTAAACTGGATGGTCGAAAGAACAAATAAGCAATAAAGATATTGGTGCCGATTCTCTTGTCACAAAAATTCTCTAAACTAGACAAAAAATCACTAAAATTTAGTTTATTCCTGTCAAAAGACGATTTCTCATTCTGAAATAGACCAAAGTGACACAATATAACTATATTTTAGTTTGACAGCACTAAGATGGTACTGATTTATTAGTTTAGTGAAAATAGCAATTTTGCTATTCTGAATTTGACGTTTTTCACCTAAAATTTTGGTAGTCTTAACTAAATTTGGCTATTTTTAATCGCGATTAAAAAGGTGTGGAATAAAATTAGTTGTCATGAACTAAGATTCACCACAACACCGTGACTTCAGGGGCAAAAATAGTACTGTTTTTTTTATTTTGCTTATATCTCGAAAACGGTGTGTCCTATCGCAAAAATAATGAAAATTTCGACCCCCTTTATGGAACCCTTAAACCCATATAACTCTACATTTAGGTATTTTTTTAAATTATTTTCCATACAAAAAGTGAAAAATGCCATATAAAACACGCCGACGCCGCCACACATGCGCGCCTCCGGCTCTAAAAAAATTCACGGGGTAGGGCAAACAAGTACCATGTGGAGTCGCGATTGTCAAATTAAATTTTAGTTGCGTCAAAATGATTTTTAAATTTAGAGATATTTTATTGCAGAATAGCTTTAAGATTCTCATAGCCAAAGTAAGGAATTTTAGTGATAGTTTAGTTAGTTTAGTTCGGTATACAAGAGAATCGGCACCATTATTGCAAGCTCATTTCGTATTGACAGTATGTTACTACTACCCATGAACTTAAAAAAACAGGAATTTCTCGCCAAGTCCAACTGTGGGCTGTTGAAGGACACTAGCTACCAAATCTTTTATTGCTGATTTTAAGATCACAGACAAATCATAAAATCAGAAATAAATAGGTACTTAACAATTCTAACAATGAAAAATTACAAAGTAAGAGTCGAGATTGTGGAACATTACGACTTGGCATAACTATATAAAATTAACGATAAAGTAATAATTAACTAGTCTGGTACTAAATAATTAACAACAAAGTATAGAATTATTGGACACGGGTAATTTAGCCAGAGATGATTGATCTGAGAATACATTACTACATGAAATACATTATTGTACCTAAATACCATTATTACTAGTAATTTGGCTGTATGTTTTTTGACTAAGAGTAGAATATCCTGTCTACAAAGCATTGGTTTCATAGACTGACAACAGTAACTGGTATCGTGGTCGTAAGCGCGACTGCTCAGCGTGGTCTTGGGTTCAATTCCCAGGTCGGGCAAAAGTGTTATTGGTTTTTTCCATTACGAAATTCTCAGTACCAGCTCGGAGTTTAGAAGTTGGTAGTGTCGGTAGTGTGACACCCCCCCGTGCCTTGGAAAGCACGTTAAGCTGTTGGTCCAGCGCCTGATCTCTCTCCGGTCGTGTCGTATTGCCGTCCCATTGGGCTATGAGAGCGAGGGAAGAGTGAGTCCACCTGTGTCTGCGCACACACGCCTGCACTATATTATCTCCCACGAAGATGGCTAGTCCACATTAAGGTCGGTTGCTATGGCCGAAATTTGGTCCGAGAGACTATTTTTTTAATGTTATTAGATGACAAACCAACCGATGCCCATCTGATTGAAATTGGTTGCAACCTACTTAGAGAATAAGTAATAAATACCGTACCTTTAATAGTAATACCATCCTGTTCATGTCCCAATGCAGAGCAGGCCTTTTCTCATAGACACAGAGAAAACATGAGCATTGATCTTCACACGTAGGTATGTTAATTATAAGTCCGTACCTAACAAGTACATAATTTATTTATTTATTTATTAGTTATTAATAACCAACTTATATTTACAGTATCACCACACATACAAGTTATCAGTCAATACTAGAAATTACACATACAATCATAAAATTAGGTTAAAATACTTATAAGTAGACAAAATTAGATGAAAATAGACAGAATTAGATAAAAATTAGATAACATTAGATAAAATTAGAGAAAATAAAATTATAGAACTGTGACAAAATTGGAATAAAATTATGAATAACAAATTTAATCCAAGGAGATTGTACTGGGAGTAGCAATGGACTCCAGGTATCGAGTAGTAGTGTTCAGGAATCTCAGTTCAGTACTCGCGAAGACATCTGAGGATTCATCATACAGCAATATGTTATTAATATGGGTGAGGGTTAGGTACAATGGACTGGTCTTAAGTGTTATGGTACTGGTTTGAGGTATTGAGAATAGAGGACGTTGGCGTGGGCGAAGTGTGTGTCTAATAGGTGGTGGGATGTTAAAGGAGATGTACTGTAGTAAAGAGGAATTGAAGTGGGTACCACGAATAAGGCGGATGAAATATTTTACCAGACTAAGATTCCTCCTTACTTCTAAACTTTGGTACCCCACCATACCCAGCACAAATGGTGTTGGGTACATGTACGGGTAATAACCATAAAGTTTTAAGTAGAGGTAGCGGACAAAAGACTTCTGCACCTTTTCGATGACCAGTGTATACACTTTTTCATGGGGGTTCCAGACTGCACTGTTAGTCTCTATCAAACTGCGGATGAAGGAGTTCTACAGTATGGTTATGGCTTGACGATTACTGAAAATTTTGGCCTGACGCAAGACAAAACCTAAGTTTTTGCGGGATTTGTTACAGGTCTGATTTATGTGCTGGTTAAATGTAAGGTGTGGATCAAAGTGAGCGCCCAGATCGCGTACGGTTAAAACGCGTTTCATGGGCTTATTGTTCATAGTGTAGATATTGTGTATAGGTTGTGTGGCTTTTGAGTAGGACATGACCGCACATTTGCTAATGTTTAGGTTGAGGTTGTTAATAGTGCTCCAAGTGTGAATGTTGTCGATGTCGACTTGAAGTGTGGCCGTATCCCTAGAGTTAGCTACTGGAAGAGCAAGTTTGACATCATCAGCATACGTTAAGACTGTGGAGTGTTTAACACATGTGGGAAGATCGTTAATCACTATAACAAAAAGAAGGGGCTCGAGATTAGTGCCCTGCCCTATGCCAGAAGTGACCGAGTAGCAGTCTGATATGGCATTTTTGTATGTTACAAATTGCTTGCAGTCGTGCAGATAGTTCGCGAAGGATTTTAGCGATGTCACAGAGAAACCTGCCAATGCCAGTTTACCCAGAAGTATGTCGTTGTCGACCCGGTCAAAAGCCTTCTGGAAGTCAAAATAGGCTACATCGATCTGCTTTTTGTCGTTAATATTTTTGGTTATGAGTGTAGTGATGTTAAGTCGATTAGACGTGGTTGAGCGATTTGGAAGGAATCCGTGCTGCTCTTCCGCGAACCGCCGTTGCAATTTATTAATTATTTTTTTATACAGTACCGATTCGAATACTTTGCCGAATATGGATAAAACTGCTATCGGCCTGTAGTTTTTAATGTCACTTTTTTGGCCATTTTTATGTACTGGCAGTACTTTAGATATTTTCCACTCCGTTGGATATATGTTCGTCGTAATAGACAGGTTGAAGATAAACTGCAAGGGCAATTTGAAAATTTCGCAGCCGTCCTTAACCAGGTACTGTGGTATTCCATCTGGACCTTGAGTAGATTTTGGAGGAAGCCGAGCCATAGTGCCACGAACTTCAGATTCGTGAACGTAACCAATATCAACAAGATGGGACATATTATTAGGAGACGCATTCGCAGTAGCGATAGCATGCTCGGGATCTAATGATGGTAATTTTGATAGGAAAACGCTACTAAAATATTTTGAAAACGCGTCTGCCACTTCTGTTGGCGACATGTCGCCAAAGGTAGCGTGTTCATTATTTTCTCTGTTACTTTTCACATAGGCTCAGAAGGTTTTGGGGTCACATTTTATATTTGACTGAATACGATTAGTGTAAGTAGCAAAATCTGCATCCGTACTTCTCTTTAATAGGCGCCTATAGTAGGTAAAGAATGCATAATGCAGTTAGTTATTATTATTCTGTTTGTAGAGCTTGTGATAATGATTTTTAAGGTTATTTATTTCAATAGAAACAGACGTAAACCATTTGGGGTAATACTGTCGCAATGTTTCTCTCTTTTTTAAAGGAACATTTTGACAAACAACATTGTTAATTAACTTGTAAAAGGTCTCAACAGCAACGTTAACTTCATCGCATGAATACACGGCCTCCCAGTCTATGCCAGCCAGTTCAGAGTATAACACTAAAAAGTCTGCCTTTCGGTAGTTACGCTCTAAAGTTATACTGGTAGTCGAGTCATTAGGGTAGTACGAGTAGGTGTTATTTATGTTCAAGCTTGTGTATGGCGTGTTAATATTGATAGAGATATCTAACGGCTTGTGATGTATTTCAGGCGAGACAATTCCAGAACATGCTGAAACTGAGATTCCCGCCACACATGAGTTAACCAAAATCAAATCCAACATTCTGCCAAGATCATTTAAAATTATGTTTTCCTGCATTAAATTACATTCAGAAAGAAACAAATCAAAGTCATCACGTATGGATATACTAGCGGAGTAAAGGTTAAAATCCCCTAGTATAACCACAGGCAGTTTGTTAATGTCATACATAACCCTTCATATACAATTAAAAATAGAATAATATCTAGCGTCTGGCACATTAGGTGCTAAGTAAACAACACAGCAAGCAAAGCGTAATCGACCTTTGGTAACTATTGCACATATTATTTCGTCGCACTGTTCTGGCTTACAGTCCAAACGTGTGTGCAGGCGCACGCCCGGCCAGCAGCACGCCACCACCACCGCGGCCCGCACGGTCACACCGCAGCACGGAGTATTCTCGCGGGAACACCTCAGAGTCAAACACGCTGTCATCGAGCTTAGTTTCTGTTAATGCTAATAAATTACTAGGAAAGGTGTGTAGTAAATTTTTCGTTTCCGAACGTCTTGATTTTAATCCCCGGACATTCTGGTAAAAATCATATCCAGATTTTTAGTTTTCCTCACGAAAAAATGATTCACGGGATTCATTGGATTCGGTCTTCTTTTTCGCATTCCGGTAGGTGAACCATTCTTGGAGGGATGTATTTGTTGGCCAATTGTTGGGTGACATATAGAAGTCAAACAGATGCAATTGGACTCCCAATATGAAACAGTTATGTCTGGAGTGTTCAGGATCGGGCTTTTTTATGGAGAAGGTCGCGATGTTTGGGTGTTTTTTGGGTAGGTAAGAACGAATGCTCTCCACAGATACGTTTGGATGGAAATTCCAAGCATGAATGTACTTGGCAGGCTCCAGGGTTTTTAAATCTGTATCAGCAGCACCAGTCGCGACCGGCGAGGGCGCGATTGAGTTTTCCCTGGCGTAAATATTCTTGTGCCGTACGTGTTTGTGGGGGGAGGCTCGTTGCTTATCTGTGGTCGTGACACTGTACTGTATGCAGATGATGGTTGTAAGAAAGGGTTTGGCATTTGCAGAGACGTAGCTATGGGATCTGGTACATCAATGGATAAGTGGTGATTGTTATTATTATGTAGCTTTATTTGTGAGTGTGAAGATTTTTCATTGCCAATTATTTGTGTTTCTCTGGATCATAATTTCACAGGCAAAATCTTTCATCTCCCGGTCAGCTATAAGCTTCGTATTCTCCTCACACTGCAGTTGCAGTGTGGCTTGTGCGCTAGAAGCGAGATCTGAGGTCTCCATCAGTTTGTCTACGTCCGTCCGAAGGATGTTATATTTACTATGAAGATTGTGTAGGGAACATCTAATATTTCTTTTATATATTCAGCCATCTTATTTATAGAGGTTTCTTGAATATGGTATCTATTCACACTTTCATCGCGGAACGCCCGCAACTCCATCAGAACAGTTTCAAGAGTGCATTCATTTAGCGTTGAGCCGTGTGTACTTGAGCAATGAGTGCTTGACTGAGTAGTGGGTAACGTAGTTTTATTCCGCCTTACTGTTACATTAGCTGAGTCATCAACATCTGCATCTGAGCACTGGGATAACATTGGCCTCGCTGGTGTGGCAGAACTTATAGCTTTTGGTCTTTTACAGCGACATTCGTGACATACCCAGCCTGATTTTTGTATGGCAGTCATATGTATGAATTGATTTTGATGAACATTAGCGCAATCCAAATCATACGAACACTTACAATAAGTACAAGCTAGGAATAGGCTATCTTCAAAAAGTTGTTTACAACCACCACACTCTGATGCCATCTTGCGGAGAACAGAGACAGACCCAAAAAAAAAAACGTTTGTATGTAGTTACATAAGTATTACGATGCCCATCGGAAGCCACGCACGGTTCTTTTAGTTAAAGGGTAATAATTATTACTTGTAGAACTTCCAAGGCTATCTAAAGATATAAGCTTAGTGCCTTTCTTGAGAAATCCGACTTGGGCTCAGATATGCTCTAAAAATAAGTACTTACAAGTAGAGTTACTTTGGAAAAGTTTAATGTGCCCTGGTAGTTAATGAATTTCCACGCAAAATAAAAGAAAAACATATGCTACTTCATTGCGAAAAATTAAAACAATTTACATTCTAAATAGCATTCTAAATTATTTTAGGAATCCAGAAATATTTTCCCCCAGCTGTGTTTAATTACAAAAGTAGCTCTGAAAGAATAATTAATGAAACTTTTTAACGAGACCTCCTTCGTAACGACTTCGCCTTGTCAATCAATGTGACAACTACGGCTCTTTTGTCCACAGATAATAAATCAAAAGTTTGAGCTGTCAATGTCAAAAATGTTAGGATGAACTTTGACGTTTGAGAGGTAACTGTATATATAGCCAGTGATCCTTTATAACTTCGTGCACAAAATAAATTGGCTGGCTTAAAGTTGAAACTGTATAACGAACTAGTTGATAAGTTAGAACTGTTTAATTGCGTATACACAAATTCAGCGGCATGGCAATTATTGAAGTTGAACCAACGTTGCTATGGTGAATCCCACTAATTCCCCTTTAGGGAATATGTAGGTTTATGGCTACGTGTTAATACTCTTTGGTGCGTGAAGTTAAAGTTACCAGTCAGTTTAATGAGTGAGTTATGTATGGACGACTGTTTTAATTGGGTACCCCCATAACAATGGTATTTGAGTGAGTGAAGGAGAAATAATTATACTTACACAATAAACGCAAGTGTTTAAGAAATTCAAAGTCAAAACTTCAAGTAACATTTAAGTGTAAAAAAATGGTGTAAAAGGTGTAGATAAAATAGATGCCTACGTATAACTAGAATAGGTATATAGAGATCATTATATTATAAATGATTCTGCACTTTAGCACTTTATTTAACAAATGTGCATTGTTATTTTTCTTGTCATTTATCCCTTAAAATATTACATTTAGATTATTATTATTTTGACATTGGCAATTGTGTGTTAGTACGTAAGGAATTGTGTTATATTATGTAAGTATTTGAGTTATTTCATTTTAAATGTGTGTCTGTTGTTTCGAAACCACTAAAATTATTATGTGTATGCTCTCGACTAAAATGTAGCGAACTGACCATCTTATTATAACATCCTATTGTATTGAAATTGAAACCTACATTTACAAATAAATTTGATTTGATTTCCCACGAGTGCATAATAGAGTACTGGCCAGTCCTCTCATACCAACGTTGAACAGTATTCACAAGTTTCGGAAGAACATAATGAGCAGGTTGTTTACTATCCCAACCGTAAATATTAGCACATTAGCACTTAGGTTAACTATATACAGTCAAGTAAGTATTGTTTGATTTGTAACTTCAAGGTCTTTGGGCACTACATTCGAGAGGTGGTTGCTGAAAATCAGCGCTGTTGACGATAGGTTCGTCCGAAGTCACAGCATTTTGCTGAGCAACGACCTGTTCTTGCACAGATGCGACGCACGGCTAAATTGTTCATAATATTGTTGTTTTTTTTGTTACAAAGTAGTCATTTTTTCACTCTGCTATCGGCATTTTGTTTTTGTTTTCATCGTTTGTTTGTTGTCATTTGCGAGTGTCGTAACACAGAGCAAATTATGTAACCTTGCAGAGCAAAATGTATTGTCTTTGGTCCCTGGCCATGGACAAAATTTTAAACCTTTTAATTTTTTGGTACGAGGCTTTTGGCTACATTCTATGTTTGTATTATTATTAATGTAATTTTTTTGTAATGTGCGTTTTGTTTGTGCAGAATAAACAATTTTTCTTTCCTTTTTCTTTCTACATTAATAGATGTATATTTATTTTTCACCTGAGGATTTACGGTTGCTATAGTTTGCAAAGTTTTATTAGGAGTCTCTAAAAAATCAGCACACATTATGAGAACCGTTGTATCTAGGTGTGCATACTTCAGCGGCTGTAGTCGGCGGCGGCCGATCGGTCGATGTAAGATCGTTTTTCAGGCCTGTTGCCTTACTATGACGAGCTAATACCATCATGGTTCCATTGAGAAAAACTGATAGTGCTATCGGTCATATATAGCTCCGTCTCTCTTTCACGCTGGAACAATGATGGCTTTAACACGTCATAGTACGGCCTCTGATGTTGTGACAATTTTCATTTTAACGACCTACGCAACGCGATTCACTGGTTTCGCATTCATGATCGTAATTGTCTATCTCATTCCATTGAGTTTATTATACTTAAGCACTAGTAACCCAGTAACTGCCAAAAAATCAAACCTGAATCTTTACAATAACCGAAGCCGGCGCGCAGCAATCCCGCTTTGTTAGATCATACAAATGATATTATTGCGGATAATTACCTTATTTCACTTCAACTATAGCACAATTACAATGCTGCTTATCTCAATCAAATCCATAACACATAGTTCAACCTTCCAAATTGAAGACGCGCGAAAAATTAATAAGTAATAAATCTACCTAAGAGTTTTAATAAAATCCCCTACACTAGTCGTCTATCTTATCTGTGGCGTATTTTCCCGCACTACTGCAAGAAAGCAAAGTAAAAAAACGGGTGCTCAATAAAAGCCACTTTTCGAGCAAGTGTGTTGATATGTATTAACTTCATGATAGTCACAACAGGTTTTCTTTTTTAACCGGTATATTTACTGATTCAACACAAACCTCGCGAAACCTACGATAGAGCAAGCTCAGTTGAATGGCTCCGAGAGAGAAGTTTTTGCGAATATTACTTCACTGCCTATCGACACAACTCACAATTTGGAGCCAAAAACCTTGGACTTTTGACCAACAGAGACAGGCCTTACCCTGGATTGAGCCTGGGACAATTATGGAATACCGACTATATCTATCCGAACTCAATTAGAAACATAAAACATTGGTCATTCATTATAATCGAACATTTTAATCCACGGTATAACCATCCATCAAATATAATGACTGTTTCAAAAACATCATTCATCTCCATTGGATATTGCTCTGAAATAAGATCCGTTCTTGAATTTCCAAAGTCATTTGCAGAAATTACAACAATTTTTAAGGTGCAGGCTAAAAACATCCCTGTTGGTATAATCGCCAACTATAAAATCGCGGACCCAATCCAGGGACAGGATTGCGAAGCAATAAGGAGTCGAGTCAAAGTTGCAACAGAATATGATGAGCCGATTTGTGTACACGGTGTGAAAGTCAATGGACAATCTGTTTGCACATGCACACGGTGAGAGGTGCGATGTTTCAGTCTGTGTGAATTATTGTGTGCAAGGCAACTCCAGTTTCAATGATGAAGGAGTTCCTAAACGCAGGTAAGATAAAATTATATTCTATTCCTTCCATTGGTTATGTTACCCGCGACATTCTAAATTTCTCTTACGTTTTTTTGCAAATTGCGGCGCTGTTTTAACTAGAATGTTGTACGTACGTAAGAAATTTTAAATGTCACGAGTTTGCTTGACGGATCCCCCTTAATGAAATTAAACTGTTTCTCATTTTCATTATTTCAGATGTGATGCCGGTTATTCCGGGGCCAGGTGTGAAGTCTAGGCGTGTCATGGATTATTGTCTGAACGACGACGACTGTTACCTGAACGAAGAGGATGAGCAATTCTGTTTATGTGTTGGTAGTTACGAAGGTATAAGATGCCAAGCTGATAAAAATTACACTTTTACCACTACCTCTAATTCCTGCGCAGAGGAAAGAAACATAACTCTAGCCATTCTCAAGAAAGCTCTTTCTTAATTGTTGAAGTATGATCTAAATTCTAATGGCTGGCGCAGATTTTGGCGGGCCGCACCGCATTGCAAAAATCCTCTTAGATCACTTTCCATACGTTTTGTATGACCCATCGAACACTACAGGCGGGCCACACCGCCCTTTTCAGGATTCCGTAGTCAACAAGGAACCTTCACAGTTTCGCCATGTCCGTCCGTCCGTCCGTTTGTCCGCAGCTTAGCTCAGAGACTCTTAGGCCCGTATTAATAAACGTTCCTCAATGACGTGCCCAAGTGCGCAATCATTTGATACGCCATTAATAACTAATTAATAAATACATGAATACAGTATCTCAGTTACCAAGATCAGCTCCTCAATGCGCTGTACTTGATGGCTTGATTTCGTGAACGATTACGTCACATTGACCGAAGTTTAGAATGACATGCATCACATTTCATTATTTTAAGTTGTAAGATTTATTGAAATACTTGTATTTTGTTAAAACTTTAACGGATAGCGCTGTATCACGTTATAAAGTTGTTTTCTACAAGCTGAAATATGAATTTATTAGATTACATTTTCACATATATATATATATATATATATACATATATATTGGGTTTTAAAATTAGATTAATTGGATTTTTATGGTACCTACTACTTTTAAAGTTTATTTATTTATTAATCTTTATACAACTAAAGAAGTACATTTGGCTTTGTGTTATACCTATAAATAGTAATTAAATAAATTTTATTATACTTATGATAAATGTATTTAAAATATTTACATAGGTAGATAGGTACCTACCTGAAATGATGCTGTAGCATAAAACCGGTCATAAAATATCGTCATAGTAGGTACTCTATTTCATCGTAATAATTAATTTCACCCAAAATATTTTTAAACTCCATGTTTCGCGCTACTAATCACGACCTTAAGTCACGGACTGCATACACTCAGGTTTACGCATCTCGAGTACACACACCTATTGTATACTTAAGTGTAGAGTTCCGTTTATTAATCAGTCCATCACTCGGCTGATAACGTAAACCCAAGCCGTAACTTAAGTATACAAATTATTATGTTTATTAATACGGTCATGATCTCAAGGTTGTCATCAAGTGCGACCTCTTGGGCTGAGGAACGTTTATTAATACGGGCCTTAGTATTAGAAAACTGTAATTTGGCATGGATATACATATTAGTCATGCTGACAAAATGGTAAAACAAAACGTTGAAAAAAAAAATTTTTAGGTTCCTCTACTTGTAAAATGAGTATTTTTTTTTCTCGTCTACCCCATGGTGTCATTAGATAGGTATTTCAGAAATATTGCGGGTTTGTGAAATATTAAGCTTTAACTAGCTAATTTTTGTTAGAGTCGGGTGGGGGACACCCGACTCTAACAAAAATTAGCCTACCAGCTAAATGGTTGTTTTTGGATAGGTATGTGAAATAATTCACGGTAATATTATAACGAAGTGAAAAGGAAAACTAGGCTTAACAAGTTAACGAGTAATAGTCTACCAACTTACATTTGCAGTAGGAATGTCTGGGAGTTTTTTTTTCAACTACAATACGTAAGTTTGCTCTTGGGATAAATTCATCCCAACTACCCTTCATTGTGCGTCGTCCGACACGCACTTGGCCGGTTTTTTTGTTTGTATTGAATTGCGATGCGTTGCGGCCCGATGCGGCTGTAATGTGCGCTTAGCTTTATTCGTACTTATTACTATAGTCAGTAACAGTGATTGCTCTTTTCTAACTAGTTCTTTTTGTGTTTGTGTTTTTTTAAGGAACTATAAATAATTTTCTGAAAAAAGCTGTAGTTTATATTTTTTTAATGTTTTTAATTAAATAGAACATAAGTAGGTAGTATGAGCTATTGTATATTTTTATTTATAAAAAAATAACTTGAAAAAGCACAAGTTAAGTATTGTACCAAATTACATAGAATAGTCATACAAAAATAAAAAGAGCAAAAATATGGCGTATTAGTGTGCTCAATCATTTCAGAGTATAAAGAGATAAAATTTAAATTTTGAACATTAATGTGGATACACACAAACACAAAAATGATATTTAATCTATCTAGCTTGTATTTCTCCACAGCTGGGCAAAGAAGGCCCTCTGTCTTACACACACACACACATATATATACATGGTATGTGTTTATGCATATACATACTTAATGAGGTATATGAAATACCGTATTCTTTATTACCTACATTTAATAAAAAATGATGTTATATGTCCTCATTTCAGAGTGATGGGAAGACTTCATAAGCGCACATTACTTAACAACTAAGTGCCATAGCGGGACGCCATATTGTACCCTAATAGCGCACTTTCACTCATAATCCGTAGGTTTTGAAGGAAATTCCTAATCCACTGCTGCATAGGTTTAAAAAATTCGTCTGCTCAGCGACGTAACGCAATGGACGTGGATAAACTATTAAAATGGAAAGCATTTTCTGGAAGCTTTGCCGCGACAGAGCACTGAGTGTTTATCACTTGTCAAAGTTATCTTGAATGAAAAGCGATCATGGAATTTGTACAATACGTTCACAGTTACTATGCCTCTCGACAGCAGCAATCTAACAGCAGCCTTATAACAACGCAAATTAAGATCACTGTGATTTTGACAGAGTTGTCAATGGCAGCAACCCAACAGCAACCTTATAACAACGCAAATTAAGTTCACTGTGTTGTTGACAGACTTGAAATTGGCAGCAACCCAACAGCAACCCTTATAACAACGCAAATTAAGAGCACTGTGATGTTGACAGACTTGTCAATGGCAGCAACCCAACAGCAACCTTATAACAACGCAAATTAAGATCAGTGTGATGTTGACAGACCAATGGCAGCAACCCAACAGCAACCTTATAACAACGCAAATTAAGATCAATGTGATGTTGACATACTTGTCAATGGCAGCAACTCTAACAGCAACCTTATAACAACGCAAATTAAGATCAGTGTAATGTTGATAGACTTGTCACTGGCAGCAACCCAACAGCAACCTTATATCAACGCAAATTAAGATCACTGTGATGTTGACAGACTTGTCAATGGCAGCAACTCTAACAGCAACCTTATAACAACGCAAATTAAGATCACTGTGATGTTGACAGACTTGTCAATGGCAGCAACTCTAACAGCAACCTTATAACAACGCAAATTAAGATCACTGTGATGTTGACAGACTTGTCAATGGCAGCAACTCTAACAGCAACCTTATAACAACGCAAATTAAGATCACTGTGATGTTGACAGACTTGTCAATGGCAGCAACCTTATAACAACGCAAATTAGGATCACTGTGATGTTGACAGACTTGTCAATGGCAGCAACCCAAACAGCAACCTTATAACAACGCAAATGAAGATCAACATTAGATAAAGAAATGTAAGTAACGACCACATAGCGCCATCTTCGCGAAGGTAATTTGACAGTGTTCTTCCCTATTGCGCCTATTGCACTTCGACTCGCTGTTTGGTTTGGCAATCGCTTGTTGTCGGTCGTCGTATCGAACTTCCGATAATCACTGATCATCGACACGAAAAGTATCGTGTCTTCGTACTACTTAATATGTGGTGTCTCGTGTACCAAAACAGGAGGTAGGTACAGTTCGCGCAAAACTTTATGAGCTCTCGGAAGTTGCAGCGAGTGGCTGTGCAGTATGCATAATATAGGTGTCCGAGGGAACTCTCTCACTCTCACTCAACTGTACCATGCGCGGTTTCGTTCTTGGCCACCGACTTCCGAAATTAAAGTTATTTTGACGTCATTTAGTGTTTTTTTTTTGAAGTGGTTGTTTTTTTGAAAAAAAGATTTTATTTTTCACTTTTTAGTTGTATTACCTACCCCATACAAATTCGTAGGTATACCACTTCTTGGTATGTACATAACAGTGACAGGAAATTATTAACACATCAATACGGATACTAAATGGAAAAAATATGCAGTATTAAGGACAACTCAAAAACTACTGGTCAGACCTTGATCAAATTTAAATGAGACCACATGTGAAGCACCAGCTATTAAATAACAAAAGAATCATCCAAATCGGTTCACCCAGAAATAAGTGCTGAGCTAACACACATTTTTTTTTATTTTTATAACATCCATACGAATCGAGAACCTCCTCCTTTTTTTGAAGTCGGTTAAAAATCGTTTTACTTTTCTAACTTTCAAGGCTAAATCGCAATATAGGCCATAAAACTATTCAAAACATTGTACATCAGCAGTATTTTTTTACCACTGTAGACAAAATTCAATTTATAAAGGTTGGTTAAGGAACATGAGAATCTTAATAGAAAGAAAGAAAGAAAGTACCTACATTTATTTGCGGTAAACATGACGCAGAGAAAAAAAAACACAAACACAAAAAGAACAAGTTGGGGGAAAATATGCGTCACATCCACGCAAAACGGCACTCACCCACAAGGCCGCGTCCTGAAGCATTCGGCTCGGACAATGCTTTGGGACTGTAATAGATACGTTGAAACAACAGTTACGTACATATTGTAAAATTAAATCATTGATCTTTGATATAACGTCACTGGCGGGCGGCGCCCACGCACCACGTTAACGTTTCATACGATTTTGACGTCACCCCACGAAATTCGCGATCAATAATGCATGAACTTTTTTGAGCCAAGGTTTCAAAAATGTCTGTCTATCATTTTACAACCTAAAAAGATGAAAAAAAAAACTGCATTTTGAATGATTTAATTTTTTTTTAGATTATGGTATGAAGAGTTCGATATTAGCATCGACATATGGAAGGAAAGTCAAAGATCTTGAAGCTTAACTCTTAGGTTAAAGCTTTTTAACCCGTCTTGAGCAAGCGTGGTTATCAATGCTCGTGCCTTCTGTGTAAGAGAAGAGGCATATGTCCTGCATTGGAGCAGTAACAGGCTGGTATTATTATTGTTAAACATATAAATATAAATTACGTAAACATTTGTTACGCGCCCCTTTACATTCAGGTTGAGCACTTATTTGACCAACGAAACTTGTAACAATTTAAGTTTAAGAGATGACAATTACTTGAAAATGTAAGCGTAAGCGTATTTTTACTTGTAGGCACCAAGAGATTTATTTTCTGAATCGGTTCAAGAACAAACCTACCTGAAAATTATTCTCCTTAGACCCGACAAGATGCCAATTTAGTTTGCAAAGTGAACGTTTTTGCCTACACAACCACTTCCTCGTACAATCTTTTTCCCGCCGTTTCAGTGACAATTTACCTCTTCAATTTCCAAGCTCTTAGGATCCAGCTTTGAGGAAATTCTTCAGGTCACAGCACTTTGGTCATTGTAAGCGGATTCTTTAGGTAGGTAATATAATAAGGTACTTTGTAATGATTCATTTTGGTAATTAAAGCACTGGCCTGCCTTGTTCGTGTAATGGTCGCAAGCGTTACTGCTGAGCATGAGGTCCTGAGTTCGATTCGCAGGTCGGGCAAAGTGTTTTTGGTATTTTTCCACCTGAAATTTCTCGGTAGCAGCCCGGAGTCTGGATTTGTGCCCGGTTGATGGCAATAGGCTCGCCCCCTACTACTTGGGACTAAAACATAAGTGGCGAAATGTGGGCGTACCTTGGTAGGTACGCCCACATTTCGCCATCACGCCATGTTTCCCCGAACGGTTAGGCAGAGGACCACCTCTGCCTAACCGTTCGGGGAAACATGGCGTGATATTATGGTACTTTTGAAAGGATGGAAAATCCTGTAATAATATTGGATCGGTCTTGTTATTTATTAGAATTAATAGAACCTTTATTATTAAAGTCTGTGCTGGCCATCGCACCCGAATGTATCCATAGTACCTATGACGTATGCCTACGTGGCGCGGTGTAATAAAACATGTATGTGGCGAAACCAAGGATTTATTCCCGAGCCATTATTTACGGGACTTTTGGCAATAAATGGCTGCGCCACTTAGGACCAACACCTAGTAATGTGATTAGAATGGAAAGAGGGAATTGTTAGGTTGTTGGGTTGTTGGGTATGAGAATTCTGATTGGTATTGTATAATGGAATTGTGGGCTTTCCTGTTGAAATGGATAGTGTTTTGTTGTAACTTGGTTCCAGGTGTTGAACTAAGTGCTATTATGTTGGTGTTGATGGATTGGAGGAAAGTGACTTGCGGTCTTGCGAAGCTCGATGGACTTATAACTATCGGTTTTTGAAAGCCTGTCAAGTCTCAGGAGCTACAGTAAATCTGCTGATAAATGTCTTACAAGCTTTTGCGGTTCCTTTGAATAACAATTAAATGATCAGAGGTCGAGGTGACGCATCATGTGAAATACTGGAATTCTGATGCATCCGATTACACTGAAAGCCGACCTCAATACAGTTGGGATGGGGCTTGACAGATGATAAGATCCAGCGAACAGAGAAAATCTGCAAAACGATACTTTGGAAGTAGAAAGTAGGTACCTCGTAAATATTCGAGTGAGGACGTATCCTAAACAGCTGCTATGTCGCCTCAAAGTCACAGCTAATCTATAAACCAATAAGACCAGTTTTAATTCGAGTTAAGGTGGAACCTTCAGGGTAGCCCGCGAAATTCAAATTTTCTTACGTTTTTTGCAATTTGCAGGTCACTGTCAGGTTGTATTTTGATTAAATTATGATTCGCGACCGTAACAAATATGGCTTTACAGAATTATAATCAATAATATCAGCAATACATCTCTCTAAGTTCATATTACTGTATTGAATGACTATTTCATGAAATCTTGACATTTGACGCCAATTCTAACTTAAGGAGTTGTATTGCTGATTATGTCGCTGTTTTCACCTTTTCGAAGTATTGTACCTAAGTCATTACAATGCTTGAGAAGGTCCTCTTTTATATAGATTTCAAATAATTGTTATCAAAAATAAAACCAAATCGTTCAAAATATTCATTGAGCTGTTGAATACGATATCATTGTGTTAAAAATGTTAACTCTATACTGCATTTCAACAAATTGTATAGATTCATACATTGGTTTTTTCTGTGCTATTTTTTTTTCTATAAATTGCGACACAATTTCGTAACTACTTTTACCTACAATTAATCAAGCTACTGGAACGCTTTTGTCAAATCCTGTTTTACGGACTTCTTGGATTCAGCAACAAAATGAACGTAACGTATTAACAGCGACTTTGAAGTTCACTTGAACCGATTGCCATAGTTTACTTATATTGTTCACACGTAGTAAAACCTCGTACCACACGTGTATTGGCCACAATAAACTGAAAAGCTGACATTTCGTTCAAGTCTGCTTCACAGTCACAGTTTCGGAATCATCAGTTTATTTTTCAGGTCATTCACGCATTCGATAACATCATGAAATTGTAAAAAAATCGCTATACTGCTCCGATGCTACTCTTCCTTCATGTTTCAGGCAGAGATTTTAATGTCAAATGTTATTTAGTTTTTACAATATCCTAACGTTTGCTTGATTTTGAAAAGAGCATATTATTTTTATTGATAAAGCCGAAAAACGTTTTAGCTATTGTAGAAGAGTTAGCTGCATCTATCAAAAGTAAATGCCAAGTGTGGCATCCGCATGGCGTGAAGAATGCTCTTGGATTAATATTGAGTATTCTTGTTCTGACACCTTTATTAATGCCGACCATATTACTATTGGCGCCGTGATCATTTTCCTGTCCTCGACAGTTTTGGATATCTAGACCATATCTTTCTAGTTCTTGTAATATTGTATTTGTTAAATACTCTGCCGTTGTTTCTGCGACGGAAATAAACCCAATTAAATGTTCCTTTAACGCTCCAGTTGAGGAATTGCAAAATCTTAATATTATTGATATTTGTTCAACACGGCTCCCGTCCCAGGTTCAATCGAGCAAGGAGGCGTAGTATTTTGCTTGTTTAACTCTGTCCATGATTTCGTCAATAACTGATTTATAAATTAATGAAATTAATTCATTTTGGATGTCGTGGCTCAGATTACGTTGACTAAGTTGCCTTTCATAACACGTTGCTGGCGCTATCGTAGTGTCGGATCATTTTTAGATAATAGCTTAAATAAGTCTATAAAATTGCCACTGTTTCCGCTATCATCCAGGTTAAGGGATTTTCGACGAGCTGTAAAAGCCGGATTGTGTGAGGCTATGTAGTTTATAACATCTATGAATCTTTGAAACAAGTTATACCGATACTTTTGAGATTCCCTAATCAATATCTTGTTTTCCTTATCTATGGATTTTTTCGTATTTGATTCCTTTAAAGAATTCCAACCATTTAATCATGCACTCCATGTGTCCTTGACTTTGTTCATGTCTTGCCAATATCCGAGTCAGGTCTTTTCAGTCACAAAATCCTTCTTTTACTATCTGTGTCGGCAGATGTGAAAATCCCACTTGCTGAATCAAAAAAAACCGCAAACAAAAATATTATAAATTATAAAGGAGAAAATAAGAAGAAAGAATAAATAATACCACTGCCACTATGCAATAATTACTCCATTTCGGGTTTTCAACTACATAAATTTGGAAAAGCTCGGCCCTCGCCCCCAGTAAATAATCAATAAACATGCTTGGACATAGCACACAGCATCATCTAGCCCCAAACTAAGCAGAGCTTGTACTATGGGTGCTAGATAACTAGGTACTGTTACTGTGAGTAGTACGAGTATACTGATCATATAGGATTTTTTTTGTAAATTATACTTAAAAAGAACCAGACTCAACACAAATATTAGAAAATAAATTCACAAAGATATTTGAATACTCACCTTACAAATGTCAAATGGGTCAGAACACTGTAACCATAAATGTATATTAATAATATCTTCTTTAAAATAAGTAAATAACTAGTTTTTCACTCAATTAGTAATAAAATAAACCGGCCAAGTGCGTGTCGGACCACGCACGGTAAAGGGTTCCGTCGCGTCGTTGGATTGGGATGAATTTATTCCATAAACAAACTTGACGTTGTAGTTGAGAAACAGGTTCTCTTATACATCCCAACTGCAAATGTAAGTTGGTCGACTAATACTCGTAAATCTGTAAAGCCTACTTAGCTGTGAATTTGTTCACATATTATCTAAAAACAACCATTTAACTGGCAGGGGGGGGGGGCACTTGACTCTAACAAAAATTTGCACTTTGAAGGTTTTCTAATATTTATTTTCACAAATGGATCCCTTAATCGAAAAATTGTTTTCACAAACCAGTATTATTTTTGAAAGACCTATCCAACGACACTGCAGACCATGAGGTAGACGAAAGAAAAAAAGTTCCCCACTTTACGTGTAGAGGTAATGTTTTTAATTTTGGGGTTGACAAAGGAACCCTCAAAACGATAAGATAATTAACAGTACATTGTTGCCTGTGGAAAGAACCTTCTGCATACGCGAGTCTGCGAGTTTTGTGACAGATAAATGAAACAGAAATAATCGAAAACTCGGGCATTTCTTAAGTCTCGCGCGCGGTATCACTTATTTTTTTTTTCAAGTATTTGACGGCTCTGGATTTCAATTATTTTGAGCCTGGAATCGCTCAACGGTCAAAAAATTACATTTTTTATAACTTTTATAGTCTTGCCAGACTACTCTGCGACTCTGGATACATGTCTACTACTGACGCGTACGGAGATAGTTACGAATGACTAAACTCTTAATAAATTGTAAAACATTTTTGCGAGACCCCTTAGGCGCAAGGCCGGTCGGCGCTCGCCGACATCGCCTACGCCTAATGCTGCCACTTTATTACCCCTTGGTAAGACTGGTTGTCAGACTTTTGGGCTCCTGACTACCCGTAAGACTGTCAAAAGGCAGCCGGAACCAACGGCTTAAAATTCATTCCGAAGCACGGAGGGGTCTTGGTATGTAAAGATGGTCAGCTATCCACGAACCAGCCGCGGCAAGCGCTCGAGCCGTGCGGCTGGTAGTACTTAGCCACAAGCCCCCACTGAAGAACTGTAACTGTAACTGGTAACAATCTAATTTTAACATTCATTGCTTTCTTGTCACGGATATGAATTTCCAATACTAGGTGCTCGCCATCTTGTGCACATGCATTTGGGAAACGTAACGCCAGCACGACATTTTTGAAGTGAAACTTCTTCGGTGGTTATTAGTTAATTGGAAAAGAATTGAGAGTGAAACTTCAAGGACGCGTCACGCTTAGACACATTTCTTTCCATGAGATCTCATACATTAAATCTTTCTGAAGTTTCACGTACCACGTGTAAGGTGCTGCGCGAGCATTGTTTTAAACAGAGAATTCACTTTGGGTGCCAAAGTTTACATCTTTAAAAATGTTTTTTTTTTTTAATTATGTTGCGTCTTAGGTTCCTTAGCCGCGCTTTTGCTGGAAATAATTAAATACCTACCTACATACTTTGGTAGGTACTTAAAAAAATATTAATAATTCATACAGACTACTGAATATTCACAAATATCATAATATTAATTTAGTAAAATATATCCCCTGTACCCCACTCATCATAAAAACACTGGAGTAAATATTAAAAAGTCCAGTAATAAGCACTCTTGCTATTGCAGAGCGCGCGCGAGTTGCCATACATCCGCCATTTTGACATAATCAGTTATGATTTATGTGACACATTGATACTTCAGCAGAAATTCACCAGTGTAGGCGCATAGCATAAATTATTAAAAATCTTGTTAATATTTTTCATTTTATTTGAAAATAAAAAGTTGATAGGTAGGTAGGTACATTCAGATCAACAAGGCTTAGGTACCTACTTAATTAAATTTATGGAGAATTCGCAAAAAAATAAGAATAAATAGCAGCCAAGTGCGAGTCGGACTCGCACACGTTAGGTTCCGTACTACCGTACAATTTTAAACACTATCGAGCAAAAATAAGCTGTGTATTAAAAAACGCCTGTGTACAGTTCATGACTTTCAGTCATTAACTTTATTTTTATTATTATTATTAGTTGCAGCTAGTTATAGTATTACCTACACACTCTGTGAAAATTTCAAGTGTCTTAAAATTTCAAAAGCTACAGCCCTGTGGCAGACCGACGGGACGGACAGGGGAGCCTTAAGGCTCCCGCAAACAGGCGCGACGCGACAGCCCGACATAAAGACGCCGCCCGTCGCGCTGCACGCGGCGCCATTGTGTACGCTGTCGCGTCGCGCCAGTGTGCACGACCCTTTAGCAATAGGGCCACATTAGCACCCTTTGGGTACGGAAGCCTATAAAGTATCTATTGTTGAATACAAAACACGTTAGCCACAAATATAATACCTAGAGTTAAAACCATTTTTTAACACTAGGAAAAATATCGTACATTTTATCTACCTACACTATTTTAACTCACACAAAATGAAAATGCCTATAAGCGAGGCACATACAGGGTGGAAAGTTAATTCGGGTCCCGGAAAAAATGTACCTTAAATAAATATTGATGCTACCAATTTTGACCCGAACGTGACATTCGCTTTTTGTTTCGAAAATAAGTTAAACTGCATTCAAACCTTTTCGAAAAGTCGTTTGCCTGAACCAGGAATCGAACCAACTCAAATGTGAAAACGTAACCACGGTATTCGTATTGCATCAATACATAGGTTCAATCGTTAGGATAAAATCTTTCTCAAACCTTCCACCCGGTAGGTACCTACCTAAAAATCAATTCTTAGAAACCTCTTACGATGAAAATACAAAAAAACTGTTTGCGGCGAATTATAATCATTGACAAGTAGGTATCTGTTGGTTAGCGTGCCTACCTATGCCTAATAAAAATGAACTAATATGTAGATTAGAAAACAGTCTTTGTTTTTTAAAACCATTACATTGTTGAACAGAATATGTTCAGATTTGATTAATCAGTGATAATTGGTCCATTCGTATCGGGTGTTAGCCTAGCAGCTTTTTTTGGACAGAGTTAGATATATTTTGAAAATTCATTTGTCATGACAGTGTCACAACAATACCTAAAATAAATTTTACGAATGCGAAGCACGAAAACTTTTAGGCTCGTTAAACTTAGGTACCCACATAGATGAAAAAAAATTACCTACACGTCAAAAAAGTGCCTAGATAATCTCCTTTTTTAGTAAGTCGGTAAATAACAAAAAAATAAGTTGGATTACCTGCTTGCCTCAGGTGCCCGGGAAGAAGTGAATGAACGTCTGACTTTCTTAATATCTGCATCATAAAAATAAAATAAACTCACCTATTTTCGTAGCTTTATTGTTATTTTATTCACTTCTAATTTCCGATTCACCAAGCAAATTTCCATCACAAAATAAATATTATTTTTATAAAGCCTATTAAGTTCCAATTTTAAAACTTTGTTTAAATTTTGCACACCACTAAAATTTAGTCGATTTCACAACACACTTTATCACTCCAAAACATTATTTTAATCGATTAAAATACTGTTCTCTCGAATAAATGCCATTTTATTTACACTGTTGTAAAATTTACAGTCGCACTGTTAATATTTATGGGAATTTTAATTTCTCAAATAATATTTATGGTTTGTGTGTACGATTCGTGCCAGTAACAGGTAAAACGGTAGGAATGTTCTATTGATATGTAGCTCACGCGCCAACTAACCAATAAACCGCCTGTATCGGGGTTGGTTTATACTCCGACAAAGATAATGAAGGAGACTCGACTCAATGAATTATTTAAAGACCGATACATATTAGGTATAATGAACGTGGCCAAATACAGAACTAAATTATAAAGAAATGTACTATGATGATGATTTGACAGATTTTTGACATCGGAGGTCCTAGCTCAAACGCGCGACGTAAACGTAAAGTAAATTCGATACAACTATCCTCTCCTCAACATATCACCCATAGATATAAATAAAATCATAAAACCTAAGTAAATATAATATGCAGCTTTGGTTTACAAGCAGATTGCATTCAAGACTTTCTTTTCTAAGATTATACTTAAACCTGAACCTAACCTACACCTCACCTGTACTGGTATTCATAAAATCGTTAGCACAGCGTAATGATTAATGAGCATCTTGTGAGACAGGCAGTCCATGGCAGACTATGATATACTATCCTATCAGAAAATATGTCATAATCATCTAAAAAACCATTAGGTAAGCAAGTATTTTTCATGCATTCTTTAAATGGCCTGTATTGGGGTTACGAGGCTTTAATGTAGGTATTACGTTAAAGGACAGAATTCATAAGCTTTGAAATTAATTTTATTTCTAGATTACAAAACTTGAGTCCTTTTTATTTTCGATACGCACCAGTATCTGTTCCAGTCACAAGGCACATTGACAAACCTACACTATTCCATTTCTAGGCAAAAATCTCCACCGCATCCTCACCTAATCTTTGTCCTGTCTGGTCTAATATTAGGTGCGCGTGCGACGGCGGTCGTTGCGTATCAGTTTTAGTTTTTATTGTACGCCGCGCTGCGCGCCGTCCGGTGTATTTCGGGACTAGTCGGCTTTACGGTCGAGACCGCGCTGGCAACATAGACTACGCTTATACGAATTGTGATAGATTTGCTGATGTCATAGTGATGATCTAAGTACGAGGTATCGTTGCACTTGCGGTGATCAGTCCAGAGATTGGGGATCATAGTTTTAAAATGGAGATGCTTTCGTGATCTATTTCCGGGTAGGTAAAGAGCTAAAAGACAAATCCAACATGGTAACGACGAACCTTAGGTTGATCATCGCTGATATTAAATTTTGACTTAGTGTTTATGATCAATAAATAATAATAAAACTGTATTGTTCAGGAAAACATTACTTACCATATCCAAATGGCACTAGCCTCCACACTAGGATCCCCTGTGTCGTGGAGACCAGTCTGCTTCGTCTTACAACATTATTAGGTACAGTCGCCAGCACATCAAGTTACCACAAACTGTTAGATTTTCTCATTCAATTTTGAACTTCACCACCAACGTTTTAAAGTTTAAAGTCGTTTGGAGAAATTTGACAGTTTCGTGTAGCGTGACCTGCTGGCGACTGTACTTGGAAGGCTCATACATAGCTTCGGTCGGTAAGATTTCTGAGGCGACAATAATCGAATATTCTTTCAAATAAATTAATGCATTTGAAAATTTAGATTCTGTGGATTTAGTTTAATCATAGGACCGTCCACTCTTTTCTTAAACAATTCGTTAAATAACAAATAAAGGCTCCCACAAGCAGGCGCGACGTGGCAGCGCGACGCGACTCTAGTAAAACAATTCCAATGAAAACTTCATAGAAATTGTTCTACCAAAGTCGTGTCGCGCTATCGCGTCTCTCCTGTTTGCCTGGGAGCCTTTAAGGAAGTCCGGTAGGTTGAATGCCTGGTAGTTTACCTCTATTTGGCCCAAAAAAATCAGGCCACGCATTCTTCTCGTGTTTGCCGCCTTTGTCGCAAAAAGTAAAACTTCTACGTCACGCTAGCATACATACGTTTCTTCTATTACATCTGTAAATCCTCAGTAGTTACTGATTAATCGCGTGTATTTTAGATAGAATGGAAATAGTTAGGTACGTATGTGAAATATACAAGTACTTATTTATGTCATAACAACCAAGGTAGTAATCACTATTCAAACCAAATTGCAATTTAACAGGATGAAACAAATTCGCTAAACACAATCATTGATTGCATTTAAATGAATGTCCGCCTATTTCCTGAAAATGTTTCCATCGGAAAATTGTTAAAATATGACTATCGCAATATTTCGTACCGATAAAAGTTTCTCCATTTGCGGAAGAGTACATTCATTACTCAGTTCCGTTGGAAATATCACATAAAATAGCAGTTCCATGATATATAAAATACCGGAAATTCTATTTGAAAGTGGAACTGAAAACATATAGAATCTGGGGGCCTATTACATTGTTATTGCACACGAGTTTGTGTTTCCCTCTCTCACAATTTTATTAGAGTAGCAGATTTATTAAATTTTGAAGGTTTTTGGCGACAGCGCAGTAGCTTAGCGATTGGCTTCTTCGTTACAGTTCACGACTCCTAGGATCCGTAGTTTGTGCTTATTTACCTATAATATAAGCTGCGGATAGTTTGTCCTTGTCAGGTTTTGATCTGGTTAAGTAGCCAGGTTACACGAGACGTGACATCATCCTAAAAATAAATTAAGAATTTTGTTGAAAAAGTCCTCTTGAAAAAAAAACTATCCGAGACAGCTGTTGTCTTCGGCAATTATTTAAGTATCTGTGTCACTGTTACTTATAATCCGTTTCCTGTCTAGTCTACACGTGAATTAATAGTTTGTTGCCAAAAGGACTCTAACGTGTTTACTGTATTATATTTAACGATTAAGTGCCCTTGTTGGCAATAAATTATATTATTTGAACATTCAAATAATGCAGGGGCGAATCGGAAGGAAACTTTAAAAGGGATTTTAACATTCACATCGGTTTTTAACACCGTTTGACTAGTGTTAATTTTAACTAGAAGGGGCATTCTGACTTCGATTGGATAGATTTTCTGTGTGATGTTACTAAATGAATGAAACTCTCTTAACACAGCTCTGCGGGCAGTTGGCGACTCTATTTAAAAAAAATATACTTACCTACCTATATGTATGATCTTAAAAGCTACCAAGTTGTTCCAGGTTATTAAGGTAGGACTTTCTTAGCAGTTAGCGCACTTGCACCTCAAACGTTCCAATGCTTCTACATAATAATTATATTACAAGCTTTTATTTAGTTTCACCTGTCCCGATGTTTGTCTGTAATCTAATCTTGGAAGTTAAATTTGATCCACTTCCCGGTTACCGATTAAGCTGAAATTTCGCATGCATGTGTAAATCGGATGACAATGCAAAATTATTATGACATAGAGCTGATCTGATGATGGAACCGGAAGGTGGCCATAGGAACTCGGTAGTTTAACGACACAACCCCATCGAGTTTGGACTCGTTTGATCCGTCTTGACAAGTACTTTGGTGCTAGATGATGGTGACTAGGGTGTGGTGATGGAGCTGAAAGAGGGCCATAGGAACTCAGTAACTAAGCGACACAACCGCTTCGAGTTTGATATGTCTTGATGGGTGGACCGTTTTTGGTGGGTGGTGAGTGGTGGTGGCTTGGTGGACGTGAATATGCGACCCCATCTTTGGGAATATAAGTTCGTTCGTTCGTTCCGTTTGTTATGAATGTGGATTCTGTCTTTGATTAGATGGATAAGCCAATGCCAAGGTGAGCACGTGCCGAGGGCTGAATGGTATGAGGGTGTATAAACATGTCATATCGCTAACGTTGCGCCTCAGGGTACCAGGGCGAACCCTGTTATACTGATGCCCTTATCCCCCTACAATGGACATGATATGATACTGACCTAATCTTAATATGTAAAGTTTATAAAATACATACAGCTTTAAGTGCTCAAAACAACACATTGTGAGCTTACTACGGGCTACATAACGAAAAAACACTGCAACGGGCTATGAACGACGTCGTAGTCAATCTCGCATCAAAATACTAAAAAGTTAAAAATAAAATTAATAGAAAAAAATACTTTTTAAAAACAAGCTTTCATTACTTGTTAATAAAAAGAACTAAAAAGTTAAAAAATATTTAAATCTGATAAGAAAAATACCATTATATAGGTACCTAAGTACATTGCAACCTTTAACGATAATTAACCTTCTTCGTCTACGTCACAATAATCCCATATCGTACTCACGTACCGTACCTAATTAAGTATATATTTTTCTTAAACCCTAAAACTTTATACCTTGTATAATTTTTTTGCGTTTTTATCATAGACCCATTTTTTTTATAAATAAAAGCGTGTTACATTTTGATCGAACAATTAGCATAATCCAATGCTTCTATATTTATACTCGTACTTTATTCGGTTTCCTTTAGGAAAATAAAAATAACGACTTTACACTTTTTTTACCTCTTCCGACATAATAAGTACCAAGGTGATGAGTTGAAGACTACGAGAAGATACCCTTCATCAGTATAGGTACTCATCCTCTCAAAGAGTGTTTGTTTGTACATTTAAGATAATTATGAGGAAAATGGAAGATGAGTTGTTTTTAATGATTAACTAGTAACCTTTGTATTGTTAAAATATTCAACTGTGTGTAGTTGAATTTGAGTGGTGCCAAAACCGTTATGTGTCAAATAGCTCGTCATTAATATTATTTATTTATGGATTGACAGATTACGTATATTTAGATTAAGTACATTGCTACTGAATTGGATGTCTTGTAGTTACACGATAATAATACAGTAGGTTTATGAATATTAATATTAACTTAACTGTTATGAAATCCTGCTAAGTAAATATTCTCATGTCAAATGGTTAGATATACCCAACTCATTCGACATTTTATAAATTTTTTTTATTAAAAACAGGGAAGCACAGAACCGGTCGAAATGGCGACGCTTGGGGGAGGCCTGTGTCCAGCAGTGGACGTCTGTCGGGTGACATGATGATGATGATGATGAATGTTATTAAAAACAAGACCTTTCGTCTGTAATCGCTGAATTTATTTATTTGTTTACACAAATTAAACATCCGACGTAGGACTAGGAATGATCTTATGATTGACTTAGTAAATTTTTAGCTGTTACAAAAATTTGGTATCGACTTTCAAAAATTTTGATTTTTGAAACATTTTAGATTTAGTAATTCAACGCGACACACAGCGCCATCTATCAACTTAGGATTGAACTACTGATTCACTGAAAACTGACATGTGCTGCGACACACAACACCATCTACCAACATAGGATTGAACTACTGATTCACTGAACACTGACATGTGCTGCCTGCACTATATTAAGTAAGCACTTACAAGTAAAAACATACTTTAAAATTAAAATACGAAAATTACTTATCTACCGTTAATGTATTTTACGAATAATTTTATTATGAATTAATCATAATTATTCAGATAAAAATGCTGGACCGAATACAACTACATTACAGCTTAATAAAGCCAGGTTCACATTATGTCGGACCGACTCAATAACCGGCCCGAAAAAGTGTCGGCACCAGCACATGTATCGGTCGTCCTTTGTCACTGGTTAACTGACGAATAGTGTGAACAGCAAGAGGCGACGTCCGGTCACCTTAGAGCATTTAACCTATAAATGCTCTAAGCCGGTCACTGATAAAACTATCAGTCCGTCCTAATGTGAACCGGGCCTAAGATTCTATCAATAATTAATTTATATTTTTATTTAAACACATTATTTTTATGTACTTAGTTTTTCATCAAATTAATGTTGAAGTATTCTGTATGTACCTCAGAGTAAAACGATAGTAGAGCTAACCATTTAACAAACAAAAAAAGGTTTTATTAGTTTTTAGTTTTAGTAGATTAATCGATTTGATGAAATCGATTAGTTCATCATTCTATTCTCATCATAGACTCTAGTGACGTTTGTGAACGAAAGTCAAACTGTCAAATCTGTCCTGCCTGTGACGCTTCCCCAGTGATGCCAGCCTAGGGAGAATCCCCCCAAAATTGGGAGTTTTTTAATGTTATGGGGGTACAGTTCACGGGACAATATTTTTAGGGGGAAAATTGGAGGGAAAAAGCTGGGTTTCGGAGGGGAATTGGAGGATTTTTATGAACAAAACAGTAATCCGGGAAAACCCGCGGCTAGCCGTGATGATTAAATCGGTAGTTTCAAAAGATATTTTGCGAAGCGTTTTGCATTAATTTAATTTATATCATTATTTTATTTTGTATTTGTAATTGATTATTTAATGTGACTGTGTGTGTATAAATATTTAAAATTATGAGTCTGTGAAACTTGAAATAAAATGATTATTATTATTATGTTATCAATTACGTTTTTACAGTTTTCCGGCTGTTTCTAATTTATGGTTTTGATCTATGACACGAAAGAAAATATTACCAACACAAGTTATTAAAATTTTCAGGCATCCAATTAAATACAAAAATATTTGGAAAGCTTTAACAATACTACACAGTAATTGAAGGTATTGCTGAAATAGTATAAAATTGAATTTATTATTAAATAAATATTTTGCCATTTGTGGGGGTTTTTTTCATCAAAACCGGAACTTTGCGGGGATTTCGGAGAAGGTTTAGCGAGGAAGCTATTGCTGAAATAATATAAAATAGTATTTCATTAATAAATTAATATTTTGCCATTTGTGTTTTTTTTTTTCAAAACCTTTATTTTGGGTAAATTTTAGGGAAGTTTTGGGGAGAACGCGAGACGGTCACTGGCAATACTGCGCTCCCCCGCCCTCTTTCATCTTGACATTTTGTTCAAGACGAACGTTTATTTTTCGGCATCACACGTTTCGTGTCAAACGACTTAAAAGTAAGTGATAATTCCAAAATAATACCGTGTTTTTAATGTTTAGTGTTCAAAGAATGTGTGGTAAAACGTTTATTGCACGATGGTAGTGCAGATTGTGCGATAAAGATGGATTATGGTAATGCACGCCAGACTTGCACAAGGCGGCAATACCTCTGTGTTTGCTAAGTTATTTACCATTTATCGTGACTATTACGTACAAAGAATGTATCTTTCGCGATTTGTCCCAGGTATTCCACTAGTCCGAGGTTTATAATCACTGATTTCACTTTATTTATATCCAATGTTTTTGTGAATAGTCCATGATTAATTTCCTACTAACCATGATTATGAGTGATTTTGAACACGTGGTATACGTTAATTAAGAGCCAAAACGGGTTAATAACGTAGTTTCATTACCAATCCCAATGTTTGTTTTTAACCTCAAAACTTCAGACCGATAATTACTGAATCTATAGAACTCTCGTTTGGTTTAACACAAGTGTTTGTGCATGCTGTGTTATTTATTGCTACTTATATCTCCCAACTTGGCAGAAAACTCAAAAATGCAGCCAGTGCTAGGTAAACAATCCATACATGTGCAATGATTGCTGTCTATAAACTTTTGTGTTCTTTATTCGTTAAACACTATTATTAGCCGTAAATATAATAATTGTACTAATGAGTATTATTCCAAACTCGTTCAGTTACTATGCAGACTTAACACAGTTACATTTTTTGTAAATTATTCATATTTTTATATTTATCCCTTATTCTATTGCTTTTCCAGAATGCGTTACGTGGCCGCGTATTTACTGGCTGTGCTCGGCGGCAAGGTGTCCCCGGCAGCAGCAGACGTGGAGAAAATTCTCAGTTCTGTTGGTATTGAGGCTGACGGAGAGAAGCTGAAGAAAGTCATCTCCGAGCTCAATGGCAAGAGCGTCGAGGAACTGATTGAGCAGGGTGAGCAATGATTGGCTATTTAATTATTGTTAAGTATGAAGATACCTATGTAGTTGAAGGATTTGATAACCGCTCAAACGTCATCTTAGAAGTTATCATTTGACGCAAGCTTTGAAACTTCATACTGAAGAGCAGTCTTTATTTCTTATGTACCTCAGACTAAACAGCACACCATGTAAAATTTTGTAATGTTTTAGTCTGCAACAACCTACACTTAAGATACGAGTGGTAGCTGCTCAACTGTTTGAATTTTTGCAACCATCATCGCTTAAGAGTATCTTGTTTGTATTTGTTTTGTTTCAAATAAACGATTATAGGTAATTATTAATTTTATTTCATTTCTTGTCCAGGCCGCGAGAAGCTGTCATCCATGCCGGCCGGTGGCGCCGCGCCGGCCGCGGGCGGAGCCGCGCCCGCTGCTGCCGCCGCTGAAGAGAAGAAAGGTATGACAAGCAGCTGATTATATCTTGAGTTAGGCAGTACTTGAAAGTCATAGGGATTGAGACGAGAGGACAAATAAATTAGTATCCTCAGTTCAGTCAATTTCAGAAAACTCGTCTGTGGTTTCTGGTAAACTGTCTGTAACTTGAATCCAATTATTATTTTGAATATAAGTTTAATAGAAAATGCATATTCAACAACTACAACAAATTCTTGATTACCATGATGATTTCAAACAACACCATCTTTCGGCTGAAAGACTTTGATGCTAAACAACCTTTTCTGACATCTTCCCTGACATCAAAAATGCTCCCTACCTTCTGTACTCTGCTAACTCTTACATTCTCTTTTGCAGAAGAGAAAGAGACCAAGAAGGAAGAGTCTGAATCAGAAGATGAGGACATGGGCTTCGGTCTGTTTGACTAAATGCACTTCGCAGGTGAGTTTCAATTATATTTTTGTATTTTTAGACATATTTAGCAGTCTGTAATTGTTTACTGTGAAAGATAGGCCTTGACCAGACTATGTGAATAGGACAAAACACTTGTTAAATGTATCTGATGTGGTAGTGCTTTAAATAAATAATGAGATGGATGGCATACTTATGTTCACCAAATAAATTCCAGCGATTAGTCTGGTAGCACTCACTAGGTATTTATTAACACGAATACTCTGTATCGGGTAAAAAAATACCACAGAATTTAAATAGCATTATCTAAGAAAATATATATTTTTAAATTTATTAAGATGTACTTATTAGTTTTATTGATATTATACAATAAATAAAATATCAAATTAAAGTTCTGATGTTTATTTATTAAAAATGGTAGCTTGTTAAGTAACAAAATAGAAAAAATATTTGTATACTTGTATAAAAATCGCTCGGTTGCGACGCTACGGGGTACTTTTCACCGTAACCAAGCGCCGCACGCGAATTGGCTAAAGATACGACTGGTATTTTTTACCCAGTAACAAGTGCTGCAGGGTTAAATGTAGAATTTTACATAGGGTGACACAATGCATGCACATGTTGGCAAGTAAATTGGTTATGGCATAACATAATGTCCACGATGCCTGTAGTCCCTTCAAAAGAAGGAAAGAAAGAAAAAAGGTTTATTTAGGCTAAAGGGTTAGGTTAAGATTTATTTCACCCACATGTAGCCAGTTATGTTTTAAGCCTGTCTAATAAGAGGTGGCAAGCATGTTGCTATCAACTACACATAATGTTGACAATAAATACGTCTCTTATGTTGGCAACATGTTACATGTCCGTTAACATAAAACAGCATAAAATTATTACCAATTTATTTTCAAACTTAAATAGGATTAATGCTATTGGATCTTTTGCTAACTTGATGTATTAGTTTAATAGATACTAGTTTTTCCCAGTATTTTGTTTTCATGATGATTTCAAATAACACCATCTTTCGACTGAAAGCCTTTGATGCCACTTACCCTAACTGATGTATACCACAAACAATCTATCAAACCTTGTAACAGTGAACATAGACAATAATTTTGTTTTTCTTTATTGTTTCAGTTTGCGCGGCGCTGGTCGTTATTCCATTTTCTATGGTATAAGCGTAAAATGTCAGCACTTATGTTTCTATGAAATATATTGCTGAAATGTATAAACGTACATAGAACTTTTATTTTGTTTTTGATGTTACCCTATTTCCTATTTCTATAATACATAAGATTTGACTGATTTGAGGAAGGAAGTTGGTGGTGGAACGTGTTACTGATAAGATAAAGCTAGAGTTAGCTATGTAATAGTTCCTTAATTTCTGTAGTTGGTCGTAGTTCCCAGCAGTTTATTGACTGATGTGTATTCAAGGTCTAGCCGCCATCAGTTCAGAGGAAATCAAAAGAATTGGTGGATTTGTTACAACATAATTTTTATTGTGATTAAAATGGCAACTACAAGTTTTTTTTTAGTGCTATTTTAGTTTGGAACTTGTTAGTAACACAGTTGCTCATTAGATGGCGCTAAGTTCAATATATATTTATTAGACTACTTTTTCCCAACAAAACAATAAGTACCTAATCAATCAATATCGAGTTTCTTGAAAGACCCCTCTACGCTTCCGAAAATGTCTGAGATGGTCTTCGGCTTTCCTGGCCGCTTTGCTTCAACCGCACGTTTCTTGTTCTCTTGTACGAAGAAATCTTTGTTAGCTCGCAATCTTGTTAGAATTTCATCTGAAAATAAACAGACATTTTATTCGCTTTCAAACGTTATTACCTTCAGCCAGAAGGTAATAACGTTTGAAAGCGAATCGTCTTAGTACTGTCTGTAAAGTGTTCGTCGATGACCTGGGAGTTTAAGGCCCGAAATGACCTAGGACCTAGGTAAATTTAGCAAGAATAGTGAGCAATATTCACTACTTCTATTGTATCGGCACGCACCAAGTATGTTCAGAAATTGCTCATGCCGTAATAAAGAAAAACAAAGATCGAATTGAGAAGCTCTTCATTTTTTGAAGTCTTAATAATACAAGCCGGTTGCTTTCCCTTTGGTTATTACCCGACTCCACAAGCGCAAAGACGGTTATGTTTTTCACACGTATCTATATAGGTATCTTTGTATGTCGGATTCTTTTTCTGGGTGGATTTTAATACTTTGAGGAGTCCATCGTCTCGTCTAGGGCGTCGATGGCTTGACCATGTGCATGTGGGGTGTCGAAATAAATAGCTTTATAAGATTTCAATAATATACCTAACACTAAAAGATTTAAAATAATAGAAGATAGCAAAAACTAAAAAAAAACCGAATGCAAGTTAAAACCAAAATCACTTTTCAAGCAGTCTGACTGCAGCTGGTTATCTTGTATTGAACTTATAAAGCCTCGTATCCACTAGGCAACATTTGATGCCCGAAATGGTGCACATGTTGCTCATCATGTTGAACAGCAACGAGGAACTTTTGTTTAGTAACGTTTTCATGTTGCGCGCCAGCTGGCAACGTCACGCGTTGTTGTGCAACGTTGCCGAACATGTTGAGCCTCACGTGTTGCGCGTCAAATGTTGCCTAGTGGATACGAGGCAGTTGCGGTCGCGATATTAATTTTTCAATTTTTTGAATCTGCAATAATAATTATTGCATCGAATAATAGATAATACTGGCTGATAATTAGTTTTGCTTCAAATAATCCTGATTTCCTGACAAACCTCTGCATTCAATAAAGGGCTTGAACTCCCCGCCTGCTTCCTTCGGCAGTCCCACCATCGGCACGTACTTGTCCAAGGTCTTGGCTCCAATCTGATGGATGATCAGCACTTCCATAAGTTCCTTCTTCAAGAACGGCCTGATCAACATCATGAGCCTGTCCATGAAGGACGGCGCGTTCAGGAAGTGCAGGCCTTTTACTTTTACTAACATGGCTTCCTGGAAAATATTGTTAAAAAAAAAAGAATGTCAGAAACACATAATGTCCCAGTCCCAGTGGTGGCGGTGGGTAGTTAGTGGTTGCATAGTGGTGGCGGTGCTGTAAAAATTACCTCTGCAATTGTCAGTTCGACTATTCTAATAATCCAACATGTTGGTTGAAATTACACAAGAAATAGTTTTTGGGGGCGGGGTAAGTGGGTAACGATTGCTCAATGGTGGACTAAGAATGTCGGGGCTCCGAGGCGGCCAAACAAAATGAGCCCGCTCCCGATCTTCTGAGTTTATGTAAGCATACCTATCTAGTACCATTGGGCAGAAATTTAATAATGACAAAAAAATTGCTATTCACAGACATTTTCATCGAAAAGCAAGACTTTGGGATGCAAGAGCGAGTGAGGCGAGCTTGAAACTTTGTACAGCCCGTCTCGTATTTCTCAGTTAGGTATCTTTTGAACATTCATTCATTCATTCATTGAAATAGGAGTTGGTTTGTTGACTTATGCAAAAAAGTTAGAGAATTGGATCGACAATTTTAGCACCCCGTGACCCCGCATCAGAAAGGTTCAGTTAGCTATTGAACATTAAGTGTTTAAAGGAGTTACATTATCGACAATTCGAATTTTAGCTGACCAGCTTATGTAGGTTAAGTTTTGACTACACAGAAACAGGAGTTACTTGTCAAGTTAGGAACGCAGAAGAACCAGACAAGAGAATGTTTACAAGAGCGAGCTCGAAATTTTTATTTAATTTTAATTTCAACATGAATGATGTAACCGATATTTTAATTTAAAAGTGGCCGTGGATTTTCTTGCCCGTTCTACTCCATAGGAACCTACTACGCTTTGATATGATATTTTGATATTTCTGACTGACCTACCCCTTGTCAATTCAAGTGTCAATAATTGGTTTATTTGAAATAAATGCTTTGAATTCGAGTTAGAGTTGGGTAGGTAGCTGCTTTCTCACCTGCAAATAGTACAAGAACTGCTGCATAGTTTGCACATCGAGCTTGGTGAGGTGCCCCAACTTGAGGCCTTCCAGGTCGAAGATTAGAATGAAGCCTGGCCACGTGCCCTCTTCAAACTGCCACAGGTCGAGGACCATCATTACTGACCTGGGTATAATGAGTTGGTTACATCAAAAGGTGAATGCGATTCTTAAATCTTGTGTCATGTTAAGAGCTGTATTTCTGCAACAGTGAGGTATTTTTCAGAAGCGATGCATTTCTGTTTCTTAGCTAGTCTCAGTTACTGGTTATCGTGTTACTCAGTAGGTACTGGGTTGTGGAGTTCAGATAAGCACCTGAATACCAGTATTTTACAAGGAGTGACTCTTGTAAAATACTGGTATTCGGCTGCATCTGGTTAAACTAGAAGCCAACCCTTACATAGTTGGCGGCAGTAGCAGGGAGTGGCTTGTTTTTGGTTGTTTTCTTGTTTATTTGCTATCGTGAAATTCGTCAAGGAATCATGTTGGGCTCGTGGGTCTCAATTAAAGCTAAATTGGTTGTTCTGCACCACAATAAGGAGTCCTCGCTGGTTGCTGTCCGTGCTATGCTAGGAAGCTACACGTGCCTTAGCTGTTTGTAGCTATACAAAGGTTAGTAAACCTAAATACTCCGTAATTTTCTGAGTTACATAATCGTAGGTACAGCCAGATTCAAACTTTTTGGCGGCTCTGAAGTGCTCTACTCGCTGCGCAGTACCGCAACCCTCACCCCCGCTGACACGTGAATTTGTTACTGCGCACCGACTCGCCTCATGTTCCGAGCCGCCATATAGCTTGTATCGGGCTGTACCTACCTACTGCTACTGAGAACATGTTGCAGAAATGAAAAAAAAAATATTCGTTACCTACCTGAGTGACTTAGCGAATTCGAAGTTCTTTGGCTCGTAGTCCAGTAGACGGCCGTAGAATACAGCATCACCATTCCTAGACCGCAATGGTAGTGGCTGGAGTAACCTGGAACACAAAATATATCGATCACTTGAGATATAAAAAGTAGAAAGTGAAGTAAACAGACATTAGGTTTGTGGCTAAAGAAACCTGGGCTAATTTTCTTAATGTTATGCCTGGGGCAGGGCCAGCAGCTCCAGTCACGTTTTATAAGAGCAGCAACTATACATGTCGAAAATATTTTAAAACTAGATGAGGTCAGTATTTCCTATCTGACTACAGCAACTATACATGTCGAAAATATTTTAAAACTAGATGAGGTCAGTATTTCCTATCTGACTACTCTGAGAAGAAACACTGAAATAAACTAATAGGTTAGTATTTTTTAAAGTCCAGACATTGTCTTGGTCAGATAACGTGTGTGATCAATAAATTGATGTGTACCGTATGGCAGTTCATAACACCGGGGTTTGGCTCAGATCCAAGTTTTCTTCTGCTTAGTCCACTACAATGGTAATACTTTGACCTTGAGCAGGCCTAGCGTAGTACCTACTAACGGAGTTTCAAGAGATTATGAGGCCAACTTAAACCTACTGATATTGATACCACCGACGTGACGTGCGGCCTACCTTAGGTACTATCGGAAAATCAGTTTAAAGGGTCCTTCAAACAGACGCGACATGCGACGCGAATCGCACGCGACTCAAAGGCATCGCTAGTCGCGCGACAGGTGGTGCGTCTGTGTCGCGACTTTATACAGATTATAGGTTATCTCTATAATGGTGTTAAATGTAATGTCCTGGGTACTTACACATTATGCAGATTCTGTTCTGTGATTTTATCCACGGCCCTGTCTTTGAAGAAGTTGGTGAACAGCGTCCTGAGGGTGTAGTGGAGGTCCAGGACTTGCTTCGACACCTCCGCGCTGTGGTCGCAGCAGTGAAAGATAAGGATCAGGTCCAAGTCTGTAAGATGTGAATATTTCACTGTTTATAGTAAGCCTTGAAATGAAATCGTTTGTTTAAAGATTTAGATCCAACCTAAAATAAAAAGGTAACTAAATTAGAATAACAAAAACACACAGGGTGGCAGGGACATCGAAACTAAAGGTATATAAATATGTCGTAAACAGTTTAGGTAGGTGCAATACAATATTAGGTGTCAAAGTAATCGGCGTGTTGTAAGACTGCCACCTTTGATGCAGGGAGACATTTGGCAAGGGATCTGCCTCGTTGGTCTAGTAGTCGTAAGCGCTAATGATGAGTGTAGGATTCTAGGTTCTAACGCTGGGTCGGGTAAAGTGTAGCTAATTGGGTTCTATGTATATGTTTCGATTAGAAAATTCGCTGTAGCAGCCCGCAGATTTGTGCTTGACAATAGGCTATATCTGGCGAAATATGGGTGTACTTCGCTATAAATACTTCTGGGTTCTTACCCAATTTTACCACCGTCAATGGCAAGTGCGGATCCAGGATTTATTTCTGGGAGGGGCACATGGGCCAGACAGGTAAGAAGTGTCTGCCATATCTAGTATTGCACTATGTTGTTTTTGGAATTCAATCCTTTCAATTACATATAACATCTAAAAATAAAAAATACTGTTTTAGCACCCCACCTCGGATAGGATAGATTTTCTTTTGATCATAGGTACACAAATAAGAGCTACTTTGTCGACATCGGTAGTATAGTTGAGGAATTAAGAGAACCTGGGCTTTAAGAGCGAGCAAACCGAGCTCAATAATTTTAGCACCCCGCCTCGAATTGGTTTGGTTAGTTTGTCTTTTGACCATTCTTAGTATTATCTAAATATTTTTCATGAGTTGAGGAAAGCTGTATAAAATTTTGACGCGCGAAGCCCTTCGGACCATTTTTTGCATTATATGTTATCCTGAAATCCTCTCGCCGACTGAGGCCCTAGGCCGGTGCATTGTTGGCTTAGCAGACCTCTGGGCCCTAGTACGAACTGACTGCACCACTGTGAACCTTAATAGATACGCCACAGCTGCTGAAGATATTTATAGAAGGTACTTCTTCAGCGTTCATCATTGAAGCAATGTCTAGATGAATATACATTCAGGCCAGTCCATTCAACTTAAACCGTTAGGGGGGGGGGGGGGGGTGCCGATGTGATCCGCCCTTGATTCAATTCGATTGCAAAATTCGTATCCAACAACTTATCAGGTCGGTAACCTCACTCTGCTTATACAGTGTAACTGCCTGACCAGCATACTGATAAATATTGTAAATCTTACTAAACTGTAATACGCACCGCATACTAAACTACTGCATTAGCAGTACTCTTTTTAGGACTAGTCAGTAGCCTATTGATTGATTGTAAAGGTTTTTGATTTATGGTGCACATGCCGTGTACCTGATGGGAAATCGATGAAATTTCATATAAACTTTCATTCCCTTTAGGGGATGACTTTCAAATTCTTTCTTAGTACTCACTCACCTTTGTTATAAAAGGAACCCTAGTTCAAAATTTCAAAGTTGACCCAGTAGTTTAGGCTGGATTTAGTGCTCGACCTGATTTAAGCAGTGGTGGCCCAGTGGTATTGGCCCCGACTTAAGAGTTGTAGGTCGTGGATTTGAACATAGGCTGGCGCTTTACTTTGTGTAAATAATTTCATCACCACTGCTCTGAAAACGGTGAGGGAAAACATCGTGAGGTAACCGGCATGTCCTAGAACCAAAAATTTGAAGACATGTGACATCTACCAACCCGCACTGGGCTTGCGTGATGGATTACAGCACATTCCCTCTCAAAAGAGAGGAGGCCTGTTTCCCAGCAGTGGGAACATTATAGGCTGATTATGCTATGCGTATGCTGATTTAACGCTGACGTCGTCGGTCTTGTACCGATGTATATGGTCTCGCGCTCGTTGACCGTCGATGCTACACTATACCTACAAGCGAGTCCAATTATCACCAGCGTTTTGGTACGCGTGACCGACGATACGCGACCGACACGTCAGCGTTACACTCAATCAAGCCTTAGGCTGTGCGTTGTATGTCAGTGAATTCAAGATTTTTATTGAGTAAACTTTATAAGTAACTCATTTAAAGTAAACCGCGACACAAGGAGTGGATAGGGTCAGCAAATGGGGATTTGATGGATCATCTAGCCAAAGCGTTTACCATCAAAATACTAGAACAAGTGAGCTAAGTAATCTGGCTAGTAACTTCATGATAAGTCTTGTGCCTCTGCGATCTGCGGCTCGCCTCAAACGATGTTATAATTTGGGAAAACGACCGACCATCCTCAACGTCATTTTGTCGTCCAATAATGTTTAAATTTATGAAAGAATCTAAAGAAAACGTACAGACAGACCTGGCTGCAGTTGAAGCCGAGATTAAGGCCTTAATGCCATCGATCATCACTGGTGGAATTAGTGTTACACACCAGCTGCTGTTGCCAATGATTGATAATAACAATGATTATATTATGTCTGATGCAGCAGCTTCAGTGTATGACATATGCAAGGCTAGTTCTAAAGAAATGAATAATTTGGACTTGGTAAAAGGGTTTTCTACACATTTCCTACAAATTAGACATAAAATCGTGGCAAGCGAAGGGTGGTGTGGCAAAAAAGGAAGTGGATGAGAGGAAAATAAGGATCCAAGAGGCTGTAAGAAGAGAAACTGGCTTACTTCTCGATGTTGTGAAACAAGGTAGTGGATTTACCAACAATGGCAACTGGGCAAGGCGTTATTTTTTAAACTACTCGAAATCCACTGAACTTACGGGAATAGACGCTGAGTTATTGAGAAAAACTGTAATCTTTCATTGTATTTCATCAGGGCGGCAGATAAATGACATTAAATTCAGAGATTTCTGCTTTGATACTGCTAAACTTTACGTAGATTAGGATAGATGTCCCATCACGTCTTCAGAGTTTCGCTAGCTAATTTAATTTGACCCTGTAAGTGAAAGCACTGATAGAGGAGCTCAGCAGCACTCGTGTCGGCTGCCACGTTGACGGTGTTTATGTCAACAATATTAGTTACGCGGACGAAATGGTGCTGCTGAGCGTCTCGGTGTGTGGTCGGTCCAGATTGCTGGGCATCTGCGAGCGTTACGCGTTGGATCACGGTTTGCTCTATAACGCAAAGAAGGGTGAATGCATGGTCTTTCGGACCATGGGTCGGAGCTGCCTGGATTCTGTTCCACCTATTAGATTGAACGGTGGCAAGTTAAAAAGGGTTCAACAGTTTAAATATCTCGGGCATATCGTGACCTCTGACCCGAGGGATGATGCGTACATAAATAGGGAGCGGATCGCGTTGTCTGTGAGGGCCTATATGCTCGCCTGCACGTTTTTTCTTTGCTCGGGGGCCTTTAAAATAACTTTTTTCAGAGCGTTTGGTACGTCCCTGTACACAGTCAGCCCGTGGGGGTCATATACCCAGAAGTAGCACAACGCTCTCCGTGTTCAGTATAATAATGCGTTCAGGGTGTTTTTGGGGCTGCCCCGGCACTGCAGCGCGTCGGGGATGTTCGCCGACGCCCGTGTCGACTACACGACGATGCGAAAGCGGTGCACATCTCTGGGGCGCGGGCTGCGGCTCCAACACCATCCTGAGCGTAATTGCGCACAGGTTTGGTTGTCGGTTAGCCATTGGTAGATGATTATGGTAATGACAAACAAACAAATGACTCAGAGGCAGGCGTATTATTAATCATTTTTATTTTCTTTTATGTTTTTAATTTAATTTGATAGTTTAATTTTATTTATATTATTAATTTATTTATTTATATTTATTGTAATTAAAATTATAATTTTATTTCAAATGTACAGTATATGATCTTAAATGGATTGAAACACTTAAATGCTTTGTAAATTGAATATGAATTATTATATTAATATTAGGTTGGGGAAAAAGTCTTTTCGCATTATAGTATGTATGAACTTGTAATAAAATCTCTTTGGCTATACTATTTGTATCTGGCTGGTTTTGGTATCATTGAAAGTTTAAATTTTAAACAACATAATTCCAAATTCAAATTAGGAAAATGTGTGATTTTCATTTGTTTTTCGTACTGTCAAGATGAGTGAATCTAATGAAGAAATTCGATACATTTTAAAATTTTACTACAAAAAAGGTAAAAAAGCAACGCAAGCCGCGAAAAAAAATTGCGATGTGTATGGACATAGTGCAGTGTCTGTGAGAGTAGCACAAATTTGGTTTAAGCGTTTTCAATCCGGAAATTTTGATGTCAAAGATGCACGTCGCTCTGGTCGCCCTATTACGGACAAAATGGATGCCATTTTTGAAAAAGTGGTAGTTACGACGTAGCTGAAGAACTGGGAATTGACCACAAAACAGTTTTGTAAACAAAACTGGGTACACAAAAAAGCTCGATATTTGGGTACCTCACGAGCTCACTGGAATAAACCTAATGAACCGTGTACTCATTTGTGATTCTTTAATACGACGTAATGAAACCGAACTATTTTTGAAGAAGCTGATAACTGGTGATGAAAAGTGGATCACGTATGACAAGAACGTGCGAAAAAGGTCGTGGTCAAAGGCCGGTCAGGCTTCACAGACTGTGGCGAAACCCGGGTTAACTCGCAACAAGGTGATGCTGTGTGAGTGGTGGGATTGGAAGGGCATTATTCATTATGAGCTGTTACCACCAGGCAGGACCATCGATTCAGAACTCTACTGCGAACAACTGATGAGATTAAAGCAAGAAGTTGAGAGAAAGCGGCCGGAATTAATCAACAGAAGGGGTGTGGTTTTTCATCATGATAACGCTAGACCTCACACATCTTTAGCCACTCAGCAAAAATTAAGAGAGTTTGGCTGGGAGGTGTTAATGCATCCGCCGTATAGTCCTGACCTTGCACCTTCAGATTTCCACCTGTTTCGGTCTCTTCAGAATTCTTTAGGCAGTGTCAGGTTAACATCACGAGAGGACTGACAAAACCACTTTTCGCGGTATTTTGATCAGAAGTCCCAAAATTTCTATAGCAATGGGATCATGTCCCTACCTACAAGATGGCAGAAAGTTATCGAACAAAATGGTACCTCCATACTTTAGTTAAATGTAAATAAACTATATTAAAAAATGTTTTGAATTTTCTTAAAAAATGCGAAGAAACTTTTTCCCCAACCTATTATCTACCAGTTTTACTAGGTACTCATGCTGTCTACGAGTTACTATTTTTGTTTAAAACTTGAAATGAAGGCGAGGCTCGACATTCAAGTATTTATTCGGGTAATAGTTTCATTGTAGATTATAATCTAACTAAAATCAGACGTAGAGATATTTTACCGAGGCTGTATTATAACCCCGGTAAAATATCCTTACGTCTGATCTGGGAATCAAACTGAGATTCTGAAGTTCAATGAGCCGTGGTCGCAACCAGTGAGCTATAGGGAGTTATAGGCAAAGCTAATTTTAAGCGCAACAAGGTTATTTTCATCGCCTCGCAACTTTACTGTCAACCTCATTCGAGCGCCAAAAGATCCTCGGTGCTACAGTCCATTCACAGTTATTTTACCTCTGACAGCAGCAACTAGGCTTGCCAACTTTAAAATACGAATTTGCGGGAAATGAAGATTAAAAATGCGGGATGAAGGTTTAAAAAGCGGGATACAACAAATTTGGTTAAGAATCCAAATAAACGTAAATTTTTCTTCGCAAATCAGGATGAAACGTAAATATAATACCTGGTTAGATTAATAGCAGTCCATATTTACTTAAAAAACGGTTTAGACTATAAGATTATAATAAGTTATAGTATAATTTACATACACTTTAATTAAGAGAACTTTAAATTACTTTTTGAATGTTTTTTTTTTTGTGATTTTGTACTTTTAAGATTTTTTTATTTTTTATTACAAAATTGTAAAAATCTTTGCATGGATAGGAAAAATTAACTTTAACTTGTAGTTCTGACTTCACAGAATCCACATGAAGACGATTTCGCGCGTCGGTACAGGCATAATTACAAAGTGAGAAGACCCTCTCTGCTGCTGCATTAGAACACGGAATCGATGCAGTGAATTGAAATATTTTCAGCAAGTTGGTCGTGGTTGATGCCGACAATATTTTTATTAATTTATTAATATGTCGTGCACAGTCGATGTATGTGCGTGTGTTGCTTATTCCGGAAAGCGGGATATTTAGCGTCTCGCACACACCATGAGCGGTACGTCTAATTAAGGGTCTCAGAAACAATTGACGACCCTTGGACGACGATTGTCAACCCTAGCAGCAACCCACTAGCAACCTTATCGCAACAATTATAAAGATCATTCTGAATTTGACAGACTTGTCAATGACAGCAACCCAACAGCACCTTTATTACAACCGCACTAAAGATCACTGTGATTTTGACAGCGATGCAAACTCAGAAGTAAAATAATTGAACGGACTTTATATGGATCTTTTGGCGTCTGGATGACATAGACAGGAGGGCGTTGGTAAACATTTGTGAAATTATCACAGAAATTTTATTGACAAAACAAGCTGGTAGCGTTAGTTCCGATTATGTCACGCGCTAAAAGATCCTTGTAGCATTGTAGCAGTGTACAGAATCTATACAATGTTACACGCTAAAGGATCTTTACTTCAGATGGCGTGGTGACGCCATCCTCGCTGGTAAGTGTCAGTTGTTAGTTGAATGTTTGCAAAGATACTAACCAGAGGGCCTAGACAAAGTAACATTCGATTAGCGATGACGCCAGTAGAAAACTCAAAAAAAAAATGGGATTGACATAAGCTATCCAAATGTCACGTGATCATAGGTCAACGAATACAAATTTGCTAGACAATGTTAACATCATTCGGTTCTATGAAACGAATCGACAGCGTCGAACGATTACTTCCATAGAGATGCGTAGCCAAGTGGCACTTTTTGACAAGCTTTATCGCTAGTTTTTGATTCGTACGTTGGAAACATTCGCGAAAGCGATAGCGATTGTAGAAATAGAATCACTCCGAAGCGAAATCCCTCAGTAGGTACCTACCTACCTCTATGCGCTCTCGCTTTATAAATCGTCACGTATAAAGTGATCACTATACAAGGTGACAGGGACGCGCAAACTGTATCTATGAATTCAGCAAATGTCTCTACCACCTTGTATAGTATTGCAACTTGGTTTCCAATTGTTTAAACGTAAGGCTTTGACCTCGAGTTTTCTTCTTTCCTAATCACCAGGAAAGCGATGTAGGTACTCCATTATTATTACAATTCCGTGCACTACATACAGGCATAATATTGAATAACAAAATGATTACTTAAATAATACGTACAAATATGTTTGACATGTGAACAACACCAGCAAAGATGCGACACAGTGAGATAAATTGGTAGTGTCTCTCGCCATTGCGGAAGTATTTAGTAGTAGCAGATATAATAGTCGCTAACAAATTGGCAGTGTCTCTCGCCATTGCGGAAGTATTTAGTAGTAGCAGATATAATAGTCGCTAACAAATTGGCAGTGTCTCTCGCCATTGCGGAAGTATTTAGTAGTAGCAGACATAATAGTCGCTAACAAATTAGCGGCTAATGAGAATCTACACGAATGCATGGTATTTAATACTGTTATGTCATGTTGATTTATGCATAGGCAGAGGACGTTTTATTTTTTCTCAAGTCAACTTATGTCAATTGTCATTGATCATAACAATACATCGCGGGTACATAATTGCTGGCTCATTAGATAAGTCATTTAACAATAATTATGTATCCGGTTATCGTGTCACCTATGTTATTTTTTTACATTTAACTATATCTCTAATTAATATGGTGTACATAATAAGGAATTAAGGAGTATCTATTGTTCCATCCATACCAATTATGGAAAGATAAAAGATTTATGTGCGTACGATCCTAAGTGGGAACGTCATAAGTTTGTCTATCACGACTTGGTTTAAAGAGATGATAATTATTTTGAGGTGACTGAAATGCTGTGTGAAAATATATTGTTATGTAATGCGGAGGAATGAGGAAAATTTGAGGAAAGTTTTGAGTATGAATGTGGATGGCTATAAGAGTAGAAGAGAACCAAAGAAACGATGGATGGACTGTGTGGAAGATGATATGGCTAGAAAGGAGGTGACTACCGAGACGACGACGAAGAGAAGAGTGGAAGGAAAAGACATACTGCGGCAAGCACAAATAAATTAGGATAAGGGAAGGGAATTATAGTATCACGTCTTTTCCCCTGAGGGGTGGGCAGAAATCCATGTTTCATCAGTAACGACTTCCAGTAACGACTGGGAGCAGTCCCATTTTGAGTGCTTGCATAATCGTGCGTGCTTGGTCATTGCAAAGGTGCTGGACAGTATGCCGGATACATATATGGCCCGTAGGATTAGTCTGCACGATGCGCAATTTGGTTTCAGGCCTGGGCTATCGACAGAAAGTGCCATTGTGTGTCTTAAGCGAACTGTCCCGTACTATACGGATAGGAATACAGGAAAACACCTGTTACTGCGTGGTTCTTAGATTTGTCCAAGGCTTTCGACCTCATGTCCTATGACCTTCTGTGGGACAAGCTAAGCAATGAGAAAGAAGTAGAAACCGAGGTTACCTTTCTACTAAAATTTTGGTATGCAAATCAAATAAATAATGTAAGGTGGGCAGGGACTCTGTCCGAAGAGTATAAATTGGAATGTGGGGTGAGGCAGGGGGGAATCACATCCCCTCGCCTCTTCAATTTATACGTTAACCAGCTGATTGTTGAGCTCAGCAATACTGGTATCGGCTGTCATGTTGATGGTGTTGCTATGAATAACATCAGCTATGCGGACGATATGGTCTTGCTGGGCCCCTCGATCAGTGCTTTACGTCGTTTGTTGAAGGTGTGTGAGGACTACGCGGAGACTCAAGGCCTTAGGTATAATGTCACTAAGAGTGAGTTTCTTGTTTTTAAAGTTGGCGCCAGAAGAGACTTGAATGTGCCGTGCATCTCGTTAGCTAATGTACCTTTGAAGCGAGTCTCAAAATTTAAATACCTGGGGCATTGGGTCACTGAGGACCTATGTGATGACCTAGACATAGAGAGGGAGCGCAGAGCGCTGTCTGTTCGAAGTAATATGCTGGCCCGGAGGTTTGCACGGTGTACTTTTGAGGTTAAAATAACGCTTTTTCGAGCCTATTGTCAGACTTTCTACACATGCAGCCTCTGGGTCAAGTATACGCAGAAGGCATACAGCGCTCTGCGTGTACAATATAACAATGCCTTCAGAATGCTTGTGGGGCTGCCGCGGTATTGTAGCGCTTCGGGTATGTTTGCCGATGCGAGGGTAGATGATTTTTATGCCATCATTCGAAAGCGATGCGCTTCTCTCTGGCGCAGAACACACGTCAGCTCCCATAGCATGGTGAGGGCATTGAGTGACCGGTAGGCCTACCCGATGCTTGGCCGATGGGTGAGTCTCCACACACACGGCTGTATGTAGTTATGCGGGCAAATCATTGTTTTCTTTGTTTTTATTTTATTTTCTTTGTGATTGTATGTGTTACTAACAATAGTTTTATGTCAATACTAACATTATGGACTTTCAAGGTCTGAAAATAAAAGTTTATTATTATTATTATAATCCGCTTGAGCTTGCGCTTGTGTTTGAGTTTCCAGTGCCAGGCCTATCTTACCTTACGGTAGGATAAGTTTAGTTAAAACCCATCTACCTAACATGGGATTATATTTTCCCGTCTCTTTAAGCTTTTTTGTTCTGTAAATGCAAACTTAGTGTCAATAAGTAATAAGTATTTCAGCAGTAATAAATAGAGAAATCCTGAAGGGATCTGGAATGACACACACGAAGAGAACACGCAGGCGCAGCTATGCTCGTTTTTTATCTGTGTGAGATAATGCCTTAGTCCTGCAGTGGGGCAGGCTGATGCTAAAATTAGAAGGAAGTTAATGTAGCATGTCTAATGACTTTGTTTTCCAGTTGAACAAAATGCCACACAGCTTTGTTGTCACGGTCAAAAGAATAGTTCTATTAATTGGTATTCAAAAGGTGACGTTCTATTAATTTGAGAATTACACTAATGGATAGATAATTTAAAAATCTAAATAATTCACGTTTTAATTTATTTCAAAACATCACTTGTCTTTTTTTATTGCATTTTTTTTTAATTTGATGATAAATGAGCGTGCGCGGGGAGCGAGACAGAGCGAGACTCAGCGACGGGACAGAGAAGGACCGAACGCTCAAGGTCGTTTGGTCGGGGAAGCGCCTTAATGACACAAAAATTAATGCGTTTTAATTTGATTTTTAAAATAAAAATGAACCTGATACAGCAATAAGTTTAGCAGTGAACTTTAACTTTGAGCTGTCAATATTATTTCGCGTACTTACCTACGTAAATATTTTCGGAATATGGTAACGAAAAAGTTACCCAAAAAAAAAACTTTAATTTCGGAAGTCAGTGTCTATGGTTTTGTATTTTCGTTTTTGACCACCGACTTCCGAAATTGAAGTTATTTTTCACGTATTTTACTGTTTTTTATTTGGAAGTCGGTTGTTTCTTTGTAAAAAAGTTTTCATTTTTTAGTTTTTAGTTGTGGTACCTACCCCACACAAATTCGTATACCACTCCTTGGTATGTAAATAACAGTGACAGGAAATTATTAACACATTATCAATATAAACTAAGTGGAAAAAATATGCAGTATTAAGGATAACTCAAAAACTACTGGTCAGACCTTGATCAAATTTAAATGGGAACTCATGTGAAGCACCAACTATTAAATAAAAAAAGAATCATCCAAATCGGTTCACCCAGAAAAAATGCTGAGCTAACGCACATAAAAAATAAAAATAAAACATACAGACGAATTGAGAACCTCCTCCTTTTCTGAAGTCGGTTAAAAAATGATTGTTGACATGACTTTTCAAGCAACTCAGTCAACACTCATTTTTAACATCCTTAAGAAATAGAGAATTAGGTACTTAGGTGCATTTATACATTTTAAATGACATTTTAATAACATAACAAGCCAGTCAATGTCGCACTTAATCTGTTTTTACTTGACGTACAGTCGACAAAATAATAGGTATTCAACCAGATAATTAAAACTGTACATAACAACCCTTATGGGGTTACCAGTCTTATCAAGGGATATCGTATTACCCAGTAACTGGGATGTGGAGGTTAGATAGGCAGTCGTTCCATGTAAAATAATGGTATCCAGCTGCATCCGGTGAGATTGGGAGCCAACCCCAACATAGTTGGTAAAAGGCTAGGCAGATGATAAATTACCCCTTATAGAGCGTGTAATGAGTTGGTAGTTGAGGCTAAAGTTATTCCTCATTAATCCTCATGTAGGTACTGCCTGGCCTGGACGGGTGGGTGGTTGGTTGGCAGGGTGGAAATTTCCTCATCCTCCTTTGAAAAGAGTGGATCCTCAGACCAGAGGAGTACTTTGTTTGGTGAGCTACTGCCTCATGGTTGTAGGACTGTTATAATTATACCGCTTCCTCTGCATCATCAAAAAATCAGCGTCCCCATCCTTTCAACGTTTTTCGCTAAAAACGCTGAAAGGAACCATAAACTCAGTTGAAGCTGCTAGCGCCTCGCCTGCCGCGATGTAGGATTTATCTGACGTCACGTGTAATGCCTAGTCTAGTCTGGGGGTCGTACGCGAGACTGCGGTCCGGGTCACTCCTGGGTCCGATCTCGTTCGGTTTGGACAGTGTTATTGAATGTCCCACTAGGAAATTTTCAAAAGTTTCTGCCCAATTAGTGACAATAGACTCGCCCATAGTCCCTCTGTGGGACTTTGAACTGGTTTGGCTGTGTGCACATAACCAACAATTAACTTAGTTCATTATGAATAAAAAAATGTTATTTGTGCAACAAGAGAGCAAAGTTTGTTTTTGCTGAGAGTGTTGATTTTGAATACCGAATAATTTGATTCTAGGTTAGAATCCTGTGCGCACCCTAGGGATTGAAACACACGAGATGCAAATAACTTTGGTCTCTTGTAACACATACAACTTTTTACCTCAGCAGCGAGAAAATATTACCTAAAGGTAAAAAAATATAACATGGTAAAAATTAAACCACATATATGTTTGTAAAACAAACAATGTCAAAAAAAAATAGTTGAAGGAAATTATTGCAGTTTTGCAAACCGTTTTGTTTGGAACCGATATTTTTGTGTTAGCGACTTGAGTTTGAGTATTCGCTGAGGTTTCGACTTCCTTACTTGTGGTTTGTGACGGGAGGATAGTGAAAATTGGTGACTCAGCGGCGGGATTCGTGACTCTAGAAGACGGGCGCCGTCGAGACCTAGGATATGAGGTCTGTTTCAAGCTTATGGTTTCGGCTCAAACCTAGCTTCAAGCTTATGGTTGGATTCAAATCTTTCGAATTTTGTGATTAGACCCAGCATTGCTCTAAGCATTCAAAACAATAAAAAATAAAGTTACTTTGTCTCACGCTCGCAACAAAACTGTCACACAAGCAAAACCTGCTTGTTTGGAGTTCTGAGGTGAAAAACTAGTTTTGTATAGTTCAAGGTTGGGAGTCATACAACCTATTATTAGCTATTAATTAGCTACATACATACGTTCCTACTTCCTCGTGCAGTAAATTACTGTTCTTACCAGCGACGGTATATGCGTTTTTTTTATAATTAGTGGAATCTTTTTTGAAATGACGGTAAATATCGGTTGCTTGGCTAATTCAGTGTTTGTTTTGCTTTATTTTTTCCGAGTGTGTATAGCATACCGATGTAATAGAATAGAATGCTCCGTAAAATGTACGGTCCCGAGCATAAATATATTACTATGGACCATGGTAATGAATCATGTCATCAGTTATTTTTGCCGAGCTGTCCATGGGCATGTGATGCGGAGGAATGAGGAAAGTTTTGAGTATGAATGTGGATGGCTGTAAGAGTAGGAGAACAGCAAAGAAACGATGGATGGACTGTGTGGAAGGAAAGGACATAGCCGCAGTATGCAGGAATTTCTAATGTAATAAATTATATTAATATGGTGGTCCTGAAATCCTGATTTACTTTCCCGATGCCAGTTACTGAACTGCGGGGTAATTGCGTAACACACTATCAGTAGCAATGGCTTTCATTTTGACAGTTCAACAACATTCATTGCGTTATTTAAGTCGTTGAGCGGACAAATTTTTCGAACATAATATGCAATGGATCAGCAATATCCTGCAAAATCATTCAGATTGGGATTAAAAGTGTGTTATGCAATTAGACTGCGGTCCTGTCTAAGTATATTTTGCGACAATCATTTGAAATTATGTATTTATGGTTGGCGCCCATCAGCTGACACAAACTAACGATTTACCAAAATAATGATTATCATTATCATCCGCAGATTCTAATGTAACTCAGGCTACAAGAAACATTAGAAAAACTGTTTACTAGAATAGGTGATTATTGACACACCTAATGTATTTGATATTAGGTACAAGATGCAGCCTTGAAATCGAAACTAGTAGACACAAGTAACTAACAGCCGCAGTACTCATCCGCTATTTTTTTGGTAATATTTTGTATCTTTTTGCGCGAGGTATGATTTATTAAACCAAGTATTTTTTTTATTACTTACTTAATTTTGCACTAACTTAACTTCTTTTTAGACCCTGAAGAGTCCGCGGTTTAACTCAGAGAGTCTTGGTACTAAAAAGTTGCAATTTGGCATGGTTATACATATTTTAATCACACAAATAAAATGTGAAATGTGCTCTAGAAAAAAAAAAAAATTTTGTCTAATGGGGTTAAAAACTGAAATCTCGTCATAGGTATTTTTTTTTATAGGTGGCAACACCGTTCAACGTCAACAAACCGCCATTGTTTAGTTTATGTTTACTTTTGCGTCGATCACAAATTAAACGTAAATTAGATAAATATGTATGAGACTTGAAGTGTAGCACTATTAAAGACGAGCTAAGGAAAAAGGGAACCGTCTACCACTGGCTAAAAAGCAGCTTTAGTGGAAAAGACAATAAATTATGAACGTTTTATAATTTTTAGGTTATCTTGTGTTTGAAAACTTAGTTATTTTTTTGTTTGGTGAAGACTTCCAGCGTACGACAGAAATAACCTTATCGGAGTTGAAAACCAACTCGAGAATGATTATAATGACTGAAGAACTTCAGAAATGTTAATTCGAGGAATGATCTATTCTATACAGATAAATAAAATTGGAGTGTATGTTTGTAATATTAAAATAACCGCTTTTTACTAAATGCATATGGATGTATACACGGTACATATACCAAAATATTTATTTTTTGCAATTCTTTTCTGTCTGTCTGTTTGTTCCGGCTAACTGATGTTATAAGGAGTAACATAGGCTACGCAAAATACGCAACATTTATCCCGGTAGCACGTTCCTGTAGGATAATTCCTGACGTCCACGCGGGCGAAGCTGCAGGCAGCAGCTAGTATGATAATATAAACACACACACCTTTACTATAATAGCTAACGTAGTATCACACCACAAGTGCCTGTAGGTAATAATAAAAACGGACTTAGTTCTATTGGGAGCATCACCTATATACGAATTTCTGCTTTACTTATAAGTCACCAGGTTTAACAAAAAACAAACAACCGACTTCCAAAAAAACACTACTAAGTAAAAAATATCTTTAATTTCGGAAGTCGGTGTCTCTAGAATAGAATGGATCAATTTTTTGTTTTGGTTTTATGTTTTCGTTTTTAGCTACTGACTTCCGAAATTAAAGTTATTTTTCACTCTGTAGTGTTTTTATGGAAGTGCGTTGTTTTTTTTTTTGTAAATAGTTTTTATTTTTCACTTTTTTGCTGTGGTACCTACCCCACACAAAATCATATACCACTAATCTATATATATAAAAATTAATCCCTATTTCCCTTGGTCACGCCATCACGCATGAACGGCTGGACCGATTTCACTAACAATTTTTTAGTTGTGTTCGTTATTGTCAGGAGAAGGATCTTATGAAATAAAAAAATAAGGAAGTTGATCGGAACGTTACAAAATTTAAGAAAACTTAACGCCAATATTAATTTTACATAACTGTCAGTTGTTTGAAATAACTGTCAGCGATTGACAGAATGCGCGCTGCAAATATCATTTAACACAGATGGATCGGTTGATAAATGAGTCGATAGTTTTAGATTTAGTCAATAGTCAAAACTAAAACTAAACGACATATGACATTCATAGTTAAGACAGGACAACGTCTGTCGGGTCAGCTTGTTGCTATGTAATAAATTTTGTTTAAAACTTAAACATTTTATGTCTCGCTTTTTGTTTTAGTAGGTCCGTTTGTAATTTATCTAAGTTACAATAGTCTAATGTGAACTGCTCATCCCCTTTTACAAAAGATTGCTTTTCCGAATGCAAGGAAGTTAATTGTTGAGGAGTTCTCCTGGTACTTCACCATCAGCTCCACTTCACCATATTCATTATGACGAGCATAAATTGCTTAGCAACCATATTACAGTAATTGATTCGCAACCCGTGAAATATTTAATATTGAGTAGTTCCGGTGGCTTCATAATCAGTTCCACTTCACCAAATGATACTTTTCAAGAGCAAATACACGAGTTACTATAAAAAATACCCAAATCATTATAGGTGTGCCTATAATATTTGAAGAGTTTCCTCAATTTTTCCAGGACCCCATCATCAGAACCTGAGCTGATGACAATAGGACCTAGAAAGAAAACCCTTTCAAACTAAAAGAGAATTTTTCAAATCGTTCAGCCGTCTTCGAGTACCTAATCAGTAAACATTCATAAAAAAAGTTTCTGACGAACTGCGAACCACCTCTTTTTTTGAAGTCGGTTAAAAGGACAGCACATAGTCTCGACGAAATATCTGGTTTCGGAGAGCTTTCTCCCACAATTTTGGTCTTTTAACATGTTTGTCAAATACTTGGGTCCTCGTATTTTTGCAGTCAACAACTGCGCAACAGGGAATATTAATTAGTTATGCGTTAGTCGCTTGTTTACACAAAATGTATGGATAGTGACAGGTAGCTGTCAAATTCTTGGACGTTGGATAACAGCGACATCTGAAGTGAGCAAGTGGCAGTTTTTATCTTCTGTATTTAGAATTTATTTAATACATTGCGGAACACTAAACGCCCCCAGACGTAATAACAATAAAACTTCTATTGTGCCTCGTTCAGTGTCCTTCAAATGATGAACGCACCCATATGTCGCCAGTTCTGTAGGAACCTAACATATGCTATTCATCTCTCGTAAGCGGATACAAAATTAGCCAGTGAGCAAGATGGAAGTGGGGCAAACTGTCCTAGGTATGCCGAACGAACCTACACAATTAACCACTCGTGGTGGAATAATGTCTTATGGTCCCATGTCTAGTCAAGTCAATAGGAAAAAAATCATACCTGTAATGTATTCTCCAGGTAAATGAGGTTGTGTGCCGAGCCATTCTCGTAACTTCTTGATGTCGTCAGGAGTTGTCCCGGTGTTCTTCTTGTACTCATCCTCCAGGGATATTCCTTTTATTGCCATTGTTCTGAAAGAATGAGGGTTTGTCTTTTATATTTTATTGTATTTTTAAGCACAGCCTAACTTTGCCTTGTTGACTTACGAAGCTAGTGACTGACTTATCAAAAACAGTCTACACTGCAAGAACTTGCGGTCAATCTAAGTGGAAGGCCTAAGCATACCCTAATAATGATAAATGCTAGGTATAAACTAAGATGGAGTAATAAGATTATTTCAGATGGCTTATTGCAATAGTCATTTTAGTGGTTCTGTACCATCTGAGATTCCGAATACCTAAACCAAGAAAAAATTAAACTTCGCTGGTGTTTGATGCTGTCTAGACTGTGTATGTACTAAATCACACAAACATGTGGATGGCCTTGTCTAAAACTGGATCCCGAATGTGAACTGACTGACTGAGGCCAATGACAGGAGGAATTGAATTTAAATGTCCGTGATAAAACGTTATGTAAATAAAAATCCTTTTTTACATTAGTTGATGTAAATAATTAGTGTATGGAATTTGGTATCCTGTAGACTAAAAAATTGCTTGAATTCCTCGCAACCGGAATTCCAATGAGTTCTTTTTAACCGACTTCACAAAAAGGAGGAGGTTCTCAATTCGTCTGTATGTTTTTTTTTTTTTTTTTTTTTTTTTTTTTTTTTTATGTGTGTTAGCTCATAACTTTTTTCTGGATGAACCGATTTGGATGATTCTTTTTTTATTTGATAGGTGGTGCTTTACATGTGGTCCCATTTAAATTTGATCAGGGTCTGACCAGTAGTTTTTGAGTTATCCTTAATACTGCATATTTTTCCACGTAGTTTATATGGATGATGTGTTAATAATTTCCTGTCATTGTTATTTACACACCAAGAAGTGGTATACGAATTTGCGTGGGGTAGGTACCGCAACTGAAAAGTGAAAAATAAAAACTTTTTTACAAAAAAAACAACCGACTTCCAAAAAAAACACTAAAAGACGTGAAAAATAACATTAATTTCGGAAGTCGGTGGCCAAAATCGAAAATATAACACCAAAGACACCGACTTCCGAAATTAATGTTATTTTTCACGTCTTTTAGTGTTTTTTTTGGAAGTCGGTTGTTTTTTTTGTAAAAAAGTTTTTTTTTAAATAATGCTCTTATCAGACAGGTAATTAAGATGGGGCACAGGAGCGAGGGTGCTTCGGTTTGTCTAGACCTAAAGGAAAGCACGGGCCATCTACACGTGCTGATAGATAGACAATATAAATATTTTATTACTTAGGTTGATACCTAAGTCATCTTCTATTTTTATTAGTTTATCTACAATAGCTGTTGCGACTTCATCGTGTGTGTGTGGCTTGTATTTTGTATTTCATAATTTTTTAAACATATATCCAGGATAAAAAGTAGCCTTAATTTGTATTCCCTCTCCAGGTCCCATTCTACCTTTTTCTCTTTCATAACGGCCGGTTCAGTGGTTTAGGCGTAAAATGGTGACAGATAAACTAATAAAAAAAAAATTAAAAAAAAATATATATTTTTTTTAATTTTAATGTCAATCTGTTTCCAGTTTTAACCGACTTCACGAAAAGGAGGAGGTTCTCAATTCGTCGGTATGTTTTTTATTTTTTATGTGTGTTAGCTCATAACTTTTTTCTGGGTGAACCGATTTGGATGATTCTTTTTTTATTTGATAGGTGGTGCTTCACATGTGGTCCCATTTAAATTTGATCAAGGTCTGACCAGCAGTTTTTGAGTTATCCTTAATACTGCATATTTTTTCCACTTAGTTTATATGGATGATGTGTTAATAATTTCCTGTCACTGTTATTTACACACAAAATAGTGGTATAAGAATTTGTGTGGGGTAGGTAACGCAACTAAAAAGTGAAAAATAACTACTTTTTTACAAAAAAACAACCGACTTCGAAAAAAATACTTTTTTTATTAGTCAATTGTTATTGTTTGTACCATAAATGGAAATGAAAAACTTTTTTACAAAAAAACAACCGACTTCCAAAAAAAACACTAAAAGACGTGAAAAATAACTTTAATTTCGGAAGTCGGTGCCTTTGGTTTTGTATTTTCGTGTTTGGCCACCGACTTCCGAAATTGAAGTTATTTTTCACGTCTTTTAATGTTTTTTTTGGAAGTCGGTTGTTTTTTTGTAAAAAAGTTTTTATTTTTCACTTTTTAGTTGCGGTACCTACCCCACACAAAGTCGTATACCACTACTTGGTGCGTAAATAACAGTGACAGGAAATTATTAACACATCATCCATATAAACTAAGTGGAAAAAATCTGCAGTATTAAGGATAACTCAAAAACTACTGGCCAGACCTTGATCAAATTCAAATGGGACCACATGTGAAGCACCACCTATCAAATAAAAAAAGAATCATCCAAATCGGTTCACCCAGAAAAAAGTTATGAGCTAACACACATAAAAAAAAAAAACATACAGACGAATTGAGAACCTCCTCCTTTTTGTGAAGTCGGTTAAAAACCGCATGACAATCAATTCGTACTTATGAAGAACAACGCAGTCGCACGATTTTGCCTTTTAGGTCTAAGGACTTTCTATTTATAGATTTATTAGTTTAATGTACGCAGGTATTGGGTATTTATTTTAGTTTTTCATCAGTCACAATAATACACACACCCATGTCACAACAATTTTAATTTATTAGAACGGACACACACTTCCCTATTTTTTCCCTATTTTTTATTAACCGACTTCACAAAAAGGAGGAGGTTCTCAATTCGCCTGTATGTTTTTTTTTTTTTTTTAATTTTTTTTATGTGTGTTAGCTCATAACTTTTTTCTGGGTGAACCGATTCGGATGATTCTTTTTTTATTTGATAGGTGGTGCTTCACATGTGGTCCCATTTAAATTTGATCAAGGTCTGACCAGTAGTTTTTGAGTTATCCTTAATACTGCAGATTTTTTCCACTTAGTTTATATGGATGATGTGTTAATAATTTCCTGTCACTGTTATTTACACACCAAGTAGTGGTATACGAATTTGTGTGGGGTAGGTACCGCAACTAAAAAGTGTAAAATAAAAACTTTACAAAAAAACAACCGACTTCCAAAAAAAACACTAAAAGACGTGAATTAAAGTTATTTTTCACGTCTTTTAGTGTTTTTTTTGGAAGTCGGTTGTTTTTTTGTAAAAAAGTTTTTATTTATTTTTTATTCTAGCGTATGGCACTCGTGGGTTGCAGCTGAAAATCAGCGTCAGGTGGTGGTGTCATCTGACATTATGCTGAGCTGAGGCCCTTTTGGCATTATAATCTTCATTTTCCGTTTTTTTTTTTAGTTTTAAGGTGTATTTTTGTTGCTGCAATGCAAATAAACGCATTTATCTTTCTTTCTTTCAAATTACTTTCGCATTTTAATTATTATTACCTATTTATATTTATAATATTAAAGTTTGTAGGATATACAACAGTTCCGTGAACGATTAACAGCGCTCTTACGTAAACCAAGATAGAAACCTGGGAAGATAACGTTACCAAATAAGTACAGATAGTTGCAATAAGAAAGGGTATTTTGGGACTCCCCTTGAGCTAATATTGGGACATTTTAAAATGCCTTAGAAACCTTCGTGATCTTTTACTATTTGAAATTTTTGCTTCTATCAGATAAATTAATGAATAAAGGTACTCATCTACAACTCGATTAAAGCAGGAGGTACCCGCTTAGATAATAAATCAGATTTTATAGTTTATGGCCTATTACAACACCTTAAGTAAATAAATATCACGTTCACGTACTTGCCATTATTTCTTCCTCAATGTGTGAACTTGTACGCACGGCGACATATCAAGCTATAAATTTCCAGTATAAGCTGAGTTCTCATTGTACAAAAAGCATATATAATGTGATGTCAGCTAAAACTGGATATGTAGAGCTGAATATGCAGCCGTGTGTACCTGCAACACCTATGTATTTATCGGCCATAAAATAATAAAGTTCTAATTGTGACACTCATTTATATACGTTAATTGCATGGCTTATTATTAGTTTGTTTTGATGCGCAAATTCTGTATCAGTCAATTAAAATGTTTTATTTCACATAAACCTACTTGGGCACAATCATAATTATGAAACGACGAAAGCTAGGTGCACGGTCCAATTGGATGTTTTCTATGGAGAAGAGCCGACAAGAAACTCCACGGTTACTATTTAAAAAATTTGGCTACTTATATTTATCAAACAATTAGTTACCTGCACAGACTTAATTAGATTTTTGACATGATTTTATTTTGACTAAATCAACGACCTGTAGGTTTAATATGCGCTTCAATGCTATTAATATTAAAAATACGTATTTCTTTAAATGTTAGCTATGAAAAAAAGAAAGAAGATAAATTAATTTGACAGAAACCGGTAGTGCCGTGCCGTAATTTCAACTGTCTACCTATTACGGTTCATGAGTTACAGCCCGCTAACAGACAGACGGACAGCGGAGGCTTAGTAATAAAGTTCCAGTGGCACCCTTTGGGTACGTAACCCTGAAAACACAGGTACTTAAATGATGTTTCGAGTTCACTTCGTCAACAAAGTCATTACCAATATATTTTCGTAAAGGCCAAATGTAGCAGCCCATTCAGATTAGTTTAAAAAACAAAACACAAACTTGATGACGTTGAATTTATTTATACCTTTAATACAAAATGAAATGCTGTTCGTTGGTGCGCATCACTTGAGAACGGCGGGACCGATGTGGCTATGTTTTGTTTTAAAACCGATTTAGATATTTATGGCAATTTTTCAAATTTGGAAAAAAAATGACGTACTTATTTCTATGGGATTTATGTATGAACTATTAGAATTTGGACAGGACAACGACTGTTCGGTCAGTTAGTTTACTATAAAGTTTCGATCGTTGCCACGCACTCCACAAATTAAATGTCAAAATACAGGCTTACAAAAAATAAATACTCTTAATATAGAAGCAATCCAACACAGCAGTCACTAAAAATACTCACATAGAACTATGTATTTATTTCTATATTTAGTTCTAAAACTATTTCAATTAATTTATGTAACGTCACAACGCGTCCTGTCAACGCGATCTTACATACGCTACTAAGGCACTAAGGTCCACAAGTTATGTGGCTTTGGTAAGCTACGCACTGGGTAAAAAAACTGACGGTTAAATTTGTTGAACGTGACTAATTCGAGAATATAATGTTAGTACATAAATAGTGTTTGGCTCACAGACAGAAAAGCAACAAAAACGTCCGTACGCTTCTGGATTTTTTAAATTATATTGATCTTTGTGAGTAATTGGCAACCAACAAAAACATTGTTTTTTCAGGTGAAGATATTTTTCGCTCAATGAGCGTTTTCGTACTTGGGGCTTGAAAAAGACATCAACGCATTAAACCTTGCCAGCTCTCATTTGTTGCCCGATTCTATCGTGTGAACTGAAAATCATGTAGATAGTAACTGAAAACTTCGGGTCTAGCACGAACGCGCGGATTAAAAGTAAAGTAAATTCCAACGATTTTAAAAAAATCACTTGTTTCATCCTCAATTTACAGTAGTTTTAAGACTTTATAATTCATATCTACAGGTGATACTAATTGTGCCAGTCGCATTTTTTTTTACAAAAATGTTTTATTTTCATTTACGTTTACGTCGTGCTTTATAGCTAGGGCCTCTTGTTTGACCGTATGAAAAAGATAAATTGAGTGTCGCCTATTCTTGCGGCGTTTTACAAACACAGTGCGTCACTTCTAAAGTTTGTTTGCACAAGTGATAACAAATTCTGAATGCGCATTCGCATGTCGTTTTTTTCAATCAAAATATGATTTAATGACCGTGACATGCCAAACATAGATCACGAATTAGTCGCAGCGGATTTATTAGTTATTTTAGTAAAAATTCGTTAAGCGGCGCTGCTGCGCTGGTGAACGAAACAAATAATAATCATTTCTGTACCGATATGATTTATCTGTTAAGCAGTTATGTACCTTTAGGTACGAGTAGATCATAACATGTCTCGGATAGGTTACTAATGCCCGTTTTCACCAACGACCCCAAAATTTTAAGTAACCCTTATGCCAATTTAAGTAACACTTACCGCAAGTTTTATGTTCACCAAGGTTTAAGGGACACCTAACTCTTAAAGATCCCTTATATTTACGGGCCCGAATGTTCAGCCCCTAACCTACCCCTAGCCTAAGGGTTAGTTTTAAGTTGTTTGACAGGTCGCGTGTTCTTGAATATTTCTCACCCAAAAAGGTCTACTGTTTGTTAAACTGTATCAGTAGTCCATTGATACAGTTGGACTACAGTTGTTGTTTTTTTCGTCTCTTTGGTCATGCATACTTGCTTTTCCAATTCAGTTTATCTATCGGCTTTGTTTGCCATATCAAAAAAAGAATAGAAGTTACCTACTAACTGCAAACAGGTAAATGGACTAGCTAAATCCGCTAACGGCCCAACCCAATAACGTATCTATCACCAATTTTGGTGTAAAACCTATCTATCTCTGGTTTTAACGTCCCAATCTTCGTCAAATCTTTTAGAGATTAAGGAATCCTACCGGTCCACGTTATCTATCGAAGGGAGGGTATATCGCTTGCACAGACTAATCACTCGCTACAGATAACTATTTGTATGCAAAAGCCAGAGTATGCGTCCCTATAACATGTTGACAGCTAATTGTTTGACAGGACAGTTACCAAAGATGAAAAATAGGTCTATCCGCCAAATTGCAGGGATGAACGTATCTATCTAAGCAATATTTACGTTAAAAAATACACTTTATATTTATAATCATTTATAAGATATCCTACTCAAGTAAAAGTACGCTAAGCGAAAGTGATTTTGAAATGGTAAGTAGAGTTTTATCCTATTGGAAAAATAAATTTGAGATGAAAATGATCTTAAAAATCTTCAAATCAAAAGAACTAGTAAATGCCGCATTGGCCATAATAATATGAGAAATTTAAGTTGTTATGAACTTTCATAAAGATTTCGTTCAAGTAAAATAGCAGTGAGTAATTTACTCAACGAAATATAACCTCATTTATAATCTTATGTGTTTCTGACGTCAAACTGTCAATTACGTTTCATTGCTCTTAATTGTTCAGCAAAATGCAGGAAAATCTTATATAATGTACAGTCGCCAGCACACCTAGTTACTACAAATTGACAGATTTTCTCATTCGATTTTGAACGTAACCATCGACATTTTAAGGTTTAAAATCGTTTTGAGAAATTTGACAGTTTCGTGTCGCTTGACCTGATGATCGATTTTAGAGCCACAAGATACAAGCGACGCACGCTAAGTTTGTGGCTTACCGAATTATGTCACACTGTATTGTTACTCTTTGATGGATAAACGTTTATTGAAATTATAACTCCAGTCATTATATTTATATACGAGGGTGAATCAAAAAATTCTTGGAATCAATATTAAAAAATGCAAAGATTTAAACAAAAATATTTTATTTTTCTACATAATCTCCCTCCAATGCAATGCAATTAGAATAACGCATTTCTAACTTCCTTATTCCTTGTGAAAAAATAAGTTTTTCTGGACTCTCGAAAAACTCCTCTACGGCAGCCATAACCACGTCATTATCGTAAAAATTTGTTCCAGGAATGTCCTCTTTTAATTTTGGGAATAAGTGAAAATCACTTGGGGCTAAATCCGGAGAATATGGTGGGTGGTCAAGGAGATTGAAGCCAGCACAGCGGATTGCGGTGAGCGCAACTTCCGATCGATGAGCAGGAGCGTTATCTTGAAGAAACAACACGCCCAACGATAGTTTTCCACGACGTTTTTCTTTAATCGCTTCACGCACTTTCGGGATTAAATTTGCATAATAGGATCCAGTAATCGTCTGGCCTTTTGGCATGTAATCAATAAAAAGGATTCCTTCACTATCCCAGAACACTGGGGCCATAACTTTGCCAGCGGTAGGAGCAACTCGAAATTTCTTAATGGATGGAGAGGATGGTCGTTTTCAAGACATGCTTTGTCTCTTAGTTTCAGGATCGAAATGGTGGACCCACGTTTCATCCATGGTGACAAGACGATGGCAAAAATTATCCGACTCACGCTGGAACATTTCGAGATTACGCTTAGAAATTTCCAAACGTCGCTTTTTGTTTTCGTCGGTTAACATTCGTGGCACCCATCTTGCCGACACTTTTTTGAACCCCAGTGAATCAATTAAAATGGATTGAATGCTACCAAATGATATCTTTGGGATCTCACCTATATGTTTTATAGTTATTCTTCTGTCTTCCAAAACCAGATTCTCAACCTTTTTGACATTTTCTTTCGTAACAGAGGTTGAAGGCCGCCCAGAACGCGGGTCATCTTTACAGCTTGATCTACATCTTTTAAATTCAGCCACCCAATACGCAACCGTAGAATAGGGTACAGCATCATCCGCTAATGTCTGCTGAATGTCCGAAAAGTTTCCTTCGTAGACATTTTTTTCAAACTGAGATATTTTATCACCGCACGTAACTCACTTTTATCCATAATTTTGGGTTTTTAGCAACTCGTTGCACAAAACAATTTATTATGTGCGAACGAACTGACTAAAACAAGTGACAGTTTGCATAAATATTGTGTGATTGACACTCTTTAAGTGCGTAGGTTAGAGTGGAGCAGGGACGCAACCCACGCACACATACACAATGTTGACACACACATATATAACAAATATCGAACTTCTCCCAAAAAGGTTTTATATACACACATCAACACGGTCTAGGGATATTTTTTAAAAAGCGAATTACTATCAATGTGTTAATTATTTATATGACATGTATATATTTAAAGGATACGTTATTTAATATTCTACCATTTTTTAATAATGGTTAAGGTACTTAGATTAAAATTTCAGGATTTTATGGAAAAAAAATGAAGCATAGACGGAAACCGTATATGAATTAACTTTTAATTTGTGAGTAAAAACTGAAAAAAATTGAAAAATCATTTAATTTGTGTTTATAAACTTGAAGTTAGTAGTCTGAGAAAGCGTCCATGATGTTCATAACACATCGGCAACGATTCGGCATGCTCAGAACAAGGTTGTCAATGTCTTGCTGCGGAATATTGTCCCATGTCCTTCTGAGGTGCGCAAAAAGTTGATCTTCTGTAGCCAGATTTTCAGGAACTTCCTTCAGAGCTCTTCTTTGCAGCATATCCCACGCATGCTCAATGGGATTTAGATCTGGCGATTGAGCAGGCCAGCCTAAGGCCCTAACATTGTGTGTATGTAACCAAGCTGCTACCGTTCTCGCCGTGTGTGCCCGGGCATTGTCGTGCATGAGCAGGAAATCTTGCCCCATTTGTGTTCTGTGGGGCAAGATTACGGGCCCCAGCACCTGTTGGACGTATCGTTCTGCCGTCATATTGCCCCGCACCCAAACGAGATCCGTCCGTCCTCCAAGACGAATTCCTGCCCAAACCATAATTGTTCCTCCTTGGTATGGGTGAACTTCCTGAGGATTCTGAAGACGGCTCCATCGTCCAGGAACTCGCCAAACACGCGTCCGTCATGAATCTGGATGGAAGCCGAACCTGGATTCATCCGTGAACAGCACATTGGACCATTGCTCACGGCCCCAGTCCACGTGGTTCCGAACCCATTCTAATCGTCATCCACGATTGCCTCTCCGTAAAGGTGGGACCCAGAGGGGTCTACGAGAGCGTAGATTGCTTTCAAGCAGTCGCCTTCTTACAGTTTGGTCACTTACAAGCACTTGGTGTTCCACTCGCAGCCTTTGGACCAATTGAGTCGCCGTTGCATTTGGTTGAGCTTGCGCAGTAATTTGCAAAAATCGGTCTTGTCTGGGGGTAGTGATGCGACTTGGCCCCCGGTGCCTCTCCGCTACTTCACCTGTGGCACGATAGCGTGTTCACAATCTTGAAATTACATTTTGGTGGGTCCCTATGGCCTCAGCAACATTACGCTGAACAGACCCAGCTTCCAGCATTCCCACAGCTCGTAACATCTCCGCCCTCGTCAAATGTTGGCGTTGCATGGCTACAATACCTCAATTTTAACTTTATCTTTCGTTTAAAACTGAAAAAAAAACTGTAACTAAACGTAATTCGTATTGTTTTCTAAATTTCGCACCAATGAAAATTCCCTCTCCTACACATCAAGACATTTTTATGCCACCGAAACAAAAGAATTTTCAAAAATTTGAATTTGGAATTAGTCTGAGATAAATTACAAACAAATCGGTGTCTACAAGATTCCAATGCGGGCAGTACTTTTCGAGTTATTTAATTGAGTATGAAATATCCCTAGTCCGTGTTGATGTGTGTATATGCAATTCTAAGAACTTTTTGATTCACTCTCGTATTATTATTATTATTTTAAGCCTGTTAGCTTTTAAATCATCCAGGCTTTTAATAATTTAAATTAAAAAAAGTTTTTTTATAAAAAGTTTTTTATACACGTTCTTTTTTTAAAGTAATGGGGGTTATAATGGAACGCACGGGAGGGAAAGTATACTCGTAGAACCATATCTATTGTTTTCGTTAGATAGATAGCTGTCATCGATGGTTATGGGGCGACATTCAATGACATTAAAATTATACCGTCTATCATCAATAGCGGTCTGTGTTTCACTGAAAATAGGTTATTGGGTTCGGCCGTAAAGCAGCAGACAAGCTTTTGAGTGGAGACCATGCGTCAACCTTGTTTTTTTTTGGGAATTGCACTTATAATGACAGAATACTCAGATAGATGCTGTGGTTGAGTTTTAAAGGACTAGATAATATTATGACACTTGAGAGGCCCAGAAAACTGCAACACCAAGTCACTTAATTGCATATGTTTTTAAAGTGAAAAATTAATATTTATATGATAAATTGTAGTTGCTACGGAAATAATATTAATAGAAAATTCATACATTTATAAAATAAAATAAAACTTCTAAAAACTTTAGGTAACTATTAAAAACAGTAGGAGAGAAATCTCCTTATTATTTTGCTGTGCCTGACAGGGTCCATAATAGTCCAGTCATTATAGTAAGTTCACCTCGGAATTCGAGATACCCAGCTGTAAGTCTGTAAATACTTGTATATTGACACCCTAAAAGTTGTCTCAAAACCTACATATGGTAGGGTGTACGCAACTATTAAATTTCAAGGTCAAAGGTCACAAAAATCGTTTTTTTGCGCGTTTTTTGTAAATATCTCATTTCCTATGGGTTTTTTGCTATTTGTATTTATTATCAATATTGTAGAATACAAAATTCTCTACAAATTTTGTTTAAAAAATTTTTCATACGGTGAACCGTTTTCGAGATAGAGGGCGGAGAGCACGCGGTCACAGCATCACTTCAGGTCAACCGGTGCCTCCAGTCGAAAACGCGCCATAAGTATAGTTGATGAACTATTATCGATAGTTCATCAACTATATATGGCGCGTTAATAAAAATTGACAAATATTTATAATCATTGATTTATCGATAGTTCATCAACTATATACTTATGGCGCGTTTTCGACTGGAGGCACCGGTTGACCTGAAGTGATGCTGTGACCGCGTGCTCTCCGCCCTCTATCTCGAAAACGGTTCACCGTATGAAAAATTTTTTAAACAAAATTTGTAGAGAATTTTGTATTCTACAATATTGATAATAAATACAAATAGCAAAAAACCCATAGGAAATGAGATATTTACAAAAAACGCGCAAAAAAACGATTTTTGTGACCTTTGACCTTGAAATTTAATAGTTGCGTACACCCTACCATATGTAGGTTTTGAGACAACTTTTAGGGTGTCAATATACAAGTATTTACAGACTTACAGCTGGGTATCTCGAATTCCGAGATTCTTACCTAATTTAAGCTTAAATGACTGGACTATAATGCTTAAGTATTGAGTAATTGATTGGTACATGATTAATTATGTCGTCATCAAGGTCGTTTTAAAGTACGTACTGGTTACTAATCTACACACGCTATAGTGTTTCAAGCCAAGTTCAAAGATTAGTTTTTACGCATTGCAATTAGGAAACAATTTAGTGGCCTTTTAGTCCTAGACTTTTAAAAACGTGCCTAGAATTCGAGAGCAAAAAATGTTGCAACTCAGTATGGCAAGCTCAGTGTGGTATGATCTACTGTTTGTTTTTATTATTATTGATTAGACTATGTATCTATGCTTTGGAGAATTTACGTAGTTTTAAGGTAGTCTCCTGACCTTTAATTTTTGCATAACGTTTAGTTTATATAAAAAAAAAACGACTTTGATTTTATTCAGGTGCATCCTCTCAGAGACCTCAGTTCCAGCAGTGGAAACTGTATAGGCTGATATTGTATTCAATTAGGTAATGTAAATGTCCTAGCAATAATAAGTATACAAAGGAAAACTAAAGATACATATTTAGGTTTAATTTTAGATAACTACCTGAGATGAAAATCAGATGTAAACTCTTATCACTTACAGGAGTTCTTCACAATATAAACAAATGCCTTTTTGGGAAAGTTCGGTACATAATTTATAATTATTTAGTTAAACCACATTGGACTATCTAATAGAAATCTGAGGGACCGCAGCTAAACTAGAAACATTGCAAACAACACAGAATAGATTTATGAAAATATTATTTAATTTATAATTTCGAACGTCGACTCATAAACTACATGAAGATACAAAAATAATGAACGTTTCCCAAACGTATATGTACTTTAAATGTATACTAATACGCAAAATATTACACAAATATCACTCCACTTTCACAAAAAAAACATCAAGTACTTACAAAAAAACTAAACTACGAAAATCCAATTACTTAGTAACATTTCCTCCCAGAACAGTTAATTACGGGAAAAGAAATATTGAATTTGAAGGTAAAACGTTCAAATTCAATATCTCTTTTTACATGTACAAATAAACTACTCATGGAAATAAAAGAAGCAAAAATGATGTCTTGTTGTAAAAATCCTATATAATGTGTCAATAACAATAATAATATAAAATACTAGCTTTGGCAAGGGTTCATGCAAACAAATAAAATTAAAATAAAAAAAATATAGATAGTACGCTACCATGTATGCCACATCTAGTAGGTCATCTACTTTTACTTTAGATCCGTGTTTACTCGGTTGGTGATTAGTTGATATGTACTTTTTTTAAATCATTACCTTCCTATTTCATTTACTTTTAACGTCGTTTTTGTACGCTCATATTATTAATTTTTATTATTTTTAATTCATGAGGAATAATAAACTTCTTAAACCATACTATCCTAAAGATAGGACATGGACTTTCGGGCTACCGATTCGGCAGAATGTCGAATACCTACCTAATAGTTCTAGTGTGTATCTAAGTAAGTGTAAGTATAGATTAAATTAGGATTGGCGCATTTATCGCGTTGGGTTAAACTGTAATGGTACATGTAAGTAGATAAATAAAAATTAAATCTTTGTCATCGTGTAGTATTTGTGTGACAACCGGAACCATTGGTTAAACGTTGACAATAATCGAAGTTGTTAAGAATACATAACCAATTAACCACTTAATGTCAGACACCATGGTCTGGCGACAACATTCGCAGATCCAACGAATCGCCATTGTTATTAAACCACGACAAACACAATCCAGAACATTCGTACGAAGTTACGAACAAACAGACGAACTTAAAAATATCTAAATATATGTTTCCGGCATCAGACTAGCATGTTTTTTTTATATAATTCGACTTTGTTTGACTTCGTCAGTATTTTATTAACCGACTTCACAAAAAGGAGGAGGTTCTCAATTCGTCTGTATGTTTTTTTTTTTTTTTTTTTTTTTTTTTTTTTTTTATGTGTGTTAGCTCATAACTTTTTTCTGGGTGAACCGATTTGGATGATTCTTTTTTTGTTTGATAGGTGGTGCTTCACATGTGGTCCCATTTAAATTTGATCAAGGTCTGACCAGTAGTTTTTGAGTTATCCTTAATACTGCAGATTTTTTCCACTTAGTTTATATGGATGATGTGTTAATAATTTCCTGTCACTGTTATTTACACACCAAGTAGTGGTATACGAATTTGTGTGGGGTAGGTACCGCAACTAAAAAGTGAAAAATAAAAACTTTTTTACAAAAAAAACAACCGACTTCCAAAAAAAACACTAAAAGACGTGAAAAATAACTTTAATTTCGGAAGTCGGTGGCCAAACACGAAAATACAAAACCAAAGGCACCGACTTCCGAAATTAAAGTTATTTTTCACGTCTTTTAGTGTTTTTTTTGGAAGTCGGTTGTTTTTTACATAGGAGTTACTTGATCTATTTTACTAACGATTACCTGTTTTATTTAATACCGAATGAAAAATGTTAATCTGAAGATGAATAATTTTGTGCATTTTATAAAAACCCAAAAATAATACCACTTCGGTATTTTTTTATTCAAAATAATGTTAGGTATATCAGAATCTTGGCTCCATGTTGTTATTTGCAATTCAAATGACTACTGACAAAATTATTCGGATTTAAAATGGCTTTTTAATAAATATTTGGTTCGAAACCAGTGCAATTAATTTTGTTTTAAGCTCTAAAGCATTCAAAAATGCAATACCTTTTATTTTAAATTAAAATAAAATGCTGTTCGTTGGTGATCGCATCACTTCAGAACTGCTGGACTGTTTAGGCTTGTTTTAAAATGTTTGTAATAATCTGAATCAGGTATTTACGGAAAGGAAAAATTTAAGAGTTTCTGGGATAATAGAAAAAATCGGGAAAACTGAAGGAGCATTTTCTATGGGAATTTTGTAGTAATTATTGAAATTTGGAAAGGACAACGTCTGTCGGGACAGCTAGTTTAAGATAAAAATAAACTAAATGTCGAAGACCAAGCCTCATTAAGACCGCTGCTGATTCGTATCCGAAAACTGCAGGCACCTATCCCACCGCCGCACATACATAGATTTTAATGATTTAGATGGCCAAAAGTATTTTTTTAAATCAATATAATGGTAAGGTATCTATACAATTGGTGAGTCAACAGTTCTATGTACAATATAACATCCCCCCCCCCCCCCCGCCTTTGAAGCGCGGGAGTCGCCTTTGATCAGTCGGAATTCGATAGTGAACAACTGTGTACATGTCGGGTCTAGGCGCTCTCCTAAACTTATAACTTTCCAAAGTGCATTATTCATTTCAAGCTAATATTTTCGTTTTAACTGTGATGGATTGCGATAATACAGGTAAGAAAAATTTGTTTTCGTTACAGAAAAATTTAATTAACATTCTCTGTCATTCATTTTTAACACGACAAACATCACTCTGTCCATTTTTTTTTTTTTTAGATATATTTAAATTCGAGTGCCTTTTTAATGTACTTATGAGTCCGTCCCTGTAATAATTTTCATTATACTATATAGTTCATATATGTAACTAACTAATTCCTTAAGATAATTATAGCCGCGCAAAATCGCGCTTTTTTGGGCTAAGCCCTTTTGAAAGGCTCTTTGTCAAATATAGGAAATACTGAGTGTGCGATATTTTGTATTAAAATTGTTTTTTATTAGTTTCAGGTCTACCTACTACCTCGGGTACTAAAGTAGTGACTCGTCAGTACATATTTGACCAACTGCAGAGTCAAAATTTACCAACTTTAAATGAAAAACTTGACTATTATGAGAATTTTCTCCTTATGCGCAATGGGCACAACAAAGAGGCTAAAGAAGACTTAAAAAAAAGATTTTCTTATGTAAAATCACAATTTAAGCAACGATGGGCAAAGGCAAATAAACACCAAGATGTTTTCCTGAAAATAAACCAATCATGGTTAGAGGGAACATTCGAGATTCCCATTGAATCAGCCTCCTCGCAAGGTCGACCACCCAAGTCTTTTAGTGAACTAAGTGAGCGTAGCAAAAGAAGAAAAATGAAAGAAATAAGGGCCTCCGTAGGTGATGAAGTTATTGGTCACGCAGTTGTTGTGTATTAGTTACTTGAGACAAATAAGAAAACCTTCACGTAACGCATTTCTACCTGAAACGGTTAAACTTTTATTACCTGCTGACCCAAACACAGAGTCAGTAGAGACATCTGGACCTGAAGATACCGATTTCTAATGTAATTTTATATTTAAAGAAAACTTTTTAAATTCTGTTTCCATTCATTTGTATTTTTTTGTGATTATAGCTCTGTTATATATTACTGTTCTGTATGACCTGACAAATATATGTATGTTTTTTATAAATATATACCTTTTCTTTATTTTAATTCAACTTAGAACTAAAATAACCCCAAAAATAAATTTGGCCGCCTAAATAATTAAAATCTATGTATGTGCGCCGCCGCCGCGCCGGTCGCGTTTTCTATTTCTAGGAAAAATAGACATAGCTATTTCTATACAAAGTGACATTTCGTTTCTCTATTTTTGACATCGCACCGTAAACATACTTCTACAATCTGTCATTTTGTCTTTCGTTTCTACCGATCGTTTTCTAGGTCCTTTTTTATGTAGACTATTTCAGAAGAAAGTTTTCTATCCCAAACTGTCAAAATCACACTGACAACTGACAGTTGTCGAAGGTAGTGAGGTCAATTTGATTTTGTAATCGCCATGCTAAATACAGTAGAAAACTTTTTACTCAACGGCCACAAAGTATAGAAATCGGATGGAAAATGGAATTTTTCACGTTTTGTATGGAAAATGTTAAAAATGATTACCTACCTACATGTTGAGTTACGATATTTTCATTATTTTAACGATAGGACACACGATTTTTGACATATAAGCAAAATAAAAGAAAACCGTGAATAAACCACTGAATTTCGTAAAAAGTGCAGTTGATTCTTTCTACTTTGCTGCCGTCGCACTGTCTCCACGGAACGTCATTTTTGTCTACTCTTCCGTCGACAAAACGGTGCTCGTGCTAAGCCTGCGGCTAGCAACTAAATACGAATTGGCGAGCTCAGTGCGCGATGGCGGCGAGCGATTATTCGTTGGTATTCGTATGTTATGTACCAAGCGTGAATCTCTCAGCAACCGTTCTGTCTAAGAGATCTAAGAAACCGTTGCCGTGTTGGTATCTACACTTGCTTAGGTATAAATTTGGAAATTTATATTAAGCCACGTCTGTATTCCATAAAGTAAGCAGAATAGGTCAAGAGCAATCCCATTACGGAATATTTATAAAAAAAAAGTCGAGAGGTGTCGTGGGACACCTGGCTGGAACGATGTTCCTCTCGCTGTATATTATGTATTAAATAACAGGCACTTATACGACTACATTATTCTACCGATGCTCTTTTCACTGGAACCCTAACATAATTACTATAGCAAAAGTGTCGTGACGGTCAAAATATTAAACTTTTTTCTCTAGCTCTCATTCGCCAAGTGTGAAGAGTATAAAGGCTCCTTCAAACAAAAGCGACACGCGACGCGAATCGCACGCGACACAAAGGTACCGCCTGTCGCGCGACGAGTGTCTGTGTGTCGCGTGTTGCGGTTGTTTGAAGGAGCCTTAACGTGCGATAAGGAACTACGTTCCAAAAAGTTTTACTACACCCTCGAGCACATGCTTCTTTCGCCAGGTATGTAAAGAGCACCTTATAAAAAACTCATAGCTACGTAACATGATTGTAACTAGTTTGGCTTAGTCGAATATAAAAAGCACATGTAATATTGTAGATAACTGCGACTTGCAACATGCAATTAGGACACGAGTGATATATACAACATTTTATATATGGGTGGGTTGAGAATTATTTCTATATAGGTTAGTATACGTGGCAAACCACCTTTTATTTTAGTTTGTCCATGTCGACCTTGACGACCACTGTTCATTCATTCTGTTGGCTGGTCAATATTGGATAATATTTGTTATTGTCATTTGGTAATTCACACGTTACGTATTGTTATTTAGTTAAATTTTAAACCGGATGAAACTATGATAGTTTCATCCAAACTATCAATAAGGTACCGCTACCTCGTGTATGGTATGTTATTAGATAGGTACATTCATATTCAGTCAGTCGTTTAAAAACACCATCCGGCTGTTTCAATTAATATTAGAGTTATATAAGGTTTAAAAATAGCCACTCAGACAGCGACAGCACCCCACGCTCCCCGGTTAAGGGGAGTGAACGATCATCGAGGGCTGGTGGTAGGTCTACCACCGCCCGCCTCACGCTCAGGGCACCGCGCCACATCTCATCAACGTGACTTGTGAGGACTCACATAGTGTGAAAGTCTCGAGAAGAGCTTACTATAGAAATGATCCTATGAAGTAAGGTCTTAGTTAGTATCGAAAAATCGAGGCGGGTGATTCAGCCGCGGAGAATCTTAACACCGCGACATAGAAATGCGCGTCATCGGTAAAGCGCCATCTATTGGTATATTTTGGAAGTAAATGATTATAAAAATAGATTAAGTTGAAGTAGCAATGATTTTTACGCTTGTTGTATTCATATCTGTGATACTGGTATAGTTTGGGTAAAATATCATAAGTGATTATTAATACCTATTGCACGGTGACGTATCAAGCTATGTACTTACATCTGATCATAGAATCAGCGCTGACAATAATGAATTAGTTTGTTGGCCGTCCCCTAATCAGATTAAACAAGTCAGTCGGGATAAAATTTTACCGCAATTAAATTAATCTTGGTTATGTAATCGTAATTTTCATTAAGTATTAAAAAAAACTTTAAATTGACTAAACAGTAGGTAATATTATTCTTAGTACTTAACAATATTCATACCTACATAGTATTCAAATATTAAAATAACTAGGAGGCTTAAAAGATTACTTGCAATTCCATCTTTCACCTTGTTTTTAACCCCCGACGCAAAAAGAGGGGTGTTATCTGTTTTTAATAACATTAGGTTTAATCCGTTTAACACCCAAAAAAAAATTACAATAACATAACATCAAGCTTGTAGTTCCCGAAGGATTGGGCAGCGGTGTAACTTTTAATACACCCACATTTCGCCAGTAGGAAAAAACTTTATTAACGAGTATTTTATATTTTTAAACTGAAATCCTCATTATTCATACATTTTTAATCAATATTAATGATTAAGTACCAGGATTTGGATTAAATATCGTAAATATCATATTAACAATTAATCATTTATTTACGAATAAAAAAATCTAACTGTTTGTAAACATAACAATGCATAACTATAGGTACTTAGACGTGGCTTGACCTTGTTTTGGGTTCCGAATCCAAATGGCAAAAATGGAACCCTTATAATTTCGTCATATCCGTCTGTCAAGATATTACACAGCCATTTTCCTCGGTTGCACTATATTGATGAATTTAGAAAGAATGTAGGTAATATGTACACCGCGAAACAATAATAATTTTGTAGTGAATTAATTAAGTACGAAAAAATTAGGTGAGGCTATCCGTGGCGTCGATTGCATGTATGGATGTAATCAATGGATAAAAAAACAAAATTCAATGCACCTTAGGCCTTCGTCTTACTTCCTACTTAAGATTTGAGGTAGAGTTTTATTGGAGATCACAATAGGATCAGGAAACAAAAACTAACTTTAGAACATGCAACGTCTTTAATTAACCCCACAAACAATATATATATTCTTGTCATATTATCATGATCTCCTCATCTCATTAATCAATATCCAGTTTCTTGAAGGATCCCTCCACTCCCCCGAAGATGTCTGAGATGGTCTTCGGCTTGCCTGGTCTCTTGGCTTCCACCACGCGTTTCTTGTTCTCTTCGACGAAGAAGTCTTTCGAATTCTTTATTTTTGTTGCCACGTCATCTGGAAGAGGAAGGATTATTTTGAGAACATTGTTTAAAAAATATATAGAAATTACTTAAATTAATTATTTACTGTGTACTTAGGCCTGCTTGCACCATAAGTCACTAAATACATTTAGCGTGAAACGTATTGAAAACATAATTATGTCTCTGTCACCTTCAGACGATTGCCAGAAATAGAACAACGTTTTAAGTTCGTTTAGCGATAAATGCATTAGGTGATTCGTGGTGAGTGGGCCTTAAGGTAGCTCTGTTCAGCTTTTGTCCATAGAAAACAACGATTTTGTATGGAGATGCGGACGCGTCTGTTCAGCTTTCCGCGTCTATTCAGTTTTCGGGGCAAACAGGGATAAAATTAGGACAAGCGTGTTTGTATCAGGCGCATGCCAACGACAGTGTTCAGACTAACATTAAAATTAAAATTTACATTAATTGTTCAGTGTGTAGAAATGACGAAAATCGTCCAGCGAAACGCCGATGGAGCTAAATAAATGTACTCGTAGTTACGGTTTGTTCCCACTTGTTCTACTAAACAGTTCTACGGTAGAACTAATGGGACTTTTTTTTCTCAATAGTCCTACGATATTAGGTGTTACAAAATAGTAGAACTAATGGGAGTCTTTATTTCCACTTGCTCTACTTGTTCTGTTCCACAGTTCTACGGTAGTACTAATGGGAGTTTTGGTTTTCACTAGTACTACGTTTCGATTTATTCCCGAATAGTAGAACTAGTGAAACTTTTATTACCAAGTAGTTCTACTCTAAGAAATGTGTTACCAAATATACTAGTTTTGCCTCACATCGGGTTTAAAGTAAACTTAAATATTATTGGACACATAATAAAACACTGTTAATTAAATTATACATTGTTTATGAAAAAATCGTTAAGTACATAGAAAATATATTTATGTTTTTGAATGAAATACTAAACTATCGCATCATTTCCAAAAAGTTTACCACGCTGATTGCGCCAGTTATTAATTTAATTTGGGCATTTCTTATAAAGTCATCATTGTTAATTTCATTTCTTCGACGCTTTGGTTGTGAAGAAGGAAAATTCAGATTTTTATAGTTACACATAGAAGACATTAATGAATCGTTACAAAGTGTGTGTAATATTTGTAAAATATTTCCTTAATTTTTATTTATCTGGTTTTAATTTCGTGATGTCATCCTTCAACAATATTGTTTGTGCGATGACGTTCTTCATAGATACACCAAATTTTAATAAAATCTTCTCTCATCCAGTAATTTTCAAAATATCATATGACGTGTTTTAGCCGCTCGTTATTATACTCTACTACTTAATATAGCCGGGAAGCGGCTATCGACTCCCGACGCCCAGGGCGTCTCCTCCTGCTTCGACTAGGGGCGTGTGGGCGCAACGATTGCCGCCCTCTCACGCGCTCCGCTTCCTCCTTAGCGAGCATTACTGCTTCGCAGAAGGAGGTGACGACTTCCCATGCCCTCTCGCTGCGTACCATGACCTGGACCAGGGCCGGCCGCGACAGATCGCGCCCACCTATTGCCTCCGCAAGGACACGGCGGTGCTCCGCCCAGGCCGGGCAGACCTCCACCGTATGCTCCACCGTGTCCTCCGGGCGATCTACACAACGGTAACACCCGGGCGTTTCCTCCCGCCTTATCCGGAACAGGAACCTCCCGAAACAGCCATGCCCAGTGAGGACCTGCGTCAGGCGGAAGGTGAGCACGCCGTGGCGCCTCTCAATCCACTCCTCAAAGACGGGACTTGCCGCCGCAATTGTGGCGTGCCCAGCACTGGGCGTCGAATAATTGAAGTTGTCAATTTGATGATGAATTTATAAGAAATGCCCAAATTAAATTAATAACTGGCGCAATCAGCGTGGTAAACTTTTTGGAAATGATGCGATAGTTTAGTATTTCATTTAAAAACATAAATATATTTTCTATGTAACGATTTTTTCATAAACAATGTATAATTTAATTATCAGTGTTTTATTAATGTGTCCAATAATATTTAAGTTTACTTTAAACCCGATGTGAGGCAAAACTAGTATATTTGGTAACACATTTCTTAGAGTAGAACTACTTGGAAATAAAAGTTTCACTAGTTCTACTATTCGGGAATAAATCGAAACGTAGTACTAGTGAGAACCAAAACTCCCATTAGTTCTACCGTAGAACTGTGGAATAGAACAAGTAGAACAAGTGGGAATAAAGACTCCCATTAGTTCTACTATTTTGTAACACCTAATATCGTAGGACTATTGAGAAAAAAAAGTCCCATTAGTTCTACCGTAGAACTGTTTAGTAGAACAAGTGGGAACAAACCGTAGTTACTGCCTAAAGTGTGACAATACACAATTCGCGTCAGTCGAAGAAAACAAAGGAAATAAACCCTGTAAAAAGACTCGTAACGAAGCCGAGAGTCACTTATGTAAGCTTGATTTAAATGGTACAAGTTTCTGGACCGTTCAAGAGCAATAATTGTATGCCCTAAAGCACGTTAAATGGCGACAGTGTCATAATCATCATAATCATAAATCATTTATCATAAATCATAAGTCATCAACAAATTGCAGGATACTAAATTGTAAAACGTTATTTCAATATACAAGCATCAGTGAGGACTTGTCTGTCTTGTGATTCCTCCGTTAAAGGAAACAAAACAAAATTCTTATAGCATTCACCACTGCATTGCTTCAAACTCTTGTACTGTCCTCCAGCCCCCTTCGGCAGTCCCTCCACCGGCATGAACTTCTCCAGGGTCTGCGCTCCGATCTGATGAATATTCAGCATGTCCAGGAGTTCCTTCTTCATGAAAGGTCGCAGAATCATCATCAGTTTGTCCATGAATGATGGCGCGTTGAGGAAGTGTAAACTTTTGATTTTTAGCAACATGGCTTCCTGAAACGAAGTTTATGGAACTATAGGACATAGCTGGCATTTTGTGGTGTTGTTTGGATTCAAAACTTTTGATTTATACGGGAAAAAGGCCATTGCTGGAGATGAGTATCATCGAATACTAAAATAGAAGGCAAGAATGAAATATTGCCCTATGGAGAAATAGACTTTTGATAAATAAACCTTATTTATCATTTACAAGAATCTTAATGCAAATCCTTTTAAACCGACGTTTAATGACAGCAAGACCATTAATAAATGGGTTTTATATGCTGGAAATTACATAACATCACAATAAAACAATATAAAATAAAATGCAACATATTACCTGTAGGAAGTATAGGAACTGCTGTACAGACTGGAGGTCTAGCTTGGCGATGTGTGATAGCGTGCACGTGTCCAGGTCAATGATGATCATGAACCCTGGCCACGTGCCCTCTTCGTACTGCCAAAGATCCACCAGCATTAGAACCGCCCTGGAAAAAAAATAAAAATATCGTTATTTTAGATCAGAGAGGCAAAAGAAGATGAAGAGGTATTTCTAGGATAATATTAGTTTCTAGCAAAACAGAAAGTCATACTCTCGAGACCATTTTCAAGATAATTAGGTATCTTATATATCATCTAACGACTGGCGGCCATATTCTCATTATCATCGGACATTGTCGGGCTAACCTAAGGGCTCGATCACACGTACCTCAACGACAACACGTGGACGGACGCTTATTTGTATGAAAATGAATAGATCATTCACACGGGCCACGTTTGGCCGCCATAATCAACCGTGTGGGCTATATCGACCACTTCGCAGCCACAACGCAACCACCAGCTAGACGGCGCACTAGCGGCCGGCCACATCGCAAACACAATGATGCGTCGACGCGACGACACTGTGCGGCCTTCGTTGGTTCTGTGTTGTGGTAGCCACAACGTAACCACATCGCAACTACTAGCGACAACGCAACCACATCGAAATTTTGTAGTTACCACAACGCAACTGCAAAAAGCTGCACCGACACTATTTACACGTAACCGCTGCTTGCCCACATTTTGTCACTACTATGTGGTGTGGTTGTGGTACGTGTTAACGAGCCCTAAAATATACTGTGATCATTAACCTGTGACTGATTACGAAATAAAATGCATGATGGAATATTGAGAGTACTAGAAATAGTACAATGGTAACAAGCCAGATGAAAGCATTAACCGACTTAAAAAAAAAGGAGGAGGATCTATATTCGTCTATGTTTTTTTTTCTTATTTTTTATGTGTGTTAGCTCAGAACTATTTTCTACGTTAACCGATATGGATGATTTTTTTTATTTGAAAGCTGGTGCTTGCTTCTCATGTGGTCTCGTATAATTTTGATCAAGTTCTGACCCGTAGTTTTTGGGGTATCCTAAATACCTACTGCGTATTTTTTCCACTTAGTTTATATTGATGATGTTTTAATAATTTCCTGTCTCTGTTATTTACATATCAAGTAGTGGTATACGAATTTGTGTGGGGTAGGTACCACAACTAAAAAGTGAAAAATAAGAACTTTTTTACAAAAAAAAACAACCGACTTCCAAAAAACACAAAAAACGTGAAATATTACTTTAATTTGGGAAGTCGGTGGCTAAAAACGAAAATATAAAACCTAAGAAGTTTTTTACTTTTCACTTTTTAGTTGCGGTACCTACCCCACACAAACGTATACTTACCACTACTTGATATGTAAATAACAGTGACAGCAAATTATTAAAACATCATCAATATAAACTAAGTGGGAAAAAATGATAACTCAAAAACTACGGGTCAGACCTTGATCAAATTTAAATGGGACCACATGTCAAGCACCACCTATCAAATAAAAAAAGAATCATCGAAATCGGTTCACACAGAAAAAAGTTCTGAGCTAACACACATAAAAAAGAACATACATACGAATTGAGAATCTCCTCCTTTTTGTAAAGTCGGTTAAAACATACAGACGAATTAAGAACCTCCTCCTTTTTTGAAGTCGGTTAAAATGACAGAATGCCCAGCTTTGGGATGTTTGAGGGTAATAGTTACAGTAAGATTAAAAGTAAAATATTACCTGATAGCATCAGCGAAGACGAAGTTCTTAGCATCGCCGTCGAGCAGTCTACAAAACAAAATGGCGGAGTCATCGTAAGCTCGCACTTCAAGTGGCGTTAGTACACTGGAATTAGAGAATGAAGTTTGTAAGAAGAGAACTACTTATATATGAGAAAACACAGGCGCTACCTTGCAGGATTTCGAGTTCTGAGCAAAAAAACAACCGACTTCCAAAAAAAACACTAAAAGACGTGAAAAATAACTTTAATTTCGGAAGTCGGTGTCTGGTTTTGTATTTTCGTTTTTGGTCACCGACTTCCGAAATTAAAGTTATTTTTCATGTCTTTTAGTGTTTTTTTTGGAAGTCGGTTGTTTTTTTGTAAAAAAGTTTTTATTTTTCACTTTTTAGTTGCGGTACCTACCCCACACAAACTCGTATACCACTACTTGGTGTGTAAATAACAGTGACAGGAAATTATTAACACATCATCCATATAAACTAAGTGGAAAAAATATGCAATATTAAAGATAACTCAAAAACTACTGGTCAGACCTATATAAAATTTTAATGGGACCACATGTGAAGCACCACCTACCAAATAAAAAAAGAATCATCCAAATCGGTTCACCCAGAAAAAAGTTATGAGCTAACACAAATAAAAAAAAAAAAAAAAAACATACAGACGAATTGAGAACCTCCTCCTTTTTGTGAAGTCGGTTAAAAATAGGCTACCAGCTGCATTTTCTAATGAGTTTATAACAACATGGCTTCGATCATCAATGTTACTGCTTCATGCTTCATAGCAGCTATGTGGCCTATACCAATGTAAAATCTGGGACATGAATTGTTAAGAAAATTGTCTACCAACCTAAATTGTCCGTATATCCAAATCACAACTGTCATTCTATTGACTATTGTATGAGATGGTTATAATACGGAAAATTGACGTAGGTTGTCCATTTGTTTAACAATTTCCTTGAGTTTACCTAGAGATGGTATAGTGTAGTCACCAAGGCAGTAGGTATGTTGTGTCCAAAAGATGATGGATCTGCCCATCCTCATCCGTCCCAACAACTAGGGAGGGACACGAGTTCTTTGCCGGAATATCATAAGGCTAAAGATATTATAAAGTACTCACTAAAAACTTAAAGTCTTTAATATCTTGTCGTCCACGATCCTGTCTTTGAAAAAGTTGCTGAAGAGCGTCTTGAGCGTGTAGTGGAGGTCCAGCACCTGCTTCGACACCTCGGTGCTTTGGTGGCAGCAGTGGTAGGTCAGGATAAGGTCCAGGTCTGGAATGTTCGGCATGGGATCGAGTGAGAATTCAACAAGTTCTGAATTGACTGAGAAAATGTATATTTGGCAGTTTGTCCTGAAGAATGACAGTAGGTAACAGAAAGCATCTGTAGTGCTTCATAATTTCGTTCATCAGTACCATGTAGGTAGGTAAAACTAGTCTGTTATCAAGTTATCATTTTACGGAAATCAAGTACTTACTCGACAAAAGACGACGGATTAAAAATATTACCTACCATGTAATTTTAATAATATTTTATACCGACGTTATTATGTATTCATTTTTTGTAAACTTAAACAGGTAACATTGCAAGTTTGCAATTGCATAACTGGTATATAATTTGAAAAATCTTACTAATAATGCTTGTTAAGCAAATAAAACAAATATTAGATTAATTATCTTCGTCGCAAGCCTTTAATCGTGAGAAAATGTTCACAGGCGGTCGTAAGATGGAATGGGAAGCCGTCACCTCCTTCTGCGAAGCAGTAATGCTCGCGAAGGAGGAGGCGGAGCGCGTGAGGGTGAGGCAATCGTTGCGCCCTCACGCTCCTAGTCGCCGCAGGAGGATAATTGCTGAGAAGTATGACTCGGCAGTCATGAAGGCTTTCGTTCGGATTCTGGTCAGATAGCGTAGTAATGTATCCTGAACTCGAGCGACTGGTTTCATGACTACACACCTTTTCTGTATCTACCTTTTTGTAATATGTCTGTACTAACTTAGTATGTAAGATATTTTTTGTGACTAACAATTATGGACTTGAATGTCTGAATAAATAAATAAATTGTTGTTATGCCAAAAGTGATTAAAAGTGCTGGCAGGTAGTCTTGAAGGTCAAACACGCGCGCAGAATTATCTTGCGTGCAATCTACCTACTAACGAAGATTTTTTTTTTATTTAACCCAAGATCTCACTACTTATAGCCTACATTTAACACAGCTTACACGCCTGCATTCGTCCACTAACAACACACAGCCTTGTTATGACGTAACAGCATCCATTATGAAACTACTAAATGACGCAGCATCATTCTGTCATCTCGTGTCCACTAATTGTCGTTTATCTGCAGATCATACATGCGATCCATATTGAGCTGTAGGCTGTGGCCTACATTCGATTGTATTTATAGTCAAGGATTTCCAATATTTGCGTCAATACATATTATATACTGCCCGGCTTTTTTTCCTTGACTAATTAGGATTCGTTTTTTAAGAGAAAATAAATATTTATTTTTAAGATAAAATTGTTCAATTATCGTGATGGACTTATTGTTAAGATTCGCCCAGCATTCTAACGTCAGATGGTTTTGATTTATTTGGACACTAGCAACACGTCGATGTTCCACAGTCCACACTGCAATGTACTACTGATGTGGCGACATGTCAGAACATTGAGATTTCTGTGCTTTGTTTAAGTTAATATTTTAAAAATAAAAATGGAATTCTGTTCGTTGGTAAGCGCATTACTTGAGAATGGCTGGACCAATTTGGCTTTTTTCGTTTTTAAATGTTCATAGGCCTTGTTTAAAAAGTACAATATTCTGCCATTCAAACTCAAACTCAAACATTAAGCATTTATTTCAAATAAACCAATTACAGGCACTTTTGAATTGTCAACGGGTCGGTTAGACAGAAAGATGAAGCTAGTTGCCCATTCCAAAGCGTAGTAGGTACCTAGTGAAGAAGAACGTGCAAGAAACTCAATACTCAATCATCTATTGCATTCCACAATGTGCTTAGGTGGTAATTTAACATTAGTTGTAGGTACCAATCGTGGACCCTGTCGGGCTCAGCAAAATAGAAATTTGAAGGAAGAGGACTTAAAAAAAAAAAAACTAAGTAAAGTTAAAGATAACAGTCTATTAATTAATAATTAAATTAATTAAATCAAAATTTTTATTATTCATTTATATTATTATGTCAGTTCTATGGATTTTTCAATTAAATATTCATTTATGCTGTAATAACATTTATTTAGTAATATATTTATTTATTTATTAGTAAAAATAGCAATTTTTCCCTCATTTCTGAGCACCTCGGGTAGTTTATTATAGATTTTTATCGACATAACCAGGACTAGATGAGTGCATTTTTCAACGGGATGTCGGTAGGTTTAATCGTGATTCGTGACGGAGTGTGTATCTAGTTTGTATGTCTTCTCGTTTAGTATAAAAGTCTTGGTGTGTGTGTGCGAATTTACAGATTTCCAGTATGTATAAAGAAGGCAGAGTTAGAATTTTAACGTTTTTGAAATGGGGTTTGCAGCTATCCGTTTGTTTTAAATTAACTAAAATCCGAAGTAACTTTTTTTGAGTTGTGAACAGCGCCGGTGCGTCTGTGCTATTTCCCCACATTATTACGCCGTAGCTAAGCCATGCATGAGCATAGGCATAGTAGGTGACCAGAGCAGTTTGCAAGTTTGTGGTCTTTTTTATTTCTCGAAAAGCGTATAGATATTTGGAAAGTTTGGACTTATTTTTTTGTACGTGTGATTTCCAATTGATGTTTAAATCTATAGTTAAGCCTAATTCAAACTCCACGGACACTCTTTTAAATGAAAACATGGTCACATCATGCATGTTGAAATTATGCATGTAAGAACATTGCAGAACGTTAAAAGCGTCCGTAATAAAAATACAAAATTAATTCAAATATTAAATTAAATTAAAATAAGCCGTGGCAGCTAAGAGATGACCAGTCCCTACTGATGGCGCCCGTTCACGAACTTGACGCATGGATTAGTACCATTCAGCTCAACAATTTTGAAGGGAGCTTAATGATCGAACACACGCCACGCCACCGTCAGCGAGCGAATTTAATTGAATATATCAGTTGTTTTCGTATTTTTATTACGGACGCTTTTATCGTTCTGCATTGTTCTCACATGCATAATTTCAACATGAGTGATGTAACCATATTTTCATTTACAAGAGTGTCCGTGGAGTTTCTTGCACGTTCTTCTCCGTAGGTACCTACTAAAGCTTTGGAATGGGCAACTGCCTTCATATTTATGGCTGATGAACTTCTTGACAATTTATTCAAAAGTGCCTGTAAATAGTATAAGTGAAATAAATGTTTTGAGTTTGAATTTGAATTTCGTAATACTCGTAATAATTCGAATCAGGTGCTAACGGAAAGAAAAATTGGAAAAGTTTCCCGGAAAAACGGAACGTCCTTTTTTGTATGAATTATTTAAATTTGGACACGACAACGTCAGTCGGGTCAGCTAGTTAATTATAAACATAAACCTTGCGGAATAAATTTTCTTAATGATTAGTGCAAATCGCATCAAAATTGGTTTAGAAGAAGAACGCGATAACACAGAGTCACAGACTCGAAAAGCGACTTTAATTTACTATACGAGTATGTACCTATAGGAAGATATATTGAAGAATTTTCAGTAGCAGTCCGGAATCAAGATTTGCACCTGGTCGATGGCACTAGGCTAAAACGAAGGGGAGACACAAAACCACGGTTTACCTTTTCTAAACTAATATTATAAAGAAAAGAGATTTGATTTTTTGTATGTTTGTTTGTTACGCTTTCACGCTAAAACGGATTTGGATGAAATTTGGCACACACATGCACCATGACTTGAATTAGGACATAGGACACCTTTTATCCCGATATTCCCACAGGATCGAGACTTAAGCGGGTGAAACCACGGGGCACAGCTAATCTGGTAACAAAGGCGTGAAATTATAATTATCAAGTTACAAAGAGGTTTTACCAGTTACATCAGTTCGTCTAACTACTGATAATATGTGATGATTACGACAAAGCGACATAATTTCCGTAATTGAGGAAGCACCGAGTAACAACCACCTCCATTGATTCACTAAACACGCGTTATTAAATTAATTAGCTAAGAATAATGGGAAAAACTGGGCAAGTAGCATTCGTGCCATGACACAAGTTTTTTATGGAGTATTGCAAAACGATTTTAATATTTGTATGGACTTTGTAGTCAATAATTGACACGCTTAAGCTATCTGAGAGATAAAGAATATAATTTTAAAAAAAATGTTCTGTAAAAGTCCTGATAATTATAATTAGTCCAGTCTAACCAAGAGGTATCGCGTCACCCAGTAACTGGGTTGTGGAGGTCCGATAGGCAGTTGCTCCATGTGAAATTCTGGTATTCAGCTGCATCCGGTTAGAATGGAAGCTGACCTCAACATAAATGATAAATGATTTTATTTCTGTAAGTAGGTCTGTACAAAAACTTTTACACGTCAATCATATTTTAAAAACTAGATGAAGTCGGCGTTTCCTATCTGACTACTCTGAGAAGAAAGGCCGAAACAAACTCAAAGGTCATAGTCTCTTTTAAAGTCCAGACATAATCTTGGTCAGATCATGTGAAGACTATGTAGATTTGTGTCTGAAATGGTCTTTTGAGGAAAAACCACACAGAATGAATGGACCTGTCCAGTCAGTGCACGCATTTGTCAGTAATCGTGCAGCTCAACTCAGAACTTAAGGAGCTCAACGATTCGATTAACACTACCAAAGAAAGGACATTCGGGTAGGCCACAAAAATTACTCAAACTGCCAGACCATGATTAAAACTAACAGAGAAGGAAAAACAAAAAGCAACAGTGACCCACATAGGGTTCACATTCACAATATTAAAATAATAATCATGTATTCAATCTAGCCCGCATACTACTCACATTCACAGACAGTTTTCTCTTTAAAGTATTGGAAAAAGGCAGGCAGATGATGACAAGTCCTGATAATCCAAGGATGCAGTTGGTTCCATGCCTGGGAACTGGGTTGTGAGGGTCAGATAAGCACCATGATCCCCGGTGCAAGTGTGAGAAGGGAACACCGGGGTGGGTTGGGAAAAAGGCAAGATGATGGTGATGAGTTGGTTCTATGACTATGTCCGGACTTTAAAAAAGTTTTACTTTGGTGTGGGTTTTAGGTGTCTGTATTTGTTTTCAAAGGCAAACCAGCGTTATTTACCTACGTAGGTACTAAACAATTAACTTTTGACTGAAGTCTTATACTACTGAAGTATTACTTACTATTTGAAGCTCATAATAATGCACAAATACAACTCAATCGGCGTTTTGCCTAAAATTCTGCCTTGAGGGTTCGATTTATTTTTACGTATGTTTTTTTGGACTATACCTGACTTTATTGTGTAGTAAGAAAGGGCAGGGCTAGGAAGGCATAGAGTGGCCTTATTGATGATGTTCTTCAGGTAAAGCTCAGGTGCGTATTGCTCGCAACCGGCGTGCGTTTAAGACCAGATCTATGAACGTTAAAGAGCCGAAAGGAGTATGTAAGGATCGTAGCAGGTGGCGTTCTGTAGTTTCTGCCTACCCCCATGAGAAGAAGGCGAGGGTTTATTTATGTATGTAATAAAGGGCAGATTCTCAGTCGTCAAAAAATATGGATATTGTTTATGAAAAGTAAAAAGAAAGGTGCATTAGATACACACCAGTAATATGTTCTGATGGTAGATGTGGCTGTGTGTCGACCCAATCTCTAAACTTCTTGATGTCTTTCGTGGTAATCTTTGTCTTCTTCATGTATTCCTCTTCTAAGGGAAAGTGCTGGGCAGGACCCGACATTGTTCTGGAAAATATAAACGTCATTTATTTAGTTACTGCCTAAAGCTAGGGTTTCCGTATCCTAATTTACCGTCGAATAACGTCACTGAAACGTTTTTATGAAAGTAAGTTTCTGTTTCCCTAGAGAGCGTTTTTGACACCGTAAAGTCAAACACGCTGCCTTCAGTTTCACGACGGCCGTCATCGCGGGCGTTATGTGGCGGTCACCGCTGCTGGTGTGTCCTGTTAATCTCTGGCTTAACATAGGCACGAGACAGCTTTCTTTCTTTTGTTTTCAGGCCTTGAGACTAGGGAAGGTATAAAGTCGCCACTTGCGCACAAATAACAGCAATTGTAACTATGAGTTCTCTTCGAGACAACAATTTGAGTAGTAGTTATAATGCTCAAATTATTACGAATTTCAAACTGAAGTATACTTCAGTTAGAAATTCGTGAAAAACATTTAGATTTGCTACAATCTTCTTGGTTAGCATTTTCTTACATGTGGCCAGTGAATCATCGCCCTGGAATCTGATCAAATAACCAAACACTGTCAAGGCACATACTTAAGTTAATGTACATATGTTAACGTTAACGATATTGTCAACTAGCCTTCAAGGATTCTAAACGGATACAATTACTGTAGTTCTAATCATTTCTGATATTTATCTTGATTGCTATAAATATCGTTTGATGCTATTTCAAATCGAGAATTTAAGCAGACTTAAGCTTTAAGGAACAATTTGTAGCAATGGGTTTCATTTTGACCGTTCAACAACATTCACTGCGTTATTTACGTTGTTGAGCAGACAAATTTTTCGAACATACATAAGAAGCAATGGGTTAACAATAGGCTTCAAAATGATTCAGATTGTGATAGATAGTGTGTTACGTAATTAGGTTGCTGGTCAAATATTTGTGAGCAGCGGCCGGCAATGTTAATATGAAAATCCATATTTGTCGTGTTTATCAGCCGAATAAATAACTATGAAAATTCATATCTGTCGTGTAATTAAAAAATAAAGCGAACTTTTTACTTCGACCCATGGCCACCAAGGAGGTTACTTTTCAAAGATATTATTTAAATCTGGTACTGGCTTAGCAAGTGAAAAAACAAATGAACATACTGTCGTGAGAAAAGTTACCGTTGTTCGTCATTGATTCTGGAATTTATTATATATGGAATCGATTAGCAATATCCTTCAAAATTATTCAGAGTGTGTTACGCAATTATGGTGCTGCGGGCTGAGCATGACGGTGTCTATATCTTCGAAGAATAGACGCGGCTATTTCCATGCAAAGTGACATTTCGTTTCTCCATTTTTGACATCGCAGCGTAAAAATCCCTATAAAATCTGACATTTTATCTTTCGTTTCTAGCGATCGTTGTCTAGGTCCTTTTTAATGTAGACTATTTCAGAAGACAGTTGTATAAGGTAGTGAAGACAATTTGATTTTTTAATCGCCATGCTAAAGACAGTAGAAAACTTTTTACTCGAAGGCCACAAAGTAAAAAAAGGAATCAAAATATGGAATTTTTCACTTTTTGTATGGAAAATGTGAAAAATATTACCTAGGTACATGTTGAGTTTTAGGGTTTTAATGATTTCTGATAGGGGGTCGAAATTTTCATTATTTTTGCGATAGGGCACATCTTTTTCAAGATCTAAGCAAAATAAAAGATAAACGTGAATAAATTACTGAATTTCGTAAAAAGTGCCGTTGACTCGTTTTACTTTGCTGCGCGTCGTACTTTCTTCACGAAACGTTTGTCTATTCTTCCGTCGACAAGACGGTGCTTGTGCTAAGCCTGCTGATCGCATATGTTTTAACAACTGGATTTCTATTAATAAAAAGTGGACCTTGAAAATTTGCAATTAATTGAATCCTTGACTGTGACCTCTGAGTTCGTTTATTCCTTTCTTCTCAGAGTAGTCAGATAGGAAACGCCAACCTCATCTAGTTTTTAAAATATGATTAACGTGTAAAAGTGTTTGTACAAACCCACTTACAGAAATAAATACATTTATCATTTTCCTTAATTTAAAAGTTTGCTTATTTATGTGTTTAATTTACTGTTTAGGAGTTTTTCTATTTATTTAGTGATAATAGATATGCAAATTGATACTCTGCTTAAACATTAAAACATGCCTTTTATTATTTTTATTATGATGCAGATAATAAGTAAGTAATAGGTAGGTAGTAAGTACTAACTAAGTTATATGTAAGGATCGCAGCAGGTGGCGTTCTGTAGTTTCTGCCTACCCCCATGGGAAGAAGGGGTGAGTTTGTGTATGTATGTATTATGATGCAGATTACCATGCTACCAACAACATGTGGTCTTGAAAACTGCAGGAAAAATTGGTTTGACAACTAATTACTCAATATATTTATTGCTTCCACATGTGAACTCAAACTCAAACTCAAAGCTTTTATTTCAAATAAACCAATTACAGGCACTTTTGGATTGTCAAGGGGTCGGTCAGTCAGAAAGATGAAGCTAGTTACCCATTCCTTTTTGTTGAACTTGTTGAACTTAGGTGGTAGGTTACAAAAATATGACCATTGTGGACCCTGTCGGGCACCGGAAATGTAGGAGAGAGGAAGAGGGCTTTTATTTGACTGCTTAATTGTTACTATAATTATATTGTGATTATTCTATAAAACATGTAATATAAAATTTGCCATTTAAATATTCATTGATATTGTAATAGCATTTTAATAATAGAATTCGTTTTAATTTATTTATGAATGTATTAAATTTTTGTTCTTCTTTAATTTTTTCTAGTAATTTATTATATATTTTCATGGACGTGACTATTGTACTTGTTGAGTGCATTTTTAGATTAGATCCTGGTAAGTATAACCTATTTTTATGGCGCAACGTATATCTTGACTATATATTTTCTCTTGTCGTGTAAAAGTGTTGGTAATTTCGAACGAATTTGCATATTTCTAGAAAGTATAGGCAGGCGAGGGTAAGTATTTTATGTTCTTGGAAATGAGTACCTACTGTGCTAGTACGCCTGGTACATACTATTAACATGGCCAGTCAGGTGGTCAGTCTTAATAAGAGCAGCTTTCTTTGAATTCCTATTGACGGCTTTGGTACGTCATTCAGTTAGGTACATCGCTGGAAGCTTTGAGTTGTCTACTTGTGTTAGCACTGAGTAAACTTTACGAACGACTGAAAAACGATCAGAAAACAGTTATCAGTTATATAGTCGGTTTATTGTTACATAATTTATCATCATTTAATTACAAAATGTATTATTTTTATGCCATTCATTTTTCATTCTGTGAGAACCTTAACTCACACACTTATTTGTTAAAATGTTAGGAAAAAATGTGGCGAAATGTGGGTGTACTATAGGTACACCTCTACCTAACCCTTCGGGGAATACAGGCGTGATGTTATGTGTTAGGAAAAATCGTCTACGGTTGCAATATTTGTTAATTTTGTACCTATTGAGGTTAGTAATTTTATTTTAGGTACGTCGCCTCATATAATATAAATATAATTATATTAATATAAGTATAATTAATGTAGTCATGCATAAAATAATAATTTAAATGTTAAAAAACCCGCGACACAAACAAAAGGTGTCTCCTTTCAAACAAAACGAAATCGGTTCAGTCGTTTGGGAGCTGCGATGCCGCAGACAGACTCACTGATACTCACGTTAAACGTATAACACACCTCTGTTTCCGTCAGGGATTAAAATATTGCAAAACATTTAAAAAAAAGTATTATGCCCATTCTTCGCCATACAAAACTACCTTTTGGAAGGGGCAAGTAGAATCAATTCGATTTTTAACTGATTTCAAAAAAAGGGAGGATGTTCTCTATTCGACTGTATTTAATATCATATTTTTTTATGTGTTTTTTTTGTGTGTTTTTGTTTTTGTGTGTGCTCAGGACTTATTTCTGGGTGAACCGATTTGGATGATTCCTTTTTTCTGGTGCTTCACATGTGGTCCCATTTAAATTTGATAAAGTTCTGACCAGTAGTTTTTGAGTTATCCTTAATACTGCATATTTTTTCCACTTAGTTTATATTGATGATGTTTTAATAATTTCCTGTCACTGTTAGTTACATAGCAAGTAGTGGTATACGAATTTGTGTGGGGTAGGTGATACAACAAAAAAGTGAAAAATAAAATCATTTTTACAAAAAACAACCGACTTCCAAAAAAAAACGTGAAAAATAACTTTAATTTCGGAAGTCAGTGGCCAAAACCGAAAATACAAAACCAAAGACACCGACTTCCGAAATGAAAGTTATTTTTTAGGTTTTTTTTGGGAGTCGGTTGTTTTTTTGTAAAAAAGTTTTTTCTTGTAAAGGAAAACAAAAATACGTACAAAGGTGATGCTTATTTCATCATACCTGGTATTTTAGTTATATAATAATCAATTATTCATGCACTTTTCAAGAACACGTATTGTAGGTGCTATTATTTTAATTAGTATTAATCTAAAACTCATTGACGTCATGAATTCGTCATTAATTTGCATTCCAAGATGTTTTCGGCAGTTCATTGTCAACAGTTTTGACAAAGGGGCTGACTACCACACGGGGTTTCAAGTTGTTAATGCAGGTTTTAATAGGGCTATAATAATAATAATAAATTAGCTCTAGTTGTCTGACATTTTTGCGGAACTGGGCCTATGTGGCGCAGCCGCGAGGCACACTTTGTGCTAATTTCTCACTTTTTATTTGTTTTATCTTTCTTTTTTACTTGTATAACTTGTGTTGTGTGCTATAAAGTCTGTGCTAAATAAATGTATTTTCTTTTTATTAGAACAGTTCTAAACATAATTTGGTATTTGACTTCACAACCAAGATTAATACATAAAATCATGTTGCCATGCTAAACTCAAACTATACTCAAAGCATTTTTTTCAATTAAACCATTTACAGGCACTTATAAATAGTCAAAGAGTCGGTCAGTCAAAAGGATGCAGCTAGTTGCCCATTCCAGAGCTTAGTAGGTTCCTATGGAGAAAAACGGGCAAGAAACTCCACAGAAACCTTTGTATAAGCAACAAATCTGCAAACCCATGTGTTTCGAAACGAATTCCTGCAGGCTTGTGTTTTTGGAAATATAAATCATTTACTTGCATATAGCGTAGATAAACCGATAAAATGTATTTTTTATAATTATAGTCCCGATACTATTTTATTCATACTTATGCAAAAATTTCAAATAATTGAATTTATATAAATATAGAATTGAATGAATATTATTATAATAATATTATTACTAACTCTATTTCAATTTGTGGTATTACAATCTTGGTAAGAGATTTGCGACGAACCCCTTCATTTCGACAAGAGAGAAAAAACCAATTCAAGGATATAAAACACAAAAAGTTTTTTGCATAGTCAATTACCGTTCCATTTACACATTTTTTTTATAATCGACTGCTGGCATTTCAAGATTTAAAAAGCTCTGAATGGGCACACCTAAATTAACACAGTAAGTTCTTTTTACTAATTCGGTTTTAGGCGAAATAACTCCGTTGTTTTGGGCAGGCGTGTAAAAGCGAAGCTTTTTTTTTGGAAACCGTTGTCCTCCTTTGGTCCACATACCTTTATCTGCATAATTATGTATACCTATCTAATCATATTAAAGTTTTAATAGATTCTTTACACACCCCCAACATGATTATGTACTCCCAAGATCTTCCACTCATTAAAATAGCCAACATTGGTGTTTCATCCTAGATCTTACAAGCTCGCAAGTTCTGTACTATCCTAGTTTGATTTTGAAAGGTATTTTCTGAAGTTCACACACTGATATTAAAGTTCTTGACACCTGAGTTTGTTTCGCCATTTCTTATCAGGGATATATAGTTTGCTAAGGAATGTCGACTCCAATTTGGTCTGCACTTTTTGTAAACAATTCCATTCCTATTTCGATTGCGTTCGAAGTGATACGATTTTTTGCGTTTCCGTAGCTATTTGTTTAGTTTTTTTTTCTTATTAATCCGTGATTGTTAGTTTTTCTTGTTGATTTTTACTATTTTTGTGAGTGGTTGTTGAATTTAATTATGGAGTCACAGCCTGGCAGCTCTAGACAACCTTTGAAATATATTAAGTCACCAGGAAACAATCTTTCTTTAAATAAAAATGTTATGAACCCCTGAAAGTTTGTTTACATTCTTTATCTCGTCTCGTTGGCCTTACTTTAGCTTGTTTTATTTTTTTAAACACGACATTTAAATGTAATTCTGGTATCCCATTTCCAGAATAAATTTTATTTCCCAAGATAAAATAATACGTATGATCATCACTTAAATGATTGCTTTAATTTTAAAGGAAAAGGATGAATACTAGAAGATTCAATTAATTACCTATAAGTATTGCAAACTTTTTAGTTGTATTGAGAAGATTGTTGAAAAGGATTATTTCATTTAGTAGAAAGGTACAGCTACAGAGCACAAATTAGCCGTTTTCATTTAAAAAACCTAGATCATAAGATCTACGTTTTTGACATTGATATAAATCAATGTCACTCTAAAAATACATACTTACAAAATATTTTGCAATCACAGACAGCACTACACTCGATTCAAATAAAATGATATGTTAATATACAAAATATATAGTTATTATAGACACGTCCGCATCCCACGGTGTCACATCACTACTACGAGATATAAATTCCACATAAAGTAGTATCTAGGCTGTCTAAAGCATGCAAGGCACTGCGCCTGACTCGACAGCTGAAGGAAATTAATATACAAATAATAATGGACTTGCTTAGAAATTACATTTAATGTGTGCCGGAAATATTTTGGAACCATAATTGTGTCCCATTTATGATTAAAATTGACCTTGTTGAACATGAGTGGCATTACATGATATGACATATATCCCATTGTACATAGAAGTATTTATATCCACAGGTATTGCAGTTTGTACCATGTTTTTATATCTTCAGATTCATCAATATGCCATTTATTTATTGACTATACTCGTATGACTTTCGGTGTTCGAGAAGCCTGTCACCTTTAATTTCACTTAAACGTTATATTATCTACGTAATAAAAATCATAAATTCAACAAATGACACTGACAACAACAAACAGACAGACAGACAGACAACGCACAACCTAAACCGCTGGATCTACATGCATACAATTTTGCGCAAGAGTTCATTTTGTATAACGAAAGTGAGCATCAAGGAACGATTTTTGAAAATTCATACCTTGACTAATCTCCATACGAACTTTCATCCCCTATTTAAACCCTGTAAATAGGGGATAAAAGTTCGTATAGAAATTAGGAAATCCTATCGGACACATGGCTCGTTATTGTTATTATAGAAAGCTGATTGTCATCCTAATATATATATATATATATATATATACAGGGTTATTTTTCAAAGACCAGCCAAATTTAAGGGTGTGGTATAGACCATCAGACTGAACAATTTTCTCCTTGGGACCAATATCGTAATCGCGAAAAAAAAATCAGCGGTCCTATACATTTGGGTCGAGTAGGTATTGAAGTTTTGTATGGGACAGTTTATAAATTTTTCGCGATGATGATATTGGTCCCATGGAGAGAGTTGTTCAGTTTGATGGTCTGTACCACATCCTTAAATTTGGCTGGTCTTTGAAAACTAACCCTGTATATATATAAATTAAAAAGTAACTGTCCGTCTGTCTGTATGTTACCTTTTCATTCTTAAACCACTGACCGGATTTCGATAACCAGCAAAGAGTCAGATGGCATCCTGAGGAAAGGGGTGATACTGCATGGGGAACTCAGCATTTTTTAAGTAAAAGATATGAAAAAAAAAATTATGCATTAAATTACGTGTTTCAGCGTTTTTGTAAAGTCATCCCCCGAGGGGGTAATATAGGGGATGATTTTAAAATTCACATGTATTTAATAATGAAACTTTTGTGTGCCACTTTTTAAACGATTTCAGGGATTGGAAATATAGTATGTCTGTTATTTTTTCATGTCTTAACGGTTCAACGGAATTATATGAAAGACATACGGGTAGGACCTGGGTTAGGACATACTATACTTATTTTATCCCGGTAGTAAATCTTTAGGATAATTTCCGACAGTCACGCTGGCGAAGTCGCGGGTAAAAGCTAGTTAAGCATAATTTCTAAATTCTAGAGCCTTTAGTTTTATTATCATTATGTGTCCTACTATAAAGGTATGAGGAACAGGGTGTAAAGCTCACTCATACCTCCATAGGAAAGGGAGGATCCTCCGACCAGACGGGTGTTATGACTGGTGGGCAACTGCCCGACGGTTGATGTCGGGACGTTGTATATATGCTAGTCGCGCGGTAAACTCTTCTTGCGCGATGCAAGATTTGCGTGACGTTAGTATGACATGTAGCTCGCATGTGGCGATGTTGATACCGCTACGTCACTCCCCCCCGGAGAACGGAGGTCGATAGTGGGCTGAGTCTTGTATCTTGCGATGCTTGCCAGGGCTAGTTGAGGTTCCAGTGAGTCGGAACCGGGTGTCGCATAGTTCGGGGTGAGTCGGAACTGTCTGCGAAGGTTTTTCCCCAGTGAGTCGGGGTGGCGCTGCGTTATGCTCCAGTGCGTCGGATGTGGTACAGCGCCGGGTTGAGGTTGACTGCTGGCGTCGACCAGGAGAGGGTTTGAAGGCTCTGCTTGTGGACCGGCCGAGAGGGCAATGTGCTGCGCCCAAGTTGCTGATGAGGCTGAGAGTGATGAACAGGTACGCGCGGTCGCTGCATGCTGGTGGTCAGGATACCCGTAGAAGCCGTGGGTGCTGGCTGGCTGTGTGACTCTCCGCTCGAAAGCTTGAAGGAAGTGATGATGACGTCACGCTGATGTACTTGCACGAAGGCTGCGCTGACGATCACGTCGGGGTCACCAGTATAGAGATATGAGGAACAGTGTGTAAAGCTCACTCATACCTCCATAGGAAAGGGAGGATCCTCCGACCAGATGGGTGTTATGTCTGGTGGGCAACTGCCCGACGGTTGATGTCGGGACGTTGTATATATGCTAGTCGCGCAGTAAACTCTGCTTGCGCGATGCAGGATTTGCTTGACGTTAGTATGACGTGTAGCTCGCATGTGGCGATGTTGACACCGTGTGACCACACACATGTGTGTGTCATTGTGTGTACCTATTTCTGAGATTTCTGCTGAACCTGCAATTGGCGACTGTGTAAGTCCGAGGCTGTTGGTGTACCTTTGTAAATAAATGTAAATAAATAAATAATAATTAACCTACGAACTTTCGGAGTGACCTCACCCTTTGTGGAACTGCATCGTTATAGTATTAAGTATCCTTAAGATATGATCAAAGCGGCTTGCCATAAATGCAAATTGTGCATTTATTCGCAAACTACACTAACCACCGGGAAAAAGAAACACTACTTAATAAGAAGTTTTACTTCCAAAACATGTTTTATACCGGTGAGTAATAGTAATGTAGGATTTCATCACGACTGAGATTGTAAATGATACCGACAGTCGTGTAAAAACTCGTGAATGGGTTTAATGGGTTAAAGCCCAGGTTGAAATCATATCTTATATAATAGGCAGACGAGGTAGGCTTAGGTATACTCATTAAGGCGACAATAAGTGCCAGCAACCTTGAGCGAGAGGGAGGAGCATGCGAAACTTTTAAGCTAATAAAGTTGCACAGAGCGTTAGCGTCTACCCGGACATTGGTCAGCGATGCACTGCCGCCCGTCGCCCGCAACAGCCCCCGCTTCAACGCGCATCAAGTTTTTTCGCAAAAACAATCCTCCTTGATTTATCAAACACAATACAAATAAAAGCCGTATACAAAAATTTGGGTAATCTGTCTTTTAGATGGTGCAGATTTCATGAAAATACTCCCGATAGTTTTGCCGTGATTATCGTTTTTGTGTTCGCGTTAGACATTACTTTACAAATGAATTACACCATGTTATAAAAATATAATTTCAAATATTCACATATCAAATTACGAAAAAAAATGTCTTGTTTATCATATATTTTTTTCAAATAAATTAGAGTATTCGTTTAGACGTGATGTTCAATTTGAAATCATTAAAGTCGTATATCTGCGCCTTAAACCACAGATGATGCGAAGTTTACAATATGGGGCAATGTTCTCTGGAAAAGCAAATGCAAAATGCCTGCCTTTGGGGGAGAAGGAGATTGTAAGTTGTGCTGTTCAGAACCGCTCTTGGTCTCTGGGCATAGCTTGCCGGGTAACTCATTCTGGAGGGTGGTGCCACCCGTTGGCCGACCGCAGTCAGTAGGGGGCCCAAGTAGCTCGCCAGCCACATGCCAAAGGCTGCCCCGCCGAAAAATCCCGAAAAATCCCGATATGCTCCACCGTGTCAGTCGGCGACTGGATGGGAGGACCTAGTGGCCTTATTCGGGGGGGTTCGGGCGTCCCCGCAGTCTCCAGATGAGTTCCCCATAGGTTTGGCTAGCTCTAGTATTCCACTTGGTTCACTGAGCAGCGCCTCGACAAGTCGACTTTTTTCCCCAACAACTCTACTTAAAATGACCAAAGCAAGCAAGAAAAATAAGGTTAAACAACGGCTGCACTTCCTCCCACTAAAAGTGCACCTTACTAACATCAGGGGGTTGCACTCCAATCTCGATCCGGTCCATAACCATCTTGAGGCCGAGAAGCCGCACCTGTTTTTCCTAACGGAGACGAAGATAACAATCCCGTCGGATGCGGTGTACCTCAACTACCCGGGTTACTCTCTTGAACACAAGTTCAAGAAACAAGCTGGGGTCTGTGTGTACGTCCGCGATGACATTTGTTGTCGTCGTCTCCGTTGCTTTGAGAAACCGGGTTTTTCTGCCATATGGCTACTTGTGGACACTGGCGTGGAGAAACCTCTCTACATCGGCGTCTACCGATCGCACAGCGGTGATCAGGAGACAACAGCGCTCTTTAATTTCCTCGTGGAGACGACTGATGTAGCCCAGCAGCGGTACCCAACAGCGAAGCTCATTTTCCTGGGGAACTACAACGCCCATCATAAAGAGTGGTTGTTCCCGTACCGGAAAACTGACCAAGCCGGGTTAGAGGCGCGCAAGTTTGCTTTAACGCTAGACCTAACCGAAGATGGTGAATGTGGCAACGCGGGTACCGGATGTTGACGGCCATATACCCAATTGCTTAGACCTCTGCTGGCAACTGATCCGGACAGTCATTCAGTATCGGTCTCAGCCCCGCTGGGAACATCTGACCACTGTCTGGTGAAATCCATATCGACCTGCTCTCCTCCAGATGAGAGTCCTAGAGGCACGAGGCGAGTATGGCGTTACGGGTCAGCGGATTGGGATGAGATACGGGACTTCTTTGCGTCTTATCCATGGCGGCAAGTGTGCTTCTCCTCGGGTGACCCCTCGTGCTGTGCTGATGTGGTTGTGGACGTGATTCAGCATGGGATGGAGTATTTTATTCCATTCTCCGACATCCCGCTCGGACACAAATCCCGGCCTTGGTATAATGCTAATTGCGCCCACGCTGAGGCCCGAAAGGAGACCCGCGCCCGCAAATTTAGAGTGCGTAGGGTTCGTGCGAAGAAAAGAGCCTTTAATTCTGCCGCCAAGCTCTGCAAACGGGTTCTGCGTGGGGCACGTTTTGACCATGTTGGACGTATTGGGGCCAAGCTGGCAGTGCACCCTCCGGGTAGTAAACAGTTCTGGTCCCTGTCTAAAGCGGTTGAAACGAATTTCTATCGTCCCACTTTACCTCCAATGATGTATGTATTCAACACAATGTAAATTGGTTTATGAATAAATGAAATGAAAATGAAATGATGACAGTACAATAACAATACCGTGTAATCAAAGAGATTTTTATAAGGAGGACATGAATAATACATTAAAAGAAACAATAGAATGATTAGACAATGGTGCAGATTCTCTTGTCACAAAATTTTCTAAACTAGACTAAAAATCACTAAAATTTAGTTTGTCAAACGACGATTTCTCATTCTGAAATAGATTAGAGTGACACAACTTAACTATATTTTAATTTGACAGCACTAAGATGGCACTGAGTTATTAGTTTAGTGAAAATGCCAATTTTGCTATTCTGAGTTTGACGTTTTTCACCTGAAAGTTTGGTTGTCTAACTAAATCTGGCCATTTTTAATCGCGATTAAAAAAGTGTGGAATAAAATTAGTTGTCATGAACTAAAATTCAGCACAACACCTCGACTTCTGGTGCAAAAACAGTACTGTATATACAGGGTGGAATTTTGTAATGCCACCTGGAGGGAAAGTACTCTTAATACTGCAGATAGAAAGTTTTACTCAAAGGAAACATTCCTTTATTTTTGAATAGAAAGCAAACTGCATTCAAAGATTTTCGAAAATTCTCTTCTCCCACACCTGGGAATCGAACCGGCTAAAATCTGAAAAAATTATACCCTGTACTTTTATTGCATCGATCGTTAGGGTCAATTATAAGGATGAAATCTCTCTAACACACATGATAAATTAAATGAAAACCAGGAAATCTTAAATTAATTTAATTATTTACAAAAAATGGTAAACTAACTAATTAGCTGCTCGAAATAGGCTCCATTCTCTTGGATACACAAATTTATTCTTTTAACGAATTCATTTCTAGTAACCTTTAATAAAGTGTTGTGGTGAATATTATAAATCGTATTCTGAACTTCAACTCTCAACTCGTTGTCATTCGCATAAGATTTCATGTAAATTTGATTTTTTACATATCCCCACAAAAAAAAAACTAATGGGGTGAGATCTGGCGATCTCGCAGGCCATCTGATTGTGCCGTTTGTACCAATCCAGGTATTAAAATGGTTATTAATGTAGGCAGTAGTGATTCTGCTGTTATGTGCTGGAGCACCATCTTGCTGTAGAATTATTTGGTTTCGCTCTTCCTCGGGGAAACCATTTAACTCGTTTCTTAAGAGATCCAGTATTTCAATATACTTGACAGTGTTTAAATGACTTCGTACACGTGGACTAACACTACATTATTTCTCATAATTCCGCACCAAACGTTGAAAGAAAATCTTACTTGATTGTTAGTTTCATGAACACGAACAGGATTCACTCGAGACCAATAATGGTTATTGCGGCGATTGTACATGCCATTATTGATGAAGTTGGTTTCGTCAGACCATACAATGTTACTCAAAAAATTAGGGTTTCGGTCAATTTCTCCAAGCATGTTTTCACAAAATTGTAATCGTCTGTCACGATCCCCAATATGCAATTTTTGCACCAACCGACCTTCACGATAGCATTTATACTTATACTTTTTCAGAACTTTAAGTACGCGAGTGTGGGTTGTTCCTAATTCATTGGCAGCATCTCTACTTGAAGCCTTTGGAAATGATTCAAGTATGTTAAAACATCTAGTTCAAAATCGAAATAGTTTTGCTGAATAGTTTGCCGTCTCTTCTTGAAACCACCCGTATTCTTTAAATTTTCTACCATTCTTTTCAATACGAACCGAGTTGGTGCCTGTCGGTCTTGATATCTCTCTCCATACCACCGCAGAGATAGATAGATTCACTAGATTCACGTTTTTGTTATTTAAAAAATAAGCTTCCATTAAATCAAACTGTTCTTGATAAGCCATTTTCACCGTGAGACAAAATGTGAAATGAGTTGTAAAAACAATCAAATGTGAATAACAACTATGACAATCTAATTTTCAAATTTTAATCTAACATTCCATATTTAAATTACCTCATACACGCAGCTACGAGTATGTCGCAAAGGAGTCTGCATTACAAAAGATGGATGTTAGTTAAAGAGTTTAACTTGACTCATTGAATTTGTAACTTCAGATTTCCTGGTTTTCCTTTCATTTAATTTATCATGTTTGTTAGAGAGATTTCATCCTTATAATTGACCCTAACGATCGATGCAATAAAAGTACAGGGTATAATTTTTTCAGATTTTAGCCGGTTCGATTCCCGGGTGTGGGAGAAGAGAATTTTCGAAAATCTTTGAATGCAGTTTGCTTTCTATTCAAAAATAAAGGAATGTTTCCTTTGAGTAAAACTTTCTATCTGTTAAATACTTAAAAACATTATTATTCATAATATTTGCACGCCATACTATGTGACAAATGTCTGATGCTCTACATTTTCTTATGTTATCCTGCATGGAAGCCTGCATGCATTTTATTTTTGTATTGGGACACATGTTTGAGCAAATAAATATATCTTATCTTATCTCGTGGTATTGGTAGATCTGCTTGCCCTCTCGCAGAATACTAGGCGTAATTTTATTATGTTTTAATCGAATAATAAACAGTAAAAACGTTATTTTGTTTAAACAACTGACACGTATTCACAAGCGGTATCTTTAGGTATTCTCAAACTCCACCAAAATAACACATGTTTTTATTTTTATTTCAATACTTCCGTATCTGACTTTCTGATTATCTACGGTAATATTTTATGCCATGTCAGCGCTATACATTTTTATATTGGTGCACATTTGCGCCCCCTTTTTTTTTGAGTGGGATATCATCAAATAACTCCTCCCGCTCTGGGCGGAGCGGGACAGCGTGTCAGATTTTTACTGACTAAAACCCACCCGTGCTCCTTCAGTTGCCTGTGTGCCGTGGTCACGGTAACCTTTTCGGACAAACCCGCGACCCCGGCAGGCATCGGCCCTAATGGACTCCGTCGATGGGTGCTGGCATCTCTTTGAGGCGCGCGTGCGCGAACTATGGCTAGCTCCATTGCTCGCCGTCCGCAAGTCCGCGCCTGCGGTGGCCGGGAATCGGCTATCGACTCCCGAGTACTCCCGACGCCCAGGGCGTCTCCTCCTGCGGTGACTAGGGGCGTGAGGGCGTAACGATTGCCTCTCCCTCACGCGCTCCGCCTCCTCCTTCACAACCATTACTGCTTCGCAGAAGGAGGTGACGGCTTCCCATGCCCTCTCGCTCTGTACCACGGCCTGGACCAGGGACGTTGGCCCCCCTAGGTCTCACACATCTGTTTTTAATTGTCTTGTTATTCAACGCTTCTTAAGCAGGTAGGTAATTTTTTTAAATACGTATCAAAAAAATCATAAAGTAAAGATAATATCTATCACAGACAAAATAACACGAACTCCAACCAAAATCAGAGCACAAGTAACCTTTAAAAATATTTTTATTTCGGCAGGCCTGTTGCAAGTGGACCGGTTAGGCCGCTTTTTTGTTAAAGCGACGTGATTACCATTCGACCAGGTTAGCTTATGGGCACAATGACCACATTAAAAAACCCATAAAACTATGTCTTGTTTTTAAAGTGAAAAAAGGGTCATTATGGTGTTTGTTTTACATACTACTCTAGCGACCCGCCCCTGCTTCGCATGGTTTTTTGACTTGACAAAAGATCGAGTTGTCTTTATTATAAACTAGCTTTTGCCCGCAGCTTCGCTCGCGTTAATTTAGACTTTGACAATCAATTCGGGTTATAATTCAATCATGATTCGAAAGACACGTGTCACCATCTACACTCGAGAGCAATGAATCCGGGTCACATAAAGAATGTTAAAAATCTCGGAAACTAAAAATGATAGGTAAATGCAATAAATTGTATTTAATAGACAATGTACTACTCCTTAAATGAAAGTAAAAAAAATATGAGTCACCATACATTTTATTAACACAAAATTACATAAAGAAAAAAACTGCTGATCTCTCCTTAAAACAAAAATAGGAAACATGAAATTTTTGAACTTTATTACGATTTTCTTGAATTTTAATACTTCGTATTGCCTCCTCGTGCTTCCATTACTGCGTTTACGCGGTTTGGCATGCTGTACACCAAGTTCCTTATACGATTTTGGGGAATATTCTCCCATTCCTCTGTGAGAGCAATTTTGAGCTCACGAAGCGTGATTGGGGGAGGGTTTCGTTGTTTTACGCATCTGCCTAGCTCGTCCCAAGCATGCTCGATCGGGTTGATATCCGGGCTGCGCGCTGGCCACTCCATACGAGTAATGTTCATCTCTTGAAGGTAGTCATTCACAATCCTACCTGTATGAGGTCGGGCATTGTCATGCATAATTATAGCATCCTCACCTAAATTGATCATAAATGGACCAACGTGATCATTGAGGATTTCTTCCACATATCTTACGCTAGTTAAAGAGCCGTTTTCTATGATCACCAGCTCTGTGCGACTTTCAGAAGAAATTCCGGCCCACACAAGTACAGACCCACCACCGTAGGCTACTTTTTCTTCGATGCATGCTTGCTTGAATCTTTCCCCTGGTCTTCGATACACTCTGTGTCTTCCATCGTGCTTGTAGAGCATAAATTTTGATTCGTCGGAGAACATAACTTTTGACCAATCTTCAATACTCCAATTTACGTGGCTCTGGGCATATCTTAGTCTTGAAATACGATGCCCACGCTCCAGTTTAGGGCCGTTTGCAGGTCTAAGGGGTTTTAAGTTAGATTCAGCAAGCCGACGTCTTACTGTCCATGCACTTGGGTTACTTCCTCCGAGGCGTCGAAACTGATTTGTGAGTTCAGTTCCTGTGAGAAAGCGATTTCGAAGCATGGTGTTCACCAAGTATCGGTCTTCTCGTGCTGTGGTACACCTGGTTCTGCCCGTTCCTGGTCTGCGTAGGTTAGAACCAGTTTCTTCGTAACGTCGGAGAACTCTTTGTACTGTTGACAGCGACACACCGACAGTCCTGGCTGTATCGCGCTGACTCCGGCCGGTTTCCAGCATTGTAAGTATTCTGGTGCATTCTTCAGGCGTAAGCGACATAATTTCAGCTTGAATAATGAATATAGAGCACTATCAACATGGTTTATGTACCCACATAATTGACAGATTACAAACAAAAGCAAAACCAAATGCTGTAATTTCGTAGTTCCATCTTCGAAAGTGGCCCTTTTTCAAATTTGATTTTTTTATGATATAACTTTACAATAACTAAGAAGTTTTAATACCTCCATTTAAGGAGTATTACATTGTCTATTAAATACAATTTATTGCATTAACCTAGCATTTTTAGTTTCCGAGATTTTTAGGATTCTTTAAGTGACCCGGATTCATTGCTCTCGAGTGTATTATGTGTAAAGTTGGTCGGTAGGTACTTATTTTGGTGTCTGTGGTTTACATGTCGCAAGCACCACTGCTGGAACTGGAGCCTTGGTCGGACCGTCCTAGGTCTGGGTTCGATCCTCGGGTTGGGTTGGGTTTTTACATTCATATTTATTCAGTGGCATCCTGGTATCTGGATTTCATATTAACTATTCTATTCTTTTCTATCCAATTTCTCCAAAAAATCAACAGGTAAGTTCTTTATTTATAGGTATTTTAAACAAAATATAATTATCCCACAGCAGATTGGAATCGTAATTAATATTTTAATTGACTACAACTCGTCTGTTATACTCTCTGACGCATCTCCTCGCAAACCGGTAACAATATAACAAACGGTCGCGAAGGATCTGAAATGGTGGGTCACAACTTTAGAAATGCAACCGGAGTTGATTCACCATTTCACGATCACGGGTGCTGTAGATTACAGGTCCGAGCACAGTTAGACGATCTTTCGGTTTCAGGAAAGTGGAAACCAGACCAGCGGCTCTGTGAGCAATCTAAACAAATTGTTTGCCATAACAGCAGCAGTAAACAGTTCTGAGCTCACCTTCGCGGTCGCCACGTGTATCTACAATCGGACAATCGCACAGTTGTGTCCTGCGTTCGAAAAGTAAGCGGAACACGATCAGAGGCCACCCCACATGACTTACGGACTATTGAGTCTTCTAGACAAAGACCGTATTTCCATGTCTGTGGAATATATTCCAGGGAGATACAACTACATCGCAGAAAAGGCCAGCTTTAAGGAATGTTTTTCGCGAATTTGGAGTTCCACAGGTCCTCAGGAGACCTCTTTGCCATTAGGGACACCAAGGTTGTCAGCCTCATCAGCCTATTATTGCAACGTCTTCAGTCATCAGTGGCAATTTCAGCTGGCGTGGGTGTTACCGGCACCAAGCCACATCCCTTGAGTGCTTCACCATCTGAATTCAGCTTAAGGCGTTTTCTTTATAGTGGCTCCAATGTGGTGAAGGGCCTATTGGTTACTGGATCTTCGACGTCGAAAACTCTGCAGACCCTTGAGAATCACCAACCTAGCTCGAGTTCTAGACATGGAGCTCTATGTTTGGAAGATGGCGGGTGGGGTGAAATAACTAGTAATTGGTCAGAAGTTGAAAAGCTTGCTCCGATCTACTTGGAGGGAGTACATACTAATAACTTACAGACCAGCATGGTCTCGATGGATCAAATGGTGTAAAGATAACAATTTTGACTTCAATTGTCCCCATAATATTAGTTTGACAAGATTTTTAGCGTTCCTATTCATTTAACAGAGATTAGCTTATTCAACCATCATCATCATCAGCCTACAGCAGTCAACTGCTGGACATAGATAGATAGATAAATCATTTATTTGTCCAAAACATAAGTATACACACACATGGCATGCAAGATGTTACATACAAATTATAGCACAGTCATGTTTTGCCTTAACGGCGTACAAATATTAGGTCTTTACCTATGAAATTGCCGTTCTGCAGTACTGGCCATTTCAAATCAAAATAATTTTTGTTTGGCTAAGAATTCTAATTTCAAATTAATTTTATTTTAAAAACATGGATTTTTTTTTCTAAAAGTAGTCATTTCTTTATTGATTAGTGTTACATTTTCATCGCATTTCAATCTTTTTCGTCATCATGGATACGTTAAAAATTCGAGTAATTATGGAATATGAGTACCGTCGTGGCAGCAACGCGGCACAAGCGGCACGCAACATCAACGACGTTTACGGAGCTAACACTACAAACCAACGCACCACCTGTTATTGGTTTGCTCGCTTCCGTTCTGGAAATTTCGACCTGAAAAATGAACCTCGCGGTCGTCCGAAGACTTTGGTCGACAATGACGAATTAAAGGCGATTGTGGAAGCTGATGATACACAATCTACGGCTGAATTAGCAGCAGCTTTCGACGTTAGCGTCAAAACAATATTGGTCCATTTGCGTCAAATTGGCAAGGTAAAAAAGCTTGACAAATGGGTGCCCCACGAACTCAATGATCGCCAGCGCGAAGTACGCGTCGAGACGTGCCTTGCACTGCTCAACAGACACACAAATGAAGGAATTTTGAACCGCATTGTTACCTGCGATGAAAAATGGATTCTGTTTGATAACCGTAAGCGCTCAGCAAGTTGGTTGGATCCTGGTTCAGCACCTAAACAATGCCCTAAACGAAAACTTACCCCTAGAAAAGTGATGGTCACTGTTTGGTGGTCTAGCGCCGGTGTGATTCATCACAGCTTCTTACCAAACGGGGTGAGCATTACTGCAGATGTGTACTGTGAAGAACTGAACACAATGATGGAGAAGCTGGCGCATCTCCAACCAGCATTGGTCAATCGCTCGTCTCCGCTGCTCCTGCACGACAACGCGCGACCTGATACTGCACAGCAGACGGTCTCCAAGTTGCAAGAACTGGGGTTGGAAGCTCTCCGTCATCCGCCCTACTCACCAGACCTTGCGCCTACAGACTACTACTTTTTCCAGAATTTGGATAACTTCTTGGCGGGAAAAAAATTTAATACCCGAGAGGCAGTACAAAATGCCTTTGAAGAATTTGTTGCCTCCCGTCCAGCTGATTTCTTTAAGAAGGGCATCAATAAACTGCCACTGCGATGGCAAAGATGCATTGATTGCATGGGTGATTACTTCGATTAATACAAATAAAAAATTCATGAAAAAAATTCGTTTAAATTTTTTCATACAAAACGGCAATTTCATAGGTAAAGACCTATTATAAAAATGGTGTTTATTTTTATTTTACTATGTAGGATATAAACATCAAATTAAGTAGGTTATATATTTGTCCATTATTCAAAGAAAGTTAAAAAGGCCTCTTCAATTGCACGCCATTTAGCTCGATTCTCGGCAACTCTCATCCATCTGAGAGCTGAGCTCTATTCTACAATATTATCGCATAAATCTGTAGTTCTAACCTTTGGACGACCGTACTATGACAAAAAAATAATTCAGACTTCTTAGTACCATATATTTCTTGAAGCTATCTCCCTCCAATCTCCTAGAGCAGTGAAGCCTCCTGTTTGGGACCAGAGTGAACTGATAGCCTGGAAGCAGACGAAACCTCCTAATAATATTACCTACTTTTTTGAAAGCGTCACGTCGATCGACTTGTCTTTTGTAGGTAGCGTCAGGAAGACGAGTCCATGACCTTATTCTACTCAGTGTCTCAGCAAAAAACTACATCGACCGGGATGATCACATCATTCTGTAAACAGTGTTTGGCTCAAAGATGGCTGAGTTCAGGCAATCAGGCTGGAAACTATATTGTCATGCTAACGAAAATATATGTCTAGTTAATTAATTAAGGAAAGTTTTGGAATTAAGAAGACCAAGACATACAGCCGAATGTAATCACTCATTGTTAGTGTCAATTGGAGGTCCCACGTAAACTGGGTCACGGTCTGTGATAGGTAATTAAGAAAGTTTACTAAAAGATTCAGATATCTCTCTGCATCTCAGTATGTGCTCAGCTGTACGTAGCTTCTTTGAATTGGTACAAAAAAAAAACAATCGAAGATATCCTCTCTCGCGGTAATTGGCGGTCTCCTGTTGAGAGACTTCTATGAGGTAAAGGCCCGCCATTGGCAAACACGCCCCCTGGGACCACGTGACAACCTACTAGAACTCGGGGCCAATTGCAAAAAAAAAATTGGATTTCGCGAAATTCAAATTTTATTACGTTTATTGCTATTAGCAGGTCAGTATCAGGTTGTATGGTGATCTAAATATGATTCGCGACTGTATCAAATATGGCTTTACAGAATTATAATCAATAGAATCAGCAATACAACTCCTTAAGTTAGAATTGGCGTCAAATGTCAAGATTTCATTAAATAGTCGTTTAATAGAGCAATATGAACTTATAGAGATGTTTGTGATTATAATTGTACAAATAAATATTTGCTATGGCCGCGAATCATATTTAAATCAACATACAACCTGACACAGACCTGCAAATTGCAATAAACGTAAGAAAATTTGAATGTCGCGGGCTGTCCTGACGCTTGCGCCATAATAATACAAGTTTTATTTTTATGTATAACTTACACTATTGTACTGAATAGTGCGAAGTTACTTTGGCGTTCCTGTGTTGTGACGTCAGATCGCAGCAGTACTGTCTCTGTCTAGCATAGACTTTAAAACGCATACAGCTTCGCCGTTTTATGCGATGAGAACGTGACTTAATTTTTTTCTAGGTTTCTAAAAACCAAATAAAAAGAATCCAGTCAAATAGGTTCCCACTCATCAAACGCTGTATATTATTATTATTTAGTACGCAATCCAGTTGCTGGATATAATCTGTATGTAGGTAGCAAGATTCTATCCAGCACCTCGATTGCGTAATACATAATAATAATATACAGCGTTTGTTTGAAAATCCTATAAAATAAATGTGTGAATTTAGATACCTAGTAACCTAGCCACTTCTCGTCAAAGAATTTAGAATATTTTAACCGCATTATAGAATTATACATATACGCTCAAACTTGTTAAAAATACATAAACAACACAATTTTCCGGTAGGTACATAATGTGTAATGTAACCTTTTCAAGGCCTACTGTCAGAGCTTTTACACGAACAATGTATGAGTCTACACCAAGAGATAGCTGGATGCCCTGCACGTACAATATAACAATGCTTTCCGTTGTTGTTGCGACTGCCCCGTTTCTGCAGCACCTCGGAACTGTTTGCAGAGACCCACACAGATGGTTTTCAAGCCATAATTCGCAAAAAAAAACGCGTCGCTACTCTGCCGCGCTAACGAAGAATGCAATAACTCGATTTTAACGCTTCCGAGAAAAACGCGCTCAAAGTTTTGAACTTTCATAGTCAAGTATAAATTATTGCATTCTTGCTTACTGAAAAACCCGAGTTCCTGAAGGATTCATAAAAAGTTAATAGATCTCGATTCGCTGATTCCGAATATATATATATACACTCGAGAGCAATGAATCCGGGTCACTTAAAGAATCCTAAAAATCTCGGAAACTAAAAATGCTAGGTTAATGCAATAAATTGTATTTAATAGACAATGTAATACTCCTTAAATGAAGGTATTAAAACTTCTTAGTTATTGTAAAGTTATATCATAAAAAAATCAAATTTGAAAAAGGGCCACTTTCGAAGATGGAACTACGAAATTACAGCATTTGGTTTTGCTTTTGTTTGTAATCTGTCATTTATGTGGGTACATAAACCATGTTGATAGTGCTCTATATTCATTATTCAAGCTGAAATTATGTCGCTTACGCCTGAAGAATGCACCAGAATACTTACAATGCTGGAAACCGGCCGGAGTCAGCGCGTTACAGCCAGGACTGTCGGTGTGTCGCTGTCAACAGTACAAAGAGTTCTCCGACGTTACGAAGAAACTGGTTCTAACCTACGCAGACCAGGAACGGGCAGAACCAGGTGTACCACAGCACGAGAAGACCGATACTTGGTGAACACCATGCTTCGAAATCGCTTTCTCACAGGAACTGAACTCACAAATCAGTTTCGACGCCTCGGAGGAAGTAACCCAAGTGCATGGACAGTAAGACGTCGGCTTGCTGAATCTAACTTAAAACCCCTTAGACCTGCAAACGGCCCTAAACTGGAGCGTGGGCATCGTATTTCAAGACTAAGATATGCCCAGAGCCACGTAAATTGGAGTATTGAAGATTGGTCAAAAGTTATGTTCTCCGACGAATCAAAATTTATGCTCTACAAGCACGATGGAAGACACAGAGTGTATCGAAGACCAGGGGAAAGATTCAAGCAAGCATGCATCGAAGAAAAAGTAGCCTACGGTGGTGGGTCTGTACTTGTGTGGGCCGGAATTTCTTCTGAAAGTCGCACAGAGCTGGTGATCATAGAAAACGGCTCTTTAACTAGCGTAAGATATGTGGAAGAAATCCTCAATGATCACGTTGGTCCATTTATGGTCAATTTAGGTGAGGATGCTATATTTATGCATGACAATGCCCGACCTCATACAGGTAGGATTGTGAATGACTACCTTCAAGAGATGAACATTACTCGTATGGAGTGGCCAGCGCGCAGCCCGGATATCAACCCGATCGAGCATGCTTGGGACGAGCTAGGCAGATGCGTAAAACAACGAAACCCTCCCCCAATCACGCTTCGTGAGCTCAAAATTGCTCTCACAGAGGAATGGGAGAATATTCCCCAAAATCGTATAAGGAACTTGGTGTACAGCATGCCAAACCGCGTAAACGCAGTAATGGAAGCACGAGGAGGCAATACGAAGTATTAAAATTCAAGAAAATCGTAATAAAGTTCAAAAATTTCATGTTTCCTATTTTTGTTTTAAGGAGAGATCAGCAGTTTTTTTCTTTATGTAATTTTGTGTTAATAAAATGTATGGTGACTCATATTTTTTTTACTTTCATTTAAGGAGTATTACATTGTCTATTAAATACAATTTATTGCATTAACCTATCATTTTTAGTTTCCGAGATTTTTAACATTCTTTAAGTGACCCGGATTCATTGCTCTCGAGTGTATATAACTCAAAATCGTCCAAAATCGAGTTATTGTATTCTTCGTTAGCGCGCGGCAGTACTGAGCACAGTGCGCGGTAGTCGCAACTATATCCTGAGAGCTGTGGCGGAGAGCTATGCTTCAAATATTAGGCATTATAAGCGGAGATTGCTCAGGCATAGGGTTACCATATCTCATGATATGTCCAGAGATCTCAGGATATTTAGGCTCCTGACAGGATTGCGGCCGGATTGAGGGAAATCTCGGGAATCTCAGGATTTTGCGATTTTTTTATATAATAAAGTATCTCTCTAGATTTACGGTGCTTTTTTTTTTGGTAAGATACAATCAACATAAACATAAATATAATCTTCTTTGGACAGTATCACAACACAACGATTTTTATGTCACATAAGCATGTGAAAAACAAATGCGTCGTCTATAATACGTTTGCGACAAAATCTCAGGACTTTTCAATAGAAATCAGGCTTTTTGTCAGGACTTTTCAATTTTCCATATGTTAACCCTACTCAGGTAGGAAACATGTTTCCTTGTCTAGTCGTATTCTGCATGGAGTGTGCATTATTTTAAATACCTATTTTATATCAGTACTACTAACACTAGAATATAAGTTATTTTGTAATAATATCACAATATGGATCACTGTTGTCCGAAATAAATGAATTTGAATAATGTTATTGTACCACGTCACGCGTAGATTGACATCGAGATAATAATAATAAATAATATCCCATATGACATAATTATAACAATTTATATATTTATATAAATTATATAAAATTTTCATAATTATACGTATAATGTCGTGATTCTGACCTGATTATGTTTTGTGCAATCAAATCATGTTCATAATTGTTTTAATTTAAAAATTAAAATATAAATAGGTTAAATGCAAGATCATAGATAAAATATTCACCCTCCCGTTTCAAAATGAATGATCAAGTCTCTGGTAAGAAGGTACCAACAACTGCTGTCAAATGTAGCTTCTGTGATTGGTTGACTAATATGTCAGTGGCCAATCATATTACTTGCCATGAGATTTGAAAATATATTAAAGGGGATGGGCATAGGTAGCCCGCAAAATTCAAATTGACTAACGTTTTTGCAATTTGCAGGCCAGTATTCAGGATGTATGTTGATCAAAATTTGATCGCAGTCCTAAAAAATATGTATTTACAGAATTATAATCAGTATAGTCATCAATACATCTCTCTTAGTTTCAATTGACCATAAATATCATGATTTCCTGAAATAGTCATTAACTATGGCAATTTGAATTTAGATAGTCGTAGCGATCATTATAATTCTGTAATTAATTTTTGTTACGGTCACGAATCATAATTATTTTGATCATCCTAAACAACTGATACTGATCTGCAAATTCCAAAAAAACGTAAGAAAATTTGAATCAAACGGGCTAGGCTAGCCTGGCGCTTTCGCCTTAAATTGCGGCTTTCAGAGACGCGAGCCTAGCCTAGAGAAGAAAGAAGCTAGACAACCACAACATTTTTAATAAAAAATTCAAGTAGTGCATTGCAGTTTAATGTTAATTCCACTAAGAGGGTAGGTAGGTACGCAAATATATTTTTTTAAGTATGGATGCAACAGATATGCAATACCGCGCTTCGTTTATAGCTCCTTAAGGGGCATGCGGCAAGGTAGCCCGCGAAATTCATATTTTCTTACGTTTTTTGCAATTTGCAGGTCAGTATCAGGTTGTATGGTGATCTAAATAAGATTCGCGACCGTATCAACTAAGGCTTTACAGAATTATAATCATTAGAATCAGCAATACAACTCCTTAAGTTAGAATTGCCCTTAAACGTCATGATTTCATGAAATAGTCATTCAATAGGGTAATATGAACTTATATAGATGTATAGCTGATTCCAATGATTATAATTCTGTTAAGCCATATTTGTTACGGTCACGAATCATATTTTAATCAAAATACAATCTGACAGTGACCTGCAAATTGCAAAAAAACGTAACAAAGTTTGAATTTCGCGGGCTACCCATATACTATATCTACGTCTGTGATGAGCTTAAGGCGGAACCTCCTTAAGCTCATCACAGACGTAGATATAGTATAACATATATTATAGCACAGCACATAATATATGTTATAACTGCGTCTGTAATGAGCTTTATAAGTAAGTATTATAGAATTATTTACAATATTGACTTCATGCTCGGAATAACCTGTAATTTCCGTGATACTCATAAATTATTATGCATTATTTTATTTATACATTTACTTGTAACACAGCCACTACTAATAATATATAATTAAGTATTTATGTATATGATAGTTTTGTACGGTCATAGGGAATTCTTAGAAGTGGGAATAAAATCTTAAACGAATTGTAATTCTAAAACGATATTTTTTATAATAGATTGAAAATCTCAAAATTCTGCGCTTGTGTCATGTTCTATCGAGGAAAGGCATAACTGAGCACCGTAAGGACTATTTTTGCTTGCAGCGCTCGGCCGCTACAGAAATCTCATCAACCAATAGCATCGCAGTATCAGATTTTTGATAAGGCCCTTGTTTTTGTAAATGAAAAAAACAGTAAAAACCAGTTGGGGTGGTGCGTTTTTTTTTTCAAAGGTGATAAATATCAATGGGAACCTTCGTTCGGTCTTAGTTCGAGCACGGTTGGGACAAGGTTTTTTTTTTTTGATATATATAAAATTTGTATCTCAGTTGAGTAGATTTCTCACAATTAGCAGTTTTTGGATGAGAGGTGGAAAATTTCCATAAAAAATAAAAGCGCAAAAGTCGATAACCACCTGTCATATTGGTTTGTTTTAAATTAATTTTTATTATTTATTCTATATTTATTAATTAAATTAAGTTAAAATACCAATTTCTAAGTCAAACAAATATCAACATTGCCTACCTTAAAATAAGGTCGAAAATAAATAACCTGAGATGCGCACCTTTTTCCCCTATAGATACGCTCTCGAACTAATGGAAGTTTTTTATTCTCAACTTTATTGCAACTGTAGCAAGGTCGATATTTGTTTGGCAGTGACGACCGCGCTGCGTTCGATTTCGCCAGATGTTCCCCGGCTCTAAATGGTTAAGTAGAGAGGCTAGAAAACTAAAAACAATAATCACAAAACAATTTTTATATTAATTCAGCTATAAACAAGGGGAAAGTGGTATGGAAAATTATTAATAACTAGCTTCTGCCCGCGATTTCGTCCGCGTGAAATTTCTTGTTCCTACGCATCGCGCGCCTGCGCTGTTACTTCGCTTTCGTTTTTTTCCAACTTTTTTACTTTTTCCTCGGCTCTTAAGGGTAATGATAAAATCAACCTTGATTATGAAACTATTTAGTTGGATAAGAATTAAAATAATTATGATACGAATATCATCATCTTTTGATTCTACCAGTGTTTTGATTTACTAATTTGAAAAAAAACGGTTCTTGTGACGTAACTGTAATAATTAGACATATAGCCTAGTGGACTTTTTTGTGGATAATAATGACTACTATAAACAAGTAATACATTATTTTATGTATCATCAATAGTATTCGCAACACACGCCAAATAATGACCTTTATGCGCAAATTTTTGATACCTTGGGTTATATTATTGCAAGTTTCGCAGAGATCTCTATTTTTTTAATGAATAAGATACGCCCACGTTACTCGCTGATAATGTAGCTATCCATTGCTGAAAGAATTTTTCAAATCGGTCCAGTAGTTTTTAAGTTTATCCGTTACATACAAAAATACAAATCTTTCCTCTTCATAATATTATAAGTAATAAGTATAAGTATAGATATTAATATTATATATTATTAGTTTAGATTATAATCCTGCAAGGGTTCCGTTTTTTCATGAACCCTAAAAATGACAGTGTCGAATAAATGTAAATAATACTAGGGTACTATTTCAACGACAAGGCGAAGCGGGATATAAACAAACATTGAAATCTACAAAATAATGTAGCGTTGTTCCTTAGAAATAAACATAGGGTCATTTCTTAATTAGTGAAGCTAAGAAGATGTGAACCCGAGAAATTAGTTGAAACAAAGTGTAAAGTGTAAAAACATTAAGTAAGTAAGTAAGTAAAATTTTATTTGTTTAAACATGGTGTACATGATATATTGCATGCAAGATAATAAAAGATACAGAAACACAACATTAAAATTAAAAACTTTCTCATCTTGTTCCTTTTGTTCTATTCCTAGTGGTCGAAAATGGGTCGGACATCTGTGATCAACTGATCATTGTATAAGGGCCTAAAAAAACACGAACATCAAAAAAACAAAAACGACAAAAATATTATTTTGTATTTTCGTTTCATTGGTCGATGCAAAAGGGGGCGTTGAACAGATGTGGTCATCGTGTTCACTGGATTTTGTTTTCGAACTGCTGCCTTTCCTCGATAGTTCATTAAGACGCAGATATACGACTTTTAATGATTTCAAATTGAACATCACGTCTAAACGAATAGTCTTATTTGTTTGAAAAAAATATATGATAAACTAGACTATTTTCTTCGTAATTTGATATGTGAATATTAGAAATTATGTTCTTATAACATAGTGTAATTAATTTGTAAAGTAATGTCTAACGCGAACACAAAAACGATAATCACGCAAAAACTATCGGGCGTATTTTCATGAAATCTGCACCATCTAAAAGACAATTTAATTACCCAAATTTTTGTATACGGCTTTTATTTGTATTGTGTTTGATAAATCAAGGGGGTTGTTTTTGCGAAAAAACTGGATGCGCGTTGAAGCGGGGGCTCTTGCGGGCGACACGGGCGGCAGTGCATCGCTGTCCAATGTCCGGGTAGACGCCAACGCTCTGTGCAGTTTGATTCGCTTAAAAGTTTCGCATGCTCCTCCCACTCGCTCAAGGTCGCTGGCACTTATTGTCGCCTTAATGATTGAAATTTAGTTTTTGTTCAGATAAATAGTACTCTATGTATTACGAACTATCCACACAGTTCGAGATCCTTAGTTTTTTGGAGCGTGCCCTGACCTTTCGTAGGTACACGAACCCGGATTACACAATGTATGCGACCAATCTTTTTCTGCCTGTGAAAAAGATTGTTTGCTACCATTTTGTAATGTTTCTGACAGCCTGTCTAGGAAACTAAAAAAACGTGTTAAATTAATGCATCAAAATCAGCATAATTAAATTTTTCAACGAACGAGATAATCGTCACAATCAATACATAATTTTTATTCTGCACCTGTATTTACTTAGTGTGTTTATATCCTTTGTGTGCTGACACTAGCGACATCTAGCGGAATTAAGTGAGATTTATTGTTAGCGCTGTTTGGTGAATCAGGAGTAATTTTCCTCATACATTACTTTTTACGAGCATGTTAGTGATATTTCTTAACAGATGTCTCGCGCAAATAATGCACCTGACATGTTATTTCTCCACCACCCTTGGTTGACTGGTAGAGAATGCCTAAGGCATTAAGTTAAGTCCGCGTTTGATTCTACCTTTATTGTGCACAAAGTTGAATAAATAAATACTTAAATATAAACGAGTGATTTTGTTAATTCTCCTATACCTACTTAATAAAAGTAAATTCTTATATTGTGAAATGGCCAAAGCTCAGAATGACAGACCTTTACTTTACTCAGAGGACCATAAAAACCTTCAATCCTAAATCCAAATAATTAAAAACCTTTTAAGATTAGATCAAACTAAACATTCATCCATTCACGAAGTCGTTCATCAAAGAGCGAAACCCTGAACTTTACGAGGCGTGCATTACAGGAAGTTTCGAAGACGCTTTTACAAAGTCACATGGAGTAATTACCTGATGATGCAAGGAGCATCACATAATGGTCAGGGGGAACGCGGCCGGTGGCAAGGTCGCCAAGCGTGCTACGTCAGAGTGACGTAGTAGGTGGTAGGTAGGTACTGTTGGTGGTATTGTCACTTCTTTGTCACTTCATTTGCACGTGGATGTCACTTGAAATTACTTCAAAGAGAAAGACTAATGTCGAAAGTAGTGTGCGAATTCAAACAGAGTATTTGATTTTTTTGGGAGCTGGATCCCACGTGGGATTAGTCTCAGGTCGAGATTAATTAACGTTACTTAGCACGTGCTTTGGCTAAACATTATTCCTGTCACTGTCACATAGCTACAAGAGCAGAATAGTGACGGGAACCATCTAAGCCAAAGTACGTGCAAAGTATTCTTTATAGATCTTAGCCTTTGTATGATGCCACTTTTATGGCCTTTTTATGGATATTTGGTGGTTGTCTGGCAGGTAATGGTTGAATATTACACCGTCTCTTGTTTAGTCTTTTGTACCAGATTCTGGCAAAACTAAATGCAGGATATAGTAATGCATACAATGCAGCGTGATCTATCTGCTATTAACAACGCCTTCGTCTATCAACGTTCTATCAAGCCTGCTCCCGGGAGTCTAGTGACTCCCCTTTACATGCTGAATAGAAAAGATGATACCACAGGGCCTAGACAAAGTGACATTCTATGAGCGATAAAGATGATGATTATAAAAATGCATTGAATTAACATATGTATTATAAGCTACCGAAAAGCTTATTAGCGATTTTTACTTGCCTAAGCCCTCTTGAAGAGGAAATTAGACTCACTTCTCGGGAAAGCTGCATTCTGAACGTCCGACACAAATATCTGAGCAGTTAATGCCACGTCCCAGTGTCGTTTGCACGTCGAAGCGGACATATTATAGGTACTAAGAAGTTCGAGTTATATTATTGTTCTGCAGTGAATCTTGTCTTTTTTCCAAAACTCACTTCTACCTCACAATATTACACGTGAGATTTTCACCTGTAATACAGCCTCCGCACCACCAATTTAAACTGGTAATACCATCACCACTCTGCTGCCTTTGCATTAAGGCTAAATTGCTTCACCGTAGCTACAAATTTAACTTGGTTACTACAAAGTTCTCGAATAGAACCCGTTCTTTCGTTCAAAGTGAATGGTAGAATCTGCTCAATCAGTCAGTCAGTATCGTGCATTTACACGAGCGGACCTGTGTGGTTACGGTAACAGAAATTTAAAAAAGTGAGTGATATTTCGATATATTTCTAATATTTATTAGTTTTTTGAATTTTCTTGTGGTTTATTTTTCTTATTTTACAGTTTTGTTGACTCGTTTTACAACATTTTGTGTTGTTCTGACTTTTCGATGTTGTGTTGTTACATTTTCGAAATGTTGTTTGCAGTTTGACATGTGTCAAATATGTTGTGTTTGCATAATTTGACTTTATCTAAGTTTATGGTAGACAGCTTAGGCACTTATTTTTATGGAAATAGCATTTTATTGATGCGAAGTATTCTTATTTTAAAAACTTGCTTGAGTGTGTGATATCAGTAGGCAAACTAGCTCAAAATGTTTTATAATTTTTCCTAATTTGCATTTTATTTTAAGGTTTGACATTTAAGTCAAAATAAATGCGGTTTTGTTGGTTTCTCATTTATACCTAGTTTTATTGTCTGAGATATATGAAAAAAACTAATATAAACATAAAACAGAAATGGATGAACTTAAAACCTCTCAAATTTCTCATATCGATAACTTTATAATAAGTACATGATTACGGATGGGTTTGTCCATTGTACCCAAACAGATGGATATTTTATATTTTTTGTGCTATTATGTTGTTGCACATAATAGCATAATAGCCTAGTTATATAAACAAGTAACTGTATGCTATTGCAACAAAACTGCAATTAACATTTTATATATGTTTGTACGAAGCAACGCAATTATAAATGTCAAATTGATTAGTTGACCACTTTAGAAATAGATTTTATACAGTGTGTATAAAAGACAGCAAAAAAATATTTTTACATATCGTAATAATATTCAAATTCTAAGTCTAAGGACATTCCAATATAAAGCATCCTGTGTACCTATTTGTTTTTGTAACGAACAGGGAAAATTTTAGTTGTGATTAACTGTCCCGTTTTAAGTTCCTCTTTTTCGACCTCTGTAGAGCCTAACTACCTAAATGTTTATTCCATCAATACTCAATAATTTATTTGCATTCCACAATGTGTACTTAGGTGGTAACTTAAAAAAAGTGAGAGAGAGAGGAATCTTTCAAAACTTAACTTATCACTTAAAGTTGTCCATCTCTGAAATCGAATAATACTTCTGTTTATTATTCAGCCTATGTAATATGGTTTAATTAAGACCTCAATTAATTTCAATCATAACAGCAACTGAAAACTACAACCTCTTTATCAAAACCTCTTATAATTATTTCAATTAAAACCAATAAATAAAATTGGTTTCGTTTAATTATTTTAATTGAATCGGAAAAACCGTTCGACTCAGGCGCACTCGTTCGCACATTGACCGAATGTCATACATTTGTATGGCCTTACTCAGTTACTTAATAAATATGTTCCAAGGATTGTATGTGCGTCTAATAAACTTGCGGTCACTATCACTAAATCACGTGGGGTCAGTTGTTAGCACTTTTTCTTTCATAATTATTGGCCTTGGGCCTTCTGAGCCGCAACAAGGTGCTTTACATGTTCAATTTGCTGTCTGTATTTTTGTTTCCAATTTTGGATATGTGCTATTTGTCATTGAGCTAAACACTGTTTTACAGAGATCTTCGGATAACTTTTATCAAAAAGCTAGCTTCTGCTCGCGGCTTCGTTCGCGTGGAAGTCGTAAGGCACCACAATTTGTCGACTATAATAATAGCCACATTTTTATAGAACTCCTTTTGATTGATGACGTCGCGTCGCATTGCCCGCCCGCTCAATTACTTCGTTTTCGCGTTGTTTCTGACCTTATTTCTTTTTGCTCGTGTCCTAAGGGTCGTAGCGTGATGTTAAGCCTAGCCTATAAACTTTCTCAAGAATTGTGCTTTCAAATGCAAAAATAATTTTCAAATCCGACTGGTAGTGCCAGAGTTTAGCGCATTCAAACAAACAAACTCTTCAGCTTTATTATGGGTATAGATTTGTCAAACCGCCATATTTATTATTCAGATCAAAGTTATCTGACAATTTTAAAATTGGCCCTTACTATTGTTTCTACCAATCACCAGTTTTTTGTTCAAGCTCATCTTCTTGCCCCTGTCCCATGTCACTTGTTTGAACAACTCGTTCTTCTCTTCCACTGTCCTCATTCACCTTCTCTTTCATATCATTCGTCACACAATCCATCCCTCATTTCTTTGGTCTTCTTTTTCCTCTGTAACCAACAAAATTTAAATCATCCACTCCTTTAGTTACATGCATTTCCTCCCTCCACATCACATGCCCAATACCAAGCCAAACGATTTCCTTCCAACTTTTCTGTCACTGGCACCAATTTGAAACTTCCCCTAATATGTATACTCATTTGTTACTTTATACATTCTCGTCAGTCCACACAATCATCTCATCACCTCAAGTTAAATAAAACAGAACAGTTGCAAGTCCCAGACACATGACAATTTTCATCTCGTCGTGTGTGTGTCAGGTGCAATGTCACGTTGATCTAGTCATAGACATGCATGACTATAGAATAAACTATGAGGTATTTCTTTTTTTAAATGTCAGTGGTCATTTGAAGACCAAATCCCGTATTTTAAAACGTTCAAAATTTAGACGCATATATTCGCAATCTCTTCTCAGCGAATGATACGACTATCAATGTCAAAAACTTGTCCATTATTTAGGTAAATTAGAAAAAAAAAATACAGAATAAGACTGAACTTAGAATGCGAGCGTTCCTAAAATACGGGAATGACCTCTTAGATGCGTCATTTAACAGTTCTAGCACTCGTATAACCAATAGTAATTAATAAAGTTATTAAGTTTGCAATCTACAGCGAGTCGAGTTTATAAGCCTCTTGCGGCCTACAAAATGGCACATTAGAAACCCTTTCCCTTACTCTAGTTTAAAGACTTGCGCAAGAGTGCGCCACTTTTCTAGACTTCTACGTTAGTATCGTATTCGTAACCTACTATGATAAGGAGGTCAATATCGTCCCTTCCACATAACAAAGTTTTGTTATAATAATATGGTTCTTTAGCTGCAACTTTAAATACTAGAAAGAGTTGACGAGGTTTTCGAAGCTACGTTTCTAAGTTTATTTTGTCACTTTTGATGTCCAAAAATTGCTGATTCTCTGAATTTCAGCTTAATTTGAATTGGTAGATTTTCAAATATTGCGATTCTATATGAAGTGCACTGGTAGTGGTATTCATGTTTTCAGTATATTTTGTGAATTCAGTCTCCAAAGTGGATCGTACGGGTGCTTCTTCTGTGTGAGACTGTTGGTGTTTGCCAGGGTTAATAGTCTTTTCTCCAATTTCCTTTGTATTTTAGAACAACCCCTATCTCTACAATTGTGTACTAGTTCGTTCGTGTGAATTCTGCTCTATTAAATAATTTAAGTGATTGGTAATTGCGATTAGTATCTACTGATACTAGGTCAATTAGCTTCAAATTAAGTAATGAAGTGCAATACAAACCTTATTCAATTTAGTTATTTCAAAATGGCATCCGTTCCTAAAGGTTCTTTAAATGCAAATATGTTTACCAATTTATAAATAACGTTGCCTCATGCAGGACACCGGTTTCCATGAGCTTAGGTGAATTCCCCAGGTCAGGTAGAGTGACATTATCTTAGGTCAATACTTAGCTTAATGTCAACGACTTTCAAGGGCATGTAGAGGTCCTATAAAGTATTGTACCTGTCAATCCTGTCATATATCCTTGAGAGTATACCGCTTATCCTTTGGTGGGCCATCTAAGCAATTATGACATTGACTCAAACAAAATTAACTAGACTAGTAGTGACGGAGTGGTGACCTCCCAAAAGCCATCTAATTTTAAAAGCCAGAATATGCTTCGAAGCCTCGATGCCAGTATGAGATGTTCTTTACCTCATAGTAGAACAAATGCAGGCTGATAAAAGTCAGTTCCAAACCTCGACATTTCTCAAACAATATATCGATACAACACAATCCAATCTGCTCAAGAATGCGTCTGGTGAAGAAAAAAGGCGATAATATCGTTCATTAGTCAAGGTCGGTCGCAACTTCGCAAGTGAACCGTTTACGTAAAGCAGTCGCATCCGGTTACTTACGACACGAGACCGACCAGCTGCCAGCCACGCTCAAACTTAGCACATGTTGCGATCACATCCTCAGAGCTGTTTGTGGAAACTGTTTAGATATATGAAGTTTTTCAACGCATCTGAGTATTTTTATATAATATATACACATCTACAAACAAATTCGCCTAGTTGATGTGTTATATTTCATGTTGCATTGCAGCCATTCGTCCAGCTCATTTGTGTTACAAATTGACGTGATGTTCCACAAATCTTTACCTGGTCTGTAATCTGTATAAGATTAGAAGCCAACCCGAAATTCTGTTGGGAAAATAATGATTAATTTAAAAACATGGAAAAGTTATTGAACAACTACCTTCTGACGATGATTAGGCTGACTCGTTGGGATTACACGAGAGACTGTTGAGCGTAATCCATGGGTCAGCGAAGTGTTATTTGATTTTTGGTCTGTTTAGTAGCAATATTATCGCTCTCTATTCCATGGAACTTAAATTATATATACATGACCGTGTTGTTCTTCTAAACTACGCAACGTATGTTGATACAGTTTTCACCATCGTTTAGAGAATTTATTCTAGAAGGTTTATTATTAAACTTACACATAATATTCAAATCTCGATGTTGAGTCAAGTCGTAAAAACTGTGCGAAGCAGTTGCGGTTTGCTAGTAAATTATAAAAATTAACAAATGTGGGGATGTCCGGAGTTACAAAAGGCGTAATATTTAATTATGGACGCCAGTACCTAATGAATTTGCTCAACACTGAGCAAACGTTGCCTGCATTCTCCAGGAACCCCAACTTCAGTCATAGCTATATAGTCATTAAAATAATTGCAAAGGTTCTTTGTTAGCTGATATCCGTAACGTCAGTTCATTATAAATATTACCTAGTTGTTATTATTGAAAAAGCTTGTTTACAACTTAACATAAATGTCTTGTGAGTCATCTTCTTATGATGATAATAAACATATTAAATTGTATGAGGAAGCACCACTGAACAAAACACATCTTAGCTTTTAAATACATAATTAGCTATGCAATCAGCTTACCTATAGTTAACACAACTTTTAAAGTAGAGTTAACATCCGGAGTTCTTACTTTTACATCCAACTACTTCCTTTATGTTGGTAAAAATGTAAAATTAACAAATAATTATATAGTTTTGATAATACATTAATGTAGGAACGCCAAAAAGTCTAGTACCTACCCATCCGTCGCTTCATCTCCGTCTGTTAGTAGTTGGGTTATGACTGCTGATAAACAAAAGTATATATCTGTAAAATAATTTCATACAAAACTATTCCATTATTTAATTTACTTAATAGTAATTGGTCTGTTCGGACACTGTGAACTGAAATTGATTTTCATTCGCCTAGTCTGCGTTTAAGTTTAGCAAATCTTTGTTCTCTATGATTCAGGGACAGACAGACAAGACAATACCGCTTTGCCAACCACAGAGCTAAATTATTTATGTAGAAATACTGCACGAGTAACCTGTTTATATGTTTGTCGGCTTTCTTGTATTACATCTTATTAACGGGTTACATTCTTGACTATTTATACTTGATGCTCTATTTAATAACTTGCAACTATCATTACTGCATTAGACTAATCTTTTACTTCTCCATCTTGACGTGCCGTGAATAAAATTTTGTTGTTCTTATCATGGTAGCTTAATGAAAGCTAAATTAACTCTCAACCGTTCTTAGACTCTAACTAAGGGCTTACCATGGTACTCGTAGCTTAATGAAAGCTAAATTAACTCGCAACCGTTCTTAGACTCTAACTAAGGGCTCCGTACCACCAAATTCAGAATGTTTGTTTTATTATGTTTTGCCAAGGTAACGGCCATAGTTACACATATTCCATGACAACTGGCTAGCTATTACGGTTCTAAAGATATACAACCCTGTGGTAGTTAGATGTACGGACCGACAGACTTTGTTGTCTTAGTAACAGGGTCTTGTTTACACCCTTTAGACGGAACCCAGCAAAACAATGTACTTATTGTTAAATGAATCAATCCTCTTCTTTGAATCAATGTTTGCTGATTTCTCTACAGCTTATTCCTATTGGATGTTCGATTATAAAAGTCATACGTATGAAAAGCAAAAGGAGTATTTAAGGATCATAGCAAGCTGTGCCCAGTATGTAGTCTCTGCCATGGGAAAAGAGGTGAGTATTGTGGACGTGTCATTCGTATTCTATACCTAAAAACATTATTATTATTCTGGTCTACTTAGTTGTTAAACCTTGTAGGTGTATACTTTCTTAAGAATAACCAGTTCTATTAGTGCGTAACAAATTCTTGAATTTATTGGTCCTCTGTAAGCCTGATTGCTGACATCCGTTAATTTGCAACAGCGAGAAGTTCTACATCGGCTCTGAACAGACTACATGTAATAAAGATAACAAGAGCTACATTTCTTATGCTTTACAAATAAATATTTGTTTTATATTGTGAGTCACAAGCACTGTAAAATAATTTATCTCCCTAAATAATGATTTACAGGGTTTACTCTTGATCTCTATAAGATTCCTTTTTTGGGTATTTCTGCCTGACCACAATCACCGCCGAAAACAAGTTTTTGATATTCTGTATCTCCAAAAATATAAAATTCTCGATCATCAAATTCCAATTAACTACGAATGTCAAATAATAAAAAGAACTGAATTAGATCATCATCTTGAAATACGTATAATTATGTTTTCTCGACATTAAAGAAATCAGGTAAAACCCAGTTTCTGTATACGAGGCCTCAAACCTTAAAACTAATGTTTGACCTTATAATATATCCTAAGGTTATTGGCAACACTGTTAATGTCACCTTTAGGATTATATGTGTGATATTTTGTTTATTCGCGATATTTGATGAGTATGTATCAATTATTTTTAAAGAAATTGTTTCTTTAATTATTATTGGTTCATAAATATCTGTTTCTAATTCTGGCAAATGACATGTTTATGTTTATGCACAAAATCACAATTAACGGTCTGCGCATTTTATATGTTTATTTTTATTCGGTCATCGAAATTTGCAATATGCACATCCGTGCAAAAAAAAATGCCACATAAACTGATTTCCGTAACAACATATTTCATTAAAAAAAACTTGTACCTAATAAAATCGAACAGCTATAGCAGGAAAAGATAGATTAGTACCAAACATTTTCAAAAATGTATTAGCCTAAGAGCATAAACAGGCAGACCCAACAACAAAACAGTCTTCTCACCAAATGGAAACCCGAAGAAGCACTATGAGGCAAGAAAAATATGCACACATCATAAAAATCAGTCAAATAGCCGTGGGAATCGCTTAGGTACCAGCTTGTTGATGTAAAATCAAATAAAGTAACATTATGGCCGAGTACAGGGCAATTTGTTCTATCTCGCATAACGAACGGGTCTCGATCATTCTCAGCCAGGGCTGCCCAAAATCTTAATTTTATGAGTAATTTCCATCAGTAATTATGATTTATTAGTTATTGGAAGATTATTGGGTTCATGAAGTGTCTGTGTATGTTGTTGAGTTGGTGTTTATTTGTTTAATTTAGTTTTGTCATGAAAAAAATGTGTTAAATATCAATGCTAAGATTGGTGATGAGTTCTCAAACTTGTTATAAAAGGTTAAGACCATTGGCAATCGTGTTTTTAGTTAGCCATTACCTTAACTTGAATGATCTAAAAAAAACTAATAATTTGTTTTATAAGTACCTATTTACAACCGACAAAATTAAAATAAGTACCCAAAAATCCTTGAAAACCTACTCATCATTCTGTACCAATTATACTTGTAAAATATTCTTCAAACAATTCGGCGTGTACGCATGCCGTGAATATTTTTGCATCATCCCGACCTCAGCCTACAATCATCATCAGATCATCAAAACTATAATTATATGCTTACAGTCATCGTGAAACACGCTTCTTTTCTACCCACGTTTAAATATTTCGTGATGAGCGTGACAGGTGGCGCTATCTGGCGTCATTATCAAAGTATTACACATGTTGAATAATTATTATAGCACGTGGGTTTGCTCACGATTTTATTTATGTAGTCAGGTGTTGTTATCTTTCTGCAAAGGGGTAAAATACGGATTCAAGATGTGCATAACATGTAACTTCCTTAATCCTTCACCGTTCATCATCATGCCTTATTAGATGTCTCGTGATGATAGATAAAATAAAGGAGAGGTTTGGCTTGATAATCAAAATACCTTTAGAAGGGTAGAAGGTGGGTCCTCCCCATACCATACATAGGTGCAATTGTGCTCTGCGAGCATGCGTCCTTAAAGATTCGACAGTCACAACGCTGCAACTGTCAACATTCGCTGAACATAGTTTTATTTTTTGTTTCTCGGTACGTTCCTTGTAGAGGCTTTTTAATTTACCCTGTCTAATTCTGAACCACGAGGTTTTAAACCTAAACAGTTTTTTCTTATTTCTATCAGCCCTATATGAATGATGCGCGAAAATGGCCGCCAGTGCGGATCGTTGCTCAACGCAGTGAGGCAAGCGTCGAGATATCATCTAATACGCGTGTTGCAATTGTTGTGAGCAGATTTTTTGCACTACACTGCTCGTATCCGCGAACAGCCGGAACGGAATTAACATTCTTGAGAGAATTAAGTTATTATCGTATTTCTATCGGTAACACGCTAATAGAAGCCTGTAATTAAGCCCTCCTGTATGGCTGAAGCAGACATATACTTATACGTATACTAGCTTCATTTTCATACAGAGAAAAAAATGTATTTTGAAAATGGACAGGCCAAAAACATACTGTGGTTTAACGACTCGATCTATACTCTGGTCACCCTAGCACTGGTGGGCTTAGGATATTATAATAAGTTTATTTCCAAAGTAAGTTCATTTAATATAAAATGGTTGTTCTGTAGGTATATTTTGATTCAGCACCCAAGAAAAACCCTGCCTTTTACAGCTTCTTCGTGGTTCAGCGATCATTCTCAGAATTAGTGCCTTTTTCTTAGAATTGCATAGGTGGTTTAAATACCTATTATTGTATTGGTGACATCTTTTTCCTCTAATGAAGATTTTACGAAGCTAAGGATAGTCTCGTAAAATCTTCTGTTATTGGTTTTATTGCTTCGCAGAATGAAATTATGACGATGTTATTCAGCAATTTGTACTGATGGCTTTTAAGCTATAAAACAATACACTTCAAGCTTACGACCGCTTCAAATTCAAACTACATAATTATGATTGCTAGTAACTAGTGGTGTAATTGGTTAATTAACCTGTCAATATTTATGTACATACTAGGTATCGCCTAAGGCTCCACGCTCCACGATGCGAGATAGCATCTAATACTCGTGTTGTAAACTTACAACTGCTTTTTGTGCTGTGCCGGTTTTTTTTCTCCGCACTGCATGTTGCCGCGGAGACAAAAATGAAGTTGTTTTGGTATATTTTTGTTTTAAACTTCAATATGAAATCTACATAATAAAAATATTAAATTGACTGACAGACGTTGCACAGTATAAGTCGCTAGGTCTAGAAGCTTGAATTTTTGCGCAATCGAGCCCTAAGGAAGGATTTTTGAAAATACATAGAGGGGTTAATTAAGAGAACTTTTGCATGGAAGTCATCATTTCTGCCGGTGGGGCATCCCATACGGCGCGCGGCTTGTCCTTACATAGAAAAAACCTTGTAGTCTTTTTAATTGTCACATTGTAAAAATGATAAAAATTAAAACCTTTAAAATCGGAGCTCGGGTTATTTAAACTCTTTTAATATTGAGTTTAAATCGATCTTAGTGTGATATGTCGAAGAAAAAGAAATTAAATGATCCCCATAAGAAGAAAGAAGAATGGGGATTTTTTTTCTTTATACTCCCCACACAATGCTAGCCAAAACCTACATAATTACCTAACAATAAAAAAATATTATCTCGCCTACAGAGCACAACTAATCACATCTACAAAGGAGCAAGTCCAAATAAATCAAAACAAATAATTACTAATAGAAAGTGGGCTCGCCCACCTGTCTGTATATCTGTCACCGGCACAGTTGTATGTTAATGTCCGCCTTCGGAACAGTAGGATGCGCAGGATTCGTCATACGATGTAATAACAGATGTTTGAGTAGTCATTAATAGATTTGCATAATATTGGTATTGCAAGGTGAAATATAAAATTTAGTCATAGATATTGCTTATTTAAATAAATTATCTTATTTGATGAGTCCGGAATTCCGGAAGTTTCAAGCATGATGGCGTCTTCAATTTATTTATTCTTCACAAGCTAACAGTCTAATATCTATTGAATGTGAAAGAGATATCATTTTCAGTATCATTATAGGAAACTAACTTTTGCCCGCGTCTTCGTCACCTTGAAATTTCTTGTTTTAAGGGGGATGCGCTAAGGTAGCCTGCGAAATTCAAATTTAATTATGTTTTTTGCAATTTGCCGGTCAGGTAGTATTTTGATTAAAATATGATTCGTGACCGTAACAAATATGGCTTTACAGAATTATAATAATTAGAATCAGCAATACAACTCCATTAGTTAGAATTGGCTTCAAATGTCAAGATTTCGTGAATTATCATTAAATAGGGTAATATGAACTTATAGAGTTGTATTGATGATTTTCATGATGATAATTTTATAAATACATGTTTGTTACATATGACCGTGGATCATATTTAGATCATCATACAACCTGATAATGACCTGAAAATTGCAAAAAACGTACCTACCTAAGAAAATTTGAAATTCGCGGGTTACCCTGACGCTTTCGCCTTAATATAAAATATAGCCTATGGACACTCGGCAATAATATTGCTATCTATTAGAGAAATAATTTTCGGAAACGAATCAGTAGTTCCGAAGATTACCCGCTACGTACAAACTCACAAATACCTAGCTCTTTATACTCGTAACATTACGAGTATTAAGAGGTATTTGTAAGTATAGATACTTCAAGCACTTATTGCTAGTGTAAGAAGCTTATTTAATTGATAATTATTACGTACATATTAATGCGGCATTTAAGCAATTTGTATACAAGTCATACATAAATATGATCCTAGTAGTGTTACCTGGAAACAGAATAAACGTGCGATTAACGGTTTAACCTTAATACCCACTTAATTACCATAATATACCACACGTTAGCATCTTTTGCATATTATTATAACTTATTAAACTAAATAAGGAAAATAACGTTATATGTAAGTAGTCAGTTCCTAGAAACTGCTACAAAGTATGATTATACTTTAACCCCGGATTGTCCTTTCAACATCCTTGAGGTTTCCTACCAGAGACAGAATTTAGTAAGTCCGCTGCTTTTGATAGTTCGAAGAATACAGTTCGTATTAGCAAACCAAATTTACCCACTTACCGAGAGATTAGCGATGTGGTCAGGACTTCAGGAGGTCTACTTCATAAGTACGAAATCCGTGGTTTAGGTTGAAGTTACGGGCGAGTCCTACTGCCATATAAATAATATAATAATAATAATATCTATACCTACTCCGTATCACTTAGGGACATAAGATTAGTTTGGAGCCCGACTGAATGAATGACTCCGCGATTTGACAACTGTCCCTACTCCAGAGGAGCAATTCAGTATTTTTAAGAATGTTCGCATTCTAATCTCAGTCTCAATTTGCCAAATATACTTCTGATTTACCTACATAACGTATTTGACAAGTCTTTGACAGTTTGACTGTCGCCGAGTTGACACTGCGAATAGATTTTGAACGTTTTTATTGTTAACACTAGAGATGCCGCGAATTCTTGCTATTATTCGGTATTTGGCATTTCTCGACATATTTTTGTTATTTGTCGAATACCGAATAATAGTGTCTATTATTTGACATTCGACGAATAGTTGTCTAAATAAAAATAAACTATTAATGAACAGATTACACTATAGACTTAAAAATAATTAAACTTTTATTAATATTTAAAAATAAAACACAATTAGTAATAACATTAATATAAAAAGTTAGCCAAAGATCAATCAGTAAGGAAGTTAATTAGTTTGGATTTTTAAGTAATAATTTAAAGCCCAAAAGGGGCAGATTATGGTGCAGGAGAACTAGTTTTTCTACAAGTTTGGGATAAAGTCGGTTGCGCTTTCTTTCATAAATCAAACGTGCCTCAGAAAATAGTATTTCTGAGTAAACAAAACGTGCTGGTGTGATTAAGCATAGTTTAGCAAGCTTACTTAAAATTGGGAATTGATTCTTATTGATTGCCCACCATTCATATGGGTTTCATCACGAATGACAAACAAATGCGTTCCGCCCAACCTCAAACCAGCGAAATCTATTGGGCGGGAAATTCCCTACAGTATAAAACGTCACTTAATAAAAATAAAATAAAATACGGAGAATACCTCGTTTTGTATAACATACTTAATACAATATTTTACGTACAAGAAAAGGGTTGCCAGCATTTAAAATCATAAAATATGAGACAGGTTTCTTTAACTTAATTGTTTTCTTTTCTCATAATCATAGTTTTATTTTTTATATTACAGTAAGTTCAAGAGACTACTTCAAGTGTAATACTATTATTTGAGTAACAAAGGAATATAAAAAAAAAGATTTATATTTTTTATATTCCTTTTTTTATGTCGAGTAATAATGGCGAGTATTCGACTATTCACCATAGAGAATGGCGATTAATCGGTATTCGACTATTCGCTATAACAACTATTCGCGGCATCTCTAATTAACACGCTTTTAACAGCTTCACTTGTAACTAACTAACAAACAATGTAATAAAAGCTTAGGAGTCAATTTTAACCTACATGTAATTGTCATATCGAAATGAAACTCTGTATGTATATGTAGTTTGGATGACAAAACTATAATTTGGTATCTTGGAGCTGATCTGATTATGGAGCCAGGAAGTGGATAGTGGAACTCTTCAGTGGCTACTAGTAAACCCCTCAAGTTTGGAGTCATAGGATTTGTTTTGATGAGTCCTACAGATTTCACATGGTGTTGACGGACTGGTGATGGATCCACGAGGTGGATAGTGAAACTCTTCAGTGGCTACTAGTAGTCGACTGTAGATTAGGGCTTGGTAACGAGGGTCTGATGGAGCCAAGAGGTGATAGTGGAACTCTTTAGGGGCACCTAGTGACCCACTCAAGTCATAATTTTGTTGACTTTAGATTTACTAACTAAATGAAGAATACTCGTATATTAGACTGGAAAGTAAAAAATAAAAATATGTTGTGTAAAAAACGTGGAGCGCTTTGTTTAAAGTAATTAAAATTATGCACAATTAAAAAGCGCTCCACTCTTTTTGATTTAATTATTGGATATAAAAGAAGAACTAATCAAGTCAATTTAATTGTTTTATAATTTTTAGTTTTTTAAAACTACCTACATATTTTTAATTACGGGAATTGGCCTTCTGATGTGTTTTTGCCCGTCCAAAAAAGTTAATTAATGGGATGTAGGGTTCACTTCTAAGTTTCGAACTACTTTCGGACGGGCCCGTATCTTCGTTGAAGGACTTAGAGAGTAGGCCCTTGTTACGGAGGGCAAAAGGACCAAAAACCTTCTTCATCACTGCTATCAGATTTCCATAATTAATGATTTTTGAATAATAATGCATGTGTCTACAAAACGTCAAAAAAATTAAAAAAAGACTAACTGAGGTGGTAATTATTTTAATGATTGGAAAGAGGCACTTACTTACGAGTGAAAGAAAAACGCATGTGTTGTGTTTTTAGGTTGAAACGCGGATATAAGCTATTACCAACATGTAAACAAAGAACGAGGAAATACAATTACTGAGCTGTTAAATTGCCCACAACACGATGCGTTTATGAAGCGCACCCATGAAACTCGTGCGTATTCTCGTAAACGTTAGAGTTACGATATTTTGCTAATTAAGTGCTTTAAAAAAATGGCGTTTATGTCGGACTCAATAAACGGCTGTTGAAATGTTTAAGTAAGTTTTTGTTTAATGCATGGATTAGTTGGAGGAAAAGTTGTTGTTTTGTTACAGGCGTTAATTACCGCGTATATCAATTGTGAGCAAGCATGCTATTTGCTAAAACTACTCATTCATTTTATTTAGAAGTACCTAACAGTTGCTTGTGTCAAACTTGATATAACAAACTTAAGGTAATTCTGTTATACCAAGCCAACCCTGATCAGCCAATGCTGACTCTATACTACAAACGAATTATTTGCTCATAGATCGAAATAGACCTTGCAAATTTTTTGCAGCTTTAAAAAAGTGTGAACTGGAGAATAACCATCAGCAGCCTTTGGAATCCAAACAATCTGCCGCCGTTGCCCAACTATACTGGGATTGACTTCCAGCCCTTCGAATCCATAAAGAAATATTACATTCAATTCCCACGTTCCAAATATTCCGAAAAAGGTTTCCAATATTTAATTTGTTAAGGATTTCCGGCGTGAAATTGTATAACACAGAAGTAGGTTCTGTGTCAACTTGACATTGTATTGTTCAATGCCAAATTTCAACATACAATCTGTTTTACAACATTGCAATAAGATACAAATAAAATGTTTACAGCAGCCTAATGAGACAAGGATAACGCCTTGGCGCAGTTACCCAAAGGAGTACTTCATTTAGGATTACTCATATTTTAGAATGACCCAATAGGATCTTTAGCACCCTAGTTTTAAATATCTATTTCTATTTAACACCTACTCGATTAATCTTCTGCCGATTGCTACTCCTCTTTAATCTTACTATCATCATCCTCCTGCTTTTATAGATACATATTTGTGTCGGCGCGCGACGCCTCAATGTGTTCTTCTTCCGTACATCTCTATTACCCGTCATCACTAACGTCACCTTCTTTCCAGCAATCACCTTTCACCAATCCATCCAAATACTACCTAACTACCAATGGCAATACAACGCATTGGTTTTTTAGACGTCTAGCAATCGTACGAAGACACAGACAGTCCTACAAAAGCTCCTTCCAGTCCAAGAGCAGCCAATCAGCTGGTCCCAATCGATTCGCTAACTGTTTCAATAACAAACGAATGTCGGTCACCTGTCGCAACGCTCCGTAGTCCGAACAGCTGTTCCGGATACAGGCATACTATTGTTGCATTACAACCTGTGGTGATAGATACGGTATCATTGAAAGGTGTTCATTGCGGTTCTGGTATGAAAGATAATTTTGATACTGATGAAAAAAGGAGTAATGGTTGGCGGTCTATGTGGAGATGTAATTTAAATTTGGTGATGTGAATTGGCAAGAGGATGATGATGAATGATGAATTGCTGAATATTTTAGTGATGTCAGAATAAGCAATAATAGATTGATATTAATATGAAAATGCAGTTTCTGATTAAGCGTTGCTATAATTCTATACAATCTACAAAATTGATCTCGAAACAAAATAATGTTACGTATACCCACATTGTTCTTTTATGGGTTACCAATTCCAAGTGTTAGAAAAATAACGCAATAAATTCTTACCGCTGTTAAAATATCGTCTAATAATATTATTGACAGTGTCGTTGCCTTTGTAACATTGTGTGGTATTAGGAACGCAGATTGCTTCAAGCCTAATTTTAACACCTCCAATGTGGAACGCGAAAGTTTTGTATTTATTGTCAAGTACCTACAACTAGTCTCTATTTCGCAATAATAGATCCAGTCATCTTAGTTATTTACTTGTGATATAATAAACATTTGTTCCTCAACGTTATTACAATAGACTTTACTAACCAATTACAAGTCGAATCAGTGTCGAAACTAGATAAAATGTCCAAGTCCTTCCAGAAATTTACTTACTCGTACTATCTCCACATAGTTTGCAAGATAAATTGTTCCTGTGTTTCTTTTGCAATATTCGGCATTGGACATAAACGTATATCAGACTTGTAGATATATAACCTATATAACATTCTTCGTGTCATGTGACCAATGGCTAGATAAAATATTTAAGATTATATGAACTGGAAGACGGGAAGTAAATGGCTCAAGCAAGGGTCTCTTACTTGACACTAACAAAAGAAATTTTAACAGCTGTTCTTTCATAAGTAATATATGAAGAAGGCAGCTGAAGGACCTTCAAAGCAATTAGGGAAACCACGTATTTTCAAAGAACAATGATTAAACATAAGTAGACCATGCCACCGATATAATAACTTACTCACATGTTACAACACCTGCTCAAATTCCAACCACACTTCGACCAGTAGACGTCAAATCAAAAACTTGTTAAATATTTCTAAGTTATTTTTATATTGGTCTCGAAGTAAAGTGAGCGCTTCGGTCAAGGCCGTCAGCCAAGTGATCACGATTCGGTGCCCGATTTTGGATGAGATGACCTAACTGTTGCTAAATTGGGGCTTATCAATGATTAGAAAGGGTTGCTTTGGGTTTTTTTGGGTTCTTCAGTACGCCCGGAGCTCTCTGTAGAAAGTGGTTTAAAAAATAACTAGATAAACTTGGAAGAGCTAGGGAATCCTTTGAAGTATATGGAGGTCATCACAATAAAAACCAACTCTAAAACCTATCTACTCAAAAATATCCAATAATAATGGTTGCCATATATATAGGTCTGTCCTGTCTGCACAGGTACGGCTATCTGTCTTGATTACTTATTATACATTTCGCAAACGCTGTATTATCGTTATTTCTTTCTGGTCGTTTGACATTCTTTATAGATTTATTGGGTTTAGGCGCATTTGGGCTAATTCTCATTTTGGCAACCGACTCGCTAATGGACTACTTCTCATTAGGGCTACTTCTCACTTGGGCTACTTCTCCCTTGGGCTACTTCTCACTTGGGCTACTTCTCACTTGGGCTACTTCTCACTTGGGCTACTTCTCACTTGGGCTACTTCTCACTTGGGTTACTTCTCATTAGGGCTACTACTCAAAATTTGGGAATGTTTATTGAAATAAGTACTGTGTGTGTGTGGACTGTGTCTGTGTGTGTACGATAGGTTAGGTTAGGTTAGAGTATGACAAACAACGCACGAGCCGAGCGAGCGAAGCGAGCGTGCCGCGGCAGCGGCCGGCGATGTGCCAGAAGCGAATCGCTTTTGTAAAAGGAAAAAGTTAAGTTCGGTTAGGTCACATTAAAGATAAAGTAAAAAAAACAATATTAATTCCATAAAATACATGTTATACCACCTGAACACTACATCAAATGAACATTATACCTTTTGATCAATAGCGCAAATGTTATTAGCGCAAATAAATATTCGATGAAATGAAAATTATGTTAATCGATATTATACAAAGTGATGATTTTCTTAAACGTTGTTCGATTTAGTAATATTATATCAAACGTTGTTCTATCAAACAAGGGTGAACCAATTGAACCAATGTAATAGGTTCACCCTTGTTTGATAGAACAACGTTTGATATAATATTACTAAATCGAACAACGTTTAAGAAAATCATCACTTTGTATAATATCGATTAACATAATTTTCATTTCATCGAATATTTATTTGCGCTAATAACATTTGCGCTATTGATCAAAAGGTATAATTTTCATTTGATGTAGTGTTCAGGTGGTATAACATGTATTTTATGGAATTAATATTGTTTTTTTTACTTTATCTTTAATGTGACCTAACCGAACTTAACTTTTTCCTTTTACAAAAGCGATTCGCTTCTGGCACATCGCCGGCCGCTGCCGCGGCACGCTCGCTTCGCTCGCTCGGCTCGTGCGTTGTTTGTCATACTCTAACCTAACCTAACCTATCGTACACACACAGACACAGTCCACACACACACAGTACTTATTTCAATAAACATTCCCAAATTTTGAGTAGTAGCCCTAATGAGAAGTAACCCAAGTGAGAAGTAGCCCAAGTGAGAAGTAGCCCAAGTGAGAAGTAGCCCAAGTGAGAAGTAGCCCAAGTGAGAAGTAGCCCTAATGAGAAGTAGTCCATTAGCGAGTCGGTTGCCAAAATGAGAATTAGCCCAAATGCGCCTAAACCATTTATTGGCGCCAATGAATCCTGTCTGACTACTATCAATGTATTAAAAGGAACAATGTGGCAACGTCTTGACAAGCCTTATTACTGCTCAAATATGTTAACTGACTTCGGCGTTCAGCTGCAGAAGCACTTTTTTTCATTTTTACCCGTTAAAGTCAATGAGACTGGTAAAAAACCAAAAAACATACGCGATCAGAATTTCTTTGGGAGCACGCTAAAGAATGAAGGAAATCCGCGTGTTAAGGTCACTTGTCGAACCGTTCGCATTCGTTCGCACGTTATCGAAGGCTGTCTACTATCAATCATGTTTATTTTTTGTAGCAATGATAACGTTTGCAATTTAATTATACTCGTATACCACGGATCACTTTAATCTATGAAAATGAAATATTTCCAAATTTAACATCTTCATCTCAAAATTCTAACCTGACAAATACATTTACGTTCTTAGCATGACTAACGAAGCTTTGACTACCCTCTTCATTATTACTATCCTAAATTCATAAGCATCATCAACAGCACTGACAAATTTCAATGTACCATCACCTACAATGTACCATCACCTACAATGTACCATCACCTACAATGTACCATCACCTACAATGAAATCAAACAATTACATTCCGACAAACAACAGATACATGTTTACAGCAACAAAACAGCTAGTGATGACGTCACTAACAAAGTAACAATCAATGAGTTATATATTTATTGGGCTCTAAAACTGATGGTGACTACATACTCCGCAGTTTCTATTATATTAACATATCGAGAAGCCATTAAAATTATGCGCAAATTACCTGCGTTTATTGAAAACAAATCGAAGTAATAAAGCATATCACATAATTATATCTAAACATGCGCACTTAAACACATCATTATTAATAAGTTTCCTTATGATGATGCTGTGATGTATCATGAACATCATTATTTAATCCTTCGGGGATTATTGACAGACGTGATATTACGTTTATATATCATCTACATATAGATACCCAGTATTAACTTCACCTAATGCGATGATCCGATACTTACCGAGCCTCATCTGGCTCTGAAATGGCCATTGCCAACAGCTACACCTTGTATGCCACGTAGTCGTAGTCTTGGGTATTAGCCAACTTTATTGTAACAATAGTTTATGAAGATGTTAGTGGTTAGTCCGTTAAGTGCTAAGCACCAACTCTTGGAATAAATCAGTGGTCCATATTGTGAAAAATATGGTTCTTAGATCATCGAAGGACCAAATTTGTTTAAAGACTAGTTGCAACAATCATCAACACTCACATTGTGCATCGTCTTAAAGTCATCATGCATTTCCTGAACAAACCAAATTCTTCGTAGCCTGAACCAAAGATGCTCATAAACTTTTTTATCATATTTCCCATGCCAGAATTACCCTACCTAAGATTTGACGAACTTGTTAACATGAAAAATTCAAACGAACAAATAACGTCGTGAATGTAATTTTTTCGCGCCTCTGTTGAACGTGCATCGGCGACGCAATGCAAAGGTCAGGGGAACTGGTTTCAAACTAACACAAGCAGGAATCCTCTAACGCTCTAACGTTGCCTACCTTATAGTAGGTATCGAACGATAGATTGATAAAGATTTCTTCGATTTGTCAAGTTTTTTTAAACTATCCTTAAAGAAAACGTTTCTTCTAAAGAGTGTAAAGGAGGTTGACAAGATTGAAGCAATAGTACGACTGCACGACTAACAAATGCGCGCTCAGGTAATATATCTACAAATTGCAGTTTTTGGAAATCCGTGCTACCTAACTCATCGAAATTAATTGATTAACTAGCTATTAAAAAATAAAAGAAGTCTTACAAAATTCTGTCAATGATAGATCATTGACAGGGTTTTTGTAGAGACTAGACAAATTACCTATTCTTCGGCGAAGCGATTCTCTTTTTTTATCCAATAGCAAATTGATCAGACGTGATCAAAATAATCAAGGTCTTTGGTATCACATAACTATGGTACATACAGCTTTGAACCCTGCTGACCTGTGATTATTTTAATGTGAGGTGAGCCAAAGAACTCTTCTCAACAAACAATGAATGTTCATTGATACTCACTGCGTTGGGGACTTCCGACCTCTTTAATCAGTTTATTCTCTTTTTTTTTCCACGTTCTATGTCAGTAATATCTCATCAGAAAAAATCTCTCTCACATCGTCTTTTAGTATACTTAGTATGTTGTTATAGTCTTTTTCATACATAGTTTTCATGCCGTCGTGATAGGTGACTATTTGGAAAAAGTTCCTTTAGCACTCGTCAGGTTTTCAACCTCATCTTAATCCTTATAAGACAGACTATTGAAACCAATCTTCAAAATTTTCCAGATGCTGTGCCCCACGCTGTTCCTTGTGTCGCTGGCTCTGGTCAGCTGTGACGTGTCACACCTCCTGGAGAGCACCACGACGCCAGAGCCTCCGCCGAAGCCCTACGTCTTCTCCTACACCGCTGGAAGGTACCCTGGACATGCTGATAGGACACACACTGAAGTCAGTGATGGCAGTGGTGTTGTTAAAGGTGATTTTCATTTATTCTTTATGCGGCTTTGTGGTGTCTTTAGGATCTCTAGAGAACCTATTACAGTGACAAAACAATATTAGTGAGAGTTTTAAGCATCTGTTCGGATTCTTTGAAGTTCAGGTATGTATCCGATATGGAGTCTAGGATAGTACCTTGAGGAAGTCCTGAGAAACGTGTTAAAGACATGAATAGTAAAATCTGCTAGTATATAGAGCTATCAGGAGTAATGAAAGTCGAGCCAGAAAACTAGAAACATTACTTTAAACAGTACTAGCAGAGACTGTGACAAAAAAATATTTGTGTGTTCGGTTTGGTGTAATTGAGAAAAACTCACAAACCTTCCCATTCATAATAATATAATGGACTAGCTGTACCCCGCGGTTTCACCCGCATAAGTCTCCATCCCGTTGGAATATCGAGATGAAAGTATCCTATATCCTAATCCAGGACATGGTCTACCCGTGTGCAAAATTTTATCCAAATCCGTTCAGCCGTTTTAGGGTGAAAGCGTTACAAACAGTCATACAAACATATAAAAAATCTGTTAATCAGGTGGTAAAATTAGTTGCGCAAATCGGTAATGTTACGAAAAGTTAAGCCCGTTTTGTCGCGGTCAAGCCTTGGATCCACCAATACAGCGCAGCGCTGCTATCCAATTCTGTTCCGTTTAAATAATAATTGTCTCAGATTTTGATATTGATACAACACATAAAATTCTTGCATACATTAAGAATATTTTCAAACTAATTTTATTGTTGCTTGACCTTTGTCGATTAAAATGTCATAAACCAGTTTTTCAAGCGCTTCTAACCGGAGATGAGTATTCAAAAATGTTAATAAGCGTGTAAATTGCCGCAGACGCGTAACAAACAACGTGTGAGATATTATTATGGGCAATAAGGAAAGAATTATCATTTTTACTAAAGAAATCGAGAAAGGCTTGATTTGGTCATCGATGTTAACAGACATCATCAAAATTAACTAAAACTGAATCGCAATTTAGTCTAAGATACTGAAGTTTCTAAAATGCATGATGTTCCTAATTCAAGGGGACTTAGAGCTTTTATGGCTAAGTAGCTTTTCGTTCAAGTTTTAACTCCACTCATATTTTAACCTCTAAACATCATTGCTGTGTTTGGTTATAAGGGCGTAATTTTAGACACCTCCAAACAACTGAGACTTTCCAACCTTGACGCAAATATCTAGATTGAAAAATATCTCTGTTAATTTTTGAGTCTCTCTTCGATATATAGAAGATTTCTTTACACATTACATTACCTGCTAGGGCTCCAATATATTATATTTTTAGAGAACACCTTTGTATATATGTATACAATCGCTTCGTCAGATATTACAACACTAGCTAGATAATACATCTCTTCAATTGTATGACCCAAGAAATGAAGCATTTACACTTTCTAATGCTACGATATTAGGAAGGAATTTGCGTGAATTCCCTTGCTCTACTTAGATATACGAATCTGATACCTTGGAACGCACATAAGGAAGAGAAATCTAAGCTAAATTCTGTTTTATGACCAGATTTTTTGAACGCATAATTCGGAGCACGTATCTAAAAACTTAAATACAGGCCTGTTGGGACCAATTAGGTGTATTTATGGCTTTATTACTGATTCTAAGCTCGTTTTGATTGTAAAATACGTAGTCGCTTAAGCATTTTAGTTTTTCTGAAGAATACTGATCACAGTATCTTTTAATACTCTTGGTAATCTCCATCCTCGGCGGTGAGAATGAGATTACCAAAATAGTTCTTTGGATATTACACGAACCTCTGAGACGATTTAAACATATTTCACATTTTCAAAAACAAGTATTTTGAGCAAAGGCAAAGAGGCAAAAACTTCACAATAATTCTAGTCCTTAGAGTCGCCATTTTTTTATTTTAAAAAGTGATATTTGCTAATAGTAATTATTCAACATTTAGATTGTATTTTCTATTTTCTTGTAAAAGTACGGAACATAAAATTAACATGATACTCAGATATTACCAACACTTGACAGCAGCTACAATACAGAACGGCCCTTCACTGTGTTTATTTCAAAGCTTACCACCTTGAGCATTTACCTTGGCATCAAAGTACGAATAAAATTCATTAATTAATTTACTAATTACCGTCACGCCTTCACATATGCCTCGAAGGGGTAGGTAGAGGCATGTTCTCTGATTAAATAAATGTTTGTAAATATCCGGAAGTTTGCCCTGTTCATTGCGACTAATTAGGCCAATATAAGTTGGATTGACGAGCGAGAGGATGAGGTCGACCCGCACCTGTTGCATAATTGATGGAAACCTACTCCTCATCCAAACAGTCAGCTCAAAAACAAAGTTTACCCAAGGAGTATTCCCTTTACAAGGCAAAGGGAGTATACCACAAAACATATATATTGTAACTGTTCTGTGTAATATACAATATAATATTAACACCATCTCCTATGAGCCAAAAATCAAAAATGGTGTTCTTATTATTCTATTATTAACCGACGAAAAATAAAGGAGGAGGTTCTCAAGTCGACCCGTTTTTTTTTTTTTGCACTGGCTATTTTTACACTTATAAAGAAAAGAAAGAAATAAAGAAAATATTTTATTTGGGACATGCACTGGAAATACAAAGAGTATTTTTTTTTTTTATATATAAAAATATTTATCAATCACTCTTTTAATTCATGGTAGTAAAAAATATTATTACCCATAATACCAATGACTATCTATCCCATTAAAGATCAGGAATTCTAGTAAAAAGATGTTGCGATGTTGTTTGTTGTTGTTGAAAGTGCTTTCTAAAGCATCCTATTCTAAACGTTCCAGGTTCCTTCTCATACGTGGACCCTCGTCACAAGGTCCGTACTGTGGACTACATTGCTGACAAGCAGGGCTTCCACCCGATCCTGAGCGACGTGCCTCCGGCGCACCCCTCGGACTCCGAGTCCGTAGCGCAAGCCAAGGATCGCCACTACCAGTTGTACGCTAAGATCGCTGAGGACCACGCCACACATCCTCACCCGGAACGTGAGTTATTTTGGTCTTTTCGTACGGGATGGTGTAGCTTTTACATTATAACATCAATTTTCGTCGATCATTTTTCAATTATAATTAAACAGTAATTATTAGAAAAAGTGGTGAGATATGAAGTTGAAACCTTCTAAATATAGACGAATGTGTTACTGATTCCCTTTAGTGAGTGATTCCGTAAGAATTTAACCTGTACAGGGTTTTTATACGCTTTTTGAACAGACCATAAACAATGTATCTTTGAAGACAGAGTTACTCACAAACTCCACTTGGTCATTTAAACCAATTAAAGGAGTTTGGTGACATAGATCAATCTGAAATCATTCTGATCTACATTGATGATACGAAATAAATCATTCACAGCTGAGGACGTATCTACGTTTGCTAAACCCACAATGTATTGTGTCAGTAGGTAATTTGTAGTAGTTTCGCAATTGTAATTACTTGTAGGTAATACATAGCGGGCCATATTCCACCATGCGGGCCCAGTGCGGGTTGGCGGATATCACGTCTTCAACATTTTTAATTCTACAAAATGCCGGTTTCCTCACGATGTTTTCCTTCACCGTTTTGAGAGCAGGGGTGATGAAATAATTTGCAAAAATGTAAAGAGAGGAGGCCTCTGTCTGAGCAGTCGGACTTTAGACTGATTATTGTAATTCATAAATAATTTTTGATGCCCAAGTTAAAATGTTACATGTAGGTAAGCGACACTCTAAAAATTTTGCGCACGACTTATCAATAATTGGATTCAATCTCAGTTTCAGTAATCAACGCGCCTCTAGAGACACGAGCGGTGGCCCAGGCTCGGGCGAAGCATGCCGAACTATTCCGAGTGATCGCCGAACAGCACGCTCGTATCGCAGCCGAAAGGGAACTGCTGCTGCAAGAGGAAGAGGAGAAGCAACACCTCCAGGACCTTGGCCAGTAGACACTATACTCCAAACACACTTGTTGATCATCAAATATGGAATAGCAGATGGGTAGAGCTTTAATGACTAAATGTACTTAAATAAGGATCTTAACTTGAATTCAGACTCTTAGATAGCTATCATGCACCTAAAAAACGCCACTGATTAACGGGGCCACCTACTGGGCTCAACTCATTTAATACAAATTCATCGATTCGATAAGAAGAAGAATCACGTTTTGCAACTGTTAACTTATTTTAATAAAAGACAAAGTTCAAATTCCATTGAAATCAAATATTTTATTACAAATAGTTGCCCAAAAATCAAATGAGAATACATGGCGTTAAAGTGGTTAATTGAATATCTGACAATTAACGCAAATAATCTAAGATTCTAAGTTAATGTCAAGGTTAGTACAAGCGGCAAAGGAGATTGGTATGAATGCAACCAAACATTGTCTGAAATAGTTGTGGAGGCAACTAAACGTTGTCTGATATAGTTGCTTGCATAATTGTCTGTTTAGTTGTTTGTAAGTAAATGATCAACTTGAATAAAGCAGCGCGGTCCTACACTGACAAAATAAACATATTGTGCACGGAGTGGTTTCTAAATCACTGGTAAATAAGTGATTCGTACTATATTTAGTTCAAAGCCTATAAAATTTAAAACATGTGTCTGACTGATTTTGAAAGATTTTACAGGGTCAAATGAAATTAGCTAGCGAAACTCCACAGACAATGGGTGATAAGTAAACACGATAAAATAAAATAAAAAACAACCGATTTTCTAAACTCGTCTCGTCGTCGTCTTCTTATTCTTCGTGTTGCTGGCACGACTGTATTTCAGATCTTGCTAGCCCATACCTTCGCCACTTCCACGGCGTAGTCAGTGGTAGTGCAGGGATTTCTTTGACTGCATGTTTTAGGACACAGAGGGCAGGATAGGAGGTCCTTCAAGTAAATACAAATGAGGTCGTTGACTCAAATAAAGAGCACCATTTTTTTGTGTTTTTTTATCATGATTAGATATAAATATCCATCACGCCTCGAGTTTCGCTATCGAATTTAATTTGACCCTGTATGTCTTTAGTAAAGATACTAAAGACGACAATCCGCATTTATTGTGATGTGTACAAGGCTTTAAGGTACCAATAGACAAGGTGCTAGAAATTGCTTCCACCCTCATTTGGAAAACTGATGATTAATATTATTTTCGGAAACCGAAAATGCTATCCATATTTGGCAATTAAAACGACTGCAGTGATACTACCTAAAGTTAATACAAAATTGTTACATATTTTTAACTATTTATGTAAGTACATTTTTCTAAAAACTTTTTATACGACTTTTTTATTTGAATATGATTTTGATACTAACTTTTTTTGAAATATTTTGATAATGTGATCGTCTTAACAAAGTTACAGTAAGTAATGACAATTACTTATCATTCATCGGAATGTTACCATTTTTATTTAAAACTTAAAGTATTAGAAGTTATCATAACATCGAGTTTTTTTAAACGAAGAAATTAACTGTATAGTTACCTTTAAACTGTGAATAATATGTAAGATTGTATATAAAATATTAAATATAAGTATTTTAATAATACTCTCTCGAATTGCCATATTAAAACCAATTTGATATTATTTCTAGTACTTATATGTATTATGAAGAAATTTTGTATATTTTGTATTTTTTTTTAATATGAAAACATCTCAATATTAAAAAAATAATAAAAGTAATAATATAATCAGGGTTTTTATTTACTACACATTTTTTTTTCCTGTTTTGTCAGACAGTTGTCATTTTGGTCAGATGTACCTTCTTGGGTAGTTACTACTCATTTTGGTATTACCTTCTTATACTATGGGTTTTTTTTTTTACGGGTGAAATAAAATTGACTATCATCCGGATATCCGGACAGTTTTTCACCTGCCAAAAAATCTTTATTAGTCGAATAAATATATCTGGCATTGGATTTTTTTTATTCCTAGGGTAAACATATCTGGCGTTGGAAAAATCAGTCCGAAATAGAATAACATAACTTAGGTACAATATTTTTGGTCTTTCCAGCCGATGCCGGATGAAGCTAAAAGTAAACGATCAAAATACAGTTTCAAATAAATAAAAATAAAACAAAAATGTATAACTAACGCAACTGTTTATTTGTGAGTAATTTTAGTCGAAGTCGAAGTATTTGCCGCGTTGTTGTTTACCTGGTCGAGTCTGGAAAGAAAAGGTTTAAAATTATAACACTTGTTGAGAGCTTGCAGTGCTTGCAGCACTTGTGAGCTTGTTACTCCAGGGACACGAAAAGAGGAGGAGCATGCATATTGGTAAAAATTGACCACCAATAACGAAATCCAGAAACTTTCAGTGCAGGGAATTATCGAGTGCTGTGCAATCGAATTAACACAGCATAACGTTATTATTGTATGTGTTTATAGAATACCTAAATCTAATAACCTTGATACGTTTTATTCGAAGTTAAACATTCTTCTACCAAAAATATGTTACAAAGCGCGCAAAAATGTCATACTATGTGGTGACTTTAACATTAAAACTTTGAAAAGAGATAGAACTTCTCAGGAATTTACTAATTACTTATTAAACTATAATTTAAAATTACAAATTGATGAGCCTACCAGATTACAAAGCAACACATGCATAGATAATTTTGCGCACAATTTCCCACGAAAATGCAATCATAAAATAATGGATTTTATTATGCCAGATCACACAGCCCAAATTTTAAAGATTCCTGTAAAGAAAGCTTGTACAATATTATAACGCGTGACTACAGTCACAATAACTTGATTAAATTCAGAACATGCTTAAATTCTTTATCTTTTTGCGATGTTTATCAAGCTGTTGATCCAAATGTGGCGTACGATAACTTTATAGAAATATTCCAGCTGTTTTATAATTTATGTTTCCCCATAATCAGTAGAAATATTAAGTCAAAAAGGAATCCGAATTGGTTGACACCCGGTATCAAACGTTGTAGCAAAAATAAACGACAACTTCTTTGGCATTTAAGAGCAAAACCAAATAGTAATAACCTGACAAAATTTAAAAATTACTCACAGACTTAAGAAAATAATAAGATTGATACAAAAGGCAAAAAATAATCACAAGATAATGACATCAACTAATAAATCGAAGGATACATGGAAAATTATAAATGAAAACAGATAATGTCCTCCATGTGAATATATAACCGAAATACGTAGTAATGGTACTATAAATCCCAGTGATATAGCGAACGCATTTAACAATCACTTCGTAGAACAAGCAGAATTACTTTCAAAAACCTCAAAATCTGTTGTAAGACTCCAAATATATTCAACAGTTCTATATTCTTGACTCCGACTACGCCTAATGAAGTGTATCGGATAATACAAGACCTAAAAAATTAATTTAGCGTAGATTATGATGACATCTCAACAACAGTATTAAAATTCGTTTCCCAAGTGATATCAGGTCCCATTTGTCACATAATTAATTTAAGTATTTGCTCTGGAAACTATCCTGATAGACTAAAGCCCACTATAATTAAGCCTCTTTTAAAAACAGGTGATAAGACTGATATTAGTAACTACCGACCAATTGCGCTTATACCGGTGATATCAAACGTATTTGAGAAAATAATTTATAACTGTATGTATTCCTTCTTTACCAAACACAACATCTTAGTAAAGGAACAGAAATGCTTTAGAAAAAATAAATCCATTAACTTGGCCATTTATGATTTCCTTAATATTATAATGACAGATATCGATCAAAGAATTCCCACTAGCGCTTTATGTATGGACATGACGAAAGCCTTTGATCTAGTCGATCATAATATTTTGTTAGGAAAACTAAGTGCTTACGGAATAAGGGGAAACGCACTTTCTCTTATAAAATCCTTCCTTGACAATAGAACACAGTGTACGGAAGTTAGACGAATTTGCAAAAAGGTTATAAAGAGAAATACAAATAAATTTCAGCAAAACGTAAAATCACATTTGGCGTGCCACAAGGTAGCGTATTGGGGCCACCATTGTTTTTAGTTAGTATATAAATGACTTTCCAAAGGAAGTTACTTTTCCTATGGTTCTTTTTGCCGATGACAGCAATTTAATTACTACGCATGAGGATTTAAACGCAAACTATGAAAGTGACATCAAAAATGCACTACAACAATCAATTGCTTGGCTTGAACAAAATAATTTTATTCTTAATTTAAATAAAACTAAAATCATGCAGTTTCGACAAAGAATTAACACTCCTGACATCAATCTATCTTTTAATAATAATATATTTGGTTTAATTAATTAATAATAATAAAATAAATTTTTAGGATTGACAATAGACTCTAAACTGACGTGGAAAGAACATGCGTCGGTCCTAATTACAAAATTGACCAAGTTTGCCTTTGCTCTTTATAAATTCAGCAGAATAGTAAATCAGGCGGCTGTCGTAACCGCGTATTATGGCTACGTAGATTCCATATTACGTTACGGAGTAATTTTCTGGGCAAATTCCTGTGAAAAACTTGAATTTTTTAAAGCGCAGTAGAGGTGCATTAGGTCCATATGCAATATTAAATCAACAGAAAGTTGCAAACCGCATTTTATCTCCTTAAAACTACTAACGTTACCTTGTCTTTACATTTACGCAACCGATTTGTTCGTAAAGAAAAAAGGTGATTTGTTTAGAAAAGGTTCAGAACAAAGCTCTCGATCCATAAGACCAACATATCGACATGAATTATGCCTAAGACGTTCAAAAACCGCCCTTATGCACAAGAGCATACTTTGCATGGCTCCATTTTTTTTTAATAAGTTACGAGTACCAAATAACATAAAAGATTTACACTTGACACAATTTAAACGTAAACTAAATACATTTTTAATAGACAAATGCTACTATACCATTGACGATTTCCTACTTGACAAAATATCTTGTGACTGACCATTTTATGTATTTTTGTTTTAACGTAATATTCATACACATGTCTATAAATTTGTTACAATATATTATATCTTGTAATTTAATTTCTAATATTGTAATTTAACAATGCATGCCCTAATAGGGTAGATTTTTGAGCTAGTATAAAATATATTTAAGATCCTATTGTATCACCAAAAATCGCATTAATAAAAACTTTGACTTTGACTTTTATAATGATCAAAATAGGACTGATTGTATTAAATCGTTAAAGCATATATCTACACCTTATATTCAAAACAAAAACTACGTAATTATCAGAATCAGATATTCGTCTGCCAAAATTCATTTTTATTGTGTGCGCACTAACTTTTAAGCGTATGCGCGAAAAGGTTTAATGAAGCAACAATATTAACTTGGTAGATGGTGAAATAGGACGTTGAGAGACCGCATGGAGGCACAGAGAAAAATCGGTCTTTCTAAGGTTACAAGGAGTGCACGGTACCTTTATTTCCTCGTCGGCAGCTCCTCAGCTCGATTCACAGCGATTTCACGCACAAAACCACCAGTTTCACCAGTTTTCCAAGTTTTCTAGGGAGCACAATGTTCTCGACACGAAAGTTTATAGCCAACAAAAAAAACTAGTGAATGTCAAATGACGGCTCACTTCCGCAGTACGTTCGCTATCTCGCTTCCACGAGTACGATAGGTTCCGTGCAAAGAAGGGATGGGAGATAGAGATGTATTACCAGCCAAGTAGTAATGTTGCCAAATAATGAAGTTTAATCTAAGATTTAACATTAGCGCAACCATCCCCCCGGGCTTGAAGCGATGCCTTCAAGAATTGAAACTAACTTACGAAACTAAAAGAAACGATAAACTAAGTACCTAATTACTAATGTTAACCTAACCTAAATTACGAAATTGCTCAATCTACTGGTTAGGTAACGGACAAAGACGAACGACGGGGCGCAAGTAAGAGCCAGTCGTCGTCTTAACCGGAACGACGCGAGTGACTCCGGTGGAGTCAGGGAAAACTTCCTCCACGACACCCAACGGCCAGTGTAGTGGAGGCGAATTATCAGTTATAAGAATCACGACCGTGCCGACAGCGATCGGATCGACCAGCGTGTTCCATTTGCGATGCGATTGCAAGGTGTGGAGGTAACCGCTCCTCCAGCGTTTCCAAAACGACCGTACCAGTCTATCTAACAATTCATGTCTAGCGATAGTGGTTCTCTCGTCTATTTCTTCGGCAGGCAAATAACTTAAAGGCGTGAGATTCAAAAAATGCGCTGGAGTTAAAGCTAGTGGTTCCGAAGGATCCCTAGAGAGTGTCCTGCAAAGAGGCCTAGTGTTCATTACCGACTCGACTTGGGTAAGAACGGTACTTAATTCTTCGAATGAGAGAATCGTGTCACCTAAGACTCGATACAAGTGTGACTTTAGACTTTTAATGGTAGCCTCCCAATTGCCCCCAAAGTGACTAGCAGTCGGGACATTGAGTGACCAATCTATGCGAGTCTCAGCTAGCATGTTACCAAATTCGGTATTATGGTATTTTGAACAAAGAAATTCGTGAAGTTCCGAAAGTTTGCGTTTAGCGCCTATGTAGTTAGTTCCGTTATCCGAATAAATCCTACTCACCGGGCCACGCCTTGACAAGAACCGCTTAAAAGCGCCCATAAAATTAGCTGTGCTAAGGTCACCAACGAGTTCAATGTGCACGGCGCGTGTAGTCATGCAAACGAACAGACACACGTAGGCGTTGGTGGAACGAACACCTCGACCGCGAGACATAGTAACCCTAAACGGTCCGGCATAGTCCGTGCCCGTGTGGACAAACGGCTTATCGGATTGGATGACACGACAAGAGCGATGATCCGCCATCTCAGGGAAACTTGACTTAGGTGAAAGCAGGGAATGCATTTATGGATCCTATTCCTAATTAAATTGCGGGCAGAAAGTATCCAATACCTCTGACGTAAGAGTGACATCAGCAGGTCGGTTTAATTTATGATGGTATTCGACGAGCAAATTCAAAACGGGATCCTTGCTTGGAAGCAAAATGGAATATTTCCCTTCATAACTTAAATCCGAATTTCTTAAACTGCCTCCGACTCTAATGAGTCCGTCCTTGAGAAACGGCTTTAAGTGTCGTAAAGCAGGATTACTTTCCTTGCCTTCCCTGAGCCTAGCAGTCTCAGTGGAGAAATAAAGGCGTTGAAGCTCACGAAGAACGAGTAATTCAGCGAAGTCGTAATCCGACGCTGACATGCGATATCTAACAGGTAACAACCTGACAAAACGACAGACGTAAACTACTACTCGAAGTAATTTACTCCAAGACTAGATGCGATCGACTTAAGAAAGAATAGGAGATCTTTCATTTGGTACAGCGGATAGCAACGAAAGCTTCTTCTCTTCGGGTGCTTCAGGCACCGACGAAGGACTGAAGGCAACGACAGGCCACCGTGAGACGTCCAAACGGGCCCACGGAGGACCACTGAATCAAATCAAATTGATGACCACCCGGTCATCAATTTGAGAAGGCGTGTGACCACGTGACAGACAATCTGCGGGATTGTCCGTACCGGACACGTGATACAAATTTTGTGGCGACAAGTGGCTTTGTATTTTCGACACTGTCGGCCACAAAGATGTTCCACCGATGAGGCGACGAATGTACCCAACAGAGCGCGTCTGTAGAATCCGAAAATGCGAATATGTTACGAAAAACAATGCGGTGCTGACAAGCGACTATGACATTTTTTATAAGTTGAGCTAGCACAAGAATAGCACAAAGCTCCAGACGAGCGAGAGAAACAACTTTCTTAGGTGAGACCTTCGATTTAGCGGTTAACAAGTAAACGATATTGCCATCGCTATTTTGGACGTGGAAGTAAATCACTCCCCCGTATGCCTTCTCACTGGTGTCTGCGTGAGCCAAGATGGTGACCACACTATCGGCGACGATACCAACGTGACGTGGGATTTTTATATTACAGAGCAACGGGAGCTCTTCCTTGAAGCGAGTCCACAGCCTGGCTATATCCTCAGGTGGTGTATCATCCCAGTCACAACCACGCAGCCAGAGCTTGCCATCCGGCTGGTCCGAGGATACCGCACGGTCTCCTGCGAGGCGGCGAGCCTCCTTGCCGGATTGCCGCCATGGGATCTGGAGGCAAAAGTCCTCGCGCACATTTGGGAGTGCGCGAGGAGGCGAAACGCCGGGGCGTTACTCCGCTGCCGCGAGAAATCGCGGCACAGCGGACAGAGCTCCGGCGGGATCTCATGGCGGCATGGAGAGTGCGACTGTCGCAATCCAGCGCTGGGCACGCCACAATTGCGGCGATAAGTTCCCTCTTTGAGGAGTGGCTTGAGAGGCGCCACGGCGTCCTCACCTTCCGCCTGACCGTTACCGTGTTACCGAGTTACCGTGGCCCTGGCGCACAGGCAACTGAAGGAACACGGGTGGGTTTTAGTCAGTAAGAGTCTGACATGCCCTTCAGCTCCGCCCAGAGCGGGAGAGGTCATTTGATGATTTCCCACCCAAAAAAAAAAAAGGGGCGTTAAGTCCGAAGAACGCGGAGGCCAGGCCACAGGTCCACCGCGGCCAATACACTGGTTGCCGAAACTTTCGGTCAAGGACTCGAGTACTTGACGACCGTAGTGAGGAGGGGCGCAGTCCTGCTGGTAGTACAGGTTGCGGATAGATTGCCAGGGGACCGTCATCGAGCATCTCCTGGACGACTTGTCGTAGTAGCTCCAAGTAAGTAGTGCTAGTAAGGTAACCCTCGATGAAGCACGCGGTCCCCTATTATGCCAGCCCACACATTTAAGGAAAACCGCACTTGGAACGAATCTCGTTTGGTCACGTGCGGGTTATGGTCCCGCTGAGTCCACCAGTGTTCATTATGAACATTGTAGATGCTATCTCGAGTAAATAAGCACTCGTCCGTCCACAGGATGTTGGCGTCTTGAAGTTCCAGTAACCACCGACAAAACGTAATGCGTCACTCGTCAAACTCCACCCCTAAGAAGACCCACTGACCGGACCATCTCCACCAACTCAACATTGGAATAGTTTTCCGTCATCGTGCCGTATTTAAAACGAATTAAAGGAACGCGGGACGCGAATCGCGAGAGGCGCACTCACGGCGGCGACATCAACCACACTAAGTAGTCGATGTATGAGTGTGAGCGAGCGTGGCCGGGTGGGGTGTAGGGATAGAAAAGGGGTGCGTGCGCGCGGGGTAGGCAAAATTATGATCATATAAACTGCCGCGTTTTTATGTGTGTGTAAAAGGGCAGTTACAGTGCGGTATCACACAGGCCGCGTTTTAACATGCGTGTCCAACACTTACAGACTTCCGAAAATAAGAAAGAAATTAAAAAAAATTACCTACTTATTTTATTATTGATTCGTGTCGAGAATCATTAGCATAGTTACCTCCTTGAATTTGACGAGGATGCAAAACGCTACATTGTATACAACGTCCCGACATCAACCGTCGGGCAGTTGCCCACCAGACACAACACCCGTCTGGTCGGAGGATCCTCCCTTTTCTATGGAGGTGTGAGTGAACTTTGCACCCTGTTCCTCATACCTCTATACACACACTTAAATTTATTTCCCTTTACTTCATTTAAATAGCTTGCCTACTTCATCATAAACCACGTATCCGTGATCATATTTGATGATTTGACACAAGACATGTGTCTCCTCAACAATATTGTAGTCTAGGTATCATAACTTCTTTTTTAAAACATGGGTACATGCACGATTCAACACTGACATAGTATACAACAGGCATACGCTAGGAAATAATAATTTCAAAGGGTCGCTGTTATCGAAATCGTTAAGGAGGACTTAGTATACAACAATGTCAGTTGTCTATTTGAACATCAAATAGTGAATTAATAATTTATTACAAAAAATAAATAAATGAAGTTACTTACAATGAAGTTAAGTAAGTTACAAACTATAGCGGTATGAGGAACAGGGTGTAAAGCTCACTCATACCTCCATAGAAATGGGAGGATCCTCCGACCAGACGGGTGTTGTGTTTGGTGGGCAACTGCCCGACGGTTGATGTCGGGACGTTATCTAAATGCTAATCGCGCGGTAAACTCTGCTTGCGCTATGCAGGATTTGCGTGACGTCAGTGTGACGTGTAGCTCGCATGTGGCGGTGTAGATACCGCTACAAAACAATAATTTGAAATCACTTAGTATCAACCGGACACAAATTATCTCTTTCAAAACGAACTTTTCTGTCTGTTAAAAAAATGTTTGGTCACCCTATTAGAAAGAGATGAAAGCGTCATCACCATTATCATCGCATTATCTCTCTCTGCTCGTTTTTTTGGTACGAAAGCTCAGTCCAGTTTGTATATTAGGTCCATGCTTATAACTACACTCCTACCAACTTATCTGTGAAATGGCGAAAATTGGAACTACGGCCGTCATGTTGAAATATCATTCGATTGTCAGTGTCTACTACATTCGGGTTCTCTGGTTGTTTTGTCGTGATATTGCTGAATTTATAAAGTTAAATATGCCCAAAGCTATTAAAACTGATGCTCGAAACATTATTCTAAAGGTTAAAACCTTTTTTGAAGAAGAAGGTCGGGCGGGGTCTCCGATTATTCCATTTAATCAAATATACAAACGAATTTCGGCAGCGACAGGTTAGTGTTATCAACTTTCTTGTTATAAATTACCCGATACTTAACTAATTATTTAAGTCCACGAAATAATCGTTTCTATTCTTGCTGCAGGTTAGCGTAACGGTAACGTACATGTATTAGGTAACCTGCTAAATGAGTGAGCCAACTAACCTGTCAGATTTCAAATTTCTACGAACACTTATTTTATTATCTTATTTCCAGGTGTGAGTCAAGGACTAATTTCAAAAATTGGTAAGGAAGGGCACGCAGCAGAAGAAACTGGTACAAAAATTCGGACACCAGGCAAGGAGAGAAAACGTAAAAGTGGATTTGTGCATGTTGATGATTTTAACATGGGAGTTATACGGAGGAAAGTACATGAATTTTATTCTGCTAAAAAAGAAGTCCCTACTGTTAAAAAGCTTCTAGAGATCTTAAAGACAGATATAAATTACACAAGACAGCGAGAGAGTCTGCGAAAGCTGCTTCACAAGGTGGGATTTCGTTTTAAAAAATCTCAATCCAATCGGAAGGTTCTTATGGAGCGTAATGAAATATCAGCTTGGAGAGCTAAGTACTTGCATGCAGTGGATAAAAATAATAAATCTCCCCAGCCCCGACCCATAATTTATTTAGATGAGACCTATATTCACTCTTCGCATATATCGGGTAAATGTTGGCAAGAAGAGGGTGAAGACGGAGTATTGGAGCCTGTATCGAAAGGGCAAAGATATATTATTGTTCATGCGGGAGGAGATACTGGGTTTGTTACAAATGCACTACTTGTGTTAAAATCAAACACAAAAAGTGGTGATTATCATGACGAGATGAATAATACCAACTTTAAAAAGTGGGTTATTGAAAAACGAATTTACGAGAGCCATCCATAATAGTGATGGATAATGCTCCTTATCACCGTATTTGTGTGAATAAAGTCCCAAATACGAATTCCTTAAAAAAAATATGCAATTATGGTTGACCCAAAATAAAATTGGCTACGGAGAGAATTTGACTAAACCTCAGCTTTTAGAAATAATTAAGAGAAACAAGCCTGAACCTGTATATGAGATTGAAAAATTTTAGAAGACAATAGACACAAATGCTTATATTTACCACCTTATCACTGTGATCTCAATCCCATTGAACTCATATGGAGCACAATGAAAAGAAAAGTTGCTGATGTAAATATTGAGCACAAAAATACTGAAATTTCCCGCCTAGTTAGAGAAGTTTTTGATGCTATTACATTTCATGAGTGGAACCTTTTATTATAGAAGTGGTAAGTGACACTGAAACCGAAAGCGATAGTGATAATGATGATAGTGGTACGGAAATAAGCGAAGTATGGCCTCACAACCAGGATGAAGTTGTGTATGCGGGTTCATCTAAAGATCACAATTACTGTAAACCTGGTTTTCAAAAAATTATTGTAAAGCAATTAGTTTTTTTTTTATTACACTACACTACCACTAGGTACCATTGCTAATTATAATTAGTCAAATCTGGTGTTAGGGGTTAGGTACGGTCATAACTAAATGCCCCTAATGTAATGTACCTCTTACAGGGTAGTGTACCTACTTAACTTCGCATTAAATGAAAGTTGTATCCCCCCCGTGGAACATTTTGTCTGCTGAATTTCCACTTCATTTGATTACTTTTTAGATAAAACCATTGTTTATTGCTGAGAGACTAAACTATTAGCGTACCAACGTAACTGTAAATTATCAAATTCTTTTTATTTATTTTATTATTTTTATATAGGTATCATGGTTTCCTATTTGTAAAAACTGTAATTCTTATTAAACGATTATGTCTAATGTGAAATTTCCTTCTTGAAAACTTACTCAATTTTGGCAACCTTATATTAATTAGCAACACTGGATCGACGGTGCCATCCTCTTTCAGTTCACAGATAATTTGGTAGGACTGTAGATTATAGGGAAGCATTGAAAGATAAATAATGCAACGCAATATTTTATTTTTCTTAACATCCTGTGTGTTTGAAAGAGTACGCTTTAGTTCTTTTTTTTATGCCATTGGTTATTTTTGACGGAGACACTAGACGATTCCAAAAATATGATTTATGACTGTTGGTGATTGTTGCACTGTTGCGTACACATGCATACATACTTTTACATGTTACCTTTAGCATAAAACCAGTGTAAACAATAATTGTTGGTGAACCAATAAAAATAAATAATATACATATTGTTAGCAGAAAAGTGACGTCACATCCATAGACAGGAGGGGATAGCAGACATTTGCCGCCACGCGCCTATATAAGTTGCTGCCCGCTCATTTTGGATACATTTTTATTTATTTAATAAAACTTCTCGCACACAACAGTATACAAAGGCGGACTTAATGCCTTAGGCATTCTCTACCAGTCAACCAAGGGTGGTGAAGAGATAAGATGGCAGGTGCTCTGTATAACAGACGTTACTTATAATAATAAAAAAATATTAAAAAGATAACATAAGTATTTATAAATAAAATAGGTATACAAGTACCTAAACAGAATATAAACTTATAATACACATACATACATAATTACTATAATATATATATATATATTTTTTTTTTTTCGTGAAGTGATCAAGATAAGGGAAACCTCTGCCCGTTTGGGTAGCCAATTTTAACTTGTTTTTTTAATTTTGTCTTTAATAGTAAATTCGTTAATTTTTATATTTGTTAATTTAAATAATAGAAAATAAACCGCCATTTTCAGTCGTTGTTGTATTTTTTTTAATTCATTTATTTATAAACTGCTAAGATCAGAAGTGGGATACGACTTTCATGTGCCCTGATACGTTCCGCTCTCTGAATTAAGGCAGTTTGGCTATTCAATTTCGAAAAAAAAAAATAAGTAACGGTTTCTTACCTTGTTAACGAAACGCTAAGTCCCTAAGTAATTACTCGTATAATTACTGTGGGAGTGTAAGTGGTAATTTTATTTGGTAAAGAATACATTGGTAAAATCTAGTGAGTACGTTCCGATTTGTTTACCGTAGAAGACGATACCGAGTGTGTTTTGTTTTTACGCATTCCTAACCTAGCTTTGCAGTTTGCTAGATAATTTTTCTATTTTTGCATACTTTAAAGTTAATTGGCTATCTCCTTAAATTATTTTGTTCAAGTGAGCTATTACTGTACTACGTATTACCATTGTACGTTGGTGAAAGTATAAATATGCCTAACAATAGTCATAAAAGTAGAAGTCGTTCTAAGAACCGACATCCGCATTCTGGTAGTGATGATGCGAGTCCCAGCCGACGTAACTCGCGTTCTAGACATACCCGTAAACGACGTAGGTCTTCTAACAGTGAATTAACATTACAGATGCAACAAATACTAGATCGGCTGTCATCATTGGAGGAACGGCGCCGTACGCCTCCACCATCACGACCACGTGCACCGAGTGCAGGTGCATTCCCAACGACGTCGCCGCTGCCTCAGGAACCAGCTGTGACTATGGCAGAGCGTCGAGATTCGGCGGCTCCATCCTCGCCCGGTCCTTCCGTAAGCGCTGCGGTTGAGCAATTTTAAGAAGGAGTTTAAACCTTTGTGCCCTAGAAAGCCGGACATTGCAAATATTTTATATGAAGTCATGAACACAAATTCTGACAAATACTCCACGTACGCTGATTATGCTCGCCGGTCGCTGCTAAGATTGCGCATAGTCAAAGGATTGAGCGATGAGCTAATTTCAGCAATAGTAATACGTGGCGTTACAGATCCGCAAATCCGTGCTTCAGCGACTAACGCGAAATTAATGCCAAATCAATTAGTAGAATTCTTATCGATTTATGTTAAATCAAATACGCTAATTTATAATAGGAAACCTAACTATACCTCACGTAACGATATTACTAATATTACAAGTACAGCAAACGGCAATTTGATGGTGGTAAATGCTTTTTGTGTGGCCAACGTGGCCATAAACAATCTAATTGCACTAAGAAACCTAAACCTAATTCAAGTAACGCCTTTAGTGATGACAATGACCAAAAAGTCGTCGTATACATACATCGCATAAACCTGAACCGTGTAGTTTCTGTAAGAAACCTGGGCATAAAGTCGAAACTTGTTTTGCTAAACTAAAATCCAGTTCTCGCAATACCAATAATGTTAACTTTTGCCAGGAAAGCCCTGACAGTAAGAACAAAGATATTGTTGTGGCGTTCCCGTTGATATCCTTATTGACAGCGGTTCATGTATATCGTTGATTTCTTCATCCTTGTTAAAACATTTTAAATGTGCGCGCAAGCCTGCTTTCAGAGTTCTGAGAGGCATTGGTGGTCTTGAAATCGAGTCTACTTATTTTGTCACTTTGCCAATAGAGTTTAATGAAATAACTTTAGAAGTTGACTTGCATGCTGTCTCCGCCGAGTATATGAACACCCTTAACATTGTCAGTACTGATGTACTAAACCGAGAAGGCGTCACCTATGTCCGCACGCACAAGCAACAAATCTTACTTGCGACCCCCGTGTCATGCATGATGTTAGGTGCATTTCGTCGTCTATAGAGGTCCCGATTAAGACTCTTTTAGCTGGGGAAAATTTTAAAAAATTACTCACTTTGATAGATATTTTCAAATTATTTAATTACTGGTACTGCCACTTCCACTGTTAATACCGGTAGTATGTCAATTAAGCTAAATAGTAGCACGCCAATTACCTACAGTCCGTACCGCCTTTAATATCCCGAAATTTTGAAAATTCGTGAAATTATTAAAGATCTTCTTGAGAAGAATATTATCCGGGAGTCGGAATCGGAGTACGCGAGTCCCATCATATTAGTTAAAAAGAAGGATGGATCCGATCGCATGTGCGTCGATTATCGCAAATTAAATGAGATCACTGTTAAGGATCGATTCCCATTACCGCTAATCGATGACCACATTGATCGGTTGGGCAAATATAAATATTTCATTAGTCTTGACATGGCCACAGGGTTCCATCAGATACCTATAGATAGCGACTCTATATCGCTCACAGGATTCGTTACACAGAGGGGCACTATAAATATTTAAAGATGCCCTATGGTTTGGCGAATGCGCCTGTTGTTTATCAGCGAATAATGTCAAAAACGCTTTCTCGGCATCTGGAATCCGGTGAAATCCTAGTATACATAGATGACGTGCTCATTATGTGTCATACAGAAGATGAGGGTCTATTAACCCTTCGCAAGGTTCTCCAGACTTTGACAAAATTAACGAAAAAGGATGTACCCTTTGTCTGGGGTGCCGAGCAAGACGAAGCATGGCAAGATATAATTTCACAGCTTACGAGTGAACCTGTGTTAGCCATTTACAATCCTGATTCAGACGCAGATCCATGCGAACGCCGTCGATAGCGAACTATCGGGTTGTTCGAAACGACAGGACTCGGTGTCACAAGGGTGGCACCCTCATTTACTACAAAAAATCCTTCTACTGCATCCCCTTGGACCCGCCCCCCCTCTCACGACTAGAAGTCTCCATTTGCCGGCTAGGCATGACAGGCCACCAACCGATCACCTTGGTATCGGTCTACCTCCCCCCTACGAACCAATCAGAGAACTTCCAACTCTTGACTCACGACCTGACCTTACTCCTCGGCCTGAGTGACTCCGTTATCATAGCGGGGGATCTCAACGCCAAACATCACGCCTGGAATAGTACCAGAATCTCTACCCGAGGGAGACACTTGTTCGACCTCTGTACCCTCCCCCTACCCCTAAATTTCGATGTCATCGCCCCGATGACTCCCACTCATTTCCCCCACTCGGTTGACCATACCCCTGACGTGCTCGATGTTTCACTTTTAAAGAATATCAACCTACGGTTGGATTCTATAGAGGTGATACACGAACTATCATCTGACCACCGACCAGTTGTGCTTAAGCTAGCCCCTCGCGTAGGCCTCCCCGACCCCGATCAACCCCCCCCCACAAAAGTGGTAACGGACTGGAGGAAAGTAAGCGAACGCCTGAAATCCAACACGTCCCCCCACCTAGACTGCATCCCCGACCTCTTCGACTCTATCGCTGACACGACGGCTGCGATCGACTCATTCACTGGACACGTACAATCAGTCCTGGACGATTGTTCAAGGGAAGTTCCAGCGACGGACGACTGAGAAGAACGCGGCCGTCCGTGCGTACAGCAACTTTCCCTGCGACGCGAACCGAGCCCATATGCGCTACTTACAGCGAGCTGTAAGGACACGTGTAGCGGAGCATCGGGAAACGGGCTGGGATAAGTTGCTGAGCGAACTAGAGCCTACCCACCTAGCATTCTGGGAGCTTCAGAGGAAACTCAAATCCCGAAAAGTAGCCCCTATGCCCCCCTTGATCCGCCCAGACAATACCATCGCTTTCGATGATGTCGACAAGGCCGAGTGCCTAGCCGACAGTCTTGAGGCACAATGTTCGCCCAGCTCTCAACCTGTAGACCAAGCTCACCTCTCTGAGGTCGACGCCGAAGTCGAAAGGAGAGCCTCCCTCCCCCCCGTAGAAGACCCCGAGTGCCCTCTGCCTCCCGTCACCCCCGACGAAGTGCAAGAGCTCATAAAGGGCCTTAAGCCCCGTAAAGCCCCCGGTTCTGATGGAATGACCAATAAGGTGTTCCAACTCTTCCCTGCCCACCTGATCATGCTAATGACCACCATCTTCAATGGTGCCATGAGCAATAACATATTCCCCCAAGCGTGGAAACAGGCCACTGTCATCGGCATTCCCAAGCTGGGCAAGCCTAAATCCGCTCCCTCCAGCTACCGCCCCATCAGTCTCCTCAATGTCATCGGCAAAATCTATGAGAGGCTTATTTATAAGCGTCTCAGAGACTATGCCGAGACGAAAGGTCTCATTCCCAACGAGCAGTTCGGTTTCCGAACCCAACACTCGTGCGTCCAACAGGTCCACCGTATCGTCGAACACATAAGCGTTGGCTTCCAACGTGGTTCGTTGACGGGTGCTGTTTTCTTTGATATAGCGAAAGCGTTCGACAAAGTCTGGCACAATGGCTTATTATATAAGCTATACCAACTTAAAGTGCCAGATCGTCTCGTGCTCATCCTGCGAGACTTTTTGTCGAACCGCACCTTCCGATTCCGCATCGAAGGAGCGCTATCCTCCCCCCGTCCCATTCGCGCCGGAGTCCCTCAGGGCTCCGTGCTCGCCCCTCTCATTTTCACGCTATTCACCAGCGATATCCCCAAAAGTAAAAGGGCTCAGTTGGCTCTGTTCGCAGACGATACGGCCATTTACTACACCGGCGTAAGCCCCGACGCGATATCTCGCACTCTCCAAACCACAGTCAACCAACTCGGTGACTGGTTTAGGAAGTGGAGAATCGAAGTCAATCCCGATAAGAGTCAAGCGGTTCTATTTTCGAAACCGAGACTCAACCTCACCCCTCCCCGTCCGATCACCATGTTCGGCAAGCCTATCCCTTGGGAGAAGCGACCCAAATACTTGGGTGTCACTCTGGACCATAGACTCTCCTTCGGTGAGCACATAAAGCAGGCGCGTTCGCGCGCCGCTTTCGCTCTCGGTAGACTCCACTCCCTATTGAATGCACGCAGCAAATTGTCACTCAAGTGCAAATTGCGCATTTACACAGCGTGCATTCGGCCAATCATGACCTACGCGAGCGTGGTTTTCGCACACTCGAAACCCCACCACATCCATAGGATGCAGACCCTCCAAAACCGGTTCCTCCGTAGGGCAACCGGCTCCCCTTCCCCCAACGAGATCTCCATCTCGACCTTAAAATCCCCACTATCCGTCAGTTCATGAAGCGCATTTCCAAGCGCTTCTTCGACTCCGCGGCCTCACATCGCAACCCTCTGGTTGTCGAGGCTGCCAGATATACCCCCTCCCGCATTAGTCGTACCCGCCGTCCAAGGCATGCCCTGTCCGACCCCGATGACCCCATAACCCTCCTCCAGGAGAGCAGTAGGGCCACCAGTACAGTACACAAGAACAGACCGCCATCGTTCCGACCTCGCCGCCGAGGTCCTACGCGACGCCCCCGACGTAATTGTCCCCCCCCCCCCGACCCTTGCTCGACGACGCGCCAGCCCACGCCGTAGCTGAGCCTGTAGTTTTAAATTCCCCTGTTAATAATAATATTATCTCGATCCAGCCTGTCCCATCTTGCTGCCCTCCCCTCAGTGACGCCCTAAGCCGAGGTTCGTACCCCACAGGGGGTGCCCTTAGCGTGCGGTCACCTAATTTTTAAGTATTTTTCGCCCCTGGCTGGAGGCTTTAAGTTAGTAGCTTAAGGCACCCACAGGCTTGCCCGGTTAAGTAGCCAGGACCTTAGTGGTCACAACTACGAGCTGCCAAATAGGAAAAAAAAAAAAAAAAATTGGACACATTATTCGTGAAGTGATCAAGATAAGGGAAACCTCTGCCCGTTTGGATAGCCAATTCTGCCTTGTTTTTTAACCGACTTCACAAAAAGGAGGAGGTTCTCAATTCGTCCGTATGTTTTTTTTTTTTTTATGTTGCGTTACGCTGGGCGGTCACCACAAACCATACGACATATAAATTAGAAATGTAAAAAAAAAAAAAAAAACATACGGACGAATTGAGAACCTCTTGAGAAAAATATTGCTTCCGTCTTCGGAAGCAATATTTTTCTGCCGTGCTAGTATCCCCGTCAAGGACTTTAAAAATAGCAGGCCATACAGTATCTTGGAAAAAGATAGTCATCTACGTTGGTCCAAACATATTGCTGACTTACGTTTGAAGTGCGTCCAAGTCCTTGAAGCTTTTTAAATCCTATATCGAATCGTAAAAACAAATTAAATACGAATAGTAGTACTAAACTAAGAAGATCATTGACTGGTCGCACGATTGCTAGTATTTACTTACGTACACCGTGCGATCAGCAAATTACTTAAATATTTTTTGTGATGCGTACATGTAATCAGTAAAATTATATACCGTCAAACGGGGTGAATAGCATTGCAGGGGTGAATCGGAACGAAACTTTAGAAGGGATTTTAACATTGGAATAATATAGTTTGTTGCCAACAAGGGCACTTAATCGTTAATTATAAATATAATACAGTACATTAGAGTCCTTGTTGGCAACAAACTATTATTTCAATGTTAAAATCCCTTTTAAAGTTTAGTTCCTATTCACCCCTGCATTGCTATTCACCCCGTTTGACGGTAATACTAAATAATTTGCGTAACAGTCATCATGTAGGTACCCAGGTACCCAAAATTATTGTGTTGAGTTTATGTTCCTATCAGTTACAACCATCTAATAAACTTTGAAAGGCGAATCGCTAGGACTCATCTAGTGCCTTTTGGAAACTAATTAGTAATGTTTGTTGTGTTTACTTCAAAATATAAATATGAATAGCACATTTTATTTTATTTTTCTAACGTACCTAATTTAATTTTGAATGAAACATGAATAGCACATTTTTTTTATTTTTCTAACGTACCTAATTTAATTTTGATTGTCAAAACGGGGCATTCTGTCATGGCTCAAGTGACTTCCGGACTTACATTCTGTCAAATCTGCGAGTTTTTTTAAGTGTCGCTCGCACACAAACTTTATTTACTGCTTCTGTGGGAATATTATTTTAAAAATTAAGTTTATTTTTGATATTTCAAGCTCGCATCCTATCTACACTGAAAAATTCATAATAATATGGTATTTTTCTTACTGACAAGTACCCTAGTTCTTACGGTAATTACAGATAATGAAAATGACAGCCCACGTCATTCACTTCATGTAATAAAATATTTTTAGATAATGACCGAACGAGCGTGAAAAAAATACAAAAATGCAGCTTAGGCAAAAATGCTCTCCTTTAAAGGTCGCATTTCTCAACCGATTCTCGTGAAATTTTATGAGAAGCGTTCGATAATTATGTGGGATTTTTAGGTCGATTCAGTTTTTCAATTTTTTTCAAAATGGCGAATATGCCATAAGGCGGTTTTAAAACGTTTAAAAGTAATATTTCAGTCATTTCGTGCGCCAGTCAACATTAACAACATTTACTCAGTTTTCAGCTATGCAAAATTGCAAAGACAGAATCGCTGGCGAGGTCTACACTTCTACAGCTGACTGCTGAGTACAGTTACACTACACTTAAGTTCACTTAACTACACTACAGCTCCTCAAATAGCCACCTAAATCATAATTCACACAAGATCGAACCTACTCAAAGATCCGATCTATTCAAAAATACTTTATCATCAGAAGTGGGATATGTCGTACTCACTTGCCAGAGTACGACATTAGAAAAATTGTAACTCCGACCCTTATATAAGTGGCGCGGTAACGAAACCATAGCGAGATCTAATTCGACGCCAACGCCATCTATCGAGCTAGCCGACAACTTTGACCTCCGACAGAAGATTCATTCCTCATGCAAAAAGTTCTAACTTATTTAAATAAATGATTATTGGGTTAAAAAAAATACATTAAAACTCAATATGGCAGATTTATATTTTTGTTTTAAGTTAGGAACTAAAACCCAAATACGACAAAACACTCCCAACTAAAAAGCATAAACACCGCTTAAAAACTTAAGCAGTGCCCTTTTTAATTTCCATCATCTAGGTCTAAGCCATCAATGACGATTTGTTTCGGTTTTCGTGTAGCCGGAGTGACACGTAATCTGTACGATTTAAACCTTAATTAAGAGCGGGCCGAAAGCATCGTAAAAACTACATTATCAATTAATGTTCTCATTTTTGGAATTGGATATTAGGAAATAATGAGACATTTTTCATCAATCAGACATTTCGGGAATTAGACATTTTGAAACCATAGAACATTTTAAGAAATTGAACATCCTGAACTTAAAATGGACGTAGGCAGAAATAAAAATAAAAGGCGAAAGTGATGTCTGGTGCAATTATTTATTTGTGAGTAATGTTAGCCGAAATCGTCGAAGTGTGCCGCGAGCGCTGTTGTTTAGCCGGTCGCGTCTGAAAATAAAAAGACAAAAATATAGTATTTTTTTACTGATTCAATATTGGATTCTCACAAGTCACATCACAATAAACGGTGTCTACATCTCTTTTTATCTGTTCTCCTATCGCAGGTATGCTGGAGGAGATTTCTTTAGAAATAACCATCGCCTTGGTACGTATTTTTCTTGCCTGTTTTTAAGTGTTTACATTAACTGTTAAATAAATAACAACATTTGGCTATTGAGTACAAGACAATAATTAAAAAAAAACAAAGTATAAACAAAACGTCATTAACTAAAAATAAACGTAAGTCGAATACAATAACAAGGATATTTTGGCGCTCGAATGACGTAGTCAAGGGGGCGCTATTGGTAAACCTTGTTGCAAATGTTTTGTGAAATGTATTGAAAACACAAGATGGCTGCATTAGTTCTGATTTTGGCCACGCGTCAAAAGATCCTTCCACAGCTATAATAATAAAACAGAAAAAATTCAATCAACGAATTATAAAAGTCATTATCACGACAACATGACTGTATTATTGCATCCAATACAGTAGAATTCAAAATCGAGGCAGATGCGTGATAATAAGCACCTACACGTATCGTGTTATCTATCATCGATTTACATTGTCCATTATCGTTTTGCAATTGTATAAGAAAAACACAACAATGTTATGTTTGCGATGACTGTTGATAATAACCTACGTGGTGTGGATGCTGTGCTTTCATGCGCGGCATCATTCTAGACCCTTTTTTACCACAAGTCGAGGGCCAGGACGCGCACATGCTCCGCATCCCTTCTCTTTACAGTTCTAACAACGAATAAGTAGGTAATCATTTGTGCGGAAAAGTGCCTCGTTGATCTAGTCACTCCCAGGCCCAGTAAAGTGATATTGGGTATTACATCAGGAATTTCTTCGTAGCAGCCCAGAATCTGGTTTTGTGCCCCGTTGATGGCGTTGTATCATGTGGGACTTAAACATGACAGCTGGCCAAATCTAGGTATACTGCAGGTATAGCTCTTCTTTAATTCTTTAGGGAAACACACATTGTGTGCTCAATGGCCAACTATATCCCCTATTATAAGGGATGTAAGCACTTACTGGTTGGTGGTGGGGGAGGTGGTCCTCGGCCGCCGCCGCCGCCGCCGCCATTGCAGCCAGCCGTGGGACCGGCGCTCATCCCGGCCGTGGGACCGGCGCTCATCCCGCTCTGGAACACATTAGTGTCATTAGTAAGTTAGAACAGTCACGTCTTTTATATCTTCGTCAGGATTCAAATTATTTCCTTTAACGAGTCAGCGGCCGTACTATGACGTGTTAAAGTCATCATTGTTCCAGCGTGAAAGAGAGACGGAGCTATATAAGACTGATAGCACTATCCCTTTTTCGCAATGGAACCATGATGGTACACGTCATAGTACGGCTCCTGGACACAATCCCTTTTGAAGATATTAATTACTTGATAAAAAGGATCAAAATATCATACATGTTTGACCAATGTCGAGTTGACATCAACCTAAAACCTTTTTAGTAGTAGAGTCTCGCCTCTCCTTCACCGTTAAATTGAAATTGATCATAGGTAAAGCTTACCAAGGGGTATCGTGTTACCCAGTAATTGGGTTGTGGAGGTCAGATAGGTAGTCGCTCTATATAAAGTACCTACTGGTCTTCAGCTGAATCTAGTTAGATTGGAAGCCGACTACAATAAAGTTGAGAAAAGGCTGGGAGATGATGAGGGGAAGTTTAATTCGTGACGCTTTGTGCTACCAAATAGGGACAACCCGCCATGCTTGTCACAGATTGTACATCGCCATCACAGATTGTACATGGATTTACAGCCATAGGTATTATTTGATTACAAAAACCCAATTTGAAATTGGGTTTGTTATACAGTTATCAGTTAACGATTTTGTGTAATTTTATTTCATAAACTATGTTTTTTGATTTAACAGTTAGACGAAATGCATTTCAACAGATTTCCTCTCATGATATTCTTAAATTCTACACGTTGATTGGAATAATTCAAGTTGTACTCACCACCGCAGCGAAGGCAATAGCCATGATGGCCAAGAGTACTCCGAAAATCTTCATGTTTCAGCGATTGATCACGAACTGACGAACTACTATGTACCCCCAGCTTATATACCAGAGGAGAACCGGGAAATTGACCACTTGTGACAATTGTGCATCCGGTGAGCGAAATAATAACAATTATTATAAATATAACCTTCCACTATATGTTATTCTGTGATTTGTACGCGACGATGCGACAAAATTATAGAGCTTGGCTAACTATTTAGATAGTATTCATAATATTTTGTCTGTTAATTATAGATACAGAACAATTATGTTGAAGGAATAACAAACTGAAACGAAAAGGGTCATAAAATCCGGTCTGTATCGAAAAGTCCTAAACAAAAATGATCCTAACAGCGTAACGACCTATAATCAAAACGACACTTTAGCAAAACGTCCTTTAGCTTATGTATACAATACTTAAGCATTTTTTTGTTTTGTTAATAATCTACTTAACTACGCGAAACGATAATAGAATTGAGGAAAGCAGATATTTTTTTTTGCGATGTAGATGGTTTGTATTTTTACTTAAAACAAGACTGCAAATAACATAACCAGGCACCTTTTAACGCTATAAAGGAATACTAATCCAATATAATATCAATCAATCAAAATTAATAATTTCAATATGTTCATCGTCCAGCAGGCCGCAGTGTATATCGGCTTTAATGATAATGATGATGAGTCGTTTACAACAACATCACGAATTTTTGTCTGTATTTAATATATTCTTCTTCTTATTATTACAGTTACCAAATTTTTACCTTCTGGCTGGGGTAGGCACCCCTTACCTACCTTGGCCAATTTACGTACATGTGATACCTATATTTACATACATCTAACGGAATCTAGAAAAACTCAATAAACCCAAGTGAAATTGTAAGCAAATATACAAATAACTCTGAACTCCGAACCCTTTGTACTGGAAATGTTCCGTAGTATTCAACGTTGTGAAAATTTTAGTAAATTCAAAAGTTTCTACCACAGTAGCAGTATAGAAAGAACTTATCAACAATTTAATTATTCAAAATTATACAGTATAGTGTCAATATAGTGTTCCCAACAGGCAGTAGATTTTTTATTCAAGGTGTCTTCCTTTGACGCACCACTCATACCTTACAGTTTTGACAACTCTACCCTATTGAGCTAGGTTGGGTTGTAATACCTACTGTATAACATATAGTGTAGGTGTTTTAATTATTTATCAAGGACACTTTGTTTTAGATTTACTTTGATTCTTTGCTCGCGTACCAAGGACCACTGCTATCTTTACTACACGAAGATAAAGTGACATTTCGTTTCTTCATTTATTGAATCGCGCCATAGAAACGTTTCTACAATTTGTCATTTTGACTTTCGTTTCTGCAGTGGTCATGCTACTCGTGTTAGTTTCATTATTATTCTACTGCAATTATTACGAAAAATCATTATCATCATAAACAATTCCATTATATAGAACAGTTATCTACATGCATGATCTTTTTGGAACGAAGTTCTTTAAACGCAGCTTACGGTAAGAGTAAAAATGTAGAAAATTTTAGAAATATTCACGTAAAGAAAAAACCTTATGCCCCCTCAATGTGACTTTTTATTATATACTTATAATATAAAGAGACAGAGAGTGAGAGACATAATTTTCATAGCTTTTGAGGGTGCTGAAGCCGATAGTGAGGTCAAAATGAAAATCGAAGACGGCGGCTGCGAAAATGTTCAAATTTTTCATCATACTATCTAAATCTCCGTATCGAATTACATTCGGAGTTGAAAAAAAAGCGTAATAAATTTTGTTCCTGTCTTGACGGGGGTCCCCGACCCCACACTTTTTTTTTAAATATTTTAGACTAACAGGAATAGCGGTCATCAGATAATAATCAAGCTCCGTCGACCGTCCATATGTGAATAAAGTATAATATTTTTTGAGTCTGTTTGAGTTTGGGCACGAACCCTCTTAGCCTATTAGAGACATCTGAACTTATTTCTGGCTGAGGTTGGCCGATGCCGATCCAATCTGGTGAAATGGGGAATCATCGACTCATACCGTACACAGTGAGCGTGGACCCCCTTTACTATATCGCGTCTTGTTGTTCTATATTTCCCTTAAAGTTGACAGCCTCTTTCAAAATCAAAAGTCATTTATTCAAATTAGGCTGAGAATCAGCAGTTTTCGAATGTCAAAATTACATAAGACTGTTCCCCAAAAACGTCCGCCTTGCACCACTTCCTAGTGCTTTACCTGGGAAGAAGTGGAGCAACAAACTCCTCAATAGCACAGCAGCCGTATGTTCAGCTAGAAAAACTTGATTCCTTACAACCGTGTGCAAAGTAATTGACATTAGGAAACACAAAATATTAAATTAAATTATTTACCCCTAGCTGCTACCCGCGGCTTCGCCCGCGTAGTTGGCGGAAATTATCCCACGGGAACGTGCTACCGGGACAAAAAGTAGCCTTTGTTTTTCCTTATAACATCAGCTATCTGCCAGTGAAAGTTCTGTCAAAATCGGTATCGCCGTTTCGGAGATTAGCCGGAACAAACAGACAGATATACTTTTTTTATGAATACTTTTTATAACTACTTGCGTATGCATTTAGTAAAAAGCTGCTATTTTGACATTACAAACAAACACTTCAATTTTGTTTATTTGTATAAATATGTCAAATAATTTAATTTCTAGCTTATCTTTTAACCACGTCATGAGATATTTTTGCTAAACTCGCGTTGCCACGAGATCAGAAGGGATCTTCTCGTATTTTTAAAAACATTCTCATTCTAATCTCAGTCTCAATCCGTCAAAAATACCTTTAATGTTCACGTTTCAAATCAAATCAAATCATTTATTTCTTTGCAAACATGGGTAGTGGTTTGTAGTGGCTTTCTTATAGGTCAATTTCCATTAAAAATTTCAAAATTTAGTCGCAATATCATCACAGCGACAATTAACCTACTAGTACTACGCTTTGGAATGGGTAACTAGCTTCATTTTTCTGACTGACCGACCCCTTGACAATTCAAAAGTGCCTGTAACTGGTTTATTTGAAATAAATGCTTTGAGTTTGAGTTTAATGCCAAAAGCTTTTCAAAAATGTAGGGGGGGGGGGTAAAATTAGAGGTAGTTTTGACAGAGATTAAACTGAAAACGTTTTTTAAAATACGGGAATGTTCCCTCAGGTATAGGGAAGTGCAATAAAACAAAACATGGGACTAATTTCTTTATTTGTGAATAACTTGTAATATTATGATAGGTTTCAGTATATTTTGCTATTATATACGCCAGTGTTTCATAGTGATGTGGTTTATCTGCTACTTGTTGCATCTGTAATAAAAAGGAAAGTATTAATGGGACAGTCAAGGATAAGTCAAGTCTAGGATATTATCTTAATTTGTTTAACACAGTAGCCAGCATATATTTTTATAGTCCCAGTTGCATGAATTAACAAACTGTCTAATGCAAATCCTGTGAGAAATATATAGCTTTCCATTCGGCTTTATGTAATCATTATCTTCCTGCCCTTGTCTCATATTACCTGGGGTCGGTGGTGATTTTCTCCTTTTATTCTCCCCTGACAATCATCACTTTATCATTGACTACTTCTTCTTCCATTTTATCCCTCCGTCTCCTTCCGCTCTCTTTCCATTCATCAACATTGAGATTCAACATTATTTTAGTCGCATGCGGTTCATCCCTCCTCATATTCCCTCCATCTCTCCTCGTAATATTTGGGTGACTTCTAAAATCAGCGTTGTGCTGTGGGTCCCCAATAGTTCAGCATCATGCTGAGTGGAAGCCTTGTTGTCACAGTCACATCGTGCAGCTGCCGACTACTTTTTTCCGTGCTTTTAACTATTATATTTGCTTTGTTTACTAAGTAGATATTTTAGTAATCTTGTCTTTTTTATATTCACGTTTTTCGTGTTTTTTTTTACATGCATTTGTTTGTCTATCGAAAGTATACTCACTAGTCGTTGGTGCTGCAGTAGTGGCCGCAGTTGGTGGTGGTCGAGGTGGTCTACCACCACCGCCACCGCCGTGGCAGTCAGCAGACTGCTCAGCTGTGGTCATGCCACTCTGGAAATATTTCAACCTTAGATGACAATATCAAGTCAGTGGACACTGATACATTCCTCTTCTATGCCAGCTAATTAAGATGTTTTTTATATCAGTGGCCCATAACCGAACCTTGCTAAAAATATATATATCTAATCCTATTACTGACGCCCGCGCCGTCATACATATATAATACGTATTGAGCATGGCAAAGTGAACATCTCTGCCCTCTCCTATCTTGCTAAGTCTTTATACAAGAGTTCAAAAAAGTTGACTTAAAATTCTTCTTATTTCAAATACTCGAAAAAGATTCGCTAGATTATTATTACTAAAATCTTTTCGAAATAGTTGGAATGGTGATTCAAATTCCAAAGAGGTGAAATTATGATCCTCCTGTTTGCCCCATATCCCTATGAATGATGGAATGATCGTCGAAATGTGATAACATATAAGTTACTTTTTTCATGGATTTGATTACATTTCTTCACAAATTGTGTTTTTGGGAGTAACTCACCACAAGAGCTGATGCGAAAGTCATTATGACCACGAATATTCCGATAAAGTTCATCTTGAAACCTCGGCGATGCTCCAAGGACTGGCCACTGCCACTGCCAACTCATTTTATATGCAAAATATACGAAAAAATATATTAGAGGCATACAAAGGTGATAATTTGTTCTTCCGGTGGACTTTGTGTACATAATCACAATAATTATAGTCATGTTAAGCGAAAATTTCAATAATAACGATGATGAGTCTCTACGTCACTACAAAAGATGGCTTCCCCTTTGTGGCAGATCAGAAAGGAAATGTAACTGAAAGTAATTTTATAGAACTTAAAATAATTTGGAAATACCTACTGGCAGTGTTTATTTAGGTACAGTCAGCATCAAATGTCGATGAATACAGCTACTTTTATACATTATCTAAATTGACAGAAAATTATTCAATACATTGTATAAGAACAGCATTTCATATAATAGCTAGAGTTACTGCCTAAATTTTATATTAGTTCAGATTGTTTATGAATATTTTGTTCGAATATTAACATTAAAAAACACTGAAGTGTTAACCAACAAAAGTTTGTTGCTAACCGTGCTATTATAAGAATTATAGTAGCATTACTAGGTACATCTGTTATCTTATTGTCCATTGACCTTATTCCACCCAATGCTGGGTATTAGGCCTCCTCTCTTTTGTCCCATGTATGCTTCCCTGACCTGTGCTAGTCTTATCCGCGATCATCCAAATTCCCTTTTCGTCAATGCCCTTTATATCGACTTTGGAGTTTTCTTGGTTTCATTTCCTCTACGTCTAGCACATATCGCTGTTGATCACACTTCTTTTAACGTCTCCACTAACCATTCATTTTCTCCGTAAACATTCACATAGAGTAAAAATAATAAAAAAAGTAAAGTTCCTAAATAGGGTGAAGCTATACTTTACGCCTGGACAGCTTTTAACCCTTTACAAAGCACAAGTGCATGGAGTATTGCAGCCACTTTTGGGATGGCGCAGCTAAATACCAACTTGCCACGCTTGACTTGCGGAACGCAAAGCTAAGAGGCTCAGTTGCCGACATAAAACTGGTGGATGCCAAGCTTCACAGCTTGGCTCATCGCCGCAAGGTTGCCTGCTAGTCGGTCTTCTACATATTGTACTTCGGTGAGTGTTCCCAAGAACTCCACGATCTCTTTCCATCGGCCCCCTTCTACCATTGGACAACTAGACGCACTGCTAGTTACCATCCATACCTAGTTGCTATTCCACTAATTCGCACTAAGCGCTTCCAAATATCTTTTATAATGCCCACAGCAAAAGAGTGGAACCCTCTACCTGCGTCTGTGTTTCCGATCGCATGCAACCCAAATCTCTTCAAAGTGAGAGTGAACAGGCTTCTTCCGGGTAAGCTCACTACATCGTCGACTTTGTCTCTGTCATCTCTGACCTAGACTAGAATCAAGAGCAAACCAATCTATAATAATAAAAAAAATAGAGCTCTGCTCCAATTGCCGTCACAATGTCTTGGCATCGAATTAGAGCTTAAAAACTAAAAAAAACCTTTACTCCTGAGTCGCCATCGCCATGCGTAAGTCATCGCAAGTTTTATAAATAATGTTTCAAAAATGATTGCTACAATATCTCAGGCCCATGTTTGAAACATAAGATAAGCTAAGCATCTTCTAAACATATATTTATTTATTTTGTGGTTGGGATCTCTTCAAATGATCTCTTCAAGAAAATAGGTGGCTCGTTTAGATGCCTATGTATACGTTTTTATAATAAACTTCCTAGCCACATTCAAGATCTAAGCTTTAATAAATTCAAATCTTTTATAAAACGGAAACTATGCCAGAAAGCCTATTATACTGTGAAAGACTATATTGAGGATAAAAAGGCTTGGGATTGAGCTGCTCCAATAAATTTACACGGTGAATGTTGATTTTAATTTGCTAACTATTTTAGACATGAATACGAGTATTTACTGTAAAAAGTATTATATTATTTTCATTATTGAGAATATGAGGACTATGTGGGTCATTGTTTCAGTTATATTCTTGATCTGGCAGTTTAAGTAGTTTATGCGGCCTACCCAAATGTCCTTTCTTTGGTATTGTTCGTCGAATCGTTGAGCTCCTTAAGTTCTGAGTTGAGCTGCACGGTTACTGACAAATGCGTGCACTGACTGGACAGGTCCACTTAATCTGTGTGGTTCTTTCCTCAAAAGACCATTTTAGACACCAATCTACATGGTTCTCAAACATTATGTCCGATTTTTTATATACACATTGACATTGTTGAATTTTATATACACAATGACATGAGTATTTACTTGTAAAGTGTTATGTTATTTTAATTATTGTGAATGTGAGGATTATGTGGGTCATTGCTTTTTTTTCGCAGTTAATTTTGATCATGATCTGGCAGATTGAGTAATTTATGTGGCCTACCCAAATGTCCTTTCTTTGGTATTGTTCGTCGAATCGTTGAGCTCCTTAAGTCCTGACTTCCTGAGTTGAGCTGCTCGGTTACTGACAAATGCGTGCACTGACTGGACAGGTCCACTCAATCTGTGTGGTTCTTTCCTCAAAAGACCATTTCAGATACCAATCTACATGGTCTTCACATGATCTGACCAAGATTATGTCTGGACTTTAAAAGAGACTGTGACCTCTGAGTTTGTTTCGGCCTTTCTTCTCAGAGTAGTCAGATAGGAAACGCCGACCTCATCTAGTTTAAAAATATGATTGACGTGTAAAAGTGTTTGTACAAACCTACTTACAGAAATAAAATCATTTATCATTTATCATTTAATGCCTTCTCCCGCTCTGGGCGAAGCGGGTTAGACTTTTACTGACTAAGACACATCCATGTTCCTTCAGTTGCCTGTGCGCTAGGGCCCCGGTAACTCTTTCGAACAATCCGCAACCCCGGCAGGTTCTAAACAATATCAATGCCTTGAAGACCATATTAGTCTTAAAGATTTGGTAAAAGAATCTTCCTTTGTAAATTCAAAATCAAACATCAACATTTTAAATAAAATATTTATTCCTACATCCATCCCTAAACCAACTTAATCTAATTCTAATTTCTTGAAGCTGCCTTGAAGCCCAAATTCCTTCTCTGCTGGGGAAGGCTTGCCTACAGGTCGGAGGGACTCGTTCACCCGGCGTTTGTTCTCCTCTCGAATGAAGACGGTGTTGGCTCGCATGCGTTTGATTATCTCATCTGGAAACAAAGAGAATGTGGGATCAGATGTAGAAGGTTTGCGATAGGCGGGTGCACTGTTATCAGAACTTTCAAACGTTTTCCTTCAATAAAAAATATGGCGCAATATGAACAATTGAACATCAATTAGATCGTTGCACTTATGAACTTCGATTAAAAATACTAAGAATTACATCGGACTTAAAAATAAGAAATGATAGTGTACTATTTTTCCACTCTTGCCTTACCTTTGGGGAACAACAGGCGTTATTTTAATACATATTAACATAATATGAAATAACGCCTGTTTATAATTAGAACATTTAATTAAGGTTAACATTAATGCTAAATACGTTGGCTTACAATTTTAAAATTGTAAACCAACGTATTTCAAATAACCTAGCCTCTTATAGTTCAAAATAAAGAAACATAATTCTTGGCCAGAGGGCCGACATCGAAATACAGAATCTTTGTATTATCCGTCTCTGCACAACCATATAAAAGCCCTTACTAACCTCTTAAAGTAATATTATCCTTATACTCCCCGCCCGCCTCTTTAGGCAAGGCTTTCTTGGAGATCAGCTTGTCAAGCGACTCAGCCCCGGCCTGGTGTGTATGGATCATGTCCATCAACTCCTTCTTGAGATAGGGTCTGATCAGCATTAGCACCCTGTCCATGAAGTACGGCGCGTTCATGAAGTGCACGCCTTTTAGCTTGCAGAACATGCATTCCTGAATTTGTTAACGTTTTTTATAATTTATCAACATTACATTTGCCGATTTGTAGGCTTCACATTGACAGCCACCAAGAATGGTCCAAAGATAATATTAGGTTGGGGAAAAAGTTTTTGCGCATTATAGTATGTATGAACTTGTAATAAAATCTCTTTGGCTATACTATTTGTATCTGGCTGGTTTTGGTATCATTGAAAGTTTAAATTTTAAAGAACATAATTCCAAATTCAAATTAGGAAAATGTGTGATTTTCATTTGTTTTTCGTACTGTCAAGATGAGTGAATCTAATGAAGAAATTCGATACATTTTAAAATTTTACTACAAAAAAGGTAAAAATGCAACGCAAGCCGCGAAAAAAATTTGTGATGTTTATGGACCTAGTGCAGTGTCTGTGAGAGTAGCACAAATTTGGTTTAAGCGTTTTCAATCCGGAAATTATGATGTCAAAGATGCACGTCGCTCTGGTCGCCCTATTACGGATAAAATGGATGCCATTTAAGATAAAGTGGAGCAAGATCGGCATATCAGTAGTTGTTCTTCTACGACGTAGCTGAAGAACTGGGAATTGACCACAAAACAGTTTTGGCACATTTGAAAAAAACTGGGTACACAAAAAAGCTCGATATTTGGGTACCTCACGAGCTCACTGAAAGAAACCTAATGAACCGTGTACTCATTTGTGATTCTTTATTACGACGTAATGAAACCGAATCATTTTTGAAGAAGCTGATAACTGGTGATGAAAAGTGGATCACGTACGACAAGAACGTGCGAAAAAGGTCGTGGTCAAAGGCCGGTCAGGCTTCACAGACTGTGGCGAAACCCGGGTTAACTCGCAACAAGGTGATGCTGTGTGTGTGGTGGGATTGGAAGGGCATTATTCATTATGAGCTGTTACCACCAGGCAGGACCATCGATTCTGAACTCTACTGCGAACAACTGATGAGATTAAAGCAAGAAGTTGAGAGAAAGCGGCCGGAATTAATCAACAGAAGGGGTGTTGTTTTTTATCATGATAACGCTAGACCTCACACATCTTTAGCCACTCAGCAATTAAGAGAGTCTGGCTGGGAGGTGTTAATGCATCCGCCGTATAGTCCTGACCTTGCACCTTCAGATTTCCACCTGTTTCGGTCTCTTCAGAATTCTTTAGGCAGTGTCAGGTTAACATCACGAGAGGACTGCCAAAACCACTTGTCGCGGTATTTTGATCAGAAGTCCCAAAATTTCTATAGCAATGGGATCATGTCCCTACCTACAAGATGGCAAAAAGTTATCGAACAAAATGGTACCTACATACTTTAGTTAAATGTAAATAAACTATATTAAAAAATGTTTTGAATTTTCTTAAAAAATGCGAAGAAACTTTTTCGGCAACCTATTATAATATATAATAATAGTTAGCCATCTGCTATTGCCAAAAAACTGCTTAACCAATACGTCTCTCATCTAGATGACTCTGCTGCTCATCCTCTTGATGAGTTGCTTGGAGTTCCTCACTCTCTTTCTAGGATTCCCACTGGTGGGAAATCAGATAAGATTTTCTTATCAGAAAGAAAGCCTTAATGGGGATGCAATAAAGTAGCCCGTGAAAATCAAATTTACTTGCGTTTTTTGGTATTTCCAGGTCAGTGTCAGGTCGTATGTTGATAAAATATGCTACGGGAACGTAAAAAAAAAAAAATGGCGTTGCAGATTATAATCATTACAATCAACAATACAACTCCTTAAGTTACAACTGGCCTCAAAATATATCATGATTTTATGAAATAGTCATTCAATAGGATATATAATGTGAACTTAGATAGATGAATTGATAAGTTTTAAGATTATAATTCTATAAATAAATATTTGATACGGCCGCGAATCATATTTAGATCAACATACAACCCTGATACTGCCATGCAAATGGCAAAAAAACGAATTTCACGGGATTCCCTGGAGCTTCCACCTTAACATGGATTCTGAGGTTTCGTTACATATTATTGTCTCCCCATCAGTTTTGTGGAAGTTTAGATACTCTTTCTAACCTTTTAAAGTTTACCTGCTTCTAAGACAGTTTGGAGAAAAACTAAATTGAAAATGTACCAACCTGTAGGAAATATAAGGCTTTCTTAACGACCATGAGGTCCAGCTTCGCCACGTGAGACAGAGTTGCCGTTTCCATATCGATAAGAATTATGAACCTGTCAACAAATGAACAACTTTTAAGTTTAGGAGCAATAAATTGATTACACTTTTTCCTGACTCTTTCTCTTCTTAAATAAACCTTATTTAGTGGGTTTGTAGTTTTGGTCTCAACAGCCAAAATATATAGACAGAACTGGTAACGCGGGAGCCAGCGACGTACAGTCTTCACTAGCAATTTCCCAGTGCTTGCGAAGTTTTTCGTTTTTATTGAATGACTGAACGCGCGTTCCTTCCTGCAAATACTACATAAGGGCACAACACTGATACACTGACTGATGCATTCTTACAGATTATTTCTGACGAACGTCTTAGCTAAAATAATATAACAGTAGATTATAAACAAACGGGATTTCTCGTTAACATTCAAGTAACCATAGATATTAATTTTTTAACCGACTCCAAAAAAAGGAGGAGGTTCTCAATTCGACTGTATGTTTTTTTATATTATTTATTTTCCCCGCAATAGACGCGACAATAGCTTGCTTTGTCAGGAGCCAGCTAAGACAGCACTCATGCGCAAAAGTGTCTACTGCATAGCTCCAGTTATTTATAATCACTTGCCTAAGAGTTGGAAAGGGCTTCCAGTCCAATTATTTTAAAAAAGACTTCGTAGCTTTTTAGTGGTGAAAGCTTATTATAATTTAAGTGAATACCTTACTGAGAAAGATTTTTTAAGTTAGAATAATGTTTATTCTGTGTACCTACTTTTTCGTGTAATGTTTTTTAATTCTACCTACTATCTAGTTATAAGTTGATGTTCTATATCTTTTGCATGCCTACGTGGTAAAATATGGCTGAACTTTCAATATGTTTTTTTTTTTTGTCACCATTTAATGTTACCCATGTTTGCAAAATAAAATTATCTTTATCTTTATCTTTATATTTTTTATTTCAATCTTTTTATGTGTGTTACCTCAGAACTTTTTTTTGGGTGAACCGATTTGGATGATTCTTTCTGGATGATTTTTTATTTGATAGCCGGTGCTTTACATGTAGTCCCATTTAAATTTCATCAACTTCTGACCAGTAGTTTTTGAGTTATCCTTAATACTGCATATTTTTTCCACTTAGTATAATTGATGATGTTTTAATAATTTCCTGTCACTGTTATTTACATATCAAGTAGTGGTATACGAATTTGTGTGGGGTAGGTACCGCAACTAAAAAGTGAAAAATAAAAACATTTTTACAAAAAAACAACCGACTTCCAAAAAAAAAACACCATAAAACGTGAAAAATTACTTTAATTTTGGAAGTCGGTTGCTTTTTTGTAAAAAAGTTTTTTTATTATAACCAAAGACGACAAAAGAGGCTTATGCTTTGTTTTTCTGTGTATGTTCTACGAACTATCAAACTATAATAGTGTATCAAAATTTAAAAAAGGAAGCACAAAACATATCAATTGTTGGGAATCAAACATAGGTTTGTAAAGCAGTCGTCGAACCACTAAGCTATTTGCTTTGTTGAAAGTTGACTAAAATAGCCGTGCTTATATTAGGTCTTTACCTATGAAATTGCCGTTCTGCAGTACTGGCCATTTCAAATCAAAATAATTTTTGTTTGGCTAAGAATTCTAATTTCAAATTAATTTTATTTTAAAAACATGGATTTTTTTTTCTAAAAGTAGTCATTTCTTTATTGATTAGTGTTACATTTTCATCGCATTTCAATCTTTTTAGTCATCATGGATACGTTAAAAATTCGAGTAATTATGGAATATGAGTACCGTCGTGGCAGCAACGCGGCACAAGCGGCACGCAACATCAACGACGTTTACGGAGCTAACACTACAAACCAACGCACCACCTGTTATTGGTTTGCTCGCTTCCGTTCTGGAAATTTCGACCTGAAAAATGAACCTCGCGGTCGTCCGAAGACTTTGGTCGACAATGACGAATTAAAGGCGATTGTGGAAGCTGATGATACACAATCTACGGCTGAATTAGCAGCAGCTTTCGACGTTAGCGTCAAAACAATATTGGTCCATTTGCGTCAAATTGGCAAGGTAAAAAAGCTTGACAAATGGGTGCCCCACGAACTCAATGATCGCCAGCGCGAAGTACGCGTCGAGACGTGCCTTGCACTGCTCAACAGACACACAAATGAAGGAATTTTGAACCGCATTGTTACCTGCGATGAAAAATGGATTCTGTTTGATAACCGTAAGCGCTCAGCAAGTTGGTTGGATCCTGGTTCAGCACCTAAACAATGCCCTAAACGAAAACTTACCCCTAGAAAAGTGATGGTCACTGTTTGGTGGTCTAGCGCCGGTGTGATTCATCACAGCTTCTTACCAAACGGGGTGAGCATTACTGCAGATGTGTACTGTGAAGAACTGAACACAATGATGGAGAAGCTGGCGCATCTCCAACCAGCATTGGTCAATCGCTCGTCTCCGCTGCTCCTGCACGACAACGCGCGACCTCATACTGCACAGCAGACGGTCTCCAAGTTGCAAGAACTGGGGTTGGAAGCTCTCCGTCATCCGCCCTACTCACCAGACCTTGCGCCTACAGACTACTACTTTTTCCAGAATTTGGATAACTTCTTGGCGGGAAAAAAATTTAATACCCGAGAGGCAGTACAAAATGCCTTTGAAGAATTTGTTGCCTCCCGTCCAGCTGATTTCTTTAAGAAGGGCATCAATAAACTGCCACTGCGATGGCAAAGATGCATTGATTGCATGGGTGATTACTTCGATTAATACAAATAAAAAATTCATGAAAAAAATTCGTTTAAATTTTTTCATACAAAACGGCAATTTCATAGGTAAAGACCTATTATTACCTATGTTATGATTGACTGCTTAGTTCCATAGAGGTATAGCGTGGTGATAATCATTTAAAAGGTTAAATCTGTAACTATCTGCAATCTTCTAACCTTTTGGCTCGTCTTTTTACAATTTGCAGCGAACTATAGAAGAATACGAACAAATTGCAATTTTGCAAAATTGTGCGGGTTAAAGATAGCAGTAATTCTAATGAACTAGCATCTTATCTATAGCTGGTTGTGTCACAGTAATAAATGCCTTTCCGTCCATTGTTGGTTATAACTACACTAAAAAATCTGCTCGGTAAACGACATATTTAATAACAGGTTAAAAAATAAATTTAATTACAATCATAATCATTTACCCTCTGACATTAATAGTATTTAAAAAATGTATCTAAAAATATAATTAATTTAATTCTGTGTTTAACTTGTTATTATTTTAATTATTTGCATAGGTATCTTTGTAAAACATTCAGATACAATGTAAATTGTTATTGAATAAATGAAATTAATAATTATAACAATATCGCTACCTACTCTATTTTAATTTTAATTGAACTATAACTACAGCAATTATAACTAAGTATGAACCTAAATATTTTCTCTTTATTATATTAGTTTAGATTACTTATTACCTAACTGTTTAGAAATAAGAATAACTGACCTACCTATGTATTTAATTAAAAGATTATAGATTTATTTAATAATAATAATAATCTTTATTATAATAGAAACAGATTGCAGTATATGTAATAGTTTTTACAAAGGGGGTAGAAACATTATTTTTAATCTCTACAATCAAGTGGGTGACGTGCTGCTCTCCTTGCTAGGCTATGAAATAGCCTGTATTAAGGAGTAACAGTGCCGATCCCCACTAATAGTATTACTACAATTTTATTTTTATAAGCATTTTTTTTTATTTTTGACTATTATTTTTGAATACAGGTGTTAATGCGCGAGCGCATTTTTGAGTGTGTGCATGAGTGTGTGTATGTGTGTGTGTGCATATATGGTGTATGTGCGTGTATGGATCTGTGTGTGTGTGGGTGTGTATGTGCGTGAGCATGAGCGTGCTGCTGTGTAAGCGTGCGTAAGTAAGGGGATTGGTTTAGTGTTGGTCTATGTTTTGGGTGAGTGGTACAATATACAAACTTATCATAAATTAATTAAACTATGTATTTTTCTGTTTCGTCGTAGGTTTTATTTTGGAGGAATGTGCGGGCAGTCTTTTTACTATTTTGAGAAGACAATTTATATATTGGACATTTTTTGTTTATTGTATTGTAAATGTTTGCATGTCACATTATATGACTAAGAGTAATGAAACTGTATAATTATTATATTAAGACCGAAATTGTATCAACGCTTATGAAATAAATAGATTTGATTTTATAGAGGTACGAGGAACAGGGTGTAAAGTTCACTCATCCTGCATAGAAAAGGGAGGATCCTCCAACCAGTCGGGTGTTGTGTCTGGTGGACAACTGCCCGACGATTGATGTCGGGACGTTGTATATATGCTAGTTCCGCGGTAAACTCTGCTTGCGCGATGCAGGATTTTGCGTGACGTCAGTGTACAATTTGTTTCAAAGACTATGTAACCATGGGCTTGTGGCAACATCCATATAGGGCAATGATTCTTAACCTGTGGCCCGCAGACCACTGGTGGTCCCTGGGAGCACCCGCAGTGCTCCGCGAAGCCTTTGAGTAGCTCTGAACCAGGGATTTAAAAGTTAGTAAAGAGTATACAGTTACAAATAACTAATTATACTTATCACTGTTATGTAAAATATTCGTTAACAAAATAAACTTTGAAATAGGCTTTGAAATATTTTATGCGTGTTTTATTTATAGATAAAAAAACCTTTTATTAATTTACATTTACTTTAGTACCTCTAAACCGTTGGTGGTCCATGGCAGGACAGAAATTTTGTCAAATGGTCCCTCATTACTAAGAAGAAACCACTGATCTAGTGATTCTAACCCACATTAGCGGGTCTCTTCGTCACACGGTATAGCGCAAAGGATATATATTGTTTTAATTTAATTAATATCTGCGTCGCTGGCCTAGTGATCGCAAGCGGTACTGCTGAGTATGAGGTCCTAGGTTCGATTCCCGGGACGGGCAAAGTGTTATTGGAATTTTCCATCTAAAATTTCTCAGTAGCAGCCCGGAGTCTGGATTCGTGTCCCGTTCATGGCAATAGGTTCACCCCCTATTAGGTGGGACTTAAACATAGCTGGCAAAATGTGGGCGTACTATAGGTACACTGCTGCCTAACCCTTCGACGCGTGGTTTTGTATGTATGTATTAGTGCGCCTTTTCGTGACATTGTATGACGGCTGTAAAAAGACACTTAACAAAGCCGAGAGTCACTTGAACTCCCCGTCATTGCATTTATTTTTTTGTATTGGACTATAAGTAGCAACCTTCTGGTTACGGAGATATTGAAGGTCAAAATTACAACTTTTACTGACGTTTTCTTCAAAAGTTTTTAATACGTCGTTTTCGTTAGTTTTTGTTTTCAGTTTTTTTTTATAGTTGTGTTATAACAATAACACAACTTTAAATACCCACGACCCCTGTACCGTTCCACACATAAGCACAATGTTCTGCGTGCGTTACATTGCGCACTACCGTAAACAGCGATTTGTGACACCAAAAATAAAATTCGTTTCCCAGCAATTATTTTTGTGCTATATTACTTAGCTTGATGTATAGAATGCGTAGTTGACGGCTATGTGTCATGTGATGGGTTTTTTTGCACCCTTTATAGTGCAATGAACATTTTGTAACAGTAGGAAGCCTAGAGCTCTCCGGTCTGAAGGGTGCTGGAGTAATTTCATTCATATGGGGTATTTAAGACATCGGTCTAGTGTTCCAGATATCCATAGGTGGCGATGGCCACATACCATCAGGTGGGTCGTTGTTGGAAACTTACCCAGGCCAGGTCCCTTCTTCATACTGCCACAAATCAAAGACCATCATGAAAGTTCTTATGCTTTCCGTGGGGTTGAAGTTGCGAGCCTCTGGGTCTAGAAGATGAAGGTATAACACCCGGTAGCCTTCCACTGTCGGGGTGGCCAGTGGAGCATATAGTCTGGAAATATGAAACAGATTTGCATTTTTAAATACGGGACGGCTAGCTTGAACGGAACATCTTCAATTTCTCCTTATTCATTTCTTACGAGCTGTATGGGAAAAGCTTTTTTGCGATTTGTGGCTTTTCTAGTACTCTAACCTCAAGTGGTCCTGAAGAGTATTTTAATCCTTGTACGAAACTGCATCGATTGGCGAAAATTTACATTTTTCTAGATGACTGTACAAATGTGTGAATACGGTTACCAATTACTAATAAAAAAAATATGAACAGTCTCCTAGGAACGTTTTCCTTTTTTTATAACGGTTAGGGCTCCTGCCCTTACCGCCCGTCACAAAAATCAACCTTTTAGGTATATCGTCATTTGAAACAGCGGAGCCACCGAATAACCCCCTACCAAGCCTGATAATTCTGTCAGTTTCCCAGTAACCATCCATTAAAACTATAATTTGCAAGATTTTTAAAGGCAGAGTGCAGTGTTACTTACACAGTATTACTGTTGAACTCAGCACTTTTGTCAAAGGCTCGATTGTTGAAGAAGGGTTGGAAGAGTGTCCTCAGCGTGAAGTGCAGGTCCAGGACTTGCTTCGACACCTCGATGCTCTTCTTACAGCAGTGATACACGATTACCAGGTCAACGTCTGAAATATAATGTATTTATTTATTTAGGCAATCAACAGCGATACAAATAGTATGTTACAGAGTATGTGTGTTACAGTATTGTATGGTTTATGGTAGGTTTCTCTGTAGATATAATTAGGATAAGTGCAAGTGTAAAACAATATGCTATACAGTAAATCTGGGTAGCTTAAACCTTCAATATAACATTAGCCCAAAATTCTATTGGAGACTCTTTTTTTGCTTTTCCCTATATGTATATGTAGTTTATTTGCAAAAAAACTTTGTAAACAATATGTAGAAGGTAGTTTGTTGCAAATAAACTAGGCATAAGCTAATAAAATAAAAATAAAAGTCCCAAATAGAATTTCGAGCTAACGTTAATATATTGAAGGTTTAAGTTACCCAGATTGACTGTAATCGATAAGCATTGAGTCAAAGGGCTATCTTTTGTGTTTGTTTGTCCATTTGTTTTTTTTTTTTTTGTTGTTGTTTGGTAGGTTGTCTCTATCAGAGATAAGACCGTTTCACTTTTAACTATTGCACTTTTCTATGAAACAGCAGATTATTATTTGATAACCGGCGAAATATTTCTACGCTAGGGGGGTGGGCATAGATATCCGAGGGGTGGGTCTAGAATCATGTACTGAATTCATTGTCCCCGCCACCCTGTAGGTATACATTATATACACACAATAAGTATGTAACTGTGTAATCATTGTCATGTTTTCCTTAAAATTTATTGTTTCATTCCAAGTAAATTAACAACAAACAAAGCACTAGATAAATACCCATTCTTAGCCTCTATTCTATTAGACATTGTTAAACCGCCTGAAACAGATATCAATCACCATTGATCAGCCAATCATCGCAATTAAACGCTTCTTAAGAATCGATACAATGCAAGCAATTATTGTTACAGACGTATCTTATAATTGCACTTACTTACCATATTCTTGGCTTGTCAATGACGAATGCTCATCAATCTTTTGACGTGATAACATCTTATAAATCACGACTTATTGTCACATTCCGCCTGAGCCGATGACGTCATCGTGTAAAATTATCGTCCGTAAACTGACTTTACAAAAAACATTTTTATTTCTGTGCTATATATAACTTATATATTCATTTATCATCACCATCATCATATTCTTGCTCTTGTCCTATGTTACTTGTGGTCATCTCAACACGGTTTCTTTTTCCATTCCCCCATCAACCGTCACGGTATAATTCACTCCCTTCTCATTCATATCATTCCTCAGACAACTTACATATTAATGTATGATATACTAAGCCTTCCGGAATAAATGCTCTTAATTAAGGTGATAACTACAATAGAAATCTATTGTGTAGTTTAGAAGATCTAAGCGGTCGCACAGACAGACACGAGAAGCGATTTGGTTTTATAATATGGACCTATACACAGTGGGTCTGGTCACCGGTGTCCGACCCGTTAAGGAAAAGCAATAATTATGATCAATTCTATCGACATATCCACGATGATAAGGAATTTTGCCCCTACTGTTTTGAAATGGCGGGCATTTCTATTTTTTTACTGAGTGTGGATGGGTTCATTTATTTTGCAATATCTATCCATGTAGACGACCTACAGGCTTAAAAGTGTTCCTTTTCGTTCGACAGCTACAAAAGTAGGCAATAAATTGACACAAAACGGTTTATAAAAACTCCCATTAAAACCTTAAATAAATACTTGAAACGAAAACAGTGTGAAAAAAGTTTGGTTGTTTTTTTAATGTTAAAATAGAGGTTAAAAATAGGGGAAAAATGCCTTAGTATCGTGGATTTGTCGATAAAATGAAGCTAAGGTAGGCTCACTCCATCGTCGACTTTGTCTCTGTCATCTCTGACCTAGACTAGAGTCAAAGCCAAACCCATCTCAAATATAAAATAAAATATTTTGACGGCACGGTTGGCGCAGTGGTTAAGCGATTGACTACTGCGCTGCGTGTCGTGGGTTCGATTCCCGCACGGAACCAAAAAGGATTGTGTGGTTTTATGAAACCACGGTAAAAGTGAAACTATTTTTCACATTATAGATATTTAACTAACCCCCCCCCCCCCCCTTTTCCTTTTCCTTGGTGGTGTTTGTGGCGAGTAAAATATCGTGGAGCAGTGGCACAAATGAGTAATTGTCTATACACTACATGGTCAGCTGATGCGAACTATAGGCGCCGCCATATATGGCGGCGCCTATAGTTCGTAGTAGTAGTGAAAGGCGCTCGTCAGAGCAGCCGAGGCCATCAGGCCTCGGCTGCTCTGACGAGCGCCTTTCACTTTATCCCTACTCCGCACAGTGGCTCGAAACTGCTATATGAGGGACATTCGTTTTTTTGTTTTTTTTTTATATACCTGTCGAACGATCTCGTTATTCCGATGAATAATTGTCATTACAAGTTTTCAGGCCAGGCTTTCAAACTACTATATTCTTATCCTTTGACTTGTTGGCTATAATTGTACTCTATCAGCGTGCGCCCATAGTTGCCCTTTCAAGAGTTACGAGGTTCGGAAAAATTTAAAAAAAAGTAAGTCAAAAGTAGTTTTTCATTAATAATATCATAGATAAAACATTTATAATTAAGGAATGGTAATAATTTAAAAACATGTCATGTTAAAAAAAAAATATATAATAAAATTTGTATTCAAAATAACAAAAAAGAAACAGCTAAACTCGAATAAAATTAATCACTATGACTGTCTTGTAAAGTGTGTACATCTATAAAATCCAATTCGGGTTCAGTTGGAAGAGCCACCAAAAGCGCGACTGCTCTTGGTGAGAGGACCATTTTTCGTTGTTTCAACATTTTTGGCCTTAGAAAGGTCAGTTTTGGATCAGACGACAAGAGAAGATTGTGCAAGATATCTTCATTTGTCGCTATCCTACTTACTTTTCTCGAACGGTTCTCTCTATATTTACGAAAGTCTTTATTTCGAGCTTCTGATGCTTCTTCCGACAGATTCCCGATTGGTAAAATTCCAAAATGCTTAATTATATCCGTAGCATGCACTAGCAACTTATGTACACTAGAGGGCATGTAATACCACGAATATAACTGTACATACAAAGTGGCAATGTCTTTACAAAATTGAGAGAATTAAAGCAGTTCCACTTGCTCACCAGAAGCCACTGTCTGCAGAATTATGTGAAACCTTTCGATCAGCTCTTCATCAACTCCTGTGATGCGAGCCAATGTTTTTGCATCACTAAAAAATCTTCTGGCAGTGTTGCCGTCATTTGTGGTGCCTGCCCCTTGTTTCACAAATCGACCAGCAAGCCGTTGTCATGCCGTTTTCATCTTTAGTGGCTTGCTGGATTTGCTTTTTTCTTTGCGCCTACTTTTCTTTGTCCTCGCCTTTTGAACTCCATTTTTTGAAGTCCATCCGGTAAGCTGAAATAAAGGAAGCAATGCATTAGTTTTGAAAAACGTAACTTCTACAAAAAATATTCATGGGCATTCAAATTATATACCTATATGAAGCAAGCATTCCATGCACCGGATCCACGCATGTAATGAAGACAATCCGTATTGGTACATATCTACATTTTCCGTTCTGCGGTCGATTCTTCCAGCTTATTCATCTCTGATGGCTTCGCCTTACAAATGTCACACACAGCTGTCGAAGTTTCCGATATGTACGAAGTAATCTTTCCATCGATCATTGTCATTAACAGTTGATGTGTGACGGTCACTTCATGCAGTTTATATGGACTAAGTTCATCTATCTGTAGTTCTATGGCTTCTTTTTCACGTGGTACTGTACTTTCACACTCCTTCATGAACTTGAACTGAATTGGCCGGCAGTAAAACGTAGAAGACGGACGATCATTTTCCCAAAGTATTTCTTCGTCACGCATCAGCCTTATGGGTACTAAGCTGACCATATAAACACTGGAATCGTCAAATTCTGAACTGCTAGCTATCTGCTTGTAATTGCTTTGACTAGATGCTCCATCAAAACCCCACTTACATATCAGCTTTAAATCAGCTTTAGATGATAGATTGAAGTCCATTGCATCAAGTAATCTGAAAGTAGTCAAATAAAGTAGAACCTGCAGTTTAATAGATGCTCCATTTTCGGTTATGTGATGTCCTCTTTTGCAGGATAACAGTTTAATTTCGCTTGCATTATTTTGTAGTAGGAGGGATACATAGATACTGCACCTTGTTCAATTGCAGAATCTCGTAGATTAATATATTGCCACTTGGATAAGTTAAGCGATATCGAGAGAGCTAGCGCTTTTTCAGGTGTATTAAACTCTCTTTTTTTTCTGACTTATGCAAGTTTTTACCTTATCAATATTTTCAGGATGGTTTAGTAAATGTTCCAGTATTTGACTTACTTCCCAATCCCCACTACTTTTGAGATTTTTAATAGTATCACTCTGTATCTCTTTTAGAGACAATGATTTGGACAAGCGCTCTACGGGTCTTCTTTTTTGCTTATTAGATAAAGGGTTTTCTCAGCGTACATTGTGAAGATGACGTTGAAGCTATTGGTGAAGATGGTGCCAAATTTTCTATATCTTCACTGACATCATCATCATCAGGATCGACATTTTCTGTTGTAGACATAAGGGCTTCATGCCAGGCTATGGCAGATTTCAGCCAATCTCCATTTCTCTTCAAAAACTTGCTAAGAGTCCTATTTGATCTTTCCCATCTTCCACAAACATTTGTACCAAAATTCTGACAGAATTTCAGGAGGTTTTCAATTTTTTCTTCAGTCCAGTTATCATTCAGCGTCTGCTTGAGGTATTCAAAAAGTATTTTACGTTCCGCCAAGGATCCAAACTGTTCTCTTAAAACCATGAACATATCCAAATTATTCACTAGACCTTCCATATTACTCACAAAAATATTTAGGCACAAAGCAAGTTGTCTTGGTATTCAAATCACTGAATGATTTTATTTAAATTAAACCCTTATTTATATGGGTTGGAATAACTCCTTCCTATCCCTATCATTAAGGTATATTAATAGGGAAGTAGAGTCATTAAATTGAAATTTCATTATGAATGTAGTTATTAGCAAATACGTAAAATAATTCGTAGAAGAGATAATTCGTAATTAAAAGAACAGAAAATTAACTAATTGATGATTGGCAAATTTTTCACTGTATACAATTACTAATATATAGTATTTTTTTACAATATTAAATTAATTATTATCAATATAAATAAATTTATCATTTGCTTTAATTTGATTTTTTTAGATTCTTTTCCCATTTTTCAATTTTGTATTGTTTTGAAATTAATATTATTCCTTAATTATACATGTTTTAATGTTTTATCTATGATATTATTAATGAAAAACTATTTTTGACTTACTTTTTTTTTCATTTTTCCGAACCTCGTAACTCTTGAAAGGGTAATTATGGGCGCACGCTGATAAACTACAATTATAGCCAACAAGTCAAAGGATAAGAATATAGTAGTTTGAAAGCCTGGTCTTTCAAGACATGGCCAAATTTTAGCAGTTTCTGTTTCATTCCATACGAAAAAATCTAAAATATATTTTTTCGGCCAAACTATCTGTTTTAGAGAAAAACTTGTGATGACAATCATTCATCGGAATGACGAGATCTTTCGATAAGTATTTAAAAAACATGCAATTTGTAAAAAAAAACGAATTTCCCTCATATAGCAGTTTCGATCCACTGTGCTCCGCGGCCGATCGTCACGCGACATGCAACACACAGACGAAAAAGTTTGAGAATATTTGTATGACCTGCAAGTAGTTGTTCCGGGTCTGGCCGTTTGTGTATGTGAGTTTGAATGTTTGTAAACGCACCCACAATACAGGAGAAATTCCTAGTGGGGCAACGTTTTAAAAAAAATTTGCTTCTCCTTAACAGGTCGGACACAAATAACTAGACACACTGTTTAGGAACCATTACTAGGATAAAGGGTCGTATCTGAATTAACTTAAGTCCTCCATTGCATAAATTTGTGAATGATCCTACGTAAAACTGGAATTTAAATTTTCGTTCCTTTGTTATTTAAGTTTAAAACTAGTGTTGTTACAAATGCAACGGTAATGTTACGAATTCCAGCAAAACTTGTCGATGACGATATAAAATCGAGCAATAAAGTGATACACATAAAATTACGCCTGATATTCTCAAAGGGTTAGGCAGAGCCCTTAGTACCACATTTAGCCAGTTATGTTTAAGTCCCAGGTAATACGAGGTGTGATATAGTGACATTTTGTCATAACTAATATAACAAGTAAATGCTTAAGTTAGAGTCGTATCCCTTGACGACCTTTAACGACATTTCAAGCATTTATGTAAATTATATAGTAAGAAACTATTATTTGCCTCATAAACAATAGAATATGATGGTCCGAGCGATTACTATCAGGCTGTAAAAAGTTAATAAAATCTCACGTTTGAACATAACGCGATGGATAATATCTAGCCAAAATACAATGGGCTATTTATAAATAAACTTAAGTCTATAAATCATTATATTATGAAAAACTAAGGTAAAAAAATAAACATACTTAGTGTTCATCTAAAAATCACTTCGGGTTGCAATTAAGTAGGTAATAACTGATGAATGATATTATTTCTGTAAGTAGGTTTGTACAAACACTTTTACGCGCCGATCATACTTTAAAACCTAGATGAGGTCGGCGTTTCCTATCGAACTACTCTGAGAAGAAAAACCGAAACAAACTCAGAGGTCATATGGGGCTAATTTACCGGTTTGACCGAAAAAGCATGGTTGTCGTGTGCCAACGCCATGCTTCAATGATTGCCGTAGTATGCAAATGGCGGCCATCGCAATTCCCATGGTGCAAAAAATTATGTTGTACGAATGAGGACTAAATTACATAATTATTGAGTATTGTTACTGTATCGAAATTATAGTTACAAAAATAGTATTTATAGGAAAACACACCACACTTTATCTAAACAACAGCTAGAGATAATGCTTAGATATTTTATTTTTATTTTTATTGTGATATGTTTTATGTATTTATTAAAAGTTACACATAATACAGATATATAAACATATATATATATTTATCTAAAAGTACAAACCATGTTCAGCTAGAATCGTACTTAGTTCTGTAGAAAATAATACTTTCCAGATTTAATATGTCACGCAGGAGGACGTCATTACGTCATTCGAGAGGTGGTTGCTGAAAATCAGCGCTGTTGACGATAGGTTCGTCCGAAGTCACAGCATTTTGCTGAGCAACGACCTGTTCTTGCAAAGATGCGACGCACGGCTAAATTGTTCATAATATTGTTGTTTTTTTGTTACAAAAGTAGTCATTTTTTCACTCTGCTATCGGCATTTTGTTTTTGTTTTCATTGTTTGTTTGTTATCATTTGCGAGTGTCATAACACAGAGCAAATTATGTAACCTTGCAGAGCAAAATGTATTGTCTTTGGTCCCTGGCCATGGACAAAATTTTAAACCTTTTAATTTTTGGGTACGAGGCTTTTGGCTACATTCTATGTTTGTATTTTTATTAATGTAATTTTTTTGTAATGTGCGTTTTGTTTGTGCAGAATAAACTATTTTTCTTTCTTTCTTTTTATTTCTAGGTCACAGTCTCTTTTAGAGTCCGGAAATAATCTTGGTCAGATCATGTGAAGACCATGTAGATTGGGGTATTTTTTTTTGTTGGGTGGGGAAATCATCACATGACCTCTCCCGCTCTGGGCGGAGCGGAAGGGTGTGTCAGACTCGTACTGACTAAAACCAACCCGTGTTCCTTCTGTTGCCTGTGCGCCAGGGCCAAGGTAACTCTTTTGAACAATCCGTCTTTTGAGGAATGGACCATACAGATATGAGTGGACCTGTCCAGTCAGTGCACGCATTTGTCAATAATCGTGCAGCTCAGCTTAGAACTTAAGGTTAACGCGTCGATGTCCCAGGCAACCTGTATATAAATGTATATGTGTATTCTAACCTGTGAGATGTTTCTCAGGCAGGTGTGGTTGCGTCTTCAGCCAGTCGCGTAACTTCTTGATCTCCTCTGGTGAGATGTCCGGGTTCTTCTCATACTCCTTCTCTATTGTTATCGGTTTCACTACACTCACCATTTTGTTTCTGAAATATAACAGAGTCGACGCTTTTATAATAAAATATTTTTAATCAAATATGCATTTGATAAAATATTTTGGTTAATCATTTTCAGCGACATTAGAATATATACAATCGCCCGACAACAACCATTGGGCAAGTAGAGTACCGGATAGAACACCCGTCTGGTCGTAGGATATTTCGTTTACTATGAAGGACGAGGAACGGTTCACCCTGTTTCTCATACTTCTCAACTTGGGTCACAATAAGACTTCTGTAAATCCTCCTAATTTTTGCTCTATACCTATTCATTACAGCTTAAGGCGGAACCTTCAGGGTAGCCCGCGAAATTCAAAATTTGTTAAGTTTTTTTGTAATTTGCAGGTCACTGTCAGGTTGCATTTTGATTAAAATATGATTCACGACCGTAAAAAATATGGCTTTACAGAATTATAATCGTTAGAATCAGCAATACATCTCTATAAGTTCATATTACCCTATTGAATGACTATTTCATGAAATCATGACATTTGAAGGCAATTCTAACTTAAGGAGCTGTATTGCTGATTCTTATGATTATAATTCTGTAAAGCCAATTTTTTTACGGTCGCGAATCATTTTTTAATCAACATACAACCTGATACTGTCCTGCAAATTGCAAAAAAACGTAAGTAAATTTGAATTTCGCGGGCTACCTTAAGGCATGCCCTTAACACCAACGCAACTATTGTTTTTTTTTTTTTTACCGGATTTACTATAAACAAGTTCCATACTACATACATGTGATACAAAACTAAAACCCTACTTGTAAGTCAATTAGATTCTGCTAAATGAGACTATTATTAAAAAGGTAGGCTATTCGGTATCATATAATCATTATAATGACTGTAAAATGTTAATTATGAGAGTGCTTAATGAAGTACTAAGTATCTATCGTAAAATATATTCGAAAAATCTGGTTCCGGGCTACCTATGGATAAATTAGTACATCACGATGAACGTTATACTCGTATACGCTACTTAAAGTCAGTCGCAAAAATCACGTTTAACTTCGGTTTGCAGTTTCGTTTATTGCTAAGTTAAAGTAAATTCAGCCCATTTTGAGTGAAACAAACTGAGACTCTTCTAACGCCATCTCTAATCACAACAAAAGGTGATTTTGGTGAATGAAATCTATGTTGGCAATGACATTACTGTCTAAAGAGCATAAAAATAAAACGAAAAACAAAGATACTCGCCGAACGCCCCCTTCTTTTGTTGAAGTAGGTTAAAAATAGGATAAAGTCAAGGTCATACAATAATTTACATCATTGCAAAAATATTGTTAAGTAAAATTTATTATATGAATAACTTAGTAAAGTTTTAACTTGACCTACAGGTGGTTGACCAATAACGTGATCGTTCAAGATCAATGGAACAGCTTCAAGGAGGATATTTATTTGATTCACCAGATGGTAGGTGTTCTTCCAAGAGTCACGAAAATTTGAGAAATGAGTTTTAATTATTGTGGTTTCGAAAATTACGTACCTAAGAATTTCGGTGCTTTATCAACGTAGGTGCCATTTTTTTTATAAATAAGTATATATTCCTCTTTGGTTCCAAAAAAAATATTAATTTAATTATTCATGATTTATTAATTAATACGAAATGAATACGTTTTTGGAACCGAAGAGGAAAATATATTTATAAAAAGGACCATGGGGGATCTTGTATGGACTCCGCCCCCACACCGTTTTGATTTCTTACTTATCATGATCGTTAACACAAAACTTACCTATTACTGTTTTTAAACACTACTGGTCCATCAATAATCAATATGATAATTATGATACGTTGAAGTAGGTCCTGTTCCATTATTGTTGAAACTTCATCTAAATCATAGATTGTATCATTTTACATCAACGTACCTATTATTACTGATACCTTATCTCAATGAATATCCGGTACTAGTTTATTGAGTTACCGTACCGAAAAATTACAGAATATCCATACTTAATATTATAAAGAAGTATTTGTTTGTTTGTTTGTAAGTTTGTATGTAGAACGAATGAAAAATATAGGTGTATGTATTTGTCATATATGTGTATACAAAAAGATAATTAGCTCTAATAATAAATAAAAACAAAATAGATCTATTTATCACGAGCACAAAAAAGAAATAGTCGACAGCTGCAAGTCATGACTGCGACAAGAAGGCTTTCACTCAGCATTATGCTGTGCTATGGGGACCCTCAGCATAGAGCTGATTTTCAGTGGTTACCCAAAAAGGACATATGGAAACCAAGTCAGGTCAGGGTCATGTAGGGAGTAATTTCTGGGACTACCGGTCGGATTTGTTTTTTTTTTTTTAATTTAATAGCCGTATTCTTGAGGAAAGCTATAGGCTATTTAACATTACGCTGGGACCCTTAGTAGCCGAGTAAAAATAAAAAAGTAATAAGAATGCTTAGCGAAAACGAAGTGATACCGCGAGCAGGTGATGCAATGCAACGGGGTGGGTCGGCGGAGGAAGAAATTTCACGCCAACGAAGTCGCGGGCAGAAGCTAGTAGTATACAGGGTGGCAGAGACATCGACGCGCAACCTGTTACCATGGATACAGTACATGATACTCACCCTCCCTGCGTTGACATTATTCGGCGGATATTTAAAAAAAAAACTGCTGTTCCATACATTTTGACCGCGTAGGTACTTATTGCACTTTTCTATGAAACAGCTATTTTTTTTTTTTATAACACGTGAAAAATTTCATTGCAGGGTTGTTCAGTGTCATGTACAACCCACACAACAAGCTATACATTTCCAGTATAGGCTGATTTCGCATTGTATAGGATTTCCGAACAATGAGAGGTCAGCTTATACTGGAAATGTATAGCTTGATATGTAGCCGTGTGTACCGGATTTATGGTAACAGGTTGCGCGTCAATGTCTATGCCACCCTGTATGATAAAATAACTATTCACTATTTGAAGACCGTTGAGTTGAACTTTTCTCAAACGATTTCCTTAAAGGTGCCTACTGACTTGCTCGATTTTTGACGTCCGACACTTATGAAGATGTGACCAAATAATAAGTATCGCGTAATCATTTAAATAACAGACGATTGACATCATGACTTTCGTAGATCGCCACTGCGAATCGTTTTTATCGATCGATAAAAACGATTATATTTTATTTTATGATTTTGTTGATACAAAATAATGCTAGATTTTAACCTTGATATTAATCTATCGTTAACAGTACCGATAGAGAAAATCGAGCAAATCTGTAAGATGTTGACATAAATTATTAATCTTCAAACCAGAGCATATCGAGCGACACTAACGATCGTCAAAAATCGAGCAAATCGGTATGTACCATTAGGCAGACATAATCGAAAATAATATACACGTGCTTTTAATAATATCCTAGTGCTACATTTCCGGTTTTAAAAACTAGATCCTCATGCTTGAAAAGCAGTTCTACTTATTAGCAGATTTTGGGTCTGCTTTGGAGATGTAGTTATAAATAGTACTGATTAAAATATCACAAATAGCAGATAATTATAGACCAACTAAAAGCTACCTCTACAAGGCAAACCAGATATTTTGACTAATTTACACTTTAAACTCGTTGAACAAGATTAATGGCTAAGTAGGATAGTTCTAAACAAATGAATAGAATTGAATATTATTTATTGTTGCCACAGCATAATCAGCCAATAATGTTCCCACTGCTGGGACACAGGCCTCCTCTCTTCGAGAGGGAGTGGGCTGTACTCCATCCACCACGCGGACCCAGTGCGGGTTGGTAGATGTCACATGTCTTCGAAGTTTTGGTTCTAGGCCAAGCCGGTTTCCTCACGATGTTTTCCTTCATTGTTTTAAGAGCACTGGTGATGAAGAACGTGTCTCTACAATATCCCCATTGTGTTCTCCTTATTTAGGAAAAAAAAAACTAACATTTCATAACAGAAAATTATACCATGCACAAGAGATATATAAATAAGATTAATACTATACCTGCACGGAAAGTACCTTATTACTTTTTTTTAAATGAGGCAGAAATTACGTCATTACTGTTGTACAAAAGTGCGAGTGAAAAAGCGCATGAAAATCCATTGTTAACGTGCTGAGCGGGCAGAAAAAATAAATGAAAATCCATTGTTAACGTGCTCTTTTTTTTAATTTAGGGCTATTCAGTAGATAACATAATTAAATATAGTTTAATCTCAAAAGACAAAAAGTTTTTATAACCAAGCTCAAAATGATACTGCCACATAATTTTGCTGAACATTTATTCAAAAAAATAAAATGAACAAGTGAAAACCGCGCGCGCGCGCGGATACCTTTCTTTTGTTTTATTTATCTAAATTTTCAATTTGTATTTACAATCTACTCGAAATGCCGTCTAGTAGTGATAGTGAAGATTTGGTGACGCCGCCAGAATTAAAAGAAACTGGCCAAGCTGATATTGAGACCTATTGCTCGAGAAATCCTAACTTCTTAACTAATATTATAAATGCGAAAGTAAGTTTGTTTTTTGTTTGGTACCTTTTCATTCCTAAATCACTGAACCGATCATCCTGAAATTTTGCATATACGTTTTCAGGTGTTCAGAAACGGACTTAGGGTACATTTCATTCCGAAAAAAAGTACTGTCCCCGAAGAAAACAACAATAACGTTCTTACGATAATAGATGGCGCCACGTGTCTTTGGAATCATGATTGAACTATAACCCGATTTGATTGCCAAACTCTAAATGAACGCGAGCAAAGCCGCGGGTAACAGCTAGTCCAGAAATAAATTAACAAGACATATATGAAGATTTTTTACAGTGGAAAAGCGAGAAAAATGCGCCTTGTTTTTCTGAAAATGGCTTACTTAAGTATTGTCTTATTTTTGTGAAAAAGCGCAAAAATATAAGCCAAGTACCTTGTGGTCTTTGTATTCTATGTCAAAAAGTACTATACAAGGTGCAGTTTTGGACCTGCAAAACATTTTAGGAGGTAATTATGTTAGTGATTCTCGATCCGAATCAACAATAAAATGGGCAGGTATTTTTATTTCATTTTATTCTTATTTACGGAAATCGGTAAGCGTAAACTCCCCTTTTTAAAACGCGGCCAATCTGTACGTGTCCTTAAACTGCGCTTTCACACACACACACACACACATACAAACGCAACCGACATTTCTTTCATAGATCCAAAGCACCAACCACCGCCCGCTCCCTCTCCCACTAGCCACGCCCCCGCGGCCATCGCAACTCGCAAGCACATAAATCGGGTCAATTTATTAGTGTAATTGATGACGCCGGTGTGTGCATACGCTTGCAAATTCCGCCCCTCAAGGGCGCCTTCGATTAACGTCGCGATAGGTACCTATTAAAGTACAAAGTTGTAAAAATGACGGACCAATTCTCCAATGTAGAGTTGGTGGAGATGGTCCGCTTGTATGCCATCAGTGGAGACAATGTATCTCGAGCCATCGAAATGTTCGCGGAGTTATTCCCCAATCGACAACGTGCCTCACACTGGGTAATGCTGGCTGCTACGCAGAGACTGCACGATCATCGGCAGTTCGACGTTCCCCTGCATGCTGAAGGTCGCGGCAACGAAGGCCTGCCTGTCGCCTTGCAGGAAGATATCCTGGAATTCTTCCGGCGAGAGCCACGGGCAAGCACGCGGGAGGCTGGTCGACGGTTTGGAGTACACCACTCCACAGTGTGGCGGCTACTGCAGAAAGAAATGCAGCACCCCTTTCATTACCGCAAGGTACAGGATCTCCACCAACACGATAACGCCGCGCGAGTTACATTTTGTCGCTGGTTGCTGGAACACCAAGACATCCACATCACCAGTGTAACCTAACTACGTGCAAAAGTGATCAGTGCTTTCGACACAATAAAAACGAATGTGTTTGTGTTACGTAAGCTGATGGAAAATCAGCAACGTCGTGCTAGACTGTGCCTGGAGTGTAACGGTGGAAACTTTGAACAATACCTCCAGGTAACTTATGTAGGTAATTTATTTATTTGTACATAGACAATAATTTGTAAATACGATGTTAGCTAAATCAACTTGATTAGTGTAAATAAGTTGAATTAATTTTTTTAACTACTTACGCCAAAAATACCTATCAGACAAAATTAATCACTTAAAATCCCTAACACATGGGTACCTACCTACTTAACTAGCACAAATTATCTTGAGGTATTTTGTCGGTCCTCAGCCCGTTAAAAAGTAGGAAAGCAAATCTTAAATCAACCAATTTAATCTACAAATAAAAACGAAAACCGTCCTTGGGGCTGAATTTACCTACAGAGCGCGCCGACTGCGCCGAGTACCTACATGCCTTATTATTATTACTAGGTGCCTACCTTAATCCCGCGGACACGCTATGTAAGGTTTATTTATCTCCGCCTATCATTCTATTCATCAGCTGATAGGTAGGTAACTAACGACGCCAACGTGAACTTTTTTTTAGCGCAGTTGTATCTACTTCCTACTATTATTATTTATCGTAATAGTCCAGTGGTTAAGGCGTTCTACTCTCATGCATGAGGTTGCGGGTTCGTAACTGAGCAAGTACCATTGTGTTATTTTTTTAATTCATAATGATGTAAGTACTTTTTAAATTTATCTAGGACATCATTGAAATCCCGTGTTTCGGCAAGCACTTAATTAAAGCCTTTGGTTCGAATTGATTTGTAGCTCTCGGACAGTCGTTAGGTACCACACGGGTCGGTACGGGTTAACGACCTTACAGTCCTGCCATATGATCGTTGGTATGGGTAGTCAAAAGCCAGAAAGTCTGACAATTACTCTAACAAATGGGTATCGTGTTATCAACTGGTTTTTTGAGTCTGATACGCAGTCGCTCTACGTGATTCACTGGCACTCCATGTAATGAGCTGCATACAGTTAGACTGAAAGCCGACCTTAACATTGTTGGGAACAGGCTCGGCAGATGATGAAGATTTTCGCATTGTAATGATGCTTAAAAATGAGTTATTATTTAGTGAAATTTATAAAAATAATGTGATTGTGGTACATTGTGATTTTCAAATTCGAACTACATCTAAGGTTAAATTATTTGCTATAAGTTTTTGTGGCTACAACAACTTGTACAGATCGCGGCAAGATGGTTGAACCTTCAATGCGCAGTAACAGATTTTCGAGTTTCAATCGAAGTGCGGGGGTGTAGTGCTCGCGGGGGCTGCGTGTAACCATAGCAACGACCGCCATTTTAGTGCAATGTACGTGACGCGTTCGTTTCGTAGAAATGTGGGCGGAGCCTCGTACATGTTGTCGTCACTGGTCATCGCATTCACGCACACAGTGACATGACGCGCGATACATCGCAATGGGTGATTCTGTTTTTTTGAACAGGGTTATTAAGAGAGTTATTCTGAAAAACAATAAAATTAAAAAATCGAAAATAAAAAGTTTTATTGATTATTGAATTGGTATCGTATTGTTATATGATTATTAACGAGACTCATAACAACCTCCTGAAATGTTTTGCAGGTTCAAAACTGCACCTTGTATAGGTAAGAAACGACAACAATATTATGGAATACAAAAATCCTACTGCATTTCAGAAAATAAAATCCCAAGGGATTTCGTAGGAAGAAATCCAAAGTTCTTACTACTAAGCATATAATTTTCCTTTTTGCAAAATGCTACAAATGACAAATATTTGTTGATGAAAGTAAGGTTTACAAACATACTGTTTATATAATTGAATACCTACTTATATTTAGAAACGTATTAAGTTTTCATGTTTGATCTATTTTACTGGTTATTTTAGATTTTGGGAGTAAATGATGCCTGTTGTTCGCAGAAACTTGTAAATATAACAACATACACTATTGACGTCCTCGATAATTTAATATTTGTCAAGCTTCCTAACAAAAACGACGATATCGGACTTATTTTATGAAATTGTGAACAAATATATGAAACTTCACCCTAATGACCTGAGCACCAATCACTTTTAATTGCCGTATAAAGACAAGAAATGTATAAGACAAATAATTAGGGAAAATAAAGTACTCGTAAGTACAGTGCCAAAAGAAATAGCTTCCTTTCTAAATTTACCCAATCCACAAGATTACACATTACACATGCCTCTGCTTTCACCGAACATCAGCGACTATTCTTGCTGATACTGGTGCTCATTTAACCACAACAAAACGTCACGGTGCAGCGGTGGGTGGAAATCATACGCTGTTGCAAAATACAAATAAATAACCAAATAGCAGAATCGATTAGTTTGCATCAAGATTCATCTCCTCAACCATTACAAAGCGTGGCATCGCCAGTGGCAACTCGGGAACCAGTTACCCCTTTGGCACCACAGCCTTCCACCAGCGCAGTGCCAATAGCACAGGCACAGCAACTAATCTCTCCTACATTGCCTCAAACGTCTCAAACCAATATTAATCTCCCTGGCAAAAGTATTTCATTGAGTTTTAATAACTGCAACAATTTTAATATAAACTTTACTAAAAAAAATGTCTTTTATTTATCTCGTAGGTATATTATAAAGTACTATATCTCACTCGGAAGAAAGTGCCATTCCCAACTCGTGTGCACTAAGCCCTTCGGCTGTGCCTCGGGCCTCAAACTACACCCTTGGTAGTAATGGGTAATTTTCTCCCCTCGGTAAACAATATACTATTTAAAACTCGTTGAATGTTTGATTTATTGCTAAATAATCAGGTGGATAAGCAACTCACCTGATGTTAATTAGTCACCGCCACCTTTTGACCCCTGCTACCTAATACGCACAACACTGATACACTGACTGATGCATTCTTACAGATTATTTCTAACGAACAGCTATCACTAAAATAATATAACAGTAGATTGTAAATACACGCGATTTCTCATTAACAGCCACCTAACCATAGATATTTATTTTTATTTTAACCAAAGATGACAGAAGAGGCCTAAACTTAATGTTTTTCTGTGTACGTTGTACGAACTATCATACAATAATATAAAAAGAAGCAAAAAAAAAATATCAATTATTGTAAATCGAACATAGGTTTGCAAAGCAGTCGTCGAACTTTTAAGATATTTGCTTTGTTGAAAGCTGACTAAAATAGCCGTTCTTATATTATGTCATGATTGATTGCTTAACTCCTTTAAGGTACAGCGGGATGATAATCATTTAAAAGGTTAAATCTGTAACTATCTGATAAATTCGTTCCCTATTCGGTCCAGTGAGGTAATTTGACTGTTGTCATACTGGTATACTGTGTTCTCTCTCATCTCAGTCTCATTCCAACGAAATGTATGGGAAGTTTTATGCGATTTCTGTCTTTTCTAGTACTCAAACCTCAATAGTCTCATAGAGTTTTTGATCCTTATAAGAAACAGGATCGATTGCGATCGAAAATTTTTTATTTTTTGTGAAAATTGGCCATTTTTTGCTGATTGTAATTTTTTTTCAAAATCAGTAAATGCAGATCATAATGTTTCAAAAAGTTAAGAACTGTGTCGTTAAACTGTTTTCTTGTAACGACCATGGTTAACGTACCTGCCCTTATTGCTCCATCTCAGAAATCCATCCTGTATATGTCGTGATTGACTGCTGCTAAGCAGCTTAGCTCCATAAAGATATAGCCGATAGCGTGACGATAATCATTGAAAAGGCTAATCTGTATTTATCTGCAATATTCCAACCTTTTGGCTCGTCTTTTTATAATTTGCGGTAAACTATAGGAGAATACGAATTCATTGCAATATTACTCATTCCCTATAGCAAATAAAAATTTGAACAAAATCTATTCGGTAGTTTTTGTGTGATGCCAGAACATACATTCAGACAAACAACAAAAATTCTAAAAATATATTTTCGGCATTAGAATAGTTCCCATACCACGCAAAAAAAACAATTTACACTTTTAACTTCGTTACGATTTTATTATAAGTACAAATTACCATTAATTAGCTTAATTAAAATCAAGGTTAAAAAAATATATTCATACTTTACGTGAGAAACAGTATTAATTCATATATTATGTACTTAGACAATAAATGCAGAAAAAAATTAGGAAAAGAAAAATGATGTGCAGATTATATGTTTATTTCAAACTTAATTTTATTTTTAAATTTAGGTATCTATTTTTCAAAAAACAGAGAAATCATTCATCAAACATAAATGGTAAATAAATGATAAATGATTTTATTTCTGTAAGTAGGTTTGTACAAACACTTTTACACGTCAATCATATTTTTAAACTAGATGAGGTCGGCGTTTCCTATCTGACTACTCTGAGAAGAAAGGCCGAAACAAACTCAGAGGTCACACTCTTTTAAAGTCCAAACATAATCTTGGTCAGATCATGTGAAGACCATGCAGATTGGTATCTGAAATGGTCTTTTGAGGAAAGAACCACACAGATTGAGTGGACCAGTTCAGTCAGTACACGCATTTGTCAGTTATCGTGCAGCTCAACTCAGGAAGTCAGGACTTAAGGAGCTCAACGATTCGACGAACAATACCAAAGAAAGGACATTTTGGTAGGCCGCATAAACTACTTAAACTGCCAGATCAAGAATATAACGGAAGCAAAGACCCACATAGTCCTCATATTCTCAATAATGAAAATAATATAATACTTTTTACAGTAAATATTCATGTCTAAAATAGCTAGCAAATTAAAATCTAAATTCACCGTGTAAATTTATTGGAGCAACTCAATCCCAAGCCTTTTTGTCCTCAATATAGTCTTTCACAGTATAATATAGGCTTTCTGGCATAGTTTCTGTTTTATAAAAGATTTGAATTTATTAAAGCTTAGATCTTGAATGTGGCTAGGAAGTTTATTATAAAAACGTATACATTGGCATCTAAACGAGCCACCTATTTTCTTGAGCCTGGTTGTAGGAACAATAAATTTGTGTTTGTTTCTAGTATTTATATTGTGGATATCACTGTATTTTTTAAACAGATTAATATTTTTATGTGCATACAAAAGATTTTCATAAATATACTGAGAAGGCACAGTAATTATATTAATCTCTTTAAATTTATCTCGGAGGGAGTGTCTGGGACTTAATTTATAGATTGAACGAATTGCCCTTTTTTGTAAAACAAAAATTGTCTGGATATCGGTGGCATTTCCCCACAACAGAATATCGTACGACATCACACTATGAAAATAACTAAAGTATATTAATCGGGCTGTCTCTAAATCAGATAAACCACGAATTTTTCTAACGGCGTATTTATTTCAATTGCAAGCATAGGTTGGTATATCGTAGTTAAAGGCTATACACCTACTTACGATAAGAATGGGATTCTAAACACAAAGAAACTCATATTATGTAAAATAAATTCATGTAATTGAGCGTTCAGAAATAAAATCGAATTCTTAAAAAGTCTAACGGAAGTGACTGATTGTGTGATAAAAATATTCGAGATATCCACCAATCGGTAAAACAATATACGTAATGTTACACAAAATAATTAAAACTCCCGTACTTTACTGGAATGTTTCAATGCCTATTACATAATTATTATCCGTAGGTGATTGTTCCTAGATTCAACATACATAATCAGCCTATAATGTTCCCACTGCTGGGACACAGGCCTCCTCTCTTCGAGAGGGAGTGGGCTGTAATCTACCACGCGGGCCCAGTGCGGGTTTGCGGACGGCGAGCAATGAGTAGCTCGCCGTCCGGTAAGGACCAGGCCCGGGTCGACGGCGCGTTGTGTTCCACGCGCGCCTCAAAGAGATGTCAGCAATAATTGACGGGTTCCCATAGAGCAGATGCAGGTGCCGGGGTCGCGGATTGTTCGAAAGAGTTACCATGGCCCTGGTGCGCAGGCAACTGAAGGAACACGGGTGTGTTTTAGTCAGTAAGAGTCTGACACGCCCTCACTGCTCCCGCTCCGCCCAGAGAGCGGAACTAGTTATTTGATGATTTCCGCCCCAAAAAAAAGACCCAGTGCGGGTTGGTAGACGTAACATGTCTCCGAATTTTTGGTTCTAGGACATGCTGGTTTCCTCACAATGTTTTCCTTCGCCGTATTGAGAGTAGTGGTGATGAAATTATTTATACAAAGTAAAGTGCCTGCCTGGGTTCGAACCCACGACATACAACTCGTAAGTCGGGGCCGATACCACTGGGCCACCACTGCTCCACCTAAATTGAACAATACAGGAAAACTGTAATAGATGACTTAAGACAATCTCAAAAAATCCAAGTTCTACGTTACCAAACCAACGAGAGTGCTACCAAAGTGTTTACTTTGCTGTTTTGTATATTTGCCCGTTTCCAAGTCAAGGTAAAGTAATAAGTACCCTCAAGTTTAAATGCGGCTATTACAAGTAGCTAGCTCAATTCAAATAAATTGGTTTGTAAATAGTAAATCGTGTCCAAGTCACCTTCTTAAACAAAATACTCTGTTTGCGAAGCAATTGTGACCTAACTAGTTTTTAATATAAAATTACCAATTCATTTACTTCCAATTCCAATTTCAATATTAGTTATTGAGTGGGAATTAAAAAAAAGTTAAGATGTATTTTATACGTCACTCAACGACAGAGTTTTTTTAAACATTTATAAAAATGGAAACGTAGCGATTATATTAAAGAATTAATTTAGCTAAACGTGATTTTAATAAATAAAAAAATCTCTCCAAAGCAGACCGCATTAAAATACCAAAATCAATAAATTCAAAATAGAGATTCCTCGTTTCAACGCCGTACATAAATAGAACAACCTGATCGACTTCAAGGCAACCTTGCACTTGACTGGCTTTAAATCGCATTAAATAACAAGAACCGCGTGAATTCTCCCGGAAACAGGCACGACGCGACTCTAGTGGAACAATTTATATGAAAAATTCATGGATATTGTTCTACAAGCGTCGCGTCGCGACTTTCTGCGAGAGACTACAAGTAAATAGATTGCAGAGAACATACACTACATATTGCATTTCGAAGATAACAATATTTTTTTATATTTTACCTTATACCTAGAGCTGGTCATGTTAATGGGATTGGAAAGGAGCCAGTAGCACGACATTTTCGACTTTTGTTCAGCGTGTACAATATGACGCATTTCTGTGGTTCCAGCACGCTTAGCATAACCACTTCTATGTCTTCGCTACAAATAATAGACATACTATTGAGTGAACCATCTTTTGCTTATATCGTGCGTAGAAATCTTTCTACGATCTATTATTTTGCCGGCCGTCATACTTCTTTATAAATCCATTAATTTGAGGATGTTGAGGAAAATGATTTTCTGTAGTCTCATCATCAACCTGAAGCACTCCACTGCTGTATATTGGCCTCTTCAATTTCACGCCTCTGTTCTATCCTCTGCTTCTCTTCCATCTATTACCAATCATCATGCGAAGATCATTTCTTCACCTAGCATAAGGGCGTCGCACGCAGGGTTTGCCGATTACTTAGTCATAATTAGTAGTATATACTACTTAGGTAGTTACTTCAATTTGTCAAGTTCCGTCATCAAGGAAATCCCTCATTAATTATTTCCGATGATAATCACATGTTAAGCTTATAAGAAAATTGCGAGTTTGTGAGTTGATCACACACTTGAGTACATAATCACTGGTTGTAGGTCTGTCATTAGTAAGCTGCTAATTTCAGCTTAGGAGTCGTAAAAGTAGTGCTTTATGTGAAGTAGGAACAATGTTTTCAATAGTCTTATCGCGGCGAAACATTGCTTGTATTACAAACTATGGGTTTTTTTCCTCATTGGGTTTAACTTGATTTAAGTCATCATTTCTTTCTTTCATTATCTATATCATCTGCGTAGTCTTCTCCTCTCCTAACTATATTGGGGTCTGCTTGCAGTATACCAATATTTTACAAGGAGCGGCCTATCTGTCCTCCACAACCCAGTAACTGGGTAACACGATTCTTGCTCCTTTATTCTAATTAATTTGGAGTGGGACACAACATCTATAACAGCCGTCATGACAGTATTCACTCCTTTCTAGCCTGGGTTTTTATTTGGCAATCGATATTTTATTGCTGACGGATGTCAGTTGTACAGAATGTTAATTAATTTAAAATGATCTGTTGTCTTGATAAAAACGACTTAATATTTAATTCATGGAATCACATTCATAATATAATAGTAATTGTCGTGGAATTCTTGATTACCTATGTCAGAATCTGTAATCGTCAAGCGTTTTATTAAATTAGAAGTAGAAAAGCTTGTACACATCTTGAAAGGCCTTCTGCTTACTATCAACTTGCAAATATAAGGAGGACCGTAGGAGAGCCCCTATGGGCCTATGGGCTATGGGGGAGGCCCTTATGTTATTATACGGAAATATCTTCTTAGATACAAACTTAAATTAGATATCTAAACTACCCATAGTATTAAATTATCTCCTTTCTAACTTCCTTATTATAAATAGGAAGTTTCGTTTTCATTTTACTACACTATTATCCCTGCATTTATATATTGTTATGTCAAACAATAAGGAACACGAACGTATGTTTAGTTAGGTAATAATTATTTAATATTTATAGTTTGTATGTATATGTGTATCTTTATATTTAAATAAATATTTATTAAGGTTAAGTAGAAAATGCCTGTTGCAGTAAGTCCGCCTCTGTACATTTGCGTGCTTGAAGTATTAAATAAAATAAAAATAACAAAGGTATTAAGGTTAAATACACATCTTTGCAGCGTTCAGCTATGGACGGTGGACTAGTGTTGCTCCCAGTTACCAAAAACTGGTATAGTATGGAAAACAGGAATAGTTGGAATACCGAAGTCTAGTCTGGTAACTAGTATTCCCTGTTAGATAGCCAACTTGTATAAAATATAGGTAATCAACAGGATAGGCTGCAAGCAGCCCCTACCATGCTTGGACAATAAGTTAGTTGTAAAAAATATATTTTTTAAACTATCGTAGATTTTCAACTAATAATTTTGTTTCCGAGTTTTCTAAGGTAAACAGTTGTGGTAAGATGTGGTTGCAAAATCTCGACCAATTTTCTTGTTCATAAATTATGTAGGTAATTGCCAAGGTAGTTGCCAAGAAAACGGAGGTTCTGTGAGATTTCTTTTAGAGAGAGCAAAGAAACGTTTTGTTTTTATATGCGTTGTTTGCAACCGAAATAATATGCGCATTTTATTTGTGAAACATAAGCTATTCTTGTTTCTTTCTGCGTTTTGGCGCGAAAATAATGTGGTATGTTCGACATTTTTTATTAAACGAAAATAAAACAAGCTATAGCTCGTTATCCTAATGAAAACAAAATACTCACCAAATAGGTAAAAACAATCCAGAAATATCCGAAACCAAGAAAAAAATATTTACTAAAACCGCTGAAACTCTTCGTCAAGCGCTTAAAAATATAATTGAAATTATAAAAACACTGCCACCAATTTTAAATTATACTTTTACAATAAAGTTGGAGCGCGAATTAAGATAATATTTGGAATAAGTCTGCAAGTGTATTTAGACGCGGTATCTCGCGAGAGGTTCCTTCGCGAATGAAAACTGTGCATGGTCGTCGAACTACATAACCTGTGTCTATTATTGCCGCTATGAGGTAAACAGGGATGCGAACAGGGTTCGAAAAAGTATCGATACTAATTTATCTATACTAACATTATAAAACTAGAGAGCAAATTTTGTGACTTTGTGCATGTTTGGAGGGTAATCTCCAAAACTACAGCTCCTATTTTTTTTTTTCAGAATATGAAATGTACTATATTCCAGAATGGACATAATGTAAATATAAAAAAAAGAAGTACTTGACAATACTAATGGAATACTATCCTGAATTCATGCAAGCCTGGTATTTTTTGTTAGGTTACTGCTCAGAACTTGTGCACAACATATCGCGAACAGAAAGAATACAACCTTCACATGTAAATTGCACGCGTGCGAAGCTGGGGCGAGTCGCTAGTCGTAAATAAAAAGCTGACATCTGACGCATCACTTTCTATCGCTTTTAGGGAATGTGTTTTCTTCGCCATCTTTCACTGAAAGTGAAACATCTGACACTTGCGCTCCATATGATCGAAAAACTTTTTTACAAAAAAACAACCGACTTCCAACAAAAACACTAAAAGACGTGAAAAATAACTTTAATTTCGGAATTCGGTGTCTTTGGTTTTGTATTTTCGTTTTTGGCCACCGACTTCCGAAATTAAAGTTATTTTTCACGTCTTTTAGTGTTTTTGTTGGAAGTCGGTTGTTTTTTTGTAAAAAAGTTTTTATTTTTCACTTTTTAGTTGCGATACCTACCCCACACAAATTCGTATACCACTACTTGGTGTGTAAATAACAGTGACAGGAAATTATTAGCACATCATCCATATAAACTAAGTGGCAAAAATATGCAGTATTAAGGATAACTCAAAAACTACTGGTCAGACCTTGATCAAATTTAAATGGGACCACATGTGAACCACCAGCTACCAAATGCAAAAAGAATCATCCAAATCGGTTCAACCAGAAAAAAGTTATGAGCTAACACACATAAAAAAAAAAAAAAAAAAAAAAAAAAAAAAAAAACATACAGACGAATTGAGAACCTCCTCCTTTTTGTGAAGTCGGTTAAAAATTTAATATTATGAGCGTTCGTTTTTAAGTAATTTCGACGGTGTCGTGTGAACGTGGAATGAATCAAGTTAACAAATATCAGCGTCTGATATTAGCTTTATACATATGGATCGGGACAGAAGTATTGATGCACGTACTAGCATCAGAATTACAGTTTCGATAGATATACTAAACTATTACCTAAACCTCAAGTTTAGTAAATACCTACTCTATACCAACCGAGGATAGTCTAGGTATAGGAAGTCTGGTTATGTGTTTGTGAAATCTAAAATTACTAATTTGGTCAGTAACACATGAATCATCTACTTGAAACCACGGAACAGTCTTCTTGAAGGTACTTGCCAGTTGGAAGACGCGTTTGAAATGCATCGAGTACAAAATATAGTAGTATCGATACTTTTTCGAATCCCTATCTGTTGTTATTGTTGCCACTATGAGGCAAGTAGGGGTGTAAGAGGTACAATTGAATTTTACGCTTGAATTACTATACAGGGTGTCCCGTAAATAATGGATCAAACGTAACGGGTAGGTAGCTTACCTCATTTCCAACAACTAATTTGAACAGTAAAAAAAAAACGCGTAATTCCACTTTGCCCCACCAAGCCCGCCACCCTGGTGTGGCAAAGTGGACTGCCTAAAATTTTGCAGTGGAATATGCCCCACTATTCTGATTTGATGGGGCGGATAACACTAGCATAAACACTTTGTGGATTCTGCCCCACTAGGGTTGGCACCTCAGGATTTGTGTATGAAGGTTAACATGTATTTTTACATTTGTTTGTAAAAAAAATAAATGTAACCACTGACGTTAGGATTTGACAAGTCTGAGACAAGCAAACGTAAATCTAAATACATCAAAATGGTTATTTAAACAGTGTATTAAGGTTCTACTTTTGTAAAAAACTGTCACAAATAAAATCTTCCTGGATTTAAATAAATACATTATATAGTTTTGCTGTATTTATTAGCTTGTTCCCAACGAGTCACACCTCAACGGGTAACAGTGTGACTCGTTGGGAATGTTTTGGATAATAATTCCCAACGAGTCACAGTTACTGTTACACTGTTACTATATCATCTATCGCCACGAAATATTTTCGTTCTCAGATAAACAAAAATTGTTCCCAGGTATTTGGTACAACTTGGGGCACCCCGACTCGGACAGGTTAGGTTAGAAGGGGACGGCGGGGTCTTTCAGACCCCGCCGTCCCCTTCGTGGTTATTTTTTTTTAAACCGCCCAGAAGTAGGAGTCCCGCGAAGCGGGACTCCGTCGGCTACGCCTCATTAACCTTCATACACAAATCCTGAGGTGCCAACCCTAGTGGGGCAGAATCCACAAAGTGTTTATGCTAGTGTTATCCGCCCCATCAAATCAGAATAGTGGGGCATATTCCACTGCAAAATTTTAGGCAGTCCACTTTGCCACACCAGGGTGGCGGGCTTGGTGGGGCAAAGTGGAATTACTCAAAAAAACCGATAAGGTAACCAAGATATTTTTTTTTTCGATATTTACTATTTCCTGTACCAGCATTCAGTGTTTTTAATGCTGTTGCTGCAAATGGTATCATATTTAGGTGTGATTTTTGTCAAACATTTCTGAATAGTTTACTAATGTTATAAGATACCATTTTTTTAAATAACATTTTATTTGCCTTAGAAAAAAAATCTTGAATTGAAAAGTTTTGTTTTTACGACCAAAAGACCAGAATTGGAAAAATTCTCCTGTAAAAAAAATGTATGACACCAAAGTGTACCATTATTTTAAAAACTTGTAAAATTACTAAGGTTTGCAAATTGGTATAAAACTTACGCCTAGTCTTTGTCGTTACAAAGATATTGCTATGAATCTGACAGAGGTGCCAAATTACGAAATAAAATAAAATTTGAAAAAGTGTGCACAATTAAACTATTTTCTTAAAAATGTTTAGGTATCTCAGCGTATGAAAAAAATTAGGAGGTTAAATTAAAAAAAAAATACAAATAAATCGTTTATTTTGTTTTTACAGTAAATGTTCAAACTGACGTCCCCCTACGAGAATGCAAAGTCTGCACCTCCTAATAAAGGAAGCTCTTATCCGACGGACAAAATGGCTGTTGTTTATTTCTGATACAGCAGATTGGATGCGCTGACGTAATTCTTCTTCCGACGTTATTCGTTGTTTGTAAACTTTGTCTTTTAAACATCCCCAATAAAAAAAATCTAAGGGATTTAAATCCGGAGATCGCGGAGGCCACAAAATTGGTCCTAATCGGCCGATCCATCTGTCAGGGTAAGTTTCATTGAGTTGCGCCCTTACTGCCGTCGCATAGTGAGCGGGGCAACCATCATTTTGTAACCACATTGCTTGCCGCACGTCTTCTGGAATATTTTCTAATAACGTTGGCAACTCATTCCTTAAAAAATGCAGATAGTATTCGGCGTTTAGAGTTGCTGGTAGTTCAAAGGGCCCTATTATTTGCCCATTGATTATTCCTGCCCATAAATTTATTTTAAATTGATGTTGGCTCCTGTCCTCTCGCATCAAATGTGGGTTTACCAGCTGCCAACTGTGCAAATTATGCAAATTGAGATATCCATCTCGCCGGCATGAAGACTCGTCACTCCATAAAATTTTATTAAAAAACTGTGGGTCCGCCCGTATCATTCTAAGCATCCTTTGGCAAAATGCTACTCTTTGCGGGTAATCACGTGACGTCAGCGTTTGAACACGTTGCACGTGATATGGGTGCAACCGGTGCCTTTTTAGAACTCGATGTACCGTCGATCTTGGAATACCTGTGCGTTGCGCTATGACGCGAATTGAGACCGACGAATCTTCCTCGATTTCTCGAATAATAATTTCGTCATTGACTTGTGACGGTCGCCCTTCACTGGCACCCCCAACTCCGGTGCCAAGAATTCTTCCCTCAAGAAGCGCGTTATGCACTCTAATGAATACGCGATAGTCGGGATGTCGATCCCGGTTCGGGTATCTTTCACGATACAATCTTGCGGCCGCCCTGGCATTACCTCTTGCTTCTCCGTAGATAAAATGCATTTCGGCATACTCCCGTGGCGTGTACTCGTAACGAGGCATCGTACTACTGCACACACGTACAACCTCACACAAACGATTGTTTTCGAAGTCCGTAGGATTGCCAAGTCATTCGTCCAAAACACAAACAGTTCCAAATCGTTAGGCAAAGCAAAGTCCAAATACACAGCACAAGTTTAATTTTAAGGAACACAACAGTTAGGCACAGCGGGAGCGAAAGTAGTCTGACGTACGTATCAACTCGAAGAGAGATTCGTGTCAACTAAACAAATAAAATCATGCAACAATGAAGCCCTGTATGAGTGAAGGGTGAAGGAAAAAAAATACCTGCACAAAGACACCGATTTACCAAAAATACAAAAGCGGCGCTATCTATCCCTTTCACACTGAGTGAGGTGCAACTCCGCAGGTAGCGGTCCCAAATTCCGAACAGATGACGTCATCGGCTCGGAATTACGCTACACGCTTAACCACATGCTTAGATTACAAGCATAAGCCATTACGAGAAAGAAAAGTTAGATAGTACCATTTTAATTTCAGTTCTGTCTTCTTCATCACATTCATAGCAATATCTTTGTAACCGCAAGGACTAGACGTAAGTTTTATACCAATTTGCAAACCTTAGTAATTTTACAAGTTTTTAAAATAATGGTACACTTTGGTGTCATACATTTTTTTTACAGGAGAATTTTTCCAATTCTGGTCTTTTCATCGTAAAAACAAAACTTTTCGATTCAAGATTTTTTTTCTAAGGCAAATAAAATGTTATTTAAAAAAATGGTATCTTATAACATTAGTAAACTATTCAGAAATGTTTGACAAAAATCACACCTAAATGTGATACCATTTGCAGCAACAGCATTAAAAACACTGAATGCTGGTACAGAAAATAGTAAAAATCGAAAAAAAAAATATATCTTGGTTACCTTATCGGTTTTTTTTTACTGTTCAAATTAGTTGTTGGAAATGAGGTAAGCTACCTACCCGTTACGTTTGATCCATTATTTACGGGACACCCTGTATAAGTGTTGAATCGTAATACGATCGCGGAAAAGAGTAGCAATCTACTTAAAAAAAAATGTGTAAGCAAGCATACCATAGATCGTATATGTCAGTTTATTTTTCATGACATTACGAGTATTATAATTGATGTCTAAAATCCGACATTCAGATTCAATCAAATCATTTATTGGTTTGCAAACATGAGCATTTAGTACATAGATGTTTTATTATAAGAGTCCTCCATTTTCTACCGTCACATGGGCATGCACCTCATATTATTATTTAATTTACACATATTTAAAGATATTATAATTATAAATAACAATTAGGAAAACAAAATAATAAAACATACAAATTAATGTCAAATCGTTTAAATTACGGTAAAAATGTCACAATATTAGAAAAATGAAAAAAGTCAACAGGGTTACGGTAATAAAAAGAAAAAATAAAATGTCAAATTTCATGAAAGTTACAGTAATAAAAATAAATATCAATGGAATAATATCATGTCAATCATCATTAAGGAAGTCTTCAATTGTCTAATAACTTTTTTGAATTAATATTTCGTTTAGTGCCCTTTTAAATTTGAATACAGTCATAGTTTTAATAATATTAGGTAATTTATAATAAATGCGTGAGGCAATGCCAAGAAAACGTTTTTGAATCAATGCGTATACGGGGTGCCCGGTAATTAATGGATAACCTTAACATAGGTCATGGTACAACTAATGGAGAAAAAAAAAACAAAAAAAACAAAAAACAAGTAGTATCAAAGATATGATTTTTTTAATAATAATCGGTGTTTTTTGTTACCCTATATTACATTTTTGTACACCACGACCACAAATTAAAGAATTCTATCGGTTTTTTATTGTTATAGTAAATTACGTTAACTGAGCTGATAGATAAGCAATAAATAGTATGACTACTATTACACTGTTTTTTTTTTTAAACAACTTGAATGTTTGTTCTGGGGAAAAATTTGTGAAAAATATTCATTTTGACAAAGTTTAAGGATCCGTAGCTTAAAAAAAAAGTATGCAAACACAAGTGACCAATTATTTTAAAATATTATGCGCTTAAAGCAGATTTCAAAATGGTATTATTCATTATTGTATCTAATGTAAATTGTGAATTATTGCTATTTGTGTAGAAAAGGTGTGAATTTTGGTTTAACAACAAAATTTGCAATATTGGTTTTTTTTTTACATTAAGTGTACCTGACCATTGGGGTTTAATAAAAAACAATATTTGACATTAATGACACTGTATTCGTTATAAATTACAATAAATGTTCAAATTGTCGGCCACTCCGTCTGATACAGGCTCTACATCTACGAATAAATGATCTCCTGAGCAGTCGCGTGTAGCGTCGTTCACTTATTTTCGATGCGGCTGCCCGGACACGGCTACGTAAATCTTCCAAGGAACGGATCGGCTTTGCGTATACTTCTTCCTTAAGACAGCGCCAGTAAAAAAAATCAAGTGGATTTAGATCTGGTGAACGTGGAGGCCACAAGATTGGCCCCAGTCGGCCAATCCATCTGTTTGGGTATGTGCTATTTAAATATGCACGAACAGATACAGCATAATGTGCAAGACAGCCGTCATTTTGCAACCAATAAGATTCTCTCTCCTCTTCGGGCACCTCTTGCAATAAGTTTGGAAGATTATTTTGAAGGAATTCTAAGTAACTTTGGCCAGTTAGGTTACCCGGTAATTCAAATGGGCCTATTATTTTTCCGTTTAGAATTCCAGTCCAATAATTTATTTTAAATTGGTACTGTGACCTGTCTTCACGCATAGCACGAGGGTTCTCTAGTTGCCAGCTATGGAGATTGTGTAAATTCATGTAGCCATCTCTTTTAAGTGTTGATTCATCACTCCATAGAATTTTATTAAAAAACTGCCATCTTCTCGAGCATTTTTCGGCAGAAACGCAATCTTGCATTGTAATCTCTTGGAGTTTGCACGCGCGTAACGTGGAACGGGTGATATTTGTTCTTTTTTTAAATATCATGCACAGTCGATTTCCCTATTCCCGTGCGTCGAGCTATTGATCGCGTAGAAATTGAAGGATCTTGCGTAATTTCCTCAAGCACCACGTCTTCTACATCAGCACGAGCGTTTCTTCCACCGTTAGTACCACCAACACCTCTACCAGGGATTCTTCCTTCTGAGTAACAACCGTGGACTCTTATAAATACGCGGTAATCTGGATGACGCGCATTAAGATATCTTTCCCTATAAAGAGCTGCGGCTGCATTTCCATTGCCTCTGCATTCCCCGTAAATAAAATGCATGTTTGCATATTCTTGTGGCGTATACTCAATACGTGGCATTTTGAGTCACAAAGTAAACAATCCAGTTACAAGCCAAGTCGTCGCAAATATCACCACACAAAACAAGTCCAAATCAGTAAACAAAACGAATAGTCCAGTAAAATAGCCAGGTCGTCGTTTTAACACTGATTCACAGTAAATAGCAACAATAGCAACCAGGAACGAAATAAACACATGCGAAGGCGAGCAAGTCTAGTGATGCACTAAACTACTAAACTAGTAAGCTAGCTAAGTCCCTACCGGTTTTTTTCACATTTACTATCTCGCTCGCACTCATCTAACTCATATCCTCTTTGTCTAACATGTACAAAAGACGGGTGGTGCGCGGTGCGCGAAGGTAGCCAGAATGACGGTCACACCACTCACACACACGACATTTATTTCAAACCCAATTTGTATTTGTTAAAATATTTCTGGTTTTAAAGCGACTATAATTAAGTATTACTATTCTTTACTAACATCTATTAATGTTTTTATTAAACCGCAATGGTCAGGTACATTTAATGTAAATAAATATTCCAATATTACAAATTTTGTTGTTAAACCAAAATTCACACCTTTTCTACACAAATAGCAATCATTCACAATTTACATTAGATACAATAATGAATAATACCATTTTGAAATCTGCTTTAAGCGCATAATATTTTAAAATAATTGGTCACTTGTGTTTGCATACTTTTTTTTAAGCTACGGATTCTTAAACTTTGTCAAAATGAATATTTTTCACAATTTTTTCCCCAGAACAAACATTCAAGTTGTTTAAAAAAAAAACAGTGTAATAGTAGTCATACTATTTATTGCTTATCTATCAGCTCAGTTAACGTAATTTACTATAACAATAAAAAACCGATAGAATTCTTTAATTTGTGGTCGTGGTGTACAAAAATGTAATATAGGGTAACAAAAAACACCGATTATAATTAAAAAAATCATATCTTTGATACTACTTGTTTTTTCTTTTTTTTTCTGAATGGCCATTAGTTGTACCATGACCCAGTTTAAGGTTATCCATTAATTACCGGGCACCCTGTACATATACATTTAACTTGACACAATTGATTGACGTATTGAGTCAGTACTGGATCTCTTCCGACAGTCGACAATTTTTGAAAAAGTTGTGGATTAATTTTCACAAATATAGCCGTTTCCAATATATAGAGAGACGGAAAAGTTAATATTTTTAAAGAATTGAACTAAGGAAGACGGCTATCCGTGGTCTTAAGACCGCACATTGACCTTATGCATCTCTTTTGCATCCAAAATGCGAGCTCCTTTTCAGTAGACTGCCCCGAAAAATAACATAATACCGCAAAACAGAGGCAACTAGTCCATGGTATACCGTTAAAAGAGCCTGACTGTTGACTTTCTTTGGAAGTTCAAAGTTGTTTAGATTTTTTTTTACAGTTCTGTGACTTGAGGTTTTCATGTGAGTTTATTGTCGATTACTATACCTAACAACTCAGCTTTATTTGCTTCCTCATTATCACAGCTTTGGTAGGTAATAATACCGTTTGGGTTTTCGCAGCGTTGATGAAAGTGCATAACTTTTGTCTTACCTAGGTTTATTACTAAATTATTATTATGTAGCCAATTTATAATACTATATTTATTACAAAATTTTGTCACGGAAACAAGTATTGATGTCATTCTCATAATTATTTTTATTTGTACACTTTATTACAGCTGTCTGTATCTGCAAAAAGAAAGTGGCGGCCCTAGTACGCTACCCTGTGGGACACCATATTTTACGTACCTCGGTTTTGATACATAAATGGTTTATAATTTAGTCTTTGGACATATTTTAGAAATTTCTGTACATTGAAGCCTATTACCTACGTACGATCTATTACGAGTAGCTGTAGGATGTTTCCTCTCATATCATAACTGTATTTTTTTGTAACAGAATCGTATGGTTCACATAATCAAAAGCCTTGGTCACGTCAGTATAAATTGCATAGACAGGATTTCCCTCTACAGATGACATGATATTAGCCAATAGATCAAATAGTGCCATATTAATTGTGGTATTCTTACGAAATCCCTTTTGTTCTTTACAAAATAATTCATACTTTTCGAAATAGGCATATAAAGAATGATAGATGACTATCTAAAATAGTTTTGAAAAAATTGGAATGTCTGTTTTGTCATCTCTTTTTTATAAGGATTTTATTATAACTTTTTTGAGATTGTTTGGAAAAATGGCATTATATGGGCTAATGGTGGTGCTATAACTTCTTTGGCTTATTACTTTTGTAGAAACGCCATCATATCCAACAGTATTTGTGTTTTTTAGGCTGCTAATAATTTTTATTATGTCGTCAATGGTTACGGGTTGCATGAATAGTAAATATGTCTGATTATTTAAATTAAAATTACTTGATGTCCGTTTTTACATTATTTTAAATTTTATCAATAAAATAATTGTTAAATTCGTTTGAAATGTCCACAGGGTGTGTAAACGACAAATTATCTCTTATGCACATAATAGGCTCCTGCGGCAAACATATTTTGGATGTATTTATTATTTCAACTCAGCCCATCGTAATCCACTGCTGGACATAGGCCTCTCCCAGGCTGCACCGCAACACCTTGTCCTTCGCCTTCCGCATCAAGTCTGTTCCAGCCACTTTCTTAAATGATAAATGATTTTATTTCTGTAAATAGGTTTGTACAAACACTTTTACACGTCCATCATATTTTAAAACTAGATGAGGTCGGCGTTTCCTATCTGACTACTCTGAGAAGAAAGGCCATTTGACAGTAATCGTGCAGCTAAACTCAGAACTTAAGGAACTCAACGATTCGACGAACAATACCAAAGAAAGGACATTTGAGTAGGCCACAAAAATTACTCAAACTGCCACACTAAGGCCCGTATTAATAAACGTTCCTCAGCCCAAGTGGTCGCACTTGATGTCAACCTTGAGATCATGACCGTATTAATAAACATAATAATTTGTGTACTTAAGTTACGGCTTGGGTTTACGTGATCAGCCGAGTGATGGACTGATTAATAAACGGAACACTACACTTAAGTATACAATAGGTGTGTGTACTCGAGATGCGTAAACCTGAGTGTAGGCAGTCCGTGACTTAAGGTCTTGATTAGTAGCGCAAAACATGGAGTTTAAAAATATTTTGGGTGAAATTAATAGAGATGAAATAGAGTACCTACTATGACGATATTTTATGACCGGTTTTATGCTACAGCATCATTTCAGGTAGGTACCTATGTACCTATGTAAGTATTGTAAATACATTTATCATAAGTATAATAAAATTTATTTAATTACTATTTATAGGTATAACATAAAGCCATTAAGTCCACAAATGTACTTCTTTAGTTGTATAAAGTTTAATAAATAAATAAACTTTAAAAGTAGTAGGTACCATATAAATCCAATTAATCTAATTTTAAAACCCAATATATTTATGTGAAAATGTAATCTAATAAATTCATATTTCAGCTTGTTTATTGTCATCAAAAATAAAAAAACCTTTTTTTTATATTTTTTTATTTTATTTATTGTGAAATAAAAACACTTTTTTTAAAAATTTAAGGCTTTCTTGGGTAGAAAACAACTTTATAACGTGTTACAGCGCTATCTATTAAAGTTTTAACAAAATACAAGTTTTTCAATAAATCTTACAACATAAAATAATGAAATGTAATGCATGTCATTCTAAACTTCGGTCATTGTGACGTAATCGTTCACGAAATCAAGCCATCAAGTACAGCGCATTGAGGAGCTGATCTTGGTAACTGAGATACTGTATTCATGTGTTTATTAATTAGCAATGATCTTGAGATGCTGATATCGTAATAATGGCGTATCAAATGATTGCGCACTTGGGCACGTCATTGAGGAACGTTTATTAATACGGGCCTAAGATTAAAACTACCTGAGAGGGGAAAAAAAACAACAATGACCCACATAGTCTTCACAATATTAAAATGAATATCATGTATTTAATCTAGCCTGCATGCTACTCACATTCACAGACAGGTTTCTCTTTAAATGTCATCAAAAATATCATAATATGCTATGTCATGTAAATCAATAAGGTCATCGTTCCATTTAGCTAGGGGGGGGGGGGAATTTTGATTATTTTTATTAAAATAAAACCCAGCAAGCCACCATCACGCCACCTAGAAGAGTCGATGGACACCTCATGTATTCATTGTAATCCATCCAGTCGTTATGATGTTTTGATGTTTATAAAATCCCACAAACAAAGACACACAGATACTTTACATAGATACGCGTAAAAAACATAGCTCTGTCTTTAAATTCGCGCAGGTGGATTAAAAAAAACTAGTTTATACCAATTTCCCACGGAAAAAAAATCTGTCCAACTTCTATTGTCTCTTAAATACCTACTACACTACACTTTAATTTAAAACTAATTAGGTACGTTGGCATCTAACGACCGAAAAATTAATTACAGCCCGATTCAAACTTTATGGCGACTCGGAACATGAGGCGAGTCACTGCGCAGTAAAAAATCCCGTGTCAGCGTAGGTGAGGGGTGAGGTACTGCGCAGCGAGTAGCACACTTCAGAGCAGCCATAAAGGTTAAAACGGGTACTAATTATTCGTATGAGAAGTTGAGTTGTCAAAAATAGAGCCACACATGACTGTATGCGTTTAACTTGTACAAAAGTATGCAAGTAGCTTGCACGCCGATGTGCCATAATAACTACTGATTGCTGAATGGCACAATGGCGTGCAAGCTACTTGCATACTTTTGTACAAGTTACAGGCATGTGTATTATGGGCTTAATGTTAATGCGGCCTGAAGAACATGGTCAAAATTAACCAAACTTGTTCATTTTACTTCGGTCGCAAGCGCAACTGCCATTGGGTTATTAAGTTTTCAGTAGCATTCCGGAGTCTGGATGTGATTGTGCTCGGGCAGTGGCCTTATAATCTATTCAAATCCTTGTTTCTTATTGATATTATTTCTACTTAAACGAATTTTATCTTTACGCTAGTAATAATTAAGTAAATTTCACAATGTAGTACTATTAAAAAAGTCATAAAAAATGATACGTGTGGGTTTTAAAGTTGTTTTTCCAAAAATCACATTTGAAACTAAATCGCGAACGCAGTATAGATCTTCTCCCATAACATAAACCACGACCCTTTACAAAATGTGGGAGTACCCTACCTACCCTTGGAATAAACACGCGATGTTTTGTATAATATTTACTTTTGATGGTCTTAGTCATAGCAGAAATTTAATTTCCGCAGCATTTATGACATGTGATACATGACTGTGTGACATAATATCTGTAAGTAAGCATGCTGATCCAGAAGAATTTCCGATATTTGTGGCGAAAGAACTGCAGAAACTACCACCGGTCACCTTCCATCACGTCGATGTGACGCGATTGTTGAAAGATCAAAAAAACGGAGCAGCTAAAGGATCTGGCTGAGATACGAGAGACTCAAGAATGAGGTGAAGAACCGTAAACATACATCAATTGTGAATAACTTCGATTTAAATGCTAACTAAAATAGAGGAGGCAGATGTAAAATAGAAAGTTTTTGTCTTGACATTGGTTGGCATACCCGAAATTGTTGAAAAAATCGAAGATTTACGATAACGGCAATACGTCAGCTGTTACGTATGAGTCAACTGAACGGACAAAAGATTCTTCCTTGTCACCCCAATCGGCAATGCATGTCGATGTCTCGATCACACCTACTTGGGAGCTACCGCTGCTCAAGGTCAGCGAAAGCGATATAGCAATGCATGTAGGTAGCAATACATTGAATACTGAACAAAATAAAACATTTGCCACTAGTGCTTGTCCAAAAATAAAAACGTACGCGGGTACATTAAGCGACAGTGGTGAATGGAAACAAGAAAACCCGATCACAGTGGATACCAGTACAAAAAAAAAAAACTTGCCAATCAGTTGGTTGGGGCTAAAGGAAATGCTGAACCAAATACAAAATTTAAAGCTGCTGACAATCGAATTCCACTTTTATTAATTATGTGGACAAGGGGGCGAGTAAAAGTGATATTATTGAATATATTGTAAAAAGACTAGCATAGCTGTTTCTATGAAAAAAAAAATGACGACACAGAAATCTTATGATGCATATAAATTCTTTGTCCACAAAGTTACCACTGTTCTTGATGATGAATTTTGGCTGGAAGGATTAGTTTCGGCGGTTTGTTTATTTTAATAGAAACAATGCTGAAAATAAAGATACTAATGACCGGAATGTACCAATCAAACCGTCTAATAATGTATAGCTGTGTCTAAAAATGAATTCAGTAAACTACAAAACACGATATAGCTTTACACAGTTCGGTATTACAAAAGGTCGTTCGACTACTGATTGTGATTGAGTTGAACTTTTAGGACATGTTTATAATGCATGGGAGGACAAATGCGATGCTTTGGGAATCTTTTGCGATTTGTCCAAGGCATTCGATTGTGTTCTTCATGAAACATTAATTAGGAAACTGCACCACTACAGAATCCGAAACGCCTCTCTGGATCTTCTTACTTCTTACTTAAGTGATAGGATTCAGAGAGTTGATGTTAATGGAAAAAGATCACCCGAATCTGTAGTTAGAATGGGGTACGCCAGGGCTCAATTCTAGGGCGATTTTTATTTCTCATTTATATAAATGACTTGCCTTACCTCATAAAGGATAAACATGATATTGTGTTGTTTGCAGACGACACTTCACTTTTATTTAAACTCAAACGTCGGCAGCTGGTTACTGACAATGTAAATAGCGCCCTCGCAATAGTAGTTAACTGGTTTAATGTTAATAACCTACTTCTTAACGAGAAAAAAACTAAATGTATTAAGTTTAGGATACCTCATGTTAGACAAGTAGAAACTGGTGTTCTCATAAAGAATGAAGAGCTGAAACCCCGAAAATACCACAGTATTCTTAGGCATAACTTTGGATACCAAGATTCAATGGGGCCCCCACATAGATAAATTGTCAAAAAAGCTTAGCTCTGCAGCATACGGCGTTAGAAAAATTCGTGGTTTAACTGATTTAGCAGTCCGTTTAGTATACTTTAGTTAATTTCATAGTGTGATGTCGTACGGTATTCTGTTGTGAGGAAATGCCGCCGATATCCAGTCAATTTTTGTTTTACAAAAAAGGGTAATTCGTTCAATTTATAAATTAAGTCCCAGATACTCCCTAAGAGATAAATTTAAAGAGATTAATATAATTACTGTGCCTTCTCAGTATATTTATGAAGATCTTTTGTATGCACATAAAAATATTAATCTGTTTAAAATATACAGTGATATCCACAATATTAATACTAGAAACAAACACAAATTGATTGTTCCTACAACAAGGCTCAAGAAAATAGGTGGCTCGTTTAGATGCCATGTATACGTTTTTATAATAAACTTCCTAGCCACATTCAAGATCTAAGCTTTAATAAATTCAAATCTTTTATAGCCTATTATACTGTGAAAGACTATATTGAGGACAAAAAGGCTTGGGATTGAGCTGCTCCAATAAATTTACACGGTGAATGTTGATTTTAATTTGCTAACTATTTTAGACATGAATATTTACTGTAAAAAGTATTATATTATTTTCATTATTGTGAATATGAGGACTATGTGGGTCATTGTTTCAGTTTTATTCTTGATCGGGCAGTTTAAGTAGTTTATGCGGCCTACCCAAATGTCCTTTCTTTGGTATTGTTCGTCGAATCGTTGAGCTCCTAAAGTTCGGAGTTGAGCTGCACGGTTACTGACAAATGCGTGCACTGACTGGACAGGTCCACTTAATCTGTGTGGTTCTTTCCTCAAAATACCATTTCAAACACCAATCTTCATGGTTCTCATACATTATGTGCGATTTTATGTACACATTGACATTGTTGAATTTTATATAATAATATACAACGACATGAGTATTTACTTGTAAAGTATTATGTTATTTTAATTATTGTGAATGTGAGGACTATGTGGGTCATTGCTATTTTGTTGCTTTTTTTTTCTCAGTTAATTTTAATCATGATCTGGCAGTTTGAGTAATTTATGCGGCCTACCCAAATGTCCTTTCTTTGGTATTGTTCGTCGAATCGTTGAGCTCCTTAAGTCCTGACTTCCTGAGTTGAGCTGCACGATTACTGACAAATGCGTGCACTGACTGGACAGGTCCACTCAATCTGTGTGGTTGTTTCCTCAAAAGACCATTTCTGATACCAATCTACATGGTCTTCACATGATCTGACCAAGATTATGTCATGGACTTTAAAAGAGACTGTGACCTCTGAGTTTGTTTCGGCCTTTCGTCGCAGAGTAGTCAGATAGCAAACGCCGACCTCATCTAGTTTAAAAAATATGAATGACGTGTAAAAGTGTTTGTACAAACCTACTTACAGAAATAAAATCATTTATCATTTATCATAATCCGAGCCAAAACTTTCGAGCCAGTTTAACTTCATGCCGACATTAGTAAAGTTCCTAATACAAAATTGACAACTTAAGACCGGACAAAGTTGTCAGTTTTGTAAAAGGAACTATATTTCGATTCCTGTTAGGTTCTTATTTAAAAAAACAGGCTGGATTATTTAAACCATATTATAAAGAAAAACCTTTTTTTAACCGTAAAAACCGACCGATTAAGTTTCAACCGTAAAAATATTGTGAGATCTGTAGATTGTGTGAGAAGGCTATGTCGACATCATAGCACTCTACGAGACGTGGCTGTTGCCGCCGTGACCTAGCTTAACCTCACCAGTATTGACGATGGTTTTGGATGTACCGATACGTCCGCGGTCAACACCTCGGTGGGTAAACTTCGAGGTAGACCTCACGGTGGCGTCACTTTGTTGTGGAGGAAGACTGTTCGCAGTGGTTACCGTTGTGAAGTGCGACAGTGTACGATTGGACGCGATAAAAATCTAATTATGTTGTTTTTTTTTTTTTGCTCGGCAATCAAATTTTCTGTTTATATGATTACCGATTCAAAAGACAATTTAAATCAGTTTACAGAACGTTTAGGTGAGATTAATGCCATGATTGAAAGTGAAAATGTAGAATCAGTCTAGGTGATTTCAACGCCCATCCGGGTGAGTTGTTTGCATCTGAATTATTAAGTTTTTGTACCGATCTGTGTCGGTCGTGTATTGATATGCAGTTACTACCAATAGAAACATTTACATTTTCAAGTGATGTGCTCGGTAGCCAGTGATGGTTGGTCACTGAAGCTGCATGTCACTCAGTGTTATGTAGCTTCGTTTTGTATGATACATACTGCACCCTAATTACGTAACACACTATCACAATCTGAATCATTTTGAAGCCTTTTGCTAATCCATTGCTTCATATGTTCGAAAAATTTGTCTGCATAATAACGTATATAACGCAATGAATGCTGTTGAACTGTCAAAATGAAACCCATTCCTACTGTCACTGGGCTTCGTAATTACCCCGCTCTGGTCTGATCATTTACCCATTCTATTAAAATGTAATTTTATTCTTTTAAAGGTTAAGGTACGTACGTACGTCTAGCACGGTTCGCGAAAACTGGGGTGGGCGTGACATGGAACAGATTGGTAATATCATGATAGCTGTAAGTCTAAGCTAATGGACATAAACTTTCTGAGTGAATTCACCTACTGTGCCGATCAAGTATGTAGTGACCCTACACATATATCAATAATAAATAAAATATATGACAATATTGTGTTGGTACTTTCTGAGGTCGCAGAATGTAGCTACAATGATAGAAGGAAACGGTGCGGTGAGAAAATTATGTTACGTGCTGGAATTGATATGTGCGCGGCGCTCACGAGAGGGCGCGACTTTGTTATCACATCTGGTAATCTAGCAATAAACCGGCCTCCAGTGGTATCAATGGTGACATGTGTAAATTGAAATGGTGCCAAAATAATCAACAACGAATAAAATTTAATATTATTCTTGAACACCACGCAATTAATGACTTTAATAAGTTTTAGAAGTCGACTCACCCCATCCCCAGATTCTGGTGATATAGCGAATGTGTTTCGTTGCTATTGTAATGTAGAATCTCCTCTAGGGCTAGCTTATCGTTGCTTTTTAATGTGTGCTTAAGTAATTCATATTTACCTGAGAAATTGATGCAAACTATAGTAGTCACTGTTATTAAAAATAAAATGCCCCTTCAGAGGTTTCTAACTATTCAAAACTCAAAAACTCAATTTTAGCCAAGGTACTTGATAGTCTTATTGATCGTCACTTAGACGATACACAGTTTGGGTTTAGACCAAGTCTTTTAACAGAAAGTAATATTCTGTCGCTCAAACAGACGGTCCTGGATACAGCAAGGAAATTTCCAGTTTATGCCTGATTATTTGAATTTATCTAAAGCCTTTGACCTAGTATCTTACAATAAGTTATCGGCAAAGCTTCAGGATACCAGTTGCAACGTGACCTCTACGGTTTCAACCTATTAAGTTATTTTTTCTAGTTCATATGACTGATCATAAATTGTTGGTTCTTAATTTTTTTTTTATTTTGACTTAAACAAGGCTCTCATTTGATAATTGAGAAAAACTACAGTTACTGAAAAATATGAATTGAATTCAGTCGATTTTTATAAATATTCGTCTCTTAATTTTAAATTGAGTCAAGAATTTTTTATTGATTATACGTTAACTTAATTCCTATTCATGTTTTAAGTTATTATGTTCTAGCATCTGCAGTCAACCAAGTTATATTGTTGAGTTCTGCACAAATGATGTAAGATATTCTTCGAATTTGGTATGTACTTTTCCTTATTTGCTCTCAGCGGAAGTTTTTTCACAGTGCAAAAACGACTAATAAGAATCTTAGTAAATATAGAAGACGTCGACAGCTGTAAACCTAATTTACAAGAACATAAAATCCTCACCCTCCCCTGCGTATACATTTTAGAAATATGAAAATTCGTTCGAAAGTAGCAACACTTTTACACTACAAGAGAAAATATACAACAATGTTTAATACACATTACGTCATAAAAATATTAAACCTTGGTAGGTTTAAAATTTTTATGAGCTTAGAGCGTGGTCGCTCTAAGCTAAAAAATCACTCAACTAGTACCCTAATCATGTCAATGGAAATTTATAATAAATTAGCGGAAATACTACTCCCGGGAGATAGGGTCCGAGGGGTCATTACTGCCCAACAGCTCGTCACATGCTGCCCTGCGGGTTTCTGTATCTCCCTTGGTCTGGCTCCTCACCCTAGACCTGTTCCGAAAAAGTAAACTTACCGGCACAAACCTAGGGTTCGGAGCCTGCACGCCCCACCACAACGCCAACGTAGAGATACGGAGGTGGGGTTATTATTATTGTTCGTTTTTTATTTATATACATTTTTAAATATTTTTATAAAAATATAGAAATAACATTTAAAAATATAAAAAATAGTGGTCCACCGCCGGTATCGGGAGAGGGTCCAAGCTACCGGTGGTTAGGGCTCCAGAGACAGAAACCTCCTCACGATGCGAGCCGTATCGAGGAGAACTGCCTTCTGGATCAGGCCCTTGACCCAACCGCCTAACGAAAGCCTCGAGAGATGTTGATCGAGGCTTTCGGCCATCAGGCCATTCGTCAATACGACAATCGGCACAATGACAGCCGAGCTCACATGCCACATGTCAACAACCTCGTGTGCTAAGTCGAGATATTTAATTTGTTTCTCTTTCCCAGCTTTCACGAGGTTCTCGTCATGCGTAATGGTAATATCGATAATCATTGTGCGGCGCGCTAATCGATCTATCACCACTCTGTCAGGCTTATTGGCGACAATAGTCCTGTCAGTAATGATAGACCGATCCCAGTATAACGTAATATGGTCATTTTCGAGAACTGGGTCGGGCACATACTTGTAATACGGTACCTCAGAATCCACTAGTTTATATTTCAAAGCAAGTTGTTGGTGAATAATCCTGGCTACTTGATTATGCCTGTGCAAGTACTCGCCGTTAGCCAGACGAGAACAACCAGAGACAATATGTCTGATGGACTCACCCGGACGATGGCATGCCCGACAGACGTCAACCGTCCCGTCTTTCATAATATGTCTCCGGCAGTTATTCGTCAAGATAACTTCGTCCATAATTGCACAGACGAAACCTTCGGTTTCCCCGAAAAGGTCTCCAAAACGTAGCCAGGATACGGACGCTAAGAAATCTACACCAGGCTCGTGAAGAGCCCGATAAAAGCGTCCGTGTAGCTCCTTGCTTTGCCATACCTCCTTGCGGTCATCGGTAGTAAGTACCACAGGTTTGCGCCAGTTCTCTTTAGCCATGGAGAGCGGGGTGAGGCCCTTGTCCACTGCTACCACATCACGGTGCATACCCACTTCGGCTTTTAAAAAATATTCCCTGGGACTGCACACTTCGCGGTTATGGAGGGTCTTTGCATTTAAAAAGCCTCGACCCCCGCACTTCCGCGGTATGTACAGTCTCATCACCGATGATCTTGGGTGATGCATCCGGTTTGCGGTCAGCAGTGTACGCACCTTCCTATCCAGGGCGTCGAGTTACGTCTGAGTCCATTTGAGTATGCTGAAAGAGTACATCAATACTGGCATGACCCAACCGTTGAAGGCGCGCACCTTGTTTCCGCCTGAAAGAAGACTAATTAATACCTTCCTCAGGCGACCAAAGAACCGCTCCTTCAGCGATTGCTTCATGTCAGCAACATTGATGCCTAACGTTTCCGACATACCCAAATACTTATAGCTTTCGGATGAGGAGAGGGATCTAAGGTGTATGGAATCCGAAAGTTGAATTCCTTCGGATTCCATAATCTCACCTTGCTTTACATGCATGACTGCACATTTGTCCACACTATTATTATTGTTATTATTATATGAATATAATAATAATAAATTAAGCATCTAAAAATAAGCATTTTTTTTAATGTCGCATTTATACTAGTTAGTAATAAGTTAGATTGTAATCAATATTTTTGTATTTTCCTGTTCTGAGCGATGCAATGTGGTCGCTAAGCGAAAAAGACCTTCACTCAAATTAAAAAAAAAGTGTTTAGCTGCATCTACAATAAGGTCACCACACACTGATGTCGTCACGATTGTCACAGCACAGTGGCTATACTATGAATTTTCAACTATAGGTTGCAGGTTCGATTCCCGCTGGAACATTTTTTTGGGTGCCCCACGGTCTGGTAAAAACCCAACTTTCCAGCATAGATATTCACAACAATTCAACAGGCGTCCGAGTCGAAAATGTTGAAAATGCTGTCAGGACAGCAAAGAGGCTGTCGAAAGAATAGCGGTCGTCTATTTGGTTTAAACTGTAACAATTTACGGGTTTCCGATTTGTGAACAGCGTTTAGAGGATACCTTCGATAACTTGGATTGATGTTCGGTTTGGCACGGAAGCGTATCACATGGTTGGGAATAGCTATTGTGGTTTTAGATGACAGACTTACAAAATGTTTATTTTAGGACACTACCCCAAGGCTACATTAAATAACGAGCTTTTTTAATAGGCGATAAAATCTGCCACTTGCTCACTTCAGATGTCGCTACTACCCAGAGTCTAAGAATTTGACAGCTAGCTGTCACTGTCCTTTTTATTTTTTGTAAACAAGCGACTTCTTTTACGCATAAATAATTAATACGAGTATGCCCCGTTGCGCAACTGTTGACTGTAAAAATACGGGGACCCATGTATTTGCCAAATATGTTAAAAGACGAAAACTGTGGAAGAAACCTCTCCGAAAAGAAAATGGGAACCCGATATTTCCTCGAATGTGCTATCGTTTTTAAACCTAAAGACTTATATGGGAGAAATTTGTATAGAGGCGATGCTCCCATGAGAACTAAGTCTGTATTTATTACCTACAGGCACTTGTGGTGATGTTATGTTAATTACAGTAAAGTTGTGTGCCGACTCGAGGATGATATTTCTGACTGAATAACTTTAGAGAATTTCAAATTCTCATCCTCGAGTTGGTTTTCAACTCCGATCAAGTTATTCCTGTCGTACACCTCCAGTCTTCAACAAAAAAAGAACTTACAGTCAACAAACATAAAATAACTTAAAAATTATAAAATGCTCATATTTTATTTACTTTTCATATTCATATTCATTTATTCACATTTAAATAGAGTAAGTACCATCGGTGGTTTCACATGTTACATTATTTGGTCTTATATTCTATTCAGCCTTACTTAGTATGGCATGTGAAGCTTAATTATGCAAGATAATATAATGTAGCTTATAGATAATGTAGACTTAGATAATATAAAAAAAGGGTTTTTGTTCATAATCAATACATGTCTCTGAGATTCATAGTGCCTAATGTCAATTATACCTGGCCAACTACAGTGTCCAGTACCAGTAAAAACTCTAGTTTTATTTTTACGCTAACATAAATAAGACACGTTATTAACCGACGAAAAAAAAAGGAGGAGGTTCTCAAGTCAACCCGTATATTTTTTTTTTCTTGTATCCACTCATATAGTGATTATCATTTTTTAACCAACTTCTAAAAGGAGGAGGTTATCAATTCGGATGTTTATATTTTTTTTGTTTTTTTTTATGTATGTTCGGGCATAACTCCGTCATATATAGACGGATTTGCAAAATTCTTTTTTTGTTTGAAAGTGTATACTCTCGAGGTGGTCCCATTGTCACCAAGTCAGAATCTCATGAAGGGATCCCATGGAAATCGAGGGAAATCTTCAAATTTTACAGGCACGCCTATAGTGATTTGGGATTTTTTTATAGTAACTCGTGCATTTGCTCTCGGAAAGCACCATTCGGTGAAGTGGAACTGATGATGAAGACCAGAGGCCACCGGAACTACTCAATTATAAGTATTTCACGGGTTACGATTCGATTACTTTAATATGGTTGCTAAGCAATTTATGCTCGTCACAATGAATATGGTGAAATGGTGCTGATGGTGGCTTTACCATCAGCTCCAGTTCTTTTGGTTCTTACCAGGAGAACTCCTCAACAATTAACGTCCCTGCATCGGGAAAAGGAATATTTTGTAAAAGGTGATGAGTAGTTGATATTAGGCTATTGTAACTTAGATAAATGAATAGCTGACTCACTAAAAAGTGAAAAATAAAAAACTTTATTACAAAAAAAAATAACCGACTTCAAGAAAAAAACACTACAAAGTGAAAAATAACTTTAATTTCGGAAGTCGGTGTCTTTGGATCTGTATTTTAGTTTTTTGCCACCGATTTCCGAAATTAAAGTTATTTTTCACTTTGTAGTGTTTTTTTTTTGAAGTCGGTTGTTTTTTTCTGTAAAAAAGTTTTTTATTTAAGAAGTAGCTCTTTACGCTTTCATTACGTTGTTTCCACTACAGCTGCTTTTTCACCAGTGGTTGACGCGACCCTTTTCCTTAGCTCGTCTTTTAATAGTGCTACACTCCAAGTCGCATACATATTTATCTAGTTTTAGTTTAATTTGCGATCGACATAAAAGTAAACATAAACAAAACAATGCCGCTTGTAGACGTTGAACAGTGCTGCCACCTATGACGAGCTTTCAGTTTTTAACCCCATTCTGTTTCGTCGTGTGAAGTAGCAAAATAATATGCACAAAAATTACTATTCATAGATGAAAATAAAATCAAGAAACTTAGATGAAAACAAAGAACCCGGAACTTGTTTTGTACGTCAGACCTTGTTTTGGCGCGTGCAACTTCATTATGATCATCCACAGCCCGACTTCACCCCCTGCTGACGCCTCTCTTTTCCTGCGCCAGTTGCCATGCTTCTGTGTAACTTAATAATAAATTAAAGCATAGTCAACTTTGTAATTGCTTTACTCCCCCTGAGGTTGAATTCACTTGTACGCTATAAACCTCCTTATTTATAAACGCTGCTTAAAGTTTAGAGACGTCTAAACATCAAAATGTGTGTGATTACGCAGAGGCTAATCATTACTTAACTTCACAACAACAACAACAACAACAACAGTTGAACAAAGTTGTGAATATGTGATAAATTCATTCCAACTACGGACCCTTCATTGTACGTTGTCCGACCCGCACTTGGCCGGGTTCTTTGCTTTAAGCCCAATATGACAGATAGTTTAAACCTTAGTGAAGTTTCCATTCACTAGGAGACAATTATGTCAAAAGTTGTTAAGCATTTACAAGGTCGACTATACGTACCTACTTATCTATGTTACGCTTGACGATCGCAATCTTGGCGTATTTTTTTTCCAAAGTTTTTTTATTTTTTATGTATTTAAGACTTGTTTCGCCAGATTTAACATTGCAAAGAGGCCATGTTGAAATATTTTTTTTAAGAAAACTTTGTAATTTTAACAATTTTCCAAGATTTTGGAAATTTAAAAGTTAGTTAGTTTATTTTTACAATTTTAAGAAAGCTTACAGACACGTAAATGGTAACAAAAATAGTAAACAACTGACAATTGCTAATTACAAGCTTCCACATATTTAGTTTACAAAAATATATTTAATTTAAATCAAATTGATTTTAAACTGAAGTCGGTGACTTGGTCTGACTCAGTCTGCGCACGACCTTAAAAAACGAAATAGGTTCTAGATACTTATCTACTGCAATATTTAGTATATCAATCTCTGTCATTCAATGTCCAAATGCCGTTCTAATCATATTTCTATAAACACCCAACTACACGTTTACACACGGAATTATCAATCTCGGTGAGTAATCTAAATCTTGAATCATAGAAGCTTGGGTATCATCATCATCTATCTGATCTTTCGCTAACTATGTGGGGTCGGCTTCCAATCTAACCACATCTAGCTACATAGCAGTAGTTTACATGGAGCGACTGCCTATCTGACCTCCACAACCCACTGACTTACTGGTTACTGGGAATACGATACCCATGGTTGCCAGACTTTTAGGCATCTGACTACGTTCATCTGCAAATGAAAGCCGGGACAATTTCGAGGCACGGAGGGGTCTCGATATGAAATGGATGGTCCCCATCCACGAATCGACCTCAGCAAGTATAGGCTTACCTTCAATCAATTCGTGTAGCGGTTTTTATTTAGCCACGAACCCTTTACGATTTAATACATTTTAATTAATTTAAATACCATATTTTTGACAAAACTATATTATACAAGTAGTATTCAATTTAAATGTTACGTTTGATAAAATCTAAATAGGACTTTGCAATGACGCAAAATATCAACGTATTACTCGTATGTTTTGTATTTTGCGGAAATTAACAATGGTAAACCAGCTGTATAAAGCCACAAAGTGCCTCTACCACTAACTATAATGCCGATGGGCACGAATAACAAGCAAAATAGGTTCGTCTTTTCGCGAAAACTTAGATGACGTGAGCTGTCATTAGAGACTGACACTATTGACAGAAAAAGTAAAACAAAAACACAGCTCACTTCACCTTAGATTTCACGGTGAGATTTTACTGAACAGAGCGGCTGAACGTTCAACGACCACTAGCATTTGTTAAGTAAGTGGACGTCAGCTATCTATTTGTACCATCTAAACTAGCCAACCAAGTTGACATGTTGCCTCCCTACGGCGGGGAGGAAGCGGGGGTGATATGAGCCTTAAACTTTTCGGCAACCTTGCTTTATTATTATTTATTAATAGGTTAGCCTACAATTGTTTACACATTACAATACATTTAAAAGTACACGATAGGTATACACTTATAAGTGCAGCAATTTCCTACGTCCGGGGGGCGGAGGGGTGTGTCAGACTCTTACTGACTAAAAATCACCCCGGTGTTCCCTTCCCACACTTGCACCGGGTCAAAGGAACTTGTGCGCCTTCCACGATCCCCGGCTAGTCGGGGCCGCCTACACGGGCTCCGTCACGTCGAGCGGGCGTAGTGTGGTGTTTAGCTCCCCCCGCGACGTCTAGCCTGCACTCACTTTGGCCCAGCCATAGTGTGTGATGTTGAACCATAGTGTTGTTGTTTAGGTTCGTTTCCTAGCCAGAGTGCTTAAGTACCCAAAGGGGAGTGGTACGATGGGTTCAGGAGCCACTGGTGCCATACTTGACCTCCTACTGCGAATCTGTATTTTTAACAGACTTCAAAAAAAGGAGGAGGTTCTCAATTCGACTGTATGTTTTGTTATTATTTTTTATGTGTCTTAGCTCAGAACTTTATCCTGGGTGAACCATGGACCTAATATATATACAAACTGGACTGAGCTCTCCAAAAATCGTATCATACAAAAATGAACCACAACTGCTACAGACATTTTAGGTTTACTTTTGTTAGGCTATCTTAGCCGAGGCAAAACGAGCCGAGAGAGATAGTCAAAGCAGAGGCTGTTTGTCCCTTTTTCTCAATTGTTAGAAAATAAAAATGTTATAGATGGTAGAAAATATTTCACCAACTGCAAGTAAAATAAGTAACGTATAAATATTTTTAGCTTTTAGATTAGTTTTAAATAATTTTATATAAAGGCTTACAATCTGTACATAGTAGTTAATAATTTAATTTAAATAAAATAATCAAAATAATAATTGTTTGGTAGTTATCATAAAATTACTCTTGTAACTATAATCTGACATGCGAATGACTTTTTCTGTCATTTTGTGAAGACGCATCGCATTTAAACTTTTAGCTACAGTTCTTTTGTAATTTTTATGGTGGAAATGGTGGAAAAGTGTTGTATCAAAACATTTCATATATATATTTTTCATTTCATTTCACATATCATAACATTTCATTCATTGGTAAGGAATTACAAAGATTTTGCTCAATAACAATATGTAGTATGACCATGCTCTAGAAGTTTCGTAGACGGAAGAAACCAACGCTCTAGTGTATTTCTGATTAAAACTATTAATATAATGCGTATAATAAATACAATTTGCACCTATGTATCGCATGATTGAAATAGCATTATTTTTATGTTGGCTACAGCTTTCCATCATAAGGAGAAACGGTTGGATGTAATTCCCGAATCACAAACAATTACCAAAAATTGTTGTGTGCAACCTTCATTTCAAGCCGGCAGATTTTATATTGGTTTATTGGTAATTGGTTTACTTATTTGAAATAAATGCTTCGAGTTTGAATTTGAAAAACTGTTTGTCACACACACTTAGTTTTATTTCCCTTTACTTCATTTAAATAGCCTGCCTACTTCATCATAAACCAGGTATAAGTGGTCATATTTGATGATTTAACACAAGACATGTGTCTCCTCAACAATATTGTAGTCTAGGTATCATAACTTCTTTTTTAAAACATGGGTACATGCACGATTCAACACCGACATAGTATACAACAGGCACACGCTAGGAAATAATAATTTCAAAGGGTCGCCGTTATCGAAATCGATAAGGAGGACCATGTATAGTATACAACAATGTCAGTTTCAAATAATCAGCTTTCGAGAAAAAGTCTTTTCCGATATGTATAGTTTTTAAAGGTTTAATTTTCTTTTTTTTCATAAATTATTATTTCACTATTTGAACATCAAATAGTGAATTAATAATTTATTACAAAAAGAAAATTGAAATTAATTTACTTACAATGAAGTTAAGTAAGTTACAAACTATAGAGGTATGAGAAACAGGCTGTAAAGCTCACTCATACCTCCATAGAAAAGGCAGGATCCTCCGACCAGACGGGTGTTGTGTCTGGTGGGCATGGTATGGTATGGTGGTATGTGGGTATGGTACTTCGAACTCCACAAGATTGTACTGCAAGGCAAGTTGCTGGTGGATAATCCTAGCCACTAGATTGTGTCTGTGCAAGTACTCACTGTTAGCAAGACGAGAACAACCGGAAACTATATGTCGGATTGATTCACCGGGACGGTGGCATGCCCGACAGATGTCAACCGTGCCGTGCTTGACAATGTATTTCCGATAATTATTCGTCATGATAACTTCATCCATAATCGCACAGACAAAACCTTCGGTTTCCCCGAAGAGGTCGCCGAAACGCAGCCAGGATACAGATGCCAAAAAGTCTACATCAGGCCCATGGAGGGCCCGGAAAAAGCGTCCGTGAAGCTCCTTGCCTTGCCATACTTCCTTACGATCGTTAGTATCTAGTACTGCAGGTTTGCGCCAGTTCTCTTTTGCCAAGGAGAGCGGGGTGAGGCCCTTGTCCACTGCGACCACATCTCGGTGCATCCCCACGTCAGTTTGAAGGAAATATTCCCTGAGACTGCAAATCTCGCGGTTGTGGAGGGTTTTAGCATTTAAGAATCCTCGACCCCCACACTTCCGCGGGATGTACATTCTCATCACTGATGACCGTGGGTGATGCATCCTATATGCCATCAGCAATGTACGGACCTTCCTATCCACAGCATCAAGTTCCGTCTGAGTGCATTTGAGTATGCCGAAAGTATACATCAAAACCGGCATGACCCAACCATTACAGGCATGCACCTTGTTTCCGCCTGATAAAATACTATTTAACACTTTATTCAGGCGGCCAAAGAAGCGTTCCCTCAACGATTGTTTCATGTCGGCAGCATTGATGCCTAATGCTTCCGACATACCCAAATACTTGTAGGTTTCGGTTGAGGAGAGGGATCTAAGGTGTATAGAATCCGAAAGTTGGGTTCCCACGGATTCCATAATCCCCCCTCGTTTTACATGCATGACTGCACATTTGTCCACACCAAATTCAATTCTGATGGTACTACTGAACGTTTCCGTTACCTTCAGTAGCTCCATCAGTCGCAAATTGTTGGGGGCAAAGAGTTTCAAATCATCCATGTAGAGGAGGTGTGATATCACCTGACCATCTCTTTGTAACCGATAGCGTAGACCTGAATCCTCCAGCAGTGTGCTTAGAGGATTCAAGGCTAAGCAAAACCATAGCGGACTCAAACTATCGCCCTGGAATATTCCTCGCTCAATCCTGATCGGTTCATCGGTCCTCTGGATCTGTTGACATCCTGGATAGAGAAGGATCGTCCTCCACTGCTCCATACAAAAATCAAGAACTGTGAAAAGAAAAAAAAACACTTCAAAGTGAAAAATAACTTTAATTTCGGAAGTCGGTGTCTTTGGATCTGTATTTTAGTTTTATGCCACCGATTTCCGAAATTAAAGTTATTTTTCACTTTGAAGTGTTTTTTTTTTGAAGTCGGTTGTTTTTTTCTGTAAAAAAGTTTTTTATTTAAGAAGTAGCTCTTTACGCTTTCATTACGTTGTTTCCACTACAGCTGCTTTTTCACCAGTGGTTGACGCGACCCTTTTCCATAGCTCGTCTTTTAATAGTGCTACACTCCAAGTCGCATACATATTTATCTAGTTTTAGTTTAATTTGCGATCGACATAAAAGTAAACATAAACAAAACAATGCCGCTTGTAGACGTTGAACAGTGCTGCCACCTATGACGAGCTTTCAGTTTTTAACCCCATTCTGTTTCGTCGTGTGAAGTAGCAAAATAATATGCACAAAAATTACTATTCATAGATGCAAATAAAATCAAGAAATTTAGATGAAAACAAAGAACCCGGAACTTGTTTTGTACGTCAGACCTTGTTTTGGCGCGTGCAACTTCATTATGATCATCCACAGCCCGACTTCACCCCCTGCTGACGCCTCTCTTTTCCTGCGCCAGTTGCCACGCTTCTGTGTAACTTAATAATAAATTAAAGCATAGTCAACTTTGTAATTGCTTTACTCCCCCTCAGGTTGAATTCACTTGTACGCTATAAACCTCCTTATTTATAAACGCTGCTTAAAGTTTAGAGACGTCTAAACATCAAAATGTATGTGATTACGCAGAGGCTAATCATTACTTAACTTCACAACAACAACAACAACAACAACAGTTGAACAAAGTTGTGAATATGTGATAAATTCATTCCAACTACGGACCCTTCATTGTACGTTGTCCGACCCGCACTTGGCCGGGTTCTTTGCTTTAAGCCCAATATGACAGATAGTTTAAACCTTAGTGAAGTTTCCATTCACTAGGAGACAATTATGTCAAAAGTTGTTAAGCATTTACAAGGTCGACTATACGTACCTACTTATCTATGTTACGCTTGACGATCGCAATCTTGGCGTATTTTTTTTCCAAAGTTTTTTTATTTTTTATGTATTTAAGACTTGTTTCGCCAGATTTAACATTGCAAAGAGGCCATGTTGAAATATTTTTTTTAAGAAAACTTTGTAATTTTAACAATTTTCCAAGATTTTGGAAATTTAAAAGTTAGTTAGTTTATTTTTACAATTTTAAGAAAGCTTACAGACACGTAAATGGTAACAAAAATAGTAAACAACTGACAATTGCTAATTACAAGCTTCCACATATTTAGTTTACAAAAATATATTTAATTTAAATCAAATTGATTTTAAACTGAAGTCGGTGACTTGGTCTGACTCAGTCTGCGCACGACCTTAAAAAACGAAATAGGTTCTAGATACTTATCTACTGCAATATTTAGTATATCAATCTCTGTCATTCAATGTCCAAATGCCGTTCTAATCATATTTCTATAAACACCCAACTACACGTTTACACACGGAATTATCAATCTCGGTGAGTAATCTAAATCTTGAATCATAGAAGCTTGGGTATCATCATCATCTATCTGATCTTTCGCCAACTATGTTGGGCTCGGCTTCCAATCTAACCACATCTAGCTACATAGCAGTAGTTTACATGGAGCGACTGCCTATCTGACCTCCACAACCCACTGACTTACTGGTTACTGGGAATACGATACCCATGGTTGCCAGACTTTTAGGCATCTGACTACGTTCATCTGCAAATGAAAGCCGGGACAATTTCGAGGCACGGAGGGGTCTCGATATGAAATGGATGGTCCCCATCCACGAATCGACCTCAGCAAGTATAGGCTTACCTTCAATCAATTCGTGTAGCGGTTTTTATTTAGCCACGAACCCTTTACGATTTAATACATTTTAATTAATTTAAATACCATATTTTTGACAAAACTATATTATACAAGTAGTATTCAATTTAAATGTTACGTTTGATAAAATCTAAATAGGACTTTGCAATGACGCAAAATATCAACGTATTACTCGTATGTTTTGTATTTTGCGGAAATTAACAATGGTAAACCAGCTGTATAAAGCCACAAAGTGCCTCTACCACTAACTATAATGCCGATGGGCACGAATAACAAGCAAAATAGGTTCGTCTTTTCGCGAAAACTTAGATGACGTGAGCTGTCATTAGAGACTGACACTATTGACAGAAAAAGTAAAACAAAAACACAGCTCACTTCACCTTAGATTTCACGGTGAGATTTTACTGAACAGAGCGGCTGAACGTTCAACGACCACTAGCATTTGTTAAGTAAGTGGACGTCAGCTATCTATTTGTACCATCTAAACTAGCCAACCAAGTTGACATGTTGCCTCCCTACGGCGGGGAGGAAGCGGGGGTGATATGAGCCTTAAACTTTTCGGCAACCTTGCTTTATTATTATTTATTAATAGGTTAGCCTACAATTGTTTACACATTACAATACATTTAAAAGTACACGATAGGTATACACTTATAAGTGCAGCAATTTCCTACGTCCGGGGGGCGGAGGGGTGTGTCAGACTCTTACTGACTAAAAATCACCCCGGTGTTCCCTTCCCACACTTGCACCGGGTCAAAGGAACTTGTGCGCCTTCCACGATCCCCGGCTAGTCGGGGCCGCCTACACGGGCTCCGTCACGTCGAGCGGGCGTAGTGTGGTGTTTAGCTCCCCCCGCGACGTCTAGCCTGCACTCACTTTGGCCCAGCCATAGTGTGTGATGTTGAACCATAGTGTTGTTGTTTAGGTTCGTTTCCTAGCCAGAGTGCTTAAGTACCCAAAGGGGAGTGGTACGATGGGTTCAGGAGCCACTGGTGCCATACTTGACCTCCTACTGCGAATCTGTATTTTTAACAGACTTCAAAAAAAGGAGGAGGTTCTCAATTCGACTGTATGTTTTGTTATTATTTTTTATGTGTCTTAGCTCAGAACTTTATCCTGGGTGAACCATGGACCTAATATATATACAAACTGGACTGAGCTCTCCAAAAATCGTATCATACAAAAATGAACCACAACTGCTACAGACATTTTAGGTTTACTTTTGTTAGGCTATCTTAGCCGAGGCAAAACGAGCCGAGAGAGATAGTCAAAGCAGAGGCTGTTTGTCCCTTTTTCTCAATTGTTAGAAAATAAAAATGTTATAGATGGTAGAAAATATTTCACCAACTGCAAGTAAAATAAGTAACGTATAAATATTTTTAGCTTTTAGATTAGTTTTAAATAATTTTATATAAAGGCTTACAATCTGTACATAGTAGTTAATAATTTAATTTAAATAAAATAATCAAAATAATAATTGTTTGGTAGTTATCATAAAATTACTCTTGTAACTATAATCTGACATGCGAATGACTTTTTCCGTCATTTTGTGAAGACGCATCGCATTTAAACTTTTAGCTACAGTTCTTTTGTAATTTTTATGGTGGAAATGGTGGAAAAGTGTTGTATCAAAACATTTCATATATATATTTTTCATTTCATTTCACATATCATAACATTTCATTCATTGGTAAGGAATTACAAAGATTTTGCTCAATAACAATATGTAGTATGACCATGCTCTAGAAGTTTCGTAGACGGAAGAAACCAACGCTCTAGTGTATTTCTGATTAAAACTATTAATATAATGCGTATAATAAATACAATTTGCACCTATGTATCGCATGATTGAAATAGCATTATTTTTATGTTGGCTACAGCTTTCCATCATAAGGAGAAACGGTTGGATGTAATTCCCGAATCACAAACAATTACCAAAAATTGTTGTGTGCAACCTTCATTTCAAGCCGGCAGATTTTATATTGGTTTATTGGTAATTGGTTTACTTATTTGAAATAAATGCTTCGAGTTTGAATTTGAAAAACTGTTTGTCACACACACTTAGTTTTATTTCCCTTTACTTCATTTAAATAGCCTGCCTACTTCATCATAAACCAGGTATAAGTGGTCATATTTGATGATTTAACACAAGACATGTGTCTCCTCAACAATATTGTAGTCTAGGTATCATAACTTCTTTTTTAAAACATGGGTACATGCACGATTCAACACCGACATAGTATACAACAGGCACACGCTAGGAAATAATAATTTCAAAGGGTCGCCGTTATCGAAATCGATAAGGAGGACCATGTATAGTATACAACAATGTCAGTTTCAAATAATCAGCTTTCGAGAAAAAGTCTTTTCCGATATGTATAGTTTTTAAAGGTTTAATTTTCTTTTTTTTCATAAATTATTATTTCACTATTTGAACATCAAATAGTGAATTAATAATTTATTACAAAAAGAAAATTGAAATTAATTTACTTACAATGAAGTTAAGTAAGTTACAAACTATAGAGGTATGAGAAACAGGCTGTAAAGCTCACTCATACCTCCATAGAAAAGGCAGGATCCTCCGACCAGACGGGTGTTGTGTCTGGTGGGCATGGTATGGTATGGTGGTATGTGGGTATGGTACTTCGAACTCCACAAGATTGTACTGCAAGGCAAGTTGCTGGTGGATAATCCTAGCCACTAGATTGTGTCTGTGCAAGTACTCACTGTTAGCAAGACGAGAACAACCGGAAACTATATGTCGGATTGATTCACCGGGACGGTGGCATGCCCGACAGATGTCAACCGTGCCGTGCTTGACAATGTATTTCCGATAATTATTCGTCATGATAACTTCATCCATAATCGCACAGACAAAACCTTCGGTTTCCCCGAAGAGGTCGCCGAAACGCAGCCAGGATACAGATGCCAAAAAGTCTACATCAGGCCCATGGAGGGCCCGGAAAAAGCGTCCGTGAAGCTCCTTGCCTTGCCATACTTCCTTACGATCGTTAGTATCTAGTACTGCAGGTTTGCGCCAGTTCTCTTTTGCCAAGGAGAGCGGGGTGAGGCCCTTGTCCACTGCGACCACATCTCGGTGCATCCCCACGTCAGTTTGAAGGAAATATTCCCTGAGACTGCAAATCTCGCGGTTGTGGAGGGTTTTAGCATTTAAGAATCCTCGACCCCCACACTTCCGCGGGATGTACATTCTCATCACTGATGACCGTGGGTGATGCATCCTATATGCCGTCAGCAATGTACGGACCTTCCTATCCACAGCATCAAGTTCCGTCTGAGTGCATTTGAGTATGCCGAAAGTATACATCAAAACCGGCATGACCCAACCATTACAGGCATGCACCTTGTTTCCGCCTGATAAAATACTATTTAACACTTTATTCAGGCGGCCAAAGAAGCGTTCCCTCAACGATTGTTTCATGTCGGCAGCATTGATGCCTAATGCTTCCGACATACCCAAATACTTGTAGGTTTCGGTTGAGGAGAGGGATCTAAGGTGTATAGAATCCGAAAGTTGGGTTCCCACGGATTCCATAATCCCCCCTCGTTTTACATGCATGACTGCACATTTGTCCACACCAAATTCAATTCTGATGGTACTACTGAACGTTTCCGTTACCTTCAGTAGCTCCATCAGTCGCAAATTGTTGGGGGCAAAGAGTTTCAAATCATCCATGTAGAGGAGGTGTGATATCACCTGACCATCTCTTTGTAACCGATAGCGTAGACCTGAATCCTCCAGCAGTGTGCTTAGAGGATTCAAGGCTAAGCAAAACCATAGCGGACTCAAACTATCGCCCTGGAATATTCCTCGCTCAATCCTGATCGGTTCATCGGTCCTCTGGATCTGTTGACATCCTGGATAGAGAAGGATCGTCCTCCACTGCTCCATACAAAAATCAAGAAGGTGCGTAGAGTTGCGTATATTTTGTTCAACTCCAGCACTCTAATGAGCCATGTATGTGGCACCGAGTCATAGGCCTTCTTATAATCTATCCAACATGTCGACAAATCCTTCCGGGATCTACGAAACTGTTGGCTTATGGCCATGTCTATAAGGAGCAGCTCCTTAGTACCGCGAGACCCATTCTTACATCCATTCTGAGACACAGACATAATTGAGTTATTTTTAATATGTTCTGCAATTTTTGCTCTAAGAATGGATGTAAGAACTTTATAGACCGTCGGTAAACATGTAATTGGTCTATAGTTTTTAGGTTCCGCAGTACTACTCGATTTATGGAGCAGATGAGTTACTCCTGTCGTAAAAAACAGTGGTAGCGACCCAGTCTCTAAAGATGACTGGAATTGCGAGGCTAAGCAGGTGCGTGACCTTTGTAGCCATCTAATCCAGAAATTGTGCAGTCCGTCCGGTCCTGGAGATTTCCAGTTAGGCAACGAACGGACTGCACGAGCGACATCTAGAGGACTAATGCTAATAGCCTCCATTTCTGGTATTGAATCACACGCCTGCTCAACAACACGCATCCAATCACCTTCAGTATGACTGACGGGCACCGACCAAATGCTTCGCCAAAAAGCACTCATGGCATGATTATCAAGTGGTGGCACGTCAGTCATACCTTGAGTGGGAATGGGTCGCTCCCAAGCTCTGTATACCCACCTTTCATCGTTCTGGAACATGCGGTTCTGAGTGTACCGATCCACTCTTCGTCTATACCGACGGATACGGTTCGACCATGCATATACTTTCTGCTTCAGAAAGTCGAAGCGCTCTGTGACACGGGAAATATATTCTCGAGGAGTAATGTTAGTTCCCGAGAACGCCCGCCTCACAAAGCGCATCACACTTGGGCGAGTATTGCCCTCCCTAAAGCCATGAGCTTCTCGATGAGTACCCTGGCCTCATTAATACGACGCTCAATCCTGCACTGCCAGGCTGGTGCGGCAGGTTTCAGCCGTGCAGTTCGGTCAGTATTTGGAAATTTGACACGAGCACGACATGCCGCAACAGCCGTGCAATACAAGATTGAGTGTGTATCGCAATGGCCTGCACTGTTTTCAATAAAATTTGGTAACAGCGCATCCAGGGCACACACCAGTGCTCAATTTTTTTATTCATGGGCAAACGTGGTAGCCGTGGTCTAAGATCAGGTGATATGTGGTATATGGTATATTTTTTTACAAAAAAGGGCAATTCGTTCAATCTATAAATTAAGTCCCAGACACTCCCTCAGAGATAAATTTAAAGAGATTAATATAATTACTGTGCCTTCTCAGTATATTTATGAAAATCTTTTGTATGCACATAAAAATATTAATCTGTTTAAAAGATACAGGGATATCCACAATATAAATACTAGAAACAAACACAAATTTATTGTTCCTACAACCAGGCTCAAGAAAATAGGTGGCTCGTTTAGATGCCAATGTATACGTTTTTATAATAAACTTCCTAGCCACATTCAAGATCTAAGCTTTAATAAATTCAAATCTTTTATAAAACGGCAACTATGCCAGAAAGCCTATTATACTGTGAAAGACTATATTGAGGACAAAAAGGCTTGGGATTGAGCTGCTCCAATAAATTTACACGGTGAATGTTGATTTTAATTTGCTAGCTATTTTAGACATGAATATTTACTGTAAAAAGTATTATATTATTTTCATTATTGAGAATATGAGGACTATGTGGGTCATTGTTTCAGTTATATTCTTGATCTGGCAGTTTAAGTAGTTTATGCGGCCTACCCAAATGTCCTTTCTTTGGTATTGTTCGTCGAATCGTTGAGCTCCTTAAGTTCTGAGTTGAGCTGCACGGTTACTGACAAATGCGTGCACTGACTGGACAGGTCCACTTAATCTGTGTCGTTCTTTCCTCAAAAAACCATTTCAGACACCAATCTACATGGTTCTCAAACATTATGTCCGATTTTTTTTATATACACATTGACATTGTTGAATTCTATATACACAATGACATGAGTATTTACTTGTAAAGTATTATGTTATTTTAATTATTGTGAATGTGAGGATTATGTGGGTCATTGCTTTTTTTTCGCAGTTAATTTTGATCATGATCTGGCAGATTGAGTAATTTATGTGGCCTACCCAAATGTCCTTTCTTTTGTATTGTTCGTCGAATCGTTGAGCTCCTTAAGTCCTGACTTCCTGAGTTGAGCTGCACGATTACTGACAAATGCGTGCACTAACTGGACAGGTCCACTCAATCTGTGTGGTTCGTTCCTCAAAAGACCATTTCAGATACCAATCTACATGGTCTTCACATGATCTGACCAAGATTATGTCTGGACTTTAAAAGAGACTGTGACCTCTGAGTTTGTTTCGGCCTTTCTTCTCAGAGTAGTCAGATAGGAAACGCCGACCTCATCTAGTTTAAAAATATGATTGACGTGTAAAAGTGTTTGTACAAACCTACTTACAGAAATAAAATCATTTATCATTTATCATTTATGAACCGGTACTCACGGATCGCATCCTCCAGAATACACCTTAATTCTACATTGCACAGGTTATCTGCAGATATAGTCCTAGTGTCCTCCTCCTCGTCATGCTGGTTTGTCCGCAGTGGAACCTCGGCAGCCGCATGCACGACATTGCGGGAAGAGGAAGGGTTACTAGTAGAGCTACTCTGCATTTCCAAGCGCAGCCGATCAAGTGTAACGTCATCCAACCTATAATTGTGTCGAATGACGCGCACCTGATCCGACAATCGTTGGGCCGAGACGTTTACGGTTCAAGCACCTGAAACAGAGAGAGCATCCGTCTTCGGTACGCCGTAAGGTTAATCCCTCCCTCTGTAGCCCCATAATATGCGCGCATCACATTTTCATTTATGGACTGGGTCTGTCAGACTCTTACTGACTAAAAACCACCCCGGTGTTCCCTTCCCACACTTGCACCGGGGATCATGGGAACTTGTGCGCCTTCCACAATCCCCGGCTAGTGCCGGCCCGCCTCTGCGGGCCTCCTCAAGTCCGCGGGGGGAGTGAGGTGTAAAACTCCCCCCGCGACGTCGAATAGGGGCGCGCGTGGAACACTACGCGCCGCCGCCTCGGGTCCTGTTATATGAGGGGCGGCGGATATCCCCAGGTCCGCCGTCCCTCTGGACCCGTTTATGGGGGCTGGAAGAGGGCGTTGTCCGCCCTCCGCCGACGCCCGGTACGTCTGCTGCGGATCGGAAGAGTGGCCTTGACCTCTCTCAACCTTTCCGCAGCCTCCTTCTGTGAAATGACGGTTTCACAGAAGGAGATCACCGCATCCCACGACTCGGCGCTCCCGACCATCGAACAAGCGACGGCTGGAAATGACAAGTCGGCTCCAACTACTGACACGAGGGCACGGCGCGGTTCCTCCCATGCGGCACACTCTGCCAGCAGACTGCACTCACCTTGGCCCAACCATAATGTGTGATGTTAAACCATAGTGTTGTTGTTATTACAATATTTACTACAATTATTATTAAGGTTAAATTATGGTAAATTTGATAGCAGGTGCTTCACATGTGGTCCTATTTAAATTTGATCAAGTTCTGACCAGTAGTTTTTGAGTTATCCTTAATACTGCATATTTTTCCACTTAGTTTATATTGATGATGTTTTGATAATTTCCTGTCATTGTTAATAGGTCTTTACCTATGAAATTGCCGTTTTGTATGAAAAAATTTAAACGATTTTTTTTCATGAATTTTTTATTTGTATTAATCGAAGTAATCACCCATGCAATCAATGCATCTTTGCCATCGCAGTGGCAGTTTATTGATGCCCTTCTTAAAGAAATCAGCTGGACGGGAGGCAACAAATTCTTCAAAGGCATTTTGTACTGCCTCTCGGGTATTAAATTTTTTTCCCGCCAAGAAGTTATCCAAATTCTGGAAAAAGTAGTAGTCTGTAGGCGCAAGGTCTGGTGAGTAGGGCGGATGACGGAGAGCTTCCAACCCCAGTTCTTGCAACTTGGAGACCGTCTGCTGTGCAGTATGAGGTCGCGCGTTGTCGTGCAGGAGCAGCGGAGACGAGCGATTGACCAATGCTGGTTGGAGATGCGCCAGCTTCTCCATCATTGTGTTCAGTTCTTCACAGTACACATCTGCAGTAATGCTCACCCCGTTTGGTAAGAAGCTGTGATGAATCACACCGGCGCTAAACCACCAAACAGTGACCATCACTTTTCTAGGGGTAAGTTTTCGTTTAGGGCATTGTTTAGGTGCTGAACCAGGATCCAACCAACTTGCTGAGCGCTTACGGTTATCAAATAGAATCCATTTTTCATCGCAGGTAACAATGCGGTTCAAAATTCCTTCATTTGTGTGTCTGTTGAGCAGTGCAAGGCACGTCTCGACGCGTACTTCGCGCTGGCGATCATTGAGTTCGTGGGGCACCCATTTGTCAAGCTTTTTTACCTTGCCAATTTGACGCAAATGGACCAATATTGTTTTGACGCTAACGTCGAAAGCTGCTGCTAATTCAGCCGTAGATTGTGTATCATCAGCTTCCACAATCGCCTTTAATTCGTCATTGTCGACCAAAGTCTTCGGACGACCGCGAGGTTCATTTTTCAGGTCGAAATTTCCAGAACGGAAGCGAGCAAACCAATAACAGGTGGTGCGTTGGTTTGTAGTGTTAGCTCCGTAAACGTCGTTGATGTTGCGTGCCGCTTGTGCCGCGTTGCTGCCACGACGGTACTCATATTCCATAATTACTCGAATTTTTAACGTATCCATGATGACGAAAAAGATTGAAATGCGATGAAAATGTAACACTAATCAATAAAGAAATGACTACTTTTAGAAAAAAAAAAACATGTTTTTAAAATAAAATTAATTTGAAATTAGAATTCTTAGCCAAAAAAAAATTATTTTGATTTGAAATGGCCAGTACTGCAGAACGGCAATTTCATAGGTAAAGACCTAATATTTAGATATCATGTATTGCTATACGAATTTGTGTGGGGTAGGTACCGCAAAGTGCCAATAAAAACTTTTTTACAAACATCAACGGACTTCCAAAAAAAAACACAAAAAAAACTGAAAAATAACTTATTTTCGGAAGTCGGTGGCCAAAAACGAAAATACAAAAACCAAAGAAACCGACTTCCGAAATTAAAGTTATTTTGAGTTATTTTATACGTTTTTTTGTGATTTTTTTGGAAGTCGGCTGTTTTTTATATAACATACATACTTCACGCCTTGTTTCCCCGAAGTGTTGGGCAGAGGTTTACTTTACTAGACCAACGAGGCAGTCAATCTGTCTTTTTTATCAAAGATAAATTGTTTAGGCACGCAGTCATGAGAACTCCTTATTGTGTTCCTCAAGCAGCGCGGTGTGCTGTGCCTGAGTCTCTCTTATCCGAGAGATTCATTGCATTTAATTACATATAATTTGCGCCTAAATCTATGAAAATCTATCTTTGATAAAAATACAGATTGACTGCATCGTTGGTCTAGTAAAGTAAACCTCCGTACCGCTAGCGTCGCTTCCTGCTGTGTGAACAGATAGAGCAGTCGCATCTACATCATAGTCGACCTCGTCATTGCTTTATAAGTTTTGACGAGAAGTCCCGGTAAATTGAAACTTCACTAAGGTTGTAACTATCTAACTGCCACATAGGCAAATAGACCTTGTCGTGTTATGACGTAGGTACAAGTGAGCTTTACGATTATAAAGCAATTACGAAGTAGACTGTTTTACTCCAGTGTAAGACTGGGAGACGAACCTGACATCTTAGGAGAAATGCTAGGCTTTTTTATGTCCCGTGTTCGTATAAAAATAGACATAGAGAATGGACCTAGCGTTAGCCTCACAAAAGTGACCACTCTCTAGAAAGAGACAAAGCGACTGTGCGGCCAATACCTGTTTCTTTTGGCTTACAGTTGTACATGCAGCTCAGAACGATACACTACTGACCCAACATTCGCTTTGTATCTCTCATACTTTTCGGTCTGTATTCACTGCACAACTAAATACAGGGAAAATTGCGTAACACACTAGTTCAGTAGTAGTTTCATTTTGACAGTTCAACGTTATTTACGTTGTACATACATACATAAACTCACGCCTTCCCATGGGGCAAAAACAACAGCACGCCACCTGCTACGATCCTTACATACTCCTTCTGCCTCGTTTACGTTCGTAAATCTGGTCGTACACGCACGCTGTTTGCGAGTACCACGCACCTGACCTTTCTGAAGAAAATCACCAATAATGTTACTTTTTACGTTGTTCAGCAGACAAATTTTTCGAACATCAATGGATTAGCAATATCCTTCAAAATTATTAATGTTGTGATTGATAGTGTGTTACGCAATTAGAAGCTGAACGCTCCGGCCATTCTCTATGTCCATGGGTGTAAATAAACTATGCGAAAATGACCGACGTTTAATGATGAAACTTGGATAAGAGATCGATAACTTCAGCATGGTTGGTAGCAGGATTGACTGGCTTGAATGTGCAATACGAAAAGGCTCTTTATGTTCACTAAAATACGAATATTATGGTTATTTTAATGCCTCTTTAATAATTTATGCAGGTAGTTGACCGGTGGGGCACGTTAAAGGTGTATCATTTATTTAGTTTTTTTCTAAACACATCTATTTGTATAGGTTCTGATTAAGTATAAAAAATAAGTAACAGAGACTAGGTATACTACACAATTAATAGAATATCGATACTCGATACCTGCCTGCATGCGTCAGCATTGAGGTACTTGAACCTAAGCTCTAAAGGACGGTCATTAATTATTTAGCTACTAATTTACTTAATGATTTCTCATAGGAATTTAATGAATTATTGAAGGTCCATAATAATAACAGCAACAGATCCTTATATTACGAATGTGAAAGTTTGTGAGGATGGATTGATGGATGTATGTTACTCTTTCACGCAAAAACTACTGAACGGATTTCGATGGAATTTGGTAAACAGATAGTTAATATCCTGGATTAACACATAGGATACTCGATTTATCTCGATATTCCCACGGGATCGAGACTTATGCTGGTGTATCCGCGAGGCACTGTTAGTTTATTCTATTGTACCTATGGAGAGTTAATAATATGGATATTTAAGATCTTGTTATACACTCGGCGTCACAAAAATCGCACCTCTTTAAGAATTCCCTTCAAAGTCATTTTAACCCTATTAATCAATGGTAGACATATGACTGTAAGGTATCATTGGAAAGGCAATTCATTTAAATTTCAGAATAAATCAATGGATTTGGTTTTTTGTTTACCAGGGAATAAAAAAAAGCAAGCAAATGCAAATTATTAAAAAGCTAAATTTTATTTTATCAGCAAAAATTACAAAGAAGTCCTTAAAAACAACTTAAAACCTAGTGTTACCCCCTCTAGCCCTGATGACTGCTTCCATGCGTCCTCTCATGGACCGAATTAATGTGACAACAGTCTCTTGAGGAATGTTGTCCCATTCTGCAACGACGGCATCTTGGAGGTCTTGGAGAGTGGTAGGGGCAGGATCACGTGCCCGTACTCGCCGTTTCAGTTCATCCCAAAGATGCTCAATAGGGTTCAGGTCTGGACTTCGCGCCGGCCAGCGCATAACAGGGATTCCAACTTCTTGCAGGTAGTCTCTTACAATTAAAGCGGTGTGACAGCGGGCGTTATCGTGCATTAACGTGAACCCACTGCCAACAAAACCAGCATAAGGGACAACTCAGGGTCAATTTCTACTTTATATCTGTAATTTTTATGGTGTACATAATAAAGAGTATTCTATTCTATTCTATTCTAACCTGCTCCTCTAAGATCTCTGTTATGTACCGAGCAGCAGTCAGCGACCCTTGCCCGCGAGCACTTCCAGCCCGAGAAACGCACACAAGGTTCGTTTTACCCTCGATTGACATGCCGCCCCAGAACATGCACGAGCCACCCCCGTATTGCACTGTCTCTTGAATACAGGCTTGCGCGAATCGTTCCCCTTGCCTCCTATACACTCTTCGACGCCTGTCGTTGCAGAAAAGACACACCCTCGTCTCATCCGAGAAGAGCACAGCCCTCCATTGGTCTATTGTCCAATCCACATGGTCACGGGCAAATTGCAACCGGTCTCTCCTATGCTGTGCAGTTAATTTTGGCCCTGTAGCAGCCCTATGCGCTGCAATTTTCTTCTCCCGCATTCTTCTTCTAATCGTGGAGACGCTTACAGAAGTTCTGCGAGCTGATCGCAGTTGTTGTTGCAGCTCAACAGCATTGGAGAACCGATTACGTAAAGACGTCGAAACAATGAAGCGATCGTCTCTTTCGGATGTGCACCGTTGTCTTCCAGATCCACGTCTTCGGATATAGCCACCAGTCTCTTGGAAGCGTTGGAACACTCGTCGAACGGCAAAACGACTCAAGTTCAGTTGCCGAGCAACATCACATTGCCGCATCCCTGATTGCAGTAGTGCAATGACTTGAGCGGCTTCATCTGCAGTGGTATCCATCTTCTGGGGTATTTTTCTTGCTGTAGCTGTTCACGTGTGTTCAGTTTAAAGGTTGAATAGCGAATGACTCACATTTTTTTTTTTTTTTTTTTTTCCTATTGGGCAGCTCGTAGTTTTGACCACTAAGGTCCTGGCTACTTAACCGGGCAACACTCACATTTAACCCGGGTCGCCCGTTTTATACCCTTGTAGGGAGGTGCAATTAGTGGCCGTTGTAATGCGTATTTTGACAACATTTTTTTTAACGTTACGTGCTAATGAGATCTGTTGTGTTTAGGAATTCTAACTGTTGTTAATTTAAAGGTCGTTAAACATACTTTCAATTGATACCAATATTAATAAGGTTTAATGTATTCGTTACTGGCGGGACATGTTTTAAACTTATTTTCGAAGAGGTGCGATTTTTGTGACGCCGAGTGTATGTATAAGTAGTCAAATATCCTCTAATACAACAAGTTTGACTTGCATTTGCAAACTTGAAATTACTTTGCACGTCATTATAAAGTGTATTGACATAGAAGTATAAAAAACAAGTTTTGACGTCATCTATAATGGCCTAAGGACATTTTAACAAACCATAATTAAGATTTACAGATGCAGCCAATGTCAAAGTTAGCAAAAAGTTATAAACATCTAATAAAAAAATGCAGTGGTTTATTGAATTTAATGTAAATAGATAGAAAAAATTAGACACCTGCTCATTAAATAGTATTTTGTACTGGCCTTTGCCTGTTCTTTGTATGGTTTGTAATCATTAATACTTATATTATTTAATTAAGGACCTAGGTTCGATTTCAAGGTCGGGCAGTTATTGGGTTTTTCATCTGGTATTTCTTAGTAACAGCCCGTATCCTGGATTAGGGCCCGGCTGATGGCTCGTCGTCTGCTACATGGGACTTTTAATGACAGATCGCCCGATGACGACTCCTGTTGGAAGCTCTTCCGGAAGCCAGGGTTTGCGTCCTGCCGGAAGACTGCCGCCAGTCCTGCTAGCAGTACGCAGTTTGTATGAATTTTTCTTTGGTCCTACCAGCAGTATGGTGACCTTGATTATGAACTTGTGATCGTCAGAAGTTTTAAACATTTGGTCAGTGCGTATTAAACTAAAACTCATTTATTTATTTTCATGATTTTAATAATAATATGTAATAAATGTATTTGTATTTAATAAATGACGAATTATTGGTATAGGAGCACATTTATCTAATATTATTTATAGGAAAGGAACTATTTAAGGAACTATAAATCGGACGCGCTGCCCCCGTGTATACTCGTGCGCCATCGCTTGCTGATTGAAGGTCAGTTGTGATAGGCCACCGTTTTTTGTACGATGCGAAAGTGACAAAAATATTCAATTTTTTCTTGCAAATTTGAACTTTGTATTTCATACCTATCATGCACACGCCGCGCTATGCTAAGAACACCTATCATTACGGTACTGTGAGCGAAAAAAGTCGCGTCCTTCGGGAAGCACTCAAGGTCCGGCTGGCAGGACTCCGGACGATCTATAACTGTGTGCACCTCTGCATAACTCTTCGGGGATGTGATGTTATGTTATGTAGTTTAATTACAAAACCTTCAGCTTGTGTTAAAAAGTGTGATGTGGTGTTGGCAGTCTGTTTGGCAAGCATGATGATGATTAGAGTAAAGGCCGGTTTTACAATCGTTGGATAGCTTTAATTTGAAGAACAAATATGTCGGCTTGACATATTTTTAACCGACTTTAAAAAAAGGAGGAGGTTCTCAATTCGACTGTCTGTTTTTTTTAATGTGTGTTAGCTCAGAACTTTTTTCTGTGTGAACCGATTTGGATAATTCTTTTTTAATTATTTGATAGCTGGTGCTTCACATGTGGTCTCATTTAAATTTTATCAAGGTCTGACCAGTAGTTTTGGAGTTATCCTTAATACTGCATATTTTTTCCACTTAGTTTATATTGATGATGTGTTGATAATTTCCTGTCGCTGTTATTTACTTACCAAGTAGTGGTATACGAATTTGTGTGGGGTAGGTACCGCAACTAAAAAGTGAAAAATGAAAACGTTTTTTCAAAAAAACAACCGACTTCCAAAAAAAACACTAAAAGACGTGAAAAATAACTTTTATTTCGGAAGTCGGTGTCTTTGGTTTTGTTTTTTCGTTTTTGGCCACCGACTTCCGAAATAAAAGTTATTTTTCACGTCTTTTAGTGTTTTTTTTGGAAGTCAGTTGATTTTTTGTAAAAAACTTTTTTCTATACAAAGCTTAGATAAAAGTTACCTGTAGATATTCCAGTCTTTGCTTCCGCGCAGTCGGGTAAAAACGACGAAGTGGTTCCTTAGAACAAACTGTACTTACCTCCGATAGTGTTTCAGATTTTAGCAAACAGACTTACCTTAATTAATCTGCCTAGCGTTTTCCCAAATATGTTGGGGTCGGTCTCCAGTCTAACCCTACCGGCAGACTAACCTAATGGCAGCTGAATACCAGTATTTTACATGGAGCGACTGCCTATCTGACCTCTACCACCCAGTTATTGGGTAACACGGTACCCCTTGGTAGGACTGGTTGTCCGATTTTTGGGCTTCTGACTACCCGTAACGACTGTCAAATTTCTACGAATGGCAGCTGGGACCATTATGCTAGACCGTGCCGGACGCGAGCCGGGTAATGTACGAGGCGCGGGCGAGGCACGGATCCAAAACTTGAAGAACATTTTATATGAAGAAGTTCATTTTACACCATGCAGCGTCCGACTCTTGGTCCCTACAATTTGAGCAGGGGGTCTACTATGCAAGCACGAAGTACGTAGTTTTCGACTGAAGTTACGTGCGTCTCCTACTTGTCATCATTTACGAACAAAGTTTTATCGGTTTCCACACTTAGAATGAATGACAACACGATTTGACAGCTGTTTTTGTCGCTATGCCCGATGTGTTTTTCCCTGTCCGAATGACTGTAACACTTATTTTGATGGATCAACTACTTTCGGACGGGCCCATATCTTCGCCTTCCTTCTTTCCTTCCTTGAAAACCAATAAATGATTTGATTTGATTCGTTGACGGATTAGAGAGTAGACGCCCTTGACACGGACGCGGCTCGCGCCCGTAACGCTCTGAAATAAATCATCCCTTAACTTGCTTTTGAGGCACGGAGGGGACTCGGTAATGGTTGGTCACACATCCACAAACCGACCGCTCCATTTTCGAGCACCTCCACAGTCAGAAACAAAGAAATGGCAGGCGCTATCGCGAATCATTCCACCGCCTACAAGAAAAAAATGCCTCTATTACGCATTGCGGCTTGCTTTATAAAAGGCGTTCTTTTTCACAACAACATTATAGACTAGCTTCTAAACTAAAGACATACAAACATAACTTTGGTAATATTATAATGGAGCTTGTAAAAAAGCAAAAAGAAACTGTTTCCGCCCGGGATCGAACCGGGGGCCTTGTGCGTGTGAAGCACACGTGATAACCGCTACACTACGGAAACTTGAAGTTAAATAACAAAATTATAGAACATTATCTAAAACTCACATACTTTTGCTTTATTACGTCACTAATGACATGTTATTGATTTCTTGACGTCTTTAATTAGAAGATGTCATAAGTTCGGTAATTAAAAAGTGGACAGAATGAGGCCCATATTGTAGTTCGTAGAATATGCCGAATACATAATTGATTTATTTTACGCCAATGTACTGTGAACCATATTACAAAATGTGTGATATAATAATATGGTTAGACTTAGCAATAAATAAAACATAGTTAAGATATAATTTTTTGTACACTTTACACAGTAATAATTTCATAGATAACTCATAAACAGTTTGAATTAATTAGTACATACCTAGTGCTGCCATCTATTGTCCATGTCTGGAAAGTTAATCAAAAGTGTTCTGTTTACTTACTAAGAGATGTCGCTGTATTGTCACTTCTAATGTATTTCTTATAGGCCTGTTACTAATTTCATCAGGTAGGATCATAGACGAATATATTTATGGTAGGATCAGCTGGCCATACTAACATCACGCCTGTATTTTCCGAAGGGGTAGGCGGAGTTGTTTAAGTAATGCATAGACCCACATTTCGACAATTATGTGCCCATGTTTTAGGCATGTACCTAGGTTATACTGAAAACCAGGCACAAATCCAGTATCCGGGCTGCTACTGGCACATTCCCGTTGGAAATATCCAATCCCACACTGCACTACTGCAAAATAAGCGCAACAGTCGACCGTGGGAACCTACTGCGATCGATTCCCTGGTAGGACTAAGTGGTCGTTAATGACCATATTCATCACCACCTGCCCAGCCTTTCCCCAACTATGTAGGGGCAGCTTCCAGTCTAACCGGATGCAGCTAAATAATGCTAATGACCACCTTATCATTATTATTATTATCGGACAGGAGGGCTGTGCTCATTGCGTTCTGCCTTTTAGGAGGCAAGGCCTTACCTCTTCTTCTGCCTGAATCTTTTATTTCTTAGCCTTTTTTACTACTACGACACCCACCGAGAAAGTAGTCAACCTATTCCCTAATAGCATTTACTGCTGGCACTCGGTTGGGCAACGTGCACGTGATCGTGGCCCAACCAAACGCCAACAATAAATGCTATTAGGGTTCTTTGTCGGAAACCAGCCAGGTACTGCACTTGTAGGTACAATAGTAAAGATGAATTGATCTATCACAGACAGATCTACCTACAATAATAAAATAGTGAACAAATCTTCTAAATCGTATAATTTAACGCATTTTAGAATACTTTAGATAGGTACCTACTCAATTCTCAGATAAAAACATAGGCTTGGAGTAATAATCATCTTATATCTATGGTAATAATACTGTATATCCTATTATTTATTATTGTTTTTTTTTTTTTGTGCGTGAGGTTATGTATTTATATTTATGTGTATTTTATGTATTCGGACTGAACAGTGCAGCAGTGGTACAGTACTTCAACTACAAAAGTGCCTATTTGTTTAATTTACCATTAAAGCTGTTTCTATTGTTGGTAGTCATTCCATCCGTCTGAGCTTTTGAGGATTTATCCTAGTCATATATCGGCTTGATTAATTTTCGCAGTATTTTGTTCTGTTCACTTGTTCACGTAAGTAAGTGTGCTCATTATGCAACCCATTCCCAAATGACCTTTTCCATTATTTTCCATATGAGATTAAGGAAAGGAATAGATTGGAAAACGGACATTTCTTAAAATTGTTTTTTTTTATGGAATCCCAAAGATCCTTTATTTGTATAAAACGTGGTACTTATACAATGGTGTTACACATTTGAAAGGTACAAACGTTTGTTGTTTTTTAGGTTTCCGTACCCAAAGGGTAAAACGGGACCCTATTACTAAGACTCAGCTGTCCGTCCGTCTGTTCGTCTGTCACCAGGCTGTATCTCATGAACCGTGATAGTTAGACAGTTGAAATTTTCACAGATGATGTATTTCTGTTGCCGCTATAACAACAACTGCAAAAAAAAACAGAATACAATAAATATTTAAGGGGGCTCCCATATAACAAATGTGATATTTTGGCCGTTTTTATAGATACGGAACCCTTTCTGCGCGAGTCCGACTCGTACTCGGCCGGTTTTTTTTACCTGATGACCGTTAGTCCAGCACCTAATTGCGTAACACACTGTCAGAAACAATCTGAATCATTTTGAAGCCTATTGCTAATCCATTGCTTCATATGTTCGAAAAATTTGTCTGCTCAACAACGTAAATAACACAATGAATGTTGTTGAACTGTCAAAATGAAAGCCATTCCTACTGTTATTTTGTTACGCAATTACCCCGCAGGTCCGCACGGACGCTTTTTTTCGCGCACTAGATGTTCAACGCTCAGCGCCGAGAAATGAAAATCCAACAGTGTGTTTTCTTGACGTGCTGGGATGTATTCTGTTGGATTCTCAATGCTCGGCTCAATACCGAAAGTTGAAAATCCAGTGCTCGAAAAAAAAAACTTCGCACAAAAAGCGCCCGTGCTTACTGTGCTTATACAATAAATCATTATATTTCGATCTTGATAGCGAATTTAGAGAAAATAATATTGGAATCAACTGTCCTTGGTTGAGTTGTAAAGATGGTAAACCTACTCGTAACTGATATTGGCTATGTCTGGGTAGAGTCGTGAACTCCGTGATCTATCAATGGAATCACGACGCTAGTGTTGTGACTACTACGTCCACTACATCGATATCGTTAGTAAGCATTATCGTTTATTGATTAAAATAGGTAAGTATTGTTCAGTATGATGAGGCCGTACGGTAATATTAGAGTGACTCATCATATTATTGTTACGGTCACTAGCCATAGTTTTAAAACAGTACAATTTTTTTATTCAGATACCTGGATAACTATTTGGACGATTCATTTAGGAACATGTCTAAACAAAAAAAAAACATCTCCGCCACCGGAGAATCAGCTAGGTCCATCAATTCTAAGATTAATTATGCAAAATAAATATTGCCTTATTGTAAAACCTATTAAACCACACATGTTATAAGCACGACTAAGCGCAAAAACAATTTATCTCACGCCGCCTAAACAGATTTAATAAGACCTCTCAGTTTAATCAAAAGTTTGAAACTATCGACCCGTGAAAACAGAACTATCGATATAACAAAGTAAAATTATAAAACAATCGATACTTAGTTAAGATGACGCCACATACCGACATCACTAGAGGTCGTGAATGTAACGTCTGGCAGAAACTGAAAGTGATGCGTCGTGGGAACAGGGTCAGGCGCACACGGACGAGCTCGTAACTGTTCCTATAGTAATAATAATAATTATTAGTCTGTTGTATATGAATAGGTTTATATATACCAATCAGTAGGTCGTAGACTAGAATACTCGTACTGATGATTATAACATAACAACATCACGATTGTATTTCCCGAAGGAATAGACAGAGGTGTACCTATAGTACACCCACATTTTAACCGACTTCCAAAAGGAGGAGGTTATATGTTCGACTGTATGTATGGTTTTTTTTTATGTTTGTGCACCGATTTCTCCGTCAATTGTGGACCGATTTATCAGTTATGTTTAAGTCTCACGTAACAGGGGGCGAGCCTATTGCCATCAACCGGGAACAAACACAACTACCAACAAACTGTTATGCTGTTTGGTAGACTTTATATGTATAAATGTTATTGTTGATACAGATTTTGAATAAAAATTAAATAAAAAAAGAACAAATCCAGACTCCTGGCTGCTACTGAGAAATTCCAGATGGAAAAATACAATAACACTTTGCCCAACGCGGGAATCGAACTTCGGCCTTATGCTTAGCAGTAGCGCTTGCGACCACTGGACCAAGGAGGCAGTTCGTGCTTACCACCAGTTATGTAGCGACCCTGAGCATTCCTCAACTCAGCGTATTCTAAAATGTAAAGTCTTTTAATCTTCCGTTTCCCAACTGGGGGATCTGCTTAGTGCAACAAGAAGCGTCTGCAACCACCAGATGAGATTTGCAACCAATTTTTTTTCACGCTTTTCTGGCTATTTAGAAAAGCGTGAATAAAAATTGGTTGCAAACCTTTGTTAAGAAAGAAAAGCACACATACATATTTATAAGTTACTGAGTCCAGCTTTTATATACTCTTTGAGAGTGGTGTAGGTCCAATTTACAACAAAACTCAAGTTCAATGATTAAAGAGAAAGTTGCTTAGTTTGATGGTCTTTACCATACCCTTAAATATGAACAAATTTGTCTAATACATGCTGTATAGGAAAACAGTGGTGCAGAGTATCTTGTCACAAAATTCTCTAAACTATTTAGACTAAAAATCACTAAAATTTAGTTCATTCCTGTCCAACGTCGATTTCCCATTCTGAAATAGACTAAAGTGACACAACTTAACTATAATTTAAATTGACAGCACTTAGATGGCACTGAGTTAGTAATTTAGTGAAAATAGCAATTTTCCTATTCTGAATTTGACGTTTTTCACCTAAAATTTTGGTTGTGTATCTAAATCTGGCTATTTTTAATTGCGATTAAAAAGGTGTGGAATAAAATTAGTTGCCACAAACTAAAATTCACTACAACACGATTCGACTAAAAGTGCAAAAACAGTACTGTATCTTTTTTATTTTATTTTGCTTATATCTCAAAAATTGTATGTCCTATCGTAAAAACAATGAAAAAATTTCGACCCCCTTTATGAAACACTTAAACCCCTAAAACTCTACATGAAGGTAATCATTTTTCATATTTTCCATACAAAAAGTAAAAAAAATCATATAAAACACGTCGAAGCCGGCCCCCCCCCCCCTGCGAACCACCGGCTCTAAAAAAAAATCACGGGGTAGGGTAAACAAGTACCACGTGGAGTCGCGATTGCCGAATAAAATTTTTGTTGCGACAAAATTATTTTTAAAAGAGGTATTTTTTTAGAGAATAGCTTTATGATTCTCATAGCCAAAAGTAAAGAATTTTAGTGATAGTTTCGTTGGTTTAGTTCGATGTACAAGAGAATCTACACCAGTGTCTAGGAAATAAAAGACAGTTTGATATCAATGTACCCTATCATACATTGTAACACGAAGTACGTGGCTGTGAACGGAAGCAAGCATTATGTAAAACGTCACTTTTATCCAGCTTTTACATCGCTCCACATCGTATGTAACAACAGCGTCATATAATGAGACGGTGGAAAAACGAATCTGCACGACAGCCACATGATCTTCAGTTGTTTAAAAAAAATGAAGACAAAAAATACTATAAATAGTAAAAAATATATTATGCGTCTAAGATCCCTACCGCAGCTAACAAAACAGCTGATGATCTTGAAATGGCAGAACTTACAACATGTCTAAGGACCACCGCTACAAAAGCTGCTTTTAAATTTAAAAAACCGCATCCAAATCGGTTCACCCGTTTAAGAGCTACGGTGGCACAGACAGACACACACACACATAGCGGTCAAACTTATTACACCCTTCTTTTTTGCGTCGGGGGTAAAAGGTAAGGGCGGCGAAGTCTCCGGTAGAGAGTCTCACCATGCATATTTTGGCTCGTTCATAGAACAGAGAAGAAGTTTTAGCAACAGTCTATTCAGCTAATAGCAGCACGCTAATTACGAGTACGTAACACACTATCTATCACAATCTGAATCATTTTGAAGCGTATCTGTAAACCATTGCTTCAAAAGTTCAAAAAAATTGTCTGCTCAACAACGTAAATAACGCAATGAATGTTGTTGAACTGTCAAAATGAAAGCCATTCCTAGTGTTAGTGTGTTACGCCATTACCCCGCTGGTCGCTGCTAAGCAACGGCGTCTACCAAATTGAACCACAACGACCTGTTTTACAGTCTGCTCCTGCAGCCTTTTGCAGGTCATTGGTCGTTCCAGTTAGCTGAAAAGCATACCACTGTACAAACATTTATCACAGCAAAACCATGGTTTCATTTCGTCATTATTTCATGGTTTTCAATTATGGAAACTATTTCAATACTACTTTCTCGAGATAATATATATCTCTTGGTTTATTTTTGTGGGCAACAGGTTTATATTTACACAAACTAATTACTCTTTACAATCTCGTCCGTGCTACTGTCAAAACAAATGTCAGTGTGGGAGAAAGGATCGTAAATGTCACGGCGATCATTGAACATTATCGCATCGCTCCAAATTGTATGAAGGTGCACTAAATATTAAAGTGTTTGGTCCAGATTGGTGTGGTTATTCAATCACGAATAATGTAATCAATCACTAAGAGTCAGATGCTATGGATTATGCTGATCAATGAGATGCAGACATTTAGTAAACACTTTTATCTATAGGCCATAGATGTATAATTTTCCAGCAGGCTTAGCACAAGCACCGTCTTATCGACGGAAGAATAGACAAAAATGACGTTTCGTGAAGACAGTACGACGGCAGCAAAGTAGAATGTGTCAACTGCACTTTTTACGAAATTCAGTAATTTATTCACGTTTATCTTTTGTTTTGCTTATATCTCTAAAATGGTGTGTCCTATCGCAAAAATAATGAAAATTTCGACCCCCTTTATGAAACCCTTAAATCCCTAAAACTCAACATGTAGGTAATCATTTTTCACATTTTCCATACAAAAACTGAATTTTTTCCTTTCCATTTTTATACTTTGTGGCCCTCGGGTAAAAAGTTTTGTACCGTCTTTAGCATGGCGATTAAAAATCAAATTGTATTCACTACCTTAGACAACTGTCTTCTGAAATAGTCTACATTAAAATGGACCAAGACAACGATTGGCAGAAACGGAAGACAAAATTACAGATTTTAGAAGGATTTTTACGGTCCGATGTCAAAAATAGAGAAACTAAATGTCACTTTGTATGGGAATAGCCGTCTCTATTCTTCGAAGAGATATATAGCGTCATGCTAAGCCCGCAGATAGAACGTGCGGAAGAAAACCGTGAGGCACATCAGTGACATCGTAGTCAAAGAGACAAATTCTTTCGAATTCTAACCTTATTTGTATTAAGAACTCACGCCACTCTGATAGAATACGTCTCCTTGTCTACACTGTGATAGGGCCTCACAGTGTTTTTGGAAAATAAATCATCTCAGATAGATTATCCAACTACCCTCGTTTCGTTTGCCTTTTTCAATTGCTGTTTTGGGCCAGTTCTTGTGATAGAAGTTCAGTTCATCTTGTCATTCTCCTTCCAGATCTAACGTAGTCATTTGTTGCTTTTTGATTGTGTGATATTTTCGCTTCACTCATGGGGCAGACTTTACGAGCCCAGTTCCATTTTAGCTTCGCAGGTGTAATGGCCTGCATCAGCAATTTGTGTTCTAAAAAGCAGTAACAAGTTCCCAATATATGCCTCCTCCCTTCCTCCTCATTTTTCCTTAAACAGTTTGACAAAATGTGCAGTCAATTCTGACATAATCTTCTAGTCTTTATAATATCTTTCTCAGAAACCCAAACCGGATGACAACCAGGTAAATCAACGTCCAATATCGGACCATTTCTATTGCGAACCTGATCAACAGCATAATAACCTGTATTACAACTGAATAAGGTTAATATTTGTACTGTGTTGAAAAGTGCAACTGTATTAATCAAATGCACATACGCGATACGATTCCGTTTATCTGTATTAGACTTGGTACAGTGAGAAAATATGGTTTTCTTTTGATAAATATCCTGAATTTTAATTATATTTAATCTCATCCTGTAAAAGATATTACTCTGCCATTATAATAAAATACCAACTGGCTCAGGAAATATTGATTCAACAGAGCTGTCGCAAAGAGTGTATTAGTTCTTGGGCCCTTGGTTAATTGATATTGTAAAGCAATACTTACCCCGGTAATAATTTATCACAGCAAGCAGGGCCTAGCAGGCGCAGGGTTCGGGCTAGTTCCAGCAGCATGCTAAGGTCATCAGGTCGCGAAGAGGTTCGATTGTCAGTACCTGAGACTATTATATGGCTCACGTACTGAGCAATTTAAGTTTTTAATATGTTTATGTGTATTTTTAATTTTGTACTTACTGTGATCCTTTGTTGGTCGAAATAAACATTTTATTTTATTTTATTTGATCATTAAACTTTTAGCCTTGTCGTATAGATAATTAGGGTTCCGTTTGAGTACCAAACTAATCAACCAAACATCAGTAGGTAAATCAACTACCTACTGCTGAGGATAGTCCTTTCTTTTCTGCCATTCCCTACGGTTCCGTGCGAAATTCTTCCGGAACTCCGGATGTTTACACAACTTTAAAGACATCGTCAGCCTCTCGCGCTATTAGACCCTCTGATTTCTTAATTAATAAAACTGTAATCAAATCGAATTTAACCTTACAAAGCCAAACGTTTTAAGTGTATCACTGCTGTCTCTACTTGGGTCACATATGACGCAACGTGGAAAGTTGCATCGAATCACACCTGCGTGTGCGCAGCGCTTATCAGCCGCGCAGTAATTAGATAGAAAGGGCCAGTTTATGGAGACAGAACTGGACCATGGGGTCTAAGGAGTGCCTGGTGGTCATAATGTGATATCATAACATGTTATATCTAGTGTGTAACATGAAATATTTTGTTTGGTGGGTCGCGTAATAGTATTAATTGGTATTTTTTTTGTAATCTTATTATAATAAGCCCAGATCGGGCAAAGTGTTATTGGGTTTTTCAAATAGGAGTTTCTCAGTAGCAGCCCAGAGTCTTAATTTGGTCCCGGTTGATGGAAATAGGCTCGTATGTATTACATGAAACATAAATTTGGATGCAAAATGTGGGTGTACCTTCTATAATTAGGCTGGTACACTTCTGCCAAACCCTTCGGGGAATACGAGCGTGATTTTATGAAGAAAAACCGATCTTGGAATGTTTGTTTTTATTAATGCATAATCTGCCTATAATGTTCCCACTGTGGTGATGAAATTGTTTACACAAAGTAAAGCAGGCCTGCCTTGGTTCGAACCCACGACCTGCAACTCGTAAGTCGGGGCCACCACTGCACGATTTTTTATTTTTATTAATGGCATTTTTTGAATTATTTTGTATTTTAGCATAATTATTTACTTTGCATGTTACCATATTTGTATGTCTTAAGACAAAACATAGCGTGCTTTTTTATATGTATGACCTATTGTATACCTATGTTTCACAAATAAACTTTATGATTATGATTATGATTTTAGATACCAACTTGGTGTTAGCTTCTTATACAACAAGTGATTGAGAAAAATAATTTCTGAAAAAGTTGCGTAACTTGAAATCGTAGCATTTGGTCCTTAGGCCCTGGCCTTACATGAACAGTCATTAATAATCATCAAAGAACTTCAAAATATTTCGACAATTATTACGAACACAACAAGTTCTTGAATTTAAACCAAACCTACTTAAAAATAAATTGGTCCTTTTTTACGCAGACTGGTGCTTCTTACGACATGCAAAAACAGTGATTACAGAAGGACTAATAAACAAGGCTTGGAAATTGTAACAAAAACACTAACAAGCAATCAAAGTCATTTATTCAAACTAGGCTGAGAATCAGTACTTTTTGAATGTCTAAATTACATAAGACGGTCCCCCAAAACGTCCGCCCTTCACATCAATATTTTTTTATCTATTACATATTACATACATACATACTGCATATACTACATACTACAAATAAATAAAATTGAAGTGTCTGTTTGTAGTGTCAAAATAACGGCTTTGTATTAAATGCATATGAAAGTATATAAGGTACCTACTTAGAACAAAATACCAGTTTTTTTTAATTTTTTGTCTGTCTTTCTGTCTGCCTGTTTGTTCCGGCTAATCTCCGATACGGCTGAACCGATTTTGAAAGCACTTTCACTGGCAGATAGCTAATGTTATAAGGAGTAACATAGGCTACTTTTTGTCCCGGTAGCACGTTCCCGTGGGATAATTTCCGATATCCACGCGGGAGAAGTCGCGGGCAGCAGCTAGTTTAAGTATAAATCTCACAACCGAGGTCGTTGAAGTAAAACCAATGTGTTTTTTAGTTACACATATGTATGACTTGACAGGATAAGTAGGCATTTACTCATTTCCTACGAATGTGTAACATGTACACGATTCTTAGAAATTACTGTTACTTTGAATTTGTTTTCGCAACTGTTAGTAATTTATTTGAGGCAGGGTTGTGGGAGTCAAATTAATTCGGAAGTGGTTAATAAGTTTTCCGGTTTGGTTTGAACTTGCAGCAAAAAATGGCACGTGTAAGAATTAATGAAGGCTAGATTTAAATACATGGGGCTTTGATACTTATTTGTAATATACGCTGCTATTCATTTTACGTCTGCAAAAATTGTCAGCTAAACAACCTCACATCATCGTCATATGGTATATCTATCTACAGTATATGTATACAGGGTGGTTTACATAGATATCTAATTAATGACGTGCCCTATGCAATCAAATACATAATATTATTTAGATGATTGGAAAAAAACAATATTGGATTTATTAGTGAGTTGATGGTTTCAAAATACGCCTGTGCACTAGTATTGTGTGTGACTTTAAATCAGCAATTTCAAAAACAAACTAATTCCCATAAATACCAAAGTCTGACATAATAAGACATAACTTGTTAATAAATATAAGACCTATTATTTTTTATGTACTAAACAGATAAGAACATAATAAAAACTAAATCATAAAATCTTGGGATGATTCGTGAAATCGTGATAAAAAACGGTTTAAAATACTAAGCTTTAGAACTTTCTCTGAATTGACTAGTTAAGTAGTTACATAATCAAGTTAAGTTTGAAATGTCATGATGACTGATTTGCTTATCTCGAGTCACGTATGTAAGTCGACTCACAGACAGACAGTTCGAGATAATCCAACTTGAACAACTGAGAAATGCCTCAGACATAATGAATGAATACAAATGTCACTTGTGTGGATTTACTTTTGCAAATGCAAATGCTCATATAAACATATATTTAGCGGCATTTAATAAAGTAAAAATATATTCTTTCCGTTATTAAGGTCCTCAGGTTCACCCATAATTAATATTAAATTAGTCCTTACAGAAACCTTATTTTAGGAGTGGGCCTTACAAGACCTATGTGATAGATAGATAGAATACTCTTTATTTTGTACACTATGAGTTTATCCAATAAAAAAATGTAAGTTCATTCGCACTCATAAGTTTAGTGTTTCCGACTTTGGATTCAACTGTGTAACAGTCGTTCAAAAGTGAATGGTTTTATGTTCCTCCATTAAAGAACATAATAAAAAAGAGAAATTATTCCTTAATAGAGCTACATCGTGGTATCGCTGCTAAGTATGAAATTTATCGATTTAATACCTGTATTAAAATTTATTATTTCCGAGCTATTATTAGCAGGAATGGCTGATGTAGCTTCTTCGGTCGACTGAATACGAGTCATTACAACTCTTTAACGTGCATTAACTAATGCACTATAAATAATTATTGTATTCACTCAATTAAACATATCCGTAGCTATCTTCATAAGCCACGCGCTTATGAAGATAGCTACGGATATGTTTAATTGATAATTATTAATTTGAAAGAAATAAAATACATTTATTTAGCACATACAAAATACAAATATACTTCAGATAAAAAATAAATACCAAATAAAAAGTGTAAAGTGCGGTGTAAGACAGGCATTTGTTTGACGTTATACATAAATGATTAGCATTACTTAATGATGTACAGTGATCTAAAAATATTTTTTAGGAAGCCTTTCTTCGAGGGCCTTTCAAAATACCCAATGTCTGACATGTATGGGCAGCGATTATTTATAGTTTAGGAGAAAACTTAACTCAAAGGGAAACACTGGGATACACGGGCCTTCCTTTATATCCGCCCTGACCAAAGTTATTTTAAAACAACTTGAAAATGTAAAAGATTCTTAAAAACCGATCGGTTTATAGAGCAAAATATTAGTCAAGTTTTCTGTCGAAGCGATGTACCGAAACATTCATACATTTAGAATAACTAAACTGTTATTCGGAGGCTACAGTGGTTCAGTCAAACGAAATGGTGTGTTAATAAGCGTTTCTACATTTACATCTTTGTAAACTGTACAGAATATCTCACGTTTCAAGATTTATTACGGACTCGTCATTCACGTCAGCATATTATTGTCACATGTTAACTTGCGTGCAGAACTCCTGGATTTACCGCACGACATGAACTGGAAAACAGCTCACATAAAATCACGGCTTTTTCCCATGTATTGGCAGAGAGACATTTCTATATAGCCGGGAAGATTGCCTGGTATATCATTTGCTTCTTCTAGTTCTTGTAGGTATAGGGAGTTTCAGAAAATAATTACTTGCAGTCCAAGTTCATCGAAGCTTGATTAGCAGAGCGTTGAGTAATTAATGAGGTATGGCGATGTTGAGGGACGCTACTCGACCTAAAAGTAGAAGAAAATGTTGTTGTTTTTTTTTGCCGGGTCATTAATTCAGTACTCCAATAGCTTATAAGGACATACTTTCGGCTATAAATATTGAACAGTTACTCCTAAGGATCACAATATCAGGCTTTCTTCGGAAGCACCAACAGGTCTTACTGAGTTCGAGTAAACATAAAGAACATTCCCGGAACTACCCAGAAGTCTCCCTACCTAAATATCTCCAACTATGTATAATTGCATAGCAAATGACTGTGAGCACTATGTACCTACTATAAAGCCACCATTTACTAGGCTCGTCTTTCATTGACTTGAATGTGTCCTGGCGGCTGAGAGTATGTCATGCTCACTCAAATGTCTCGCTGGTGGTGGCGTGTGTGTTGGATCATTAAGTTCCCTTCAAAATATCGTCATGTTCGTGAGCAGGCGCCGTCAGTAGAGACAGGTCATCTCTTGGCTGCCACGGCTTATTTTAATTTAAAATTTTGAATTGTTTTCTTTTTGTTTTTATCTTTTTTATTACGGATGCTTTTAACGTGCATGTCTTTCTACATCGTTCTCACATTTTTGATTTCAACATGAATGATGTAACCAACTTTTTTTGTAACTATTTATTGATTTGAAAGTGCCTGTAATTGGTTTATTTGAAATAAATGCTTTGAGTTTTTTTTTTAGTTTTTATGAGATTTATTTGTAAGAAACAATTTTCTTACATACTTAACAAAATATTATCCGCTGAACCCTTAGGAAAAACTCACAAAGTGGAGAAAAAATTGAGGTGTGGGAATACACAGTGTTACAATAAGTTTAAATTTAAACTTTTTACACCACAATGTGTTTTATTGCGAGCAATAAAAAAGTAATTAAAGCTGCACTCTAATTGCGTAACATACATAAATCACAATCTGAATCATTTTGAAGGATATTGCTAATCCATTGCTTCGTCGTTCGAAAAAATAATCTGCTCAACAACGTAAATAACGCAATGAATGTTGTTGAACTGTCAAAATGAAAGCCATTCTTACTAATTACCCCGCTGATCTTCAAGTTGAAGGCAAAGGGTTTTTAGAGCTTTTGGGGTGAACCTTCGCCTTGGGTCGAGTTGAATGATGGACGGTGTTTACTCTAGTGGGACATTTTTTTGTATTTTTTTTACATCTCCGGTCTTTGGTAAGGCCTTTTAGTACTCTGTTATGACTTTATGAGGGTGAAATTAAACTAAAGTTCCCCAAATACCTAAACCTTCGTTACTGAGTTGTTTTTTTGGAAATAATAAGTAAAGAATGTAATGCTCGTATGGTCTGGACTTTCTTAGACATGCATAGAAGATGCATACATTATATTCTACTAGGCAATCAAGTAACTTTTGTTTTGTAAATAATTAGAACTTTGAACTGAATTTGATTGCCAAGGAAAACAACAAAATAACTTGTTACCTATAGTCAATGTTCAACTTTTCCAATGACTAAACAAGTACTTATACACTGAATCATTAATGAATAACAACTGAATCTATAGTAGATATCTAACTGTAAAAAAAAAACTATTAATAGTACCGCAAATTTAACGCCAAACTATCATACATCACCGCATATTATTTATAGAACTGCTACAAGACCTTAAGTTGTTAGGCGCAAGCGCATCTGAAATCTCGAGCAAGCGCAGTAAGCACGCGACCGGCGCGAAATATAGACGCGCGGAGAATTTAAACGGGTGTGCAGTGACTGATGCAGCTGCAACGCGAATTCATATTCGTATACATATTTGTTTTCGTAAATTAATTTGTGGTTTTTGGTGAGAGCTGGGGAGTTTTTGAAGGTGAGTGTTTTTTTAAATATTTAAGTAGTAGGTAGGTACTTAAGTTTTTCGCGAGGATAACTGCATTTTCAGCGAAGCAATATTACTAAAATTATGTTGAAAAAAATGTGGATCGACGTTTCGCGGCGATTTTTGTAAAATAATTTAATATTTTAAAACTTGAAAAACTGCAAATAAGATAATGTGCCTGCACCGAGAATCTGAGTTAGTTAAGAGTTCATTCAACTTAATAAATTGCCTGCGTATTTTAATGAATACTCAATTATTTCCTTGAGTGATATAAGAGTAATAAATACATAACCTCACCTTACTTAATAATTATAGATAATGATTGCATTTTTACAAAATATCGAATCGTTTTTTATTCGCATATTTAAGTAATAGCACGAAAAGCTCCATGAGTATCGGTATTCTCAATGTTACCGAAGTATTTCCGCCATTACCTGACATTTGATCTATGAGCCCTAAAAAGCTCTAAGGTAAACGATTTACATTTCAGAAGAGGTAGGGATTTTATTAAGATGCCTCCTACATTATGTAAGAAAGATATTTTTCATAAATCTTTACTATGTACATCCTTTAATGTAGATAACAATATTTTTTTAATCTTAAGTTTTTTAAATAGTCTCGGACTAGAAAATACTACTTCCAGCCACCCTACAAATATTGAATCTACTTACCGAAAAAATGCATGAACACTGATTTTGGTCCTCCGATCATTTAAAACGCATCTTTATTTTGTCGCATGTGCATGTACAACTTTAAACAATGGCGAAGACGCAGTCGGTTCTTGTGTCGTAAAAGGCCATGAGGAAATGCATTATGGTGAAAACTTCCCTAATCATGATTTTCACAATACAGGCATACCTAAATATTTTCTGGTCCTTCTTTCCAGAAAATATTACATATATGTAGGTACTTATTCATAATTTTCAGAACCCGTATTATCTAGATCGTAAAACTAATATGGAAGTAGCAGCATACTTAACTATATTAATATTATGCTCTTGAAGCTATAATCGTTAATACTTTTTTACCAAAAGGTCAAGTGGCAGTAGTTCACAAAACTACTCACCATACCAACTGTAACGACTTTAAGATAATTAACTTTAAATAACATTATCGTGGTAACGGAACTCATTTTCGGGCCCTCTACCCAGTAAACAGCCGTAAACGTGAAACATTAAAACATTAATAAAATAATTCGTTCCATACCATTAGGAAGAGCACAGACAATATAGACTGACCTTGCAGCTCGTTGGGTGAACCTTTCGTTTTTCTATAGCAGTATGAATGGTGGACCAAGTACTGAGGTCTGATACACTAAGTAATTATGTACAGAAGGACCAATTATTATGAGAAATAACTCATAGTTCTCATAATAATTGTGGAGCCGGGAGAGATTGAACAGCATAACGTGTGAACCTTGCGAGCCAATTATTTAAAAAAGCAAATTAGAAAATAAACCATTCGAACCGTACACCTAGCTTCTGACGTTTCAAATATAGCCATGTAGGTTTAAGCATGTGGAATAAAATATTTTGAATTTGTGAAGAAGATCGTGTGCGGGTTAAATTGGAAACGCCATCAACACCAGTCAAAACCAAGAGAAGATGATTTTTTGGTCCTAATGTTCAAATAGTGCATCATACGTATTTGAAATTCTCAACCTATCTGTTTAGTGTTTGTATTTTGTACCGTGATAATTGAGCAATTTAAACTTGAACAACTTGAAATGATAACTTATTTGGTATCGACCTTAAATAATGATTTCTGCATGTAAAAATTGCTTTGCAAAATAAAATAGACTAAGATATTACGCACGTCTCGTGCGATATAGTTTCGTAGCAAATTCTGTTTTATTTAGAAACTAGATTTTGCCTGCGGCTTTGCTCGAGTGGAGGTCGGAAACGTGCTACCGGGATAATAAGTATCCTATGTCCTAACCTAGGTCATGGTCTATCCGTGCGCCAACGTTCATTCAAAAGGTAACAGACAGACAGCTTTATCGCATTAATAATATTAGCATGGAAGAGTCATTTAGATAGACATTCAATTATAACATCCATGGAGATCAGGAGGTCCTAGGCATAAACAAGAACACACCAAGCAAGCCCTGCGTACGCATAGACTTTCCAAAGTAATTCTGAACTTCCGAATACAATTACCTTTTGCATCAATACCACATCTAATTCTGCCCATATACCGTCAGAGCACCGTGAAGTATGCCCCATTGATGATAACTTACGGCAACCGTCCTTCATACCAATGCGCAATGGTACCACTGGCTACCACCATATCTATACCATCACCACTATCTACATCTCAATGTGGTAGATCCGTCTATTGTTTGTTTAACTGTGAAGCCAGAAATCCGGTTTAACGCGAGGTTTGGTTCTACATAATGTCTACTGCTGATTTATAGACAGTAGGTACTTAAAGGTACATGGTGTACAAGGCCTCAGGGAAGGCATCAGGGGTCGAACTATTAACTATTAGTGCCTTATTTAGTGTACCTAAGAAAATAAACGTTACGGATTGGTAGGACGATTAGCATTCCTTTTTTGCAATAGGAACACGGACACTGAATTAAAAGGTAGTAATTTTAATAATAAATTAAGTGTCCTGATTCACAGGTAGTCAGGTATTGATTAAATAGTACCTCGCACCTCGCTTCGTGTCGCTGAATTTTAGTAAGCATATTATAATTATGAACTTTAACAAATCGATACGCTAAGAAGACCGCCCTATTAAATATTACTTTCCTTATTTACAGAGCAACTTTCCATTGAAAACTGCGCTATCAGACAGAAGGTGCAAAATTGCAAGAAAGAATCTGAAAACTGTAATTGTAACATAAAGAGTAATTTTAATTAAGACACCCATAAAAATAACTGTCACAACAAGCAGGTATCACGCGTTGCAAAGTTTTTTGTTTCATTGCGCTCCAAGCTAGCGATGTCCATTGTCTTTGCACAATATAACCATTAATGTATATCGTGTGGGTAAATCTGCGCAGTTGGGCAAGAGGCTCTGTCTGAACTCTTCGAGGTTATTGATGAGATATTATATCCGTTGAACTGAGATTAGTTTTTTTTTTTTTTTGCTGCAATATACAGATATCTTACTGTTTATAAGTAGACGCCTTTACAAGCTTTTAACTTTTGTGACAATGTGATATTTCAATCTTTGGTCTCTTATCTTTGATCTCTCTCTGAATTTTAAATCTTTGAAATGGATCAACCAGTAATTAATAACAAAGATGGAATAAACTCCCAAAAAAAAACCTAAAGTTTTACGGTAGATTTACATGTTTGACAAAACCAGTTTGTAAAACCGGGAAAAAAGTGATTCCTGCAAGTATTACGAAATAACTATTTCTTTATTGAATCGGATAACTTATTACCATCATCGTATATATTTTTGAACTATTGTTAGTTTATGTGATATTACATGGTACCTACTCTAAACTTATGCTTCGGAATGCAGGTATCGGTACTTACTAATTACGTATATGTACCTCTGCCTAACCCTTCGGGAATTACAGGCGTGACGTTATATTATGTTAGTGTAAGTCATCTTTTTATTTAAATTAAATTAAACAACACCACAACACACGCACACACACACATCACGCTCACACACCATGATCATACATCACACACCATGATCACATATCACACACACACACACACACACATCACGCTCACACACCATGATCACATTGATCACACACACACACATCATTACATTTTAATTTGTTTTGAGGAGGGTGAAAATATGATTGTCCCAAAAACTGCATCACATCTACGTAATGCTTACCTAACAAAACAACATGGCCCTTAAACTTTCACAAACATAAAACATCTTCTACCCGCTTATTTGCTTTAATAAAAATCTGTCTTAGCGTAAATAATAGTACACTAAACGTAAATAATAGTACACTAAACGTAAATAAAAACTGAATTAAACTTTATCTGACATCTTTATATTCGCTCAATGATAGATGTTCGCGCATTACATGCTTTTTGTTTATTTCTCTTCACAATGCAATGGAATGAATAGAATAAGAAATGAGTATATGACAGGAAGTCTGAAAGTGGCACCGGTGACTATCCTCTTTCGAATTCTTGATCTTTTATGATCAACTTACTATCAAATATAATCGTCAAATATCGGTTCAATTATCGGTTCTGTTCACATCAAATCATGCACAGGACCACACAATTCTGTCATAAATCTGTCTAAATATTATGGCAGCTACAATATATTACTTTTATAATAAATGTTACGCCTCTATCATTTATGTAACACTCTCTTGCCACGGCATTAGTGACTCTATTTTCAAACGAACAGTAGTTAGCAATAATAATATTTCTAAATAGTTTGAGAAAGTATGAAATTCAGTTATTGTTTTGTTTTGGAGTTAGTCTACTTTCGCCACCAAAGTATTATTACATTGTTATGTTATTATGACTTAACTGGTAGCTCCCGCATATTTTATCAACTCTATAAACACTTCTACAAAAGCAAGGAAATGAAATTTACCAACTCACAAACTTCCGGAAATATGAAGCAATCAAATATAATTGAATCACGAACCATTTAACTACCTACCACAAATCTTATTACCACTTCACCACATGTGGTTCCTTTCAACCAGTGAGCCACGCCACCTGTAATATTTCCGAGTTTAAATTAAAACTACCTACTAGATAACGAACCGTTCTAAAATGTCCCAAGATTCCATTTTTCCTTTGGCTAAATCAAAACAATGTGGAAATCAAAAATTTAAGCAACGTTCCATCGTAATCTTACATTATCATTTAAATGAGGAAACCATAAACATTCCCTGAAATACTTTCATAGTCCAAAATGGTGATGATGGCAAATCTCATCACAAGATTCCCACACTAAAAAAAACTTACAAAACAAAGCAAAATATTAACATTTAGAACACAAAACTAAGGTCACAACTCCACGGTTGCTCGTAACCATTTCGCGCCGGTTGCGTGGTTGCGTGGCTTCGTGGTTCTGGTTGGCGCAACCACCGTGACCGCTCGCGGGTTGATTCTGATCCGTATTGACTTGTAGAGCTGAAATTAATCACTTTATAAAAGCGGTTACTCGAGCGTGGAATTATGAATATTGGATCGGATGGAAAGATTTGTTTTTCATTAGAGATGTTCTAGAAAATTCTTGAACGGATTTTGATTTTGTGTTTAATTTGGTTGAATATTTTTTCGGCCTAATAGGTGAAAAGATTTTTTTGCTGATAATATATTTGTGTATTTTTTTTACTGCTGGTTAAAGGCAAATATAAAAGAGAAGGGATGACATAACATGGAACGGATTTGAAGCAGGTTTCCGTTTGATTAAATAGTCATACACAAATTTATGTAACTACAAAACTAGTAACACATTTTTTTACAATATTACACATACACAACTTTTCTTATGAAACACTTAAGTACATTTAATTTCATTAGCTGTAGGCGTCTAGTACTGCGTATGTCGCTTGGAGCTAAATACTCGTAACATATGCCGTTTACACGCATTGCAATATAAGCCAGCAGGAACAGACTGACTCTTACATGTTACTATAACTAGAATGTTTCAAAATACATAAAACTGACGCTAAATAAGCCTATGGAGCAATAAAATTATTAAAAGTAGTCAAATCATGCAGCAGAATGTGTAGCTCACATTTGATATCTACTTTTTCTGTCAGATCTAGTGACGTAAAATTCCAGTAGGTATTTGAAAGAGTAAAATGCGTACGCGATATTCAGGGGCCCTTTCCCTAAATCCGGATAAGAGAAAGGGAGAGGAAGGGTCACATTGCAGTATGAAACTGATTTACATCCGTCACCTCACACTTCAGGTGCAGTTGAAAACCAGCGTCAGGCACTAGTTGTTTGGCATTTTGCTGAATTGGGCGTTCTTGGCGCAGCCGCGAGGCTCACTTTCCTGCTAATTTCACACAACGCACTTTACACTTTTGTTTTCTTTTTTTACTTGTATATGTTGTGTTGTGTGCCATGTAGTCTGTGCTAAATAAATGTATTTCCTTTCTTCTTTATTTTCTTTCTAATAAAAAACACATCACGTAAATATCGTGTAGCGTAATACGGGTTTGGTTTGTATTTTTGCCCAATTAAGTATCACCCCGTTACACTGGATTACATGCTAAAGAGCCAAGACTAAGCGAAAAGACAATTCATTATACCTACATCAGTTTCTTTATAACGATAAAGGCACATGTGTTAACCCGCTTTTTTCCCTTTATTAATAAGAACTAAAGTTTTTAATAATTTATTACAATCTAGCCTAATTAATAGACTAATAAGCAACTTATCTTTAACTTATTATTATAAGTTTACGTTATAACTTATAACTAAGAATAACGTCAATTTGCACTTTCACACAATACCGTAGCACTTTCTTAGAGTCTGATAATAAAAACACTTTGTTTATGTATTATTCATTCACTATCTATACACCAACTCAAATGATTGAGTTCTCTTTAGCCTCCGCACTATGTCCGTGTTGTCTAGCAGCTGAATTGCCTCGACATTCCCATGTCGGTGAAGTCTGTGTTCGTGATTTTCAGCAAATTTTTGGATGACGGTGATGGCGAGTTCCATTTTATGGTCGCGGTGGAGGTCGTCATTTCTAATGTACCATGGTGCATTAACAGCATTCCTGAGTACTTTATTTTGGAATTGTTGGATTATTTTAACCCACATTGACCATTGTTAATCATTGGGTATCGTACTACCCAGTAACTGGGGTGTGGAGGTCAGATAGGCAGTCGCTCCGTGTAAAATACTAGTATTCAGCTGCATCTGGTAAGACTGGTAGCTGACCCCAACATAGTTGGGAGAAGTCTAGGCAGATGATGATAGTCATCGTTCATCGGTCATTGTGTATAAGGGACACTTTCATTAAACTCATAACCTTCATTGGCCATCGCTGTGATCAAGCTCTCATTCATCAACAAATGGTTTGTTCCAATATCTCATTCATAATAAATAACACAACAATGCCATCCAACTCTAAGACCACCCAATTATCTTTAATTAAACATTTTGCACACCGCCACCACTCTTCAGAATCATAACACTATGCACTGATCCGATCAACAATAGGCGTCCTAAAATGTTAAAACAAACATTCTCACAGCCGTGGGACGCTTTGTCCTAGTTCTAATTAGAATAGCTTTGATTAAGTAACGTAAATTATACGTACGTTCACTAATTTGTGTCGAAACTACCGTTTTAAGAACATAATTTGAAAGATACTAGCATTATATGAGCCTGTAAATCACTGCTATAGAAAAGGATTCCTAATAGCGGGTATCATAATCAAAAGAGATGATATAGTGAAATAATACTAGGGAGACCATGTTTAGGTAATCGCAATCATACGAATATCGTTTTGAAGTCATTGCCTTAAAGAGTACTTTTAATAACACCCACGGAATACGAGGCAATAACTTAGCAAGCCCAATGCTCAATTTTTGACACAATATACTTTCAAGACACAGAAAAATTGTGTCAAGTTAACCCAATCTGGACCTCAGAACTATGTTTATTTGCACTGCGATTTAAAGATCATATCCACAATGCAATGAAGCAACGCAGATCACAATCACACTTCGCTCATAAACTCACGACTCTAAAATCCATCACTCCTTTGAAAGCTACGCATCTATAATATTTAGCACGCGTTGCCAAACCTTTCCCTCATACCGATGGCAATCTTTATTGCGACAGGCTGCATTCACACGAACGACAAAAAGTGGTGCGACATCGCACACGAGTGACTCCGACAAAAACTAATCCGGTTAGCGTCTGATCTGTCCTTATTTCTCAACTTAGAACTAAGTGTTTTAAAACACTATGTTGGGTCATTGGCTTAGACGAGATTTGTCAAGTGTTACGTGGCTTGAAACCTGGTGAAGTTAATCTTAGAAACCACAAACTTGGTGAAGGAAAACGACGATAAGCTATAGAACTAACCATTGGAATGGACCAATCTCATTGCATCGTACTCGTTGAAGTCTGCACTCTTGGATATAGTCATTACTGTACTTAAGTGTCAAGCAAAATTCGCCAACAAATTGTAAGCTTGATGATGATCAATGCCTGCTCTTTCTCTGCAAAAAAAGAAGCCCTTTATTCGTTGGCATACTTAAAGAGACCATCCCAAAAAATATTTCTTGTTGTATACCTACTTGAAAACTTTAGCCGGCTGGCCAGACCAGCAATTTCGATTCGATGTTTCCGGACGGCATTTTTTCTGCTGTAAAAGGCATTGCTTGCAGGCATGCTTTGAACTTGTCGAAAGAATGCCGAAGGGATGTGACGAAAGGTAACCAATCTAAGTAGAATGTCGAGAGACCTATCACGACCTACTAAAAGGAAATACACTTAAAATCAATTCAGGAACTGCGTTTTTGCATGAACTGGCATTTAAGAACAAAAAAAAAGCAACTAATGAAAAATGTTATGAAATCAGTCAGCCAGTGACAGACATATAACTAGACTGACATAGAACTGTATATTAAGCAGCCAATCAGCCAGATAAAAAGACAAATAGGTGAAGGTTACGCGAAGCCGGATGATCTATACAGAACCAAGGCTTTTGGAGGCTTGAATGGGGTGATTGACCAGCGGGGTAATTGCGTAACACACTAACAGTAAGAATGGTTTTCATTTTGACAGTTCAACATCATTCTTTGCGTTATTTACGTTGTTGAGCAGACAAACTTTTCGAACATATGAAGCAATGGATTAGCAATAGGCTTCGAAACAATTCAGATTGTGATTGATAATGTGTTACACAATTCGGGTACTGATATACCAATACTATGGGTGTATGGATGAAGATAATGTAACCCCATGCGACAGGTGAACGTATGGTAGTGCTGTAATAGCACGCACATACATAACTAAACTACTGAAGCGAGTCGCTTTTTACTTACACATTTACTGATTGTCAAGGCCACTAGTTACTCGTACTAGTCCTACATGTTAAAACTTACCACAGAAAAAATATTGCTGCTCGGCTAATACGGTTGCAATATATTTCTTTAATAATTGGCAAGTAATACAAATACAAGCCAAAACCGCATTGACCACGAAATTATATAACCTTAAATTGGACCTAAATTGAGAATTATATTATTCTAATTTCCAACCTTCAGTGTCGTTCCTTGATTGATTGATGTATTTGATTAGACAGAAGTAACTTTTAATGTCATTCAATATACAACACAGTTAACTTTAAATGATAGTAGTTTCTACCTTGACCATGAGCATCGTGATCAAACTGCAATGTACATTATGTAGTGGTTGACCCCTCATTTTAGTTGATTGCGACCTGCTAAGATAATCAGGGGCAGATAATATGAGCATTAGAAGGTTCTTGGAAGCTGTATATATCCATTAAGGAACTGATTTTGTCGTAGAAGGTGATTAGCAAAGTCACCTCGCTTAGCAAACTGTTCAGTGATTAAAATGGATGGATTAGCCTATAGACTTCTGTCTCTTCATCATCCTTCTATTAAAAATGTTTTTTGTATGCTATGTTAGTGCGATCACCAATCTTTTTTTCAAGCAATGGTGATGAAGCTAATGTTTTCTGACGCGTACTAAGGAACACTCTCTGTTCTATATATATATTTCTTTTGTTATCGCCTACTTTTATTACTGTGACCCACCCCTGCTTCGCACGAATGCTATCCACTAATAAGGCGGCATGACAAAACATCGATTTCTGTGCTATTACTTAAACACAAAAAAATTCGGAATAAATAGTTTTAATTATAGTGAAAACCAAATCAAAATTAATTGTGTAGTTTGGAAGAACTAAGCGGTCACACAGTCAGACACGAAAACTACTATTTATTCATGACCATTTTAAGTTTTCTATAAAGTACCGATGCTATCTCTAAATTACTTACTTAAAATTCGTTCGGTATCTAACTTACTTAGTAAAAGAGGCTTGTTTACAATTAATGCTTTATTTCCTAGTGTCAGTGGTTTCCTTAATTAAGTTAATTACGGGTGTGTCGCATTGTTGGCAGTTCATTCTATAGTTAATGTTACATTTACACATACCGACAGTGTCCAAACTATATATATATATATTTACTTTCTGTGATAACACGCACTTATACTTACATAATTTTTCTCGTAGTAATAGGAGCTTTTGAACACTTCCATATCCCTCAAACCAAGTTCTGACCCAGCATTGTTGTGTGTATAATTATAGAATTTGAGTTTTTTTTTATCTTTGTCTCTGACTCGATTATAACTATTTCATTCTATCGACGTCCAGAACTGGACCTCGTCCCAAGGTCCGCCTCTACGACGGTAAGTTCGTCCAACATACCAATTGAAACATTTTTATTTGCTTTATATTACCTTAACAACTTCATCTTTATCAACAAGTTCTCTTACTTTAGCCAGACACTAAAATTCTAATAAAAGCTAGTCTGCAGTTCCAGGAGTTTTCCTTGACATGACGCTAATAGTTATCGAAAGTACTCGTCGTTTAGTGTCCGTCTGCCATTTCAGACTAGCTGTAATGATCTTAGTGAGGTTACGCTATATACTTATCCTCACGATTCCCTACAAGGTTATGCATTTACAAATATATTCTTAAAACTTAAACGTTTTTTCGTGTTGCATTTTCTCATTGGTTCTGCTTCGTTAGTTCCAATTCGATTATGAATTGGTTTTTTTCGCGGTTATTATTTATTAGAAGTTTTTGATTGATTAACTGCCGTACTTAGATATATGTCGCTCAAAAATTATCAATCATTAACTTTATTCGACCAGCAAATGCCAAAAAAAATCTAATGTTCTCAATCTGTCATATTTTTAACTGACAGCGTTCCTAATAGTAATTTTTGAGTGATTGTTTAATTTTATTACAAGCTGTGTGCCCGATGGGATTTCCCATCAGCAACTTCTCAGGAGCCTGAGCATGAGTTTCCAAAAAACAATGACACAACTACCTTTTACTTATAAACAGACGTCTAAGTACTAATTTCCACATTTCTAACTTCAAAAATGACGAACTTCCATACAAACTTTAATTCGCCTGTTCTTAAACTTTAACCCTTCTCACCTTTATGGAAGGAACTCTTGCCCAAAATTTTATACATCGACCCAGTGGTTTAGGGTATGTGTTGTTTCCGTGAATGAATGAATTTAAGAATTTTAAGTAGTCGATTATTTTTAAGTGACTAAACTAATTGTGGGAGTAAAATATTTTCCTTTTTACATAATGTCTGGCTTTCAAAGCCCAGGGACATGATGAGGAACTGATTTCCTTAACTCAATAACTTCATTAAGTTCAAAGTCGTGCCGTTCTTTTTAACATAGTTTATTTTTGTTATATACACTCACGACACTATTAAAGTTCAATTATTATTATTATTATAATGCACTTATAACGTTCGATATGAAAGGTTATATGCATTAAGAGCAGCAAAAAACTCACGCTTGAAACAGGAAGAGAGAAATATGTTATGTCCTTGATTATAGAAACTAGATTATGAGCTTCTCAGACCGCACTTTGATTTTGCTTTACTAAATAAGCGATTCGTACGAATATGAACGTACGTACGTTAAGCCGTTGGTCTCGGTTGTCATTTGTAGATCTTTGACAGTCGTTACGGGTAGTCAGAAGCACGAAAGACGGACAACAATTCCTACCAAAGGGTGTTACCCAGTAACTGGGTTGTGGGGGTCAGATAGGCAGTCGCTCCATGTAAAATACTGGTATTCAGCTGCATCCGGTATGGAAGCCGACCCCAATATATATATATATATATATATATGTAGTTGGGAAAAGGGTAGACAGATTCCATAGGAATGCATAAAAATTATCTACTGAGGTATGAAAACATGACACATTAACTTTGTAACAACAAAATAATCTCGTAGAAACATCAGAAAAACTCAAACGTGTAAAAGTTGGGTTAACAAAAAGGGGTTGCCAACATTCGGAACTTTAACTAAACATCATGTTCGTGAACGGGCGCCGTCAGTTGAGACTGGTCGTCTCTTAACTGCCACGGCTTATTTTTATATTTTGATTTCTGTTTTAATATACTTTTTTTTTTTTTTACATTGTTCTCACATAAAGAAGCAACAAGAATAATGTACCAAGGATTTTGTAATATCTTGATTTAAGAAGAGTGTCCTTGGAGTTTCTTGCCCGTTCTTCTCCATAGAGATCTACGTTTTGGAATGGGGAACTAGCTTCAACTTTCTGACTAACTGACGGACTCTTTGACAATTGAAAAGTGCCTGTAAATGGATCAATTGAAATAAATGGTTTGAGTTTGAAACCCTCTAGTTGAGAAGTTGTGGAGGCAACACAATTTGATGTTCCACACGAGAGTGCTTTTATCAGATGTAAGACGTAACTTATGGATTGTTCATATTCGTATAAGATAATAAGTATAAAACGATTAATGTTATAAGAAATATTCGTATGAGATGCTTGCTTAGTAAAGTGAAGTCAAAGAGCGGTCTATGAATCTTGCGTTGAGGTTATGACTTGACAGTACATGCGATTAAAAGTTAATAGGAATATATACATACATACATACATAAACTCACACCTTCTGCCCATGGGGGTAGGCAGAAACTACAGAATGCCACCTGCTACGATCCTTACATACTCCTTTAGCCACGTTTACGTTCATACATCTGGTCACACACGCACGCCGGTTGTGAGTACTACGCACCTGACCTTTTTGAAGAACATCACCATTAAGGTCAATATATGTCTTCCTAGGGCGTCCCCTCCCGGCATATCCAATCACCTCTGCCATGTAAAGACCTTTTGTTATTCGCCTTTCATTCATCCTCTCAACATGACTAAACCATCTAAGCACACTCTTTTCAATTTCTATCACTACATCTTCTTTTAAACCGCACCGTTGCCTTATCACATCACTCCGGTGATGGAAATGCCTAAGAAAAATAATAGGAACATGCCTTACATTAATCAATAGAATTGATTCCGGCCGACATTTAGCCAGGGTCTCAGATATTGTTGGCAACATCTTCATCTGCCTAAGCTTTTCTTAACTATGGGAAAAGGCTACTGGGGTCGGCTTACAGTCTAAGTAGCCAGATGCATCTGAAATTCTGAATACCTGAAGGTATTGTAGCAGTGTGTACGTCGCCACATGCGAGGTTCACGTCACACTGACGTCACGCAAAATTCTGCATCGCGCAAGCAGAGTTTATGCGCAAATAGCATATACAACGTCCCGACATCAATCGTCGGGCAGTTGCCTACGAGACACAACACCTGTCTGGTCGAAGGATCCTCCCTTTTCTGTAGAGGTGTGAGTGAACTTTACACCCTGTTCCTAATACCTCTATAGTATGTTACACGGAGCGACTGACTATTTATTTATTTATTTTATTATTTATGTACACATAATAAAATAGATACAGATACGGCATACTAGATTAAGTACAAAGGTACTATCTGACCTCCACAACCCATTTACTGGGTAACACGTTACCCCGTTACTAGTTAGACTTTCGATATTGCTGGTATCAATAGTACCATAAACATTCATTATGTTCCAAACACCCACTTTTTTTTACAACTTTGAATATTACAGAAATCACGTCCGGGGCATAATAAACAAATAGATATTTGTTCAATTTATACTCGTACCTACAAAAAGATAATATCACTACGGTAGGTCTATATCACAAAATAAAGCAATAATCATTTATTACAATTACACTCAATCTTAATTAAATCGATTTGATTGTCAATCGAATCGAATGAAATACAGTGACGATTGGGAATCGCAAATTAGGTAGGCCTTCTGATGGCCCTGTTGATACCTAACATCACGCCTGTTTTGTCCAGAAGCGATAAGCAGAGTACTAGTACCTACACCCACATTTCTCCAGTCATGTTTAAAAGACCCATGTAATAAGGGGCAGGCCTATTGCTACCAACCGCGGGCACAAATCCAAACCTCGGGCTGCTACTGAAAATTACTAATAAAAAAAACCAATAACACTTTGCCCGACCAGCACTCTGATTGCGTAATACACTAACCACAATCTAAATCATTTTGAAGGATATTACTAATCCATTGCTTCATATGTTCAAAAAAATTGTCCGCTCAACAACGTAAATAATGCAGTGAATGTTGTTGAACTGTCAAAATGAAAGCCCTTGCTACTGTTAGTGTGTAACGCAATTACCACGCTGGGAATCGAACCCATGCTCAGACGTAGCACTTGCCACTAGACCAGTCTGCCTTTATAAAAACAGTAGGTACCTTTTACCGCCATCATGAATTTCAGCTCGTAAAGTCCACTTTGGTTCTGAATAACTACTAAAGTAAACAGTGTCATTACCAGCAGGAGAGGCAAAAAATTGCTGATCTTATAATTATATAGAGCAATGTGTATTATAAAATACAGATTGCTCTGAATAGCTGAATTTATTTATGTCCGTAGGTGTATCAATGGCATTACAGCGGGCCCTGTCAGAATACCAGCGCTGCAATTTTTTATTTGTTTTACATCGAAGTGAAATATTTGTCTATAAATTTCTGACACAAAATATTCCTGTCATCAATATCCCATGACAGTTATTCGATAAGATCAACAACACCATTCTCATTTAGTAACGACACTATAAAGTGATGCAACCCCAATCATTAATCATGTTATCGATACTTTGTTGAAACATGCAACTAATACCTACTCTATGGGGTTATAATTTAGAATGGCTTGGTACAACGAAGATCAATCGGTATATGAGGTTAAGCAATGCTGATGTGGTCAAGGATTGGAGAGCAGTAAACTTTATTGAAACATCACGACTCGTATAGAGCATATCAATTCCTTAGTCTACATTATATTAGGTATACAAATATTTAAGGGCAATTTAGAGCCTGAAGAAGAATTGTAACTAGAAAATAGGCCATAATATTTGATGTTAATGCAATACCAAGGGAATGTTTTGTGTTTTTTAATGCAATATTAAGTGAACTAAGTGAAATGAAATAAAAAAATCATCCACATAATTAAACCCTGGCTCAGAATCTTAAGTTAATCTGAAAAACAATTAATTACCTATTAATCATAACATACCGTACAAATTCGATTGAATCATCTTCATCATTTCAGCCCTTCGATTCAATTAGTTATCGAAAAATTTTGAATCCTAAGACAAGTTAGACTGGATTTTGATCTAAAATATTGACAGAAACCTCCTGTCTAGTACGTACAGCAGATAACTTATTTAATTGACTCAAGTAAAGGCATGATTTACCATAAAGTTTTTGATACAGTTCAAATCAGTCATTTGTTAATTTTACATGACTAGAGCATAATTAATTGGATTCATCTCAAGTATTGTTATTCTCACAATACAAATAATTCTACAACTTTCCTATCATTACAATCTCCCATGTAACAATAACGTGACAATCGATATAAACTAACAACACTATTGTCATCTCCATGACTAGAAAGTTAGTGATGCAACCTCCATTGTCGATAATATTGTCGATATTTCAGAGATGTCATTAATCGCCGCGGTTAGATCAATTTGTTTGAATTGGGTCAGACCATTTAATGGTGTATTAGTATCACTTATTAAACTGCCTCGTTGGTGTAGTAGTCGCAAGCGCTACTTTTGAGTTTGAGGTTTTGGTTTCGAATCCCGGGTCGGGCAGTGTTATTGGCTTTTTCATCTGGAATATCTCAGTAGCAGCCCGGACTCTTGATTTGTGCCCGGTTGATAGGAACAAACCCACTCCCTATTACATGGGACTTAAACATAACTGTCGAAATGTGGGTGTACTATTTGTTCAACTCTGCGTAACACTGCGGGGATAGAGGCGTGATGTTATGTTATGTTATTTGATATCCGTTTCTTTCATCTTGTATTTAATTAGTAAAAGTGATAATAATTAAGTAGGTGGGCTACAATTGATGAAAATTAACTGTTTGCAGTTCCTAAGATTGCCTCTATATTTTGATTGTAAACTACTAAAAACACAATCAAATGTTTTCCTTATGCCAATTCTAATTAAATAATAAAATTATTTCCGACAGAAACGTAATTATTTTACTTCACCAGAAACACTACAGACATACATTTAATATTTAACCTAACTATTTTATAAACGCAGTAAAGTTTTAAAATCGTTGCAAAACTGTAATTGCTTTGGTCTTTGACTGTTACACATAAGTTTATGGGAATGGCCGGCCTTGAGTCAGAAATGTATCGATATACTTAGGGTAACATCACTAGAGTGAAATATCAACCGTGATTCGAATTAACATCCTTGGAATGGTTCGATTAAGTAGATCTTTAATTAAATATTTTTTTCTATTCAAACCACAAATCATTTCAGTGTTGGTTGATTGAAATTCTGAATCATGATCGAAACTCAAGTTAGCTTGCAAACCATATTTTTTCAAAAGAAACCTTCTTACCTAATGATACAGACCCTCGAATTGCGAATAAAGTTGCAACTAAACACTGTCAAATAAATGTATTTAAAATTCCTTAAGCCCACCGCCCATGGTTCTATTACAAAATGTAATGACAGAATAATGTTCTCTATCATAAGCAACTGAGCCAAAAACACCATAATATTTGTATGACGTATATTATTAAACGTTGCGACAGAATGTAATACAGGCCGTGATATTTACTCTGCTGTCAGATTACCCCACGCTTGAGAATGATACATCGAACTGACCCAATGTCAGAAGGAAGAATGTCAAATCATTTTAAGAGCTTTTAACATTACGATAAAATGTGGTAGTAATTAAAATAGCTTTGTAAGTATTGACCTTTTGATGTGGGAATTTTAGCTGTCAAACTAATAATGTGCTGAAGTAGAAAATATTTCTCTGTTGGACGTACCTTCATACGTAGAGAAAATAGTAATGTTTCGAACGGATGAATTCTACTGATACAATACAATTATTACAATTATTATTATGTTAAAATTAACGAAAATCCAAGCTTCACAAAACTTTTGCATGTAGGCTTTAAAATCAGTAAAGACGGTGTTACGAGTGCCTTCCTGTATGGCAACAAGAAAATCAAGTTATCTCCGGCACAACACGGAAAGGAAAACTTTGTAAAGAATTTTATAACAACGTGCGTTAAAATATATTTTTATTATTAAGTACAAGGTTTTTTTATGTAATGTAACTTGCTACATGCTAAAAGGAGGTTTTGTTTCTCAAACCTTCGCCGAATAAGAGGTTTAAACTTAGCAACTTACAACAATTTAGAATATCTAAATTATCACGCACGACACGTAGCACGCTTGGAATGATAAATGTTATTATAATTTATAATGCAAAATTAATTCTAATTTAAAATGCAAAGTTAATTCTAATTTATAATGCAAAATTAATTCTAATTTATAATGCAAAATTTATTCTAATTTTATTTTTAAATGTCTCATACTTCATTGAATTGTATTGTAATTGTATGTAATTTTAATTAATCTGACTGTGTGTGTTCTTGTTAGTCCTATTACTATGTTACATGAATTAAAATGTTTTGAAATTGAATTTAAATCTTTGGGAAAACAGCGCTACGAACGATCTCTAGCAGTTTACGCACTATACAATGTGTAACTGAATTAATGCACATTATCCATGACCGGTGACTTGTTTAATGTGTCAGTTATACAAGTGCGTCAAATTGTGAGTAGTATGTCTAGGGGCAAGTCGATGGGTCATGATGGGCTCAGTATTGAGCATTTGAAGTACGCTGGCGTTCATCTGCCGCGTGTGCTTGCGATGTTCTTTACTTTATGTCTGAATCACTCGTACCTGCCCTTAGACCTTATGATAACTATTGTTGTACCGATCGTTAAAAACAATACTGGCGATTTGTCTGATAAGAATAACTACCGGCCAATTTCCTTAGCAACAGTGGTGGCTAAGGTGTTGGACAGTGTGCTTGATTCAGAACTTGACAAACACCTTAACATTCATGACGCTCAGTTCGGTTTTCGCGCTGAACTTTCTACTGAAAGCGCAATTCTGAGTCTCAAGCACACTGTTCAATACTATACGGAAAGAAGTACACCTGGGTTTGCATGCTTTCTTGACCTCTCCAAAGCATTTGAGCTCGTGTCATATGACGTATTATGGGAGAAACTCAAGAGGCCTGGCGTGCCTACTCAGGTGCAACGGATTTATCATTTCTGGTACCAAAACCAGATAAATTATGTAAGATGGGCGAACAGCTTCTCCGACGCGTACAGGTTGGAGTGCGGGGTGAGACAAGGTGGTTGAAGTTCTCCCAAGCTCTTCAAGTTGTACGTGAATGAGCTTATAGTTAGGCTCAGCAGCACACGAGTAGGATGCTGGGTCAACAATGTGTGTATGAACAACTTTAGTTACGCGGACGACATGCTGCTGTTGACCCCAACTATAGGCGCAATGAGACAATTGCTAGCCGTATGTGAAACATATAGCCACAAGCATGGTTTATTATATAATTATAAGAAAAGTGAGTACATGGTCTTCAAGGCCTCCGGTAAGTGTCCATCAAGTGTACCTACAATTAAGCTGAATGGTACTGAACTGAAGCGGGTGCAACAGTTCAAATACCTCGGACATTACATTACTGAGAGCCTTGACGACCAAGTTGACATAGAAAGGGAACGTAGGGCATTGGCGGTCAGAAGTAATATGCTGGCCCGCAGGTTTGTGCGTTGTAGTGACCAAGTTAAAGTCACACTATTTAGAGCCTACTGTCAGACTTTCTACGCGTGCAGCCTGTGGTTCAGATATACGCAGAGAACGCTCAGTGCCCTACGTGTCCAATATAACAATGGATTTAGGATGTTGTTAGGGCTGCCCCGCTTTTGTAGTGCCTCCGGGATGTTTGCGGAGGCCAGAGTAGACGGCTTTCATGCCTTCGTGCGCAAGCGGCTCGCGTCGTTATTAAATAGAGTCCGGAGTAGCACTAACAGCATCCTTAAGGTCTTTGCGGATAAACAGGACTCAAATATCCTGAAAACATTTATTCGTGCTCAAATTTTGTAACCCTACGTGTGGTTATTATGAACATTGTCTGAAATAAAGTATTATTATTATTATGAAAGCAGTTTGTTCAGGAGCGTCTAGATACTGTTATTTTTAATATACTTAGGTTTTTTTTTTTATAATTATCTAAGTACCAAACATAATTAAAACTACGTAAATTACAGAATACACATACAACAATATTCTAATTGGGGTGTTTGGTGGTATGCGTTAATTCCTGTACATGTTGTATACTTAGGTATTTCGTAATCGTAATGGAATATAATTTCCCTAAACTAGAATTTCATCATCAAAAATGTCAATCAGTTTCATAATAACAAATCTGAAATGCCTTTGAGCCTACTATTTCTATGTCTAGATGTTTATATGTAAGCTAAATTGTATGTGGAGTTGTGTCCTACCTACACAGATATAATATGTTTGTACATAGCTTGGGGCACTTAAATATCTCGCTTGTGCCAATTCAAAATTCATAAAGCCACCTTCTTTAATGAACTTGTTTTTAATTTTTGCGAACAGACGGCATCAAATTGCTTACGTTTCTGAATTACGAAATTAATTTCGTACAGTTTCGTGCATGTTGAAAACAAATTATAATTCTTATGAATAACCCATTGGGCCATTTACCTATTATGTAAGTATTTCGATCTATTTTCCAGAGTTCAAAATATACCAGATAAGTCGAAGAGGATACGTACAAAATAAATTGGTTGCTGATTTTCAATAAAAACAAACACTTTTGAAACATAAAAAAATAGTACTTGTAATTATTCTGAATAAAAATACTACTTATGTAGATATGACAGTCTTAATTCGTACATTTCATACCGCCACCACAGCCTATCCACATAATAAAGCAGTTAATCCGTGGACATACTGAGCCAGTCACCTTGACCCACTACCCTGTGGTCGTTGAGACACAATGTCTGACATTGACCATGCCGCAACATCCATAGATGATTGTCTGTCATCTGTCACTTTGACAGTTAGCAATCGTGTGATAGATGATGCTGTGTGACTAATTCAAATTGTTGTGTAAATTAACTATTGTAGGTTTTACAATAGAATAGAATAGGGTATTTAATAGATAAGGTTAGGCTATTATGAATTATGAATTAAGTACGATTACTTAACTAATTAATTAATAACAATATAATATCCCAACATTAACAAACTAAAATATGGCGCCGAAAAGTGAATCCGCATCGCTGTCGACCTGTAATGTTCCCAAGGCGCGAACCATACAGAAGGGACGAGAGACGAGGACGGCAGTCCCGTCCTCGTGCGCGTTCTGTCCCGTCCCTGGACGTAGAAGACGCCGCGGCGATGCGCGACGGCCCGCGCTTGCTCGGCGTCCATTTCACGTATCTTCATTATTGTTTATACAAAATGTATCCACGCGATCTGACACAAAACACAGAAAGGACAAGACGCAGACGCGTCGTTTCTTGCATCTGCATACATACTATTGACGAGTCTGCGTCCCGTCCTTATATCACGTATTCACGTCCCTTTCGGGTGGCTTACGCCCAAGAAACTATTTATTTATAAATACTATCCTTTTAAGTCTTTAGACAAAATTTGATACAAATGAGACAATAGATAAAGAAAAGTCCTGATTAGCCATCTGGTTTTATTAATGTAAATAGTGTGAATTATTTTAAGTTAAGTGTATGGCTTTACAAAGGCTGTTTTAGTCATGATTACAGCTCGAAAATGTACGGGAACCGGAACTGCGGATAAAAAGCGGCTTAAAATTAGTTTTAAAAGTTTAACTTACCGCAACTTTGACTAATAAAGTTAAACTTTATCACAACACACTTAACAGCCTCAACGAATTTTAATCAGATTAAACCATTCAACTGTCAACAACGCCATTCTCAATTACAAATAACAAACATTCAAGATCTTAACAACAATATCAAAGTATAATAATTAGTATAAACGATATTATTCGTTGACAACGCCTGTCCTTGCCAACAAACAAAGGTAAAGACACCTTCTCTTTCTGTCAGTCTCAAGAGCGAGTGAACGGCTCCGCACTGGCAGGAAGGCATCTTCGAATATGTCAAGGAACGAATGAAGAGAGAATTCAAATTAAGAATGAATGAGTGGTGAATAAAAGACAAGTTATGTAAGTTCTATATCACTTGTTCCGCAAAACTACGCTAATTCATAAAGCAATGCAATCAATTGAATTATTAACGTGATTTTAAAACCACTTTTATCACCAACATAAAGCTTAGTTGGCTGACTGCCTCGTTGGTCTACTGGTCGAAAGCGCTACTACTGAGCGTGAGGTCTTGGGTTCAATTCCCCAGTCAGGCACCGAGTTATTCGGTTTTTCCGTCAAGAATTTCTAAGTAGCAGCCTGGAATCAGGATTTGTATCCAGTGGATGACATAGGCTCGTCCCCTATTACTGGGACTTATGCATAACTGGCCTAAATTGTGTGTATATTTGAGCCTACACTGGTGCCGATTCTCTTGTCACAAAATTCTCTAAACTAGACTAAAAATAAAAATCACTAAAATTTAGTTTATTCCTGTCAAACGACAATTTCTCATTCTGGAATTGACTAAAGTGACACAACTTAACTATATTTTAGTTTGACAGCACTAAGATGGCACTGAATTATTTGTTTAGTGATAATGCCAATTTTGCTATTCTGAATTTGACGTTTTTCACATAAAATTTTGGTTGTCTAACTAAATCTGGCTTTTTTTTATCGCGATTAAAAAGGTGTGGAACAAAACTAGTGGTCATGAACTAAAATTCATGACAAGACCTCGACTTCAGGTGCAAAAAAAGTACTGTATCTTTTTAAAAATTTATTTTGCTTTTAACTCGAAAATGGTGTCCTGTCGCAAAAATAATTAAAATTTCGACCCCCTTTATAAAACCCTTAAACCCCTAAACCTCTACATGTAGGTAAAATTTTTTTCCATAAAAAAAGTGAAAAATTTCGTATAAAACACGTCGAGGCTGCCCCCATGCGTGCCTCCGGCTCTAAAAAAAAACACGTGGTAGGGCATACAAGTACCACGTGGAGTCCCGATTGTCAAATAAAATTTTAGTTGCGTCAAAATTATTTTTAAATTTAGAGATATTTTTTTGCAGAATAGCTTTAAGATTCTCATAGCCAAAAGTAAGGAATTTTATTGATAGTTTAGTTAGTTTAGTTCGGTGTACAAGAGAATCGGCACCAATGACTAACAAAAATTAGAGCAGATTGCGTAGCATCAGCACATGTTTTAGCCCATATATTAATCATTGCTGCTGTAGCACAGTTACCGCAAACGATCGCCTGCTAAATATAGAGTTTACATCAAAATATATCGTCGCTCGCATGACTAAAAGTCCTATCAAATTTTTTAGCTGATTGAGTTAGGACAACTACATTTTTCTATTCGTGATTCTTCACATTTTTACTAACCGTCGTTAACGTCGTTTAACATACAGAAATGACGGATAGTGAAAAATGTAAAGAATCACGAATAGAAAAATGTAGTTGTCCTAACTCAATCAGCTAAAAAATTTAATCGGACTTTTAGTCATGCGAGCGATGATATTAGGTCGGGGAAAAAGTTCTTTCGTATGTTATATACAAATTCAAGACTAAGAGCTCGTGTGGCACACAAATATCGAGCTTTTTTGTATACCCAGGCTTTTGCAAATAGGTCAAAACTGTTTTGTGGTCAACCCCTTTTTTTTTTTGGGGTGGGAAATCATCAAATGACCTCTCCCGCTCCGGGCGGAGCGGAAGGGCGTGTCAGACTCTTACTGACTAAAACCCACCCGTGTTCCTTCAGTTGCCTGTGCGCCAGGGCCACGGTAACTCTTTCGAACAATCCGCGACCCCGGCAGGTGTGGTCAACCCCTAACTCTTCAGCTATGTCGTAACTACTAAGCTTGCTCTACTTTATCAAAAATAGCATCGACTTTATCCGTAACAGGGCGATCAGAGCGAGCTGCATATTTGACATCAAAATTCCCGGACTGAAAGCGCTTGAACCATTTCTATGGCTTGAACAACTTTGTGCTACTCTTACTGACACTGCGTTCTAGGCTCCTGCAAACAGTTGCGACATGCGACGTAACACAAAGGCACCGCCTCGCGCCTGTCGCGCGACGACGAGTGATTCGCGTCGCGTAGGAGTCGTAAGTCCATAAACATCATATTTTTTCGCGGCTTGTTTCGCATTCTTTCGTTATTTGTAATAAAACTTTAAAAATATATTGAATTTCTTCGTTAGATTCAGTCATTTTGGCGGACAGAAAAACAATTTGCGAAGTGGCGGGAAATCGTTTTTACGTCTTTTTTCTTTTAATTGTGAATTAAGTGTTAAACATAAACTACTTACGAAGAATCTTTTTCCCCAACCTATTATTTCAAAATATCAGAGCCTTTAAAGGACAAAGTAACAAAAGGTACATTCTTGCCCGGAGCAATTACTTCAGTTCGTAATAACTATTAATAGCTAAGCCTCAGATTGGTTGACGCCTTCTACTATAACACAAATTATATAAAATTAAAATCGGCTGCAACGGTAACTGTTTTATTAGCTTGTAATCACCCTTGCAGTTTGTAAGATATTTCTGCTAAAACGGCAGGACTAATCACAAAATCGTTGGTCACAGCGCTTTCTTTGGGTTTCACAAAAGTGACGTCGATAAGGATATCGTCACTTTCACACGTCACATTACAAAAATATAAAAATAAGCTAGATGGAGTCAACAATTCCTATCTGACTACCTCTGAGAAGAAATGGCGAAACAGTAGAGCTTTATTTCGGATTGTATGACCTGGTAATTACGTGTTTGATAAAAACGGTAACATAACAATAAGCGTCTCATTCTTGTATTAAATAATAGTTTCTCCCGTTTCCAGTATTTTGTACATAATATGATTCTTTACTCTTTAAATACCAGCCTTTTGAATAAAAATACACCTTTAATAAGTAAGGCACACCCAGGACTTAACAGGACGTCCAATTCTCACAATATCCTAGATAAGAATGCTTCAAAACATGCTAATCCTGCTCCATAGGACAATCTAGAATCTAGACGAAATCAAACTGGTTGCTAATTTAATAGTATAATTTGTATGATATTGATTTTTACATTCTTTAACTATTTTAACTCACAAACTAAATTATTACTTGTTAAAATTTAAGGAAAATCATCTACTTTTCAATATTTGTAAATATGTGAGCACCATGTATCTATCACATAATTATTTTCCTGTCATTGCTTTATATTTAATTCTTTTTACCTATTATGATATAGTAATTTTATTCTAGGTGCATCGTCTTCACGTATAATTATGTAATTAATGTATATATAATACTTTAAAACATTTTAAAAGAGTAACGGTGGAGTTTCTTGCTCATTCTTCTCCATACGAAAATACGGAAGGAAGGGCAACTAGAATCAATTATTTTTTTTTGTAAATTTTGACGTTCAAGAATGCTTTTTATGTGCCTATTTGAAATAAATGATTTGACTTTGACACTAAACCTCAATCATCTACTACAGTGAAATTAATTTTTGAACCTGTCTCTATGAGTGGGGGAAGACCAAAGAAACGATGGATGGTCTGTGTGGAAGACGATAAGGCTGGAGGGGGGGACTACCGAGATGTCAAAGAAACGATGGATGGTCTGTGTGGAAGACGATAAGGCTGGAGGGGGGGACTACCGAGATGTCAAAGAAACGATGGATGGTCTGTGTGGAAGACGATAAGGCTGGAGGGGGGGACTACCGAGATGTCAAAGAAACGATGGATGGTCTGTGTGGAAGACGATAAGGCTGGAGGGGGGGACTACCGAGATGTCAAAGAAACGATGGATGGTCTGTGTGGAAGACGATAAGGCTGGAGGGGGGGACTACCGAGATCTCAAAGAAACGATGGATGGTCTGTGTGGAAGACGATAAGGCTGGAGGGGGGGACTACCGAGATGTCAACTAATGGAGCAGTGTGGACGAAAACGATGGATGGTCTGTGTGGAAGACGATAAGGCTGGAGGGGGGGACTACCGAGATGTCAAAGAAACGATGGATGGTCTGTGTGGAAGACGATAAGGCTGGAGGGGGGGACTACCGAGATGTCAAAGAAACGATGGATGGTCTGTGTGGAAGACGATAAGGCTGGAGGGGGGGACTACCGAGATGTCAAAGAAACGATGGATGGTCTGTGTGGAAGACGATAAGGCTGGAGGGGGGGACTACCGAGATGTCAAAGAAACGATGGATGGTCTGTGTGGAAGACGATAAGGCTGGAGGGGGGGACTACCGAGATGTCAAAGAAACGATGGATGGTCTGTGTGGAAGACGATAAGGCTGGAGGGGGGGACTACCGAGATGTCAACTAATGGAGCAGTGTGGACGAAAACGATGGATGGTCTGTGTGGAAGACGATAAGGCTGGAGGGGGGGACTACCGAGATGTCAACTAAAGGAGCAGTGTGGACGAAAACGATGGATGGTCTGTGTGGAAGACGATAAGGCTGGAGGGGGGTACTACCGAGATGTCAAAGAAACGATGGATGGTCTGTGTGGAAGACGATAAGGCTGGAGGGGGGGACTACCGAGATGTCAAAGAAACGATGGATGGTCTGTGTGGAAGACGATAAGGCTGGAGGGGGGGACTACCGAGATGTCAAAGAAACGATGGATGGTCTGTGTGGAAGACGATAAGGCTGGAGGGGGGGACTACCGAGATGTCAAAGAAACGATGGATGGTCTGTGTGGAAGACGATAAGGCTGGAGGGGGGGACTACCGAGATGTCAAAGAAACGATGGATGGTCTGTGTGGAAGACGATAAGGCTGGAGGGGGGGACTACCGAGATGTCAAAGAAACGATGGATGGTCTGTGTGGAAGACGATAAGGCTGGAGGGGGGGACTACCGAGATGTCAACTAAGGGAGAAGTGTGGACGAAAACGATGGATGGTCTGTGTGGAAGACGATAAGGCTGGAGGGGGGGACTACCGAGATGTCAACTAAGGGAGAAGTGTGGACGAAAACGATGGATGGTCTGTGTGGAAGACGATAAGGCTGGAGGGGGGGACTACCGAGATGTCAAAGAAACGATGGATGGTCTGTGTGGAAGACGATAAGGCTGGAGGGGGGGACTACCGAGATGTCAACTAAGGGAGAAGTGTGGACGAAAACGATGGATGGTCTGTGTGGAAGACGATAAGGCTGGAGGGGGGGACTACCGAGATGTCAACTAAGGGAGAAGTGTGGACGAAAACGATGGATGGTCTGTGTGGAAGACGATAAGGTTGGAGGGGGGGACTACCGAGATGTCAACTAAGGGAGAAGTGTGGACGAAAACGATGGATGGTCTGTGTGGAAGACGATAAGGCTGGAGGGGGGGACTACCGAGATGTCAACTAAGGGAGAAGTGTGGACGAAAACGATGGATGGTCTGTGTGGAAGACGATAAGGCTGGAGGGGGGGACTACCGAGATGTCAACTAATGGAGCAGTGTGGACGAAAACGATGGATGGTCTGTGTGGAAGACGATAAGGCTGGAGGGGGGGACTACCGAGATGTCAACTAAGGGAGCAGTGTGGACGAAAACGATGGATGGTCTGTGTGGAAGACGATAAGGCTGGAGGGGGGTACTACCGAGATGTCAAAGAAACGATGGATGGTCTGTGTGGAAGACGATAAGGCTGGAGGGGGGGACTACCGAGATGTCAACTAAGGGAGAAGTGTGGACGAAAACGATGGATGGTCTATGTGGAAGACGATAAGGCTGGAGGGGGGGACTACCGAGATGTCAACTAAGGGAGAAGTGTGGACGAAAACGATGGATGGTCTGTGTGGAAGACGATAAGGCTGGAGGGGGGGACTACCGAGATGTCAACTAAGGGAGAAGTGTGGACGAAAACGATGGATGGTCTGTGTGGAAGACGATAAGGCTGGAGGGGGGGACTACCGAGATGTCAACTAAGGGAGCAGTGTGGACGAAAACGATGGATGGTCTGTGTGGAAGACGATAAGGCTGGAGGGGGGGACTACCGAGATGTCAAAGAAACGATGGATGGTCTGTGTGGAAGACGATAAGGCTGGAGGGGGGGACTACCGAGATGTCAAAGAAACGATGGATGGTCTGTGTGGAAGACGATAAGGTTGGAGGGGGGGACTACCGAGATGTCAACTAAGGGAGAAGTGTGGACGAAAACGATGGATGGTCTGTGTGGAAGACGATAAGGCTGGAGGGGGGGACTACCGAGATGTCAACTAAGGGAGAAGTGTGGACGAAAACGATGGATGGTCTGTGTGGAAGACGATAAGGTTGGAGGGGGGGACTACCGAGATGTCAACTAAGGGAGAAGTGTGGACGAAAACGATGGATGGTCTGTGTGGAAGACGATAAGGCTGGAGGGGGGGACTACCGAGATGTCAACTAAGGGAGAAGTGTGGACGAAAACGATGGATGGTCTGTGTGGAAGACGATAAGGCTGGAGGGGGGGACTACCGAGATGTCAACTAATGGAGCAGTGTGGACGAAAACGATGGATGGTCTGTGTGGAAGACGATAAGGCTGGAGGGGGGGACTACCGAGATGTCAACTAATGGAGCAGTGTGGACGAAAACGATGGATGGTCTGTGTGGAAGACGATAAGGCTGGAGGGGGGGACTACCGAGATGTCAAAGAAACGATGGATGGTCTGTGTGGAAGACGATAAGGCTGGAGGGGGGGACTACCGAGATGTCAAAGAAACGATGGATGGTCTGTGTGGAAGACGATAAGGCTGGAGGGGGGGACTACCGAGATGTCAAAGAAACGATGGATGGTCTGTGTGGAAGACGATAAGGCTGGAGGGGGGGACTACCGAGATGTCAACTAAGGGAGAAGTGTGGACGAAAACGATGGATGGTCTGTGTGGAAGACGATAAGGCTGGAGGGGGGGACTACCGAGATGTCAACTAAGGGAGAAGTGTGGACGAAAACGATGGATGGTCTGTGTGGAAGACGATAAGGCTGGAGGGGGGGACTACCGAGATGTCAAAGAAACGATGGATGGTCTGTGTGGAAGACGATAAGGCTGGAGGGGGGGACTACCGAGATGTCAACTAATGGAGCAGTGTGGACGAAAACGATGGATGGTCTGTGTGGAAGACGATAAGGCTGGAGGGGGGGACTACCGAGATGTCAACTAAGGGAGAAGTGTGGACGAAAACGATGGATGGTCTGTGTGGAAGACGATAAGGTTGGAGGGGGGGACTACCGAGATGTCAACTAAGGGAGAAGTGTGGACGAAAACGATGGATGGTCTGTGTGGAAGACGATAAGGCTGGAGGGGGGGACTACCGAGATGTCAACTAAGGGAGAAGTGTGGACGAAAACGATGGATGGTCTGTGTGGAAGACGATAAGGCTGGAGGGGGGGACTACCGAGATGTCAACTAATGGAGCAGTGTGGACGAAAACGATGGATGGTCTGTGTGGAAGACGATAAGGCTGGAGGGGGGGACTACCGAGATGTCAACTAATGGAGCAGTGTGGACGAAAACGATGGATGGTCTGTGTGGAAGACGATAAGGCTGGAGGGGGGTACTACCGAGATGTCAAAGAAACGATGGATGGTCTGTGTGGAAGACGATAAGGCTGGAGGGGGGGACTACCGAGATGTCAACTAAGGGAGAAGTGTGGACGAAAACGATGGATGGTCTATGTGGAAGACGATAAGGCTGGAGGGGGGGACTACCGAGATGTCAACTAAGGGAGAAGTGTGGACGAAAACGATGGATGGTCTGTGTGGAAGACGATAAGGCTGGAGGGGGGGACTACCGAGATGTCAACTAAGGGAGAAGTGTGGACGAAAACGATGGATGGTCTGTGTGGAAGACGATAAGGCTGGAGGGGGGGACTACCGAGATGTCAACTAAGGGAGAAGTGTGGACGAAAACGATGGATGGTCTGTGTGGAAGACGATAAGGCTGGAGGGGGGGACTACCGAGATGTCAAAGAAACGATGGATGGTCTGTGTGGAAGACGATAAGGCTGGAGGGGGGTACTACCGAGATGTCAAAGAAACGATGGATGGTCTGTGTGGAAGACGATAAGGTTGGAGGGGGGGACTACCGAGATGTCAACTAATGGAGCAGTGTGGACGAAAACGATGGATGGTCTGTGTGGAAGACGATAAGGCTGGAGGGGGGGACTACCGAGATGTCAACTAAGGGAGAAGTGTGGACGAAAACGATGGATGGTCTGTGTGGAAGACGATAAGGTTGGAGGGGGGGACTACCGAGATGTCAACTAAGGGAGAAGTGTGGACGAAAACGATGGATGGTCTGTGTGGAAGACGATAAGGCTGGAGGGGGGGACTACCGAGATGTCAACTAAGGGAGAAGTGTGGACGAAAACGATGGATGGTCTGTGTGGAAGACGATAAGGCTGGAGGGGGGGACTACCGAGATGTCAACTAATGGAGCAGTGTGGACGAAAACGATGGATGGTCTGTGTGGAAGACGATAAGGCTGGAGGGGGGGACTACCGAGATGTCAACTAATGGAGCAGTGTGGACGAAAACGATGGATGGTCTGTGTGGAAGACGATAAGGCTGGAGGGGGGGGACTACCGAGATGTCAAAGAAACGATGGATGGTCTGTGTGGAAGACGATAAGGCTGGAGGGGGGGACTACCGAGATGTCAAAGAAACGATGGATGGTCTGTGTGGAAGACGATAAGGCTGGAGGGGGGGACTACCGAGATGTCAAAGAAACGATGGATGGTCTGTGTGGAAGACGATAAGGCTGGAGGGGGGGACTACCGAGATGTCAACTAATGGAGCAGTGTGGACGAAAACGATGGATGGTCTGTGTGGAAGACGATAAGGCTGGAGGGGGGGACTACCGAGATGTCAACTAATGGAGCAGTGTGGACGAAAACGATGGATGGTCTCTGTGGAAGACGATAAGGCTGGAGGGGGGGACTACCGAGATGTCAACTAATGGAGCAGTGTGGACGAAAACGATGGATGGTCTGTGTGGAAGACGATAAGGCTAGAGGGGGGGACTACCGAGATGTCAACTAATGGAGCAGTGTGGACGAAAACGATGGATGGTCTGTGTGGAAGACGATAAGGCTGGAGGGGGGGACTACCGAGATGTCAACTAATGGAGCAGTGTGGACGAAAACGATGGATGGTCTGTGTGGAAGACGATAAGGCTGGAGGGGGGGACTACCGAGATGTCAACTAATGGAGCAGTGTGGACGAAAACGATGGATGGTCTGTGTGGAAGACGATAAGGCTGGAGGGGGGGACTACCGAGATGTCAACTAATGGAGCAGTGTGGACGAAAACGATGGATGGTCTGTGTGGAAGACGATAAGGCTGGAGGGGGGGACTACCGAGATGTCAACTAATGGAGCAGTGTGGACGAAAACGATGGATGGTCTGTGTGGAAGACGATAAGGCTGGAGGGGGGGACTACCGAGATGTCAACTAATGGAGCAGTGTGGACGAAAACGACATGTTGCGCCGACGACACATACATTGGGATGAGGGCAGGAGATTGATGATGATATAAAATATCAACTAGAACCAAAACAAATTGCTTTAAAATCTCCGAAATCCCGCCTTCCTATTATCAATCACTATAAACAAGCTACCTCTTCCCGACTCAGCCAGAAGGCCACCTAAAGACTGACATGCAATATAACTGCTTTCATTATAACTGCAGATAGTAATGATTGATAGTTAAGGCTCCTAGAAACAGGCGCGACACGAGACGCGAATCGCACACGACACAAAGGCACCGCTCGTCGCGCGACAGGCGGTGCCTTTGTGTCGCGTCGTGTATCGCGCCTGTTAACTATCAACTATTAACTATTAACTATCAACCATTACTATTTGTAGTTATATTGAAACTGCACAATAATAGCACAAAACAGTAACCACAGACAGTCACTCATTGTCTATTGCCACTGCAGTGCCATAATAGCAATTGTCGCGCCGCTATCATTATAAGTGTTGCCACTATTAAAACTACGTACTTGGTAGAAAATTACTATGATTGTAGGTAGGAGTTCTGAGATGTCCTACATGGTTTTAAGTATGGTCTGTGTGTCCAACTCCAAGTGTATTCCTAAATGGCCTTCGGCCTATGCACGCTTTGCTTTATTTAGTTCATAGTTCGAACGTATTACCTTTCATCGTTTATTTTAGTTTGACCTTCCTTCTGGCTCGTCCCTGTCGATTTTTAATGTCCTGAAACACCTATACCATTTACCATAAACAACTGTCAGTGTAAAATCGTCGCCACTCATTTGCGATTGACGGTACACTGCACTCACGTGTGATCCCAGCACAGAAATTACTTTCTTCAGGATTCCACTTAAAATAATTTATTTGCCAGAATCTTACTCAACGAAAAATACTCCAAGAAAGTGTTGTCTTTACATAAGTTTCTCACAGGGCGGTCATCATTATCATTCAGTCGTGATATCTTATCTGGTAAGATCAAAAGCATTCCAAATAATAGAAATAACCAAGTCGGAAATTTAATTACATAATCACCGGAAACAAACCAATTAGTACTTCAACATCTTAGTTACAATTTGAAACCATCTTCATTAAAATTCCAGTATTTTTTAAATAAAACTCAAAATTTTCTCTTTTTCCGCCATCTAAGCTCAAAATATGTAATGAATTCGCTAGATCTGCATAATAGCAGGTTCTATTCCCGCGGCACGATTCCCACCGGCCACAGTGAGATAACACCTACGGCGCCATTGTTAACTAAAGAACTGAGCTCTTTTCAAGGTGGTTAAAATTGTATTTCACGTTCAGTTACACGAACAAAACAGACACAAAACAAAACAAATTATCACTCATCATCAAAACACTGGTCACGACCAGTGTTTTGAAAATGTTACAAAAAAAAATGGGTTTTCCCCCGAGTTTGTCTACGAGGGCGGGTCAATAAGTCCGTGACTTTTTGAATTTCTGACCTCTTTACTGAAACAGCAACACTGCTCCTGTCAACAGGCATCTGTCAGTTGACTCCTGTCAAAATTTAAACTTGCTGCGTCAGTTAGTTTGTGTTTGACAGCTATTTTTATCAGAATACTCACTAATTTGAGGAGAAAATGGAAAAAAGTGAATTTCGTGTGCTTATTAAGCATTATTTCTTGCGAAAAAAAACCATTACCGAGACCAAGGCTAAGCTTGATAAATACTATGGGGACTCTGCACCATCGATTTCAATGGTAAAAAAGTGGTTTACTGAATTTCGTTGTGGCCGTACAAGCACTGAAGATGCCGAACGTCCTGGACGCCCAGTTGAGGTCTCTACACCCGAAACAATCGAAAAAATTCACGATATGGTGTTGGCCGACCGAAGATTGAAAGTGCGAGAGATTGTGGAAGCCGTAGGGATCTCGCATGGCTCAGTGGTTTCAATTTTGAATGATCACTTGGGCATGAGAAAGCTTTCCGCAAGATGGGTGCCGCGTTTGCTCACAGTCGACCACAAACGCAATCGTGTAACAACTTCACAGGAAGGTTTGGCGTTGTTTAATCGCAATATGGAGGAGTTTTTGCGCCGTTTTGTAACCGTGGACGAAACATGGATCCATCACAACACACCAGAGACCAAACAACAGTCAAAACAGTGGGTTTCTAAGGGTGAATCGGCGCCGAAGAAGGCCAAGGTGGGTTTGTCAGCCAATAAAGTTATGGCGACTGTTTTTTGGGATGCACGCGGGATAATCGACATTGACTACCTTCAAAAGGGAAGAACAATCAATGGGGAATATTATGCCAACTTATTGGACCGATTCAATGACGATTTGAAAAAAAACCGACCTCATTTGGCCAAGAAAAAAGTTCTTTTCCACCAAGACAATGCAAGGGTGCACACATGTGCAGTTGCCATGGCAAAAATCCATGAATTGGGCTATGAATTGCTCCCTCATCCGCCCTATTCTCCAGATTTGGCTCCGACCGACTACTTCTTGTTCCCAAACCTGAAGAAATGGCTTGGTGGAAAAAGATTTGACTCCAATGATGAAGTCATCTCGCAAACAAAGGCCTATTTTGAGGACCTCGACAAATCATTTTTTTTGGAAGGGATAAAAAAATTGGAGAAGCGTTGGACAAAGTGTATAGAGCTCAAGGGAGACTACGTTGAAAAATAAAATTATTTTTTTATCAAAAAATCTGTGTTTTATTCCAAAAGTCACGGACTTATTGACCCGCCCTCGTACTTATCATGAGTCATGATCCCATGCGGCCTCGCTCTTATGAAATACATCTACTACTTCGTAGAAAATTCTCTATCAGTTAAAAACACACAAATATCCGGTGACCAGTGCCAAAGTGCGCAGACCGCCGCGATTCGTGCCTAACTTATCAGTATCACAACAGTGTTGTTATTTTAATTAGCAATTCAGATCTACATAATTATCTATCAGGAAAACGACACAATATAAATTGCTGTGTTCCAAAACACGGCAATTAATGCGTAATCATTTTTATACATATCAGGGTTTTATCGATATTAGTAGCTTATTATTGAATATTGCTCTATTAACTAAACGTAGTCAGGCTTATCTATCACACAGTTTAATGTGTCGATGAGTGGGGCATTTCCGATTATCCCCAAATCGCATTAAATATGCGACAAACACCTCCGTTCATACCCAATTTAGCATAACAATGGCGGGCAGGGCACGTGCGCAAGCGCCATTAAGGCGGTACCCCGACCAAAACCTTGCCATAGTGCGTTATTCAGAGGCTATTAACTTATTCACTATGGGTAATAAACTACATCTAAAAGCACATTATTAATGTTCGATATCCTATCATCACATTGCACGTTCTTATTTGTTTTATGTGTTATAAATACATTTAAAATCTCCTTGTAAAAAAGTGACTAAAATTATTGATTGCATGCATCTTTTGCGAAAGGTGACGTTCTATTAATTTGAGGATTACACTAATGGATAGATAATTTAAAAATCTAAATAATTCACGTTTTCTTTTATTTTAAAACATCGCTTGTCTTTTTTTATTAAAAAAAAAAACTTTTTTTTTGTGAATTCTATGGTAAATGAGCGTTCGCAGGAAGCGAGACAGAGCGAGACTCAGCGACGGGACGGAGAAGGACCAAACGCTCAAGGTCGTTTGGTCGGGGAAGCGCCTTAAACGTGACGTCTGAGTTTGTAGAATAGAATAGAATATTTATATTTGCATTAAAACATGTACAGTAATGATCTTAATAATCGTATGACCTTCACCATGGACGGGCATACAAATGTTTTAAAGAAAAACAAGTTATAATTATACAGCATCAATAGTAACAGTGTAGTCAAACAGTAACTGTACAGACAGCATCACAAGCTCACAATGTGGGTGCCCCCCAAGTTTCCCCACTATCATAAATTACTTTTTATTACGCATACTTATATAAAGAGCACGATTTGACGTGGATTCGAACCCACGCCTCGCCCAAAGTCGCCATTCAATACCGCTAGTTTTGACCAACTAGCCAGCGTGCTCGTTGCGATTGTGATTAATAAATAATCATTATTTAAATCGAATTAATTTAAAATTATTCTAATCTATGTAGCTAATTTAGTGATTCTCATCAAGCTATTTTATTAAAGTTATTTCCAATTTTAACTACGACCACTTTTCTATATCAGTAACTATATTTAGCCCTTACATACATAAGTTTTTAAAATATGATTGACGTGTAAAAGTGTTTGTAGAAACCTACCTAAAGAAATAAAATCATTGATCATTTACTTATGGAACGAAGTTCCTATCTCATGTACGAGTGAGGGCATAAGTGTTGGACAAATAAAAGTGTAACATTTTGACTGTGTCGACACTTTTTTGTATGTATTTTTTTTAAATAAATAAATGATTATTTTTATAATAAAAATATTACAATATGTACTTCCAATTTTATTCGGTAGTAGTTACCATTCCATAACTTTTTTATTTCATTTAGTTTTTCTCAAACGTTAATTTATTTCATTGGGCCTGTTATTTAATAAATAATATACAGCGAAATCGCGATCTTTTTAAATCAAAATATTCCTTTATATGTACTATGAGCCATTCATACAATTTTCATTTAAAAACATCATTCGTTCATTTCAGAAGGAGTTCTTTAATATCTTTTAGAATATTGTGAAAAATGTTAATTGCATAAACAGTTGATTTTCGCAGGATAAGTTAGATATGCTAACTTAATAATGTTGAAATACTTACTTCATAACGTAAATACTTTATCAGCTATATCAATCAATACAAGACACGAAGAGAAATGGAATTTCATTAAAGTCAGGATTTCAGAGTCATACTTATAAGCTTTTATTGTTGAGGTTTAATCTCCACTGTGGTTACTTATCAGGAGATTACTGAAGCTGTGCCACGCAGCAAAGAGATAAAAAGTAGATACGCGGAACGTATTGGCCATGTTTTCATACATAAAAATCTGATTGACAGACTGATCTGACCGCCTCGGTGGTGTAGTAGTCGAAGGCGCTACTGCTGAGTATGACGACCCAGGTTCGATTTTGGGTTTTTCCATCTGGAATTACTCAGTAGCGGTCTTTTTTTTTCTTTTTTTTTTGGTTGGGAAATCATCAAATGACCTCTCCCGCTCTGGGCGGAGCGGAAGGGCGTGTCAGACTCTTACTGACTAAAACCCACCCGTGTTCCTTCAGTTGCCTGTGCGCCAGGGCCACGGTAACTCTTTGGAACAATCCGCGACCCCGGCAGGCATCGGCCCTATCGGACCCCGTCAATTATGCTGACAACTCTTTGAGGCGCGCGTGGAACACGACGCGCCGTCGCCCCGGGCTGGTCCTTACCGGACGGCGAGCTGCCCATTGCTTGCCGTCCGCATGCCCGCGCTTACGGTGGCCGGGAGTCGGCAATTGACTCCCGACGCCCAGGTTGTCTCCTCCTGCGGTGACTAGGGGCGTGAGGGCGCAACGATTGCCGCACCCTCACGCGCTCCGCCTCCTCCTTCGCGAGCATTACTGCTTCACAGAAGGAGGTGACGGCTTCCCATTCCCTCTCGCTCCGTACCATGGCCTGTACCAGGGCCGGACGCGAGAGATAGCCGCCACCGATCGCCGCCACGATGACACGGCGGTGCTCCGCCCAAGCTGGGCAGACCTCCACCTCAGTAGCAGTCTGGAGTCTGGATTTGTGCCCGGTTGATGGCAATAGGGTCGCCCTCTGTTACATGGGAATTAAACATAACTAATGAAATGTGGTTGTAGTATAGGTGCCTACACTTCTGCCTAAACCGTCAGGGAATCCAAGCGTGATGTTATGTATAAAAAATCGGACACTTTGTATATTCAAACTTTTGATGTGGTGTACTTGGCCTGTTTGCAACTGCAACAAAATGGACACCATCGTTAGTAAGTCATAAAAGTAAAAACCAGAGCAACTAGTTTATTGTACACTGTAGTATAATTATGCATAAGTTACAGATTATAAGATAAAAATAATGCCTGTCACTTTGAGACAGCAATAACCATATTGTGAACGAAGAATAAATCAAAATAATGTTATCTGCAAGGTCCACTTTGACGTAATGTAAATCTTGTGAAGAAACCCACTTACCTACCCATAATCTGTTCCAAAAGTATTTGATGAAAATGTATGACAAATGAATGACAAAACGTAGGTACCAGTGGATGCTAATTTGTAGTGCCACTTACAAATTGCGTGCTTTGATTTGATTATTTAAATACTTTAACCTGCAATTCTAATTTTAAATCAAATTCAAAATATTTATCAAATTCAAGATATTTTCATGTGACAATTGAGGTTAATTTTAAACCTCAATTTCCGTCGATGAATTTTTAATTGCAATTTATTCATGTTATTCAAACAATAATTGTTGGTAGAAGTAGTGAGACAAACAGTTGAAACCTCTTCTAAATACAGATGAATGTGTTATATATGTAACTTATAGTTCTCGCTATTGAGCGATTGCGTAAGAATGTAACCTGAAGAGGGTTTGTTTATACTTTCATCAGACACTTTTGGAACAGACCATACCTATCATATTTATGTTATAGAGTGTTGGTCCATCAGCTCCCTTTAACCTGGAAGAGGTCCACTTCTATTTATTGAAAATCCGGTAAGCATAATCAATGAGTGAAAACGCAACCTAACACATCATAATATTATAATAAACGTGAAAGTAAGTTTGTTTGTTACGCTTTCACGCTAAAACGCCTGAACCGATTTGGATTAAATTTGGCACACAGATTGACCATGATCTGAAGCATATAGGTTATTTTTCACCCTGGATCGCAGACGAAGTCGCGGACAAAGACTAGTTATGAAATAAACCTATTGAAGTTACAAAAAATCAAAGTCGTCGCTTTAGAAACAATTTTGAAAGACCTAAAAATATTGCAAAAGATGGTAAACCACCAAACAACGTATTATCGTGTCAAACCGTCAGTTGTGTTCTGACAGGACGTATATCGCTTCGCCACTTACTGGCAATTACCTACGAACCTTGACATTTCCAGTTAAGATATTTTTTTATCTTTAGCAACAATCAACCGTATGATCAGACCGTGTGGTATCTAAAATACAGGGTGGCGATTTAGTTACCTGCATCCGTGAAGAGGATGATTCTATCCAACGTATAGGTACGTATATGACTAAATCACCACCCTGCGTGTCCAGCTTAAAGGACCATCACTCGATTATGCCAGGGGTCATCACGAGGCTAAATAATTACAGCGGCACGGGTCGACTTTCAAGGTTAAGCAACGCTTGCCGAGGTTGGTCCGTGGATGGGTGACCGTCCATTACATAACGACACACCTTCGTGCCTAGGAAAGCACGTTAAGCAGTTAGTTTCGGCTGTTATTCGTAGATCTTTGACAGTCGTTACGGGTAGTCGAAGCTCAAAAGTCTGACAACCAGTTTTGCCAAGGGGTATCGTGTCACCGAGACCTCCACACGCTAGTTGTGTGGAGGTCAGATAGGCAGTCGCTCCATGTATAAACACTGGAATTCAGCTGCTCTGGTTAGACTGGAAGCCGACCTCAACATGGTTGGGAAGAGGCAGGCAGATTGATTAACTTGGTTATATCAAAACAGCCAGCAGTAAAGAAACCAATCAACGGTCTTCGTGGTAAAAGCAAGGAGAGTATTTATCCAGGGTCGGGGTCCAAATTCCCAGTAGCAAGCTTTAATGCCACATCGTGAGGAAACCGGCGTGTCCTAGAACCAAAAATTCGAAGACGTGTGAGTCTTGTGACATCTACCAACCCGCACTGGTCCCGCGTGGTAGATTACAGCCCATTCCCTCTCTAAGAGAGGAGGCCTGTGTCCCAGCAGTGGGAACATTATAGGCTGATTATGCTTATACAAAGCTTTAATTTGCGCAATTATTTTTATTTCATTCAATACATTTTTATTAAAACGCTGACAGATCAAAAATTTGATCAATTACAAATAATTATTTCAGATAACTCTCAGTCCGCTATATAAATAATGCATGTTACCAAATGTACAGCTCAAGTAGTGTTCAGTACCTAATACGATATATTCCATAACACGTCATGTCCCTCCCTCCTCCACATCGGCATGTCATTCCGCTGACATTACTTTCACTAAAATATTACTAACATGCGTACGAACCTTATTACTTGTAGTATCACATGTCATATTTATACCTACCTACTTTAGATAGTTTAAAGTTAAACACTTATTTTTGGGTGATGGCTTGTGCTCCAATTTTTAGCATCTTAAATATTATTCAGCTTATAAATATGTGCCAGAAGCATACTCACTATTTTTAATCACAACCACCAACGTTTTAGTATACAGGTAGGTGAAAAACATTTTCAGTCAGATAACACTTTCTCTTTGAAATTATTGTTCATTCATCATCAATGAACTACGAATTTAGAACGATGCGTAACTTTCTCATATACTTTGGTCAGTCCTTAGTCCAAAGTCTTAAAAGGTGTCACCCAAATTAGATTGTGTCATACAAAACTCGCGTCTTAAGGCCATAGGTACCTACCTAGTACATCACGTTACATGGTTAACTATTTAGATTCGATTCCCAGTTCGGACAAAGTGTTTTTGGGTTTTTCCAACAGAAAGTTCTCAGTAGCAGACCGGAGTCTAGATTTGTACCCGGTTCATGACAATAGGCTCGCCACCTATTACATGGGACTTAAACATAACTGGCGAAATGTGGGTGTGCTATAGGTGCAACTCTGCCTAACCCGTCAGGGAATTCAGGCGTCATGTTATTTATTTAAAGATGTCCACGTGTTATGCAGTTGAACTGTAACCTTTCAACCAAATATGAAACGATCCTGCTCAAGTAACATCTGATGCAACAGAGTTAATTTGACATTTTAATTAGAAGTGAAAGGTCAATGAAACTAAATCCTATATTCCAATTATTGTTATTGCGCAAGGCATACTTAATAAAATATTAAAGGTACAGCCAGGGAAATTAATTGCCATCCATTGAAGTGCGCACTTTACATGTGATAACCAACTGTACCTACAAACACGCTGTTAATGTGTGCGTAAAGACGCGTAGCGTCAGCATGTAACACACACACACACTTCCGACTTCGCGATTGTCTCGAACAATACCGAGAGCTCCTGCGCTTACACACATTCCTACAGCGTGTGTACTCTTGGTAGCCACGAGTAAAGCGCGCGAGGCGTCGTGAGATAACAATACTGCACTTGAGTTCTGCCGCCGAACAGCAGTGCTGTGTACATGGTACACCACTGACTACCTGCATTATTATCTCTCCTTCTCCCTTTACTCCATCCAAAGGCTGTCTGTTAAAGATCGCTTTTAGCGACACTTTTAAGTCGTGCCAGCGACACGAAGAAGAAAAAGAAGAAGCGATAAGACCGCCCATTGTGTCACCCTATCTAAAATATCTACATTTATACCTGTAATTTTATGGTGTACATAATAAAGAGTGTTCTATTCTATTCTGTGTTCCGGTTTGAAGGGTATGGGATCAGCGTTGTATCTACGATGAGCACGATCATCGATATCTTTAGTGCTGCGGGTGTCACATTATAGTTTTAATTAATGTAATCTTGACTGCCTCGTTGGTCTAGTGGTCGCAAGCGCTACTACTGAGCCTGAGGTCTCGGGTTCGATTCCCGGGTCGGGCAAAGTGTTATTGGGTTTTTCCATCTGGAATTTCTCAGTAGCAGCCCGGAGTCTAGATTTGTGCCCGGTTGATGGCAATAGGCTCGCTCCCTATTACATGGGACTTAAACATAACTGGCGACATGTGGGTGGTACTATAGGTACACCTCTGCCTAACCCTTCGGGGAATACAGGCGTGATGTTTATGTAATCTTGTTCACTCGTTTATTAAAACCACTTTGAACATAAATCAGACTGAACGCAACCACAACTAATCGTCTATCAGGCCTTACCAATCATAATTATTTTAATGACAATCGTTCAAATCTTTTAAGTCAATACCCCACCTGATGAAGGCGCTGCCAAAACGTAGGACACCGTAAAACGCATATTTTTAACCGGCTTTAAAAAAAAGGAGGAGGTTCTCAATTCGACTGTATGTTTTTTTTTTTTTTTTTATGTGTGTTAGCTCAGAACTTTTTTCTATAAGAATCGATTTGGATGATTCTTTCTTTCTTTTATTTGAAAGCTGGTACTTCACATGTGGTCCCATTTAAATTTGATCATGTTCTGACCAGGAGTTTTTGAGTTATCCTTAATACTGCGTATTTTTTTCACTTAGTTTAAATTGATGTTTTAATCATTTCCTGTCACTGTTATTTACATATCAAGTAGTGGTATACGAATTTGTCTGGGGTAGGGACCACAAACAACAAGTGTTTTTTTTTGTTTTTTTAAACCGCACTGTACGTCTGTCGACTGCAGTAGTGATGTTGTTGACAACGTTAACTAACAGATAAGTTAACTTACAGATAAAATAAATAACAGATAAGTTCAAATTGTAATTTCAGATGTAGTACTTAAGGATTTTTTTAGAAGTAATTATCGTCTCTCATAAACATAATCGTTAAGTTAAATGAGAATGAAATGTCTAGTGGTCCCAAGCGCTACAGCTGAGCATGAAACCCTGGGTTCGATTCCCAGTTCGGGCAGTGTTATTGGGTTTATCCAACAGGAATTTCTCAGTAGCAGCCCAAAATCTGGATTTGTGACCGGTTGGAATCAATAGGCTCGCCCCCTATTACATGGGACTTAAACATAACTGGCGAAATGTGGGCGTACACACCACATATCTGGGACCCTTCGGGGAAACAGGCGTGTTGTTATGTTATGTTGAATGGGATCGTTGTGAAAAAATTAAACTATTTATAAAAAATACTTAATTTATTATTCTTATCCAATAGATACTTAATTATTAAAATAATACATACGCACATAACGGTGAAGGAAAACATCGTGAGGAAACCGGCATGTCTTAGAACCAAAAATTCGATGACATGTGACATCTACCAGCCCGCACTGGGCCCGCGTGGTGGATTACAGCCCATTCCCTCTCAAAGAGAGGAGGCCTGTGCCCCAGCAGTGGGAACATTATAGGCTGATTATGCTATATACACATCGGAAAATAAAAGCTTTGAGTAAGTACTGAAGTAAGTACCTACTTAGTTTTTAGGAAATACTGTAATTTAAAATAATACCACAAAGTTAAATATATAAGTGTTTTCTCTATTTGAATATGTACTAAGAAGTTCATTAATAAGGCCCACTTGTGCGTTCATGGGTTATCCTAAATAGCTCGGAGTTAACAGATAACTCAGGGTTAATCAAATAACTCATCTTGCGCTACCAAGAGTTAGTTAGTAATGTCATATTCTCATAATAAACTGACTACTGACTAATATTTTATATTGTTCGACGGTGTAGTAAGTGAAAATTCGGTTCTATATCAGCAGGTAATAATTACATAAACTCATAAAAATAAATACAAATTTAAAAACTTATAACATATTTTCCCTTAAATGACGTTTCCGTCGATCAAAAAACTAAATCTCCACAGAAACCACATACAATACTATCAAAATGGAATCTCATGTTATAAAATTCAAAGATAAGAAAGAATTACGTATCGTAGTTTAGTGAAAAGTTTAGAGAGAGAGTGTAAAGAGACCTATACAATTTCCGTTCACTATTCTTTCATTAATTTTTGGTCGGATTACTTATCAGGGTGACATAGACACTGCAATTCTATTTTATGTTTCGTCGATTGAACTGCAATGTTCCCAACACAAAAACACAAATACGAGTATCAGGTTTACTAACCAGGTGTTACTTTTTAGTAGCGCAACGCGTATTATGAGTTGAAATGATAATAATTGTAACTCCGGGTTTAGAAACTCTATATTTATTCATTTAACCCGACTAAACTTGTAAGTGGGCCTTAGGGTTAGTTACCTACCAGTACAGTTCATGGTAGGTAACTAACTTAACAAGCGGGAATTCGCAAATCTGGGTGACTAGGATAGGTGGTATCCTAGTGACCCAGATTTGGGAATTTCCGCTCTCAGTTAATTATAAGGGCAATCTTATTAAAGTTAGTTAAATCAATCTGCCTGCCCTTTGCAGAACTTTGTTAGGGGCGGCTTCCAGGCTAACCGGAAGCAGATGAATACTAGTATTTTGATTTTTTTTATTTTACAATTTTAGGAAAGCTTACAGACTAATACACGTAAATGGTAACAAAATAGTAAACAACTGACAATTACTAATTACAAGCTTCCACATATATATTACAATGTTATTATAAAAAGAATAAAAAGAATTTATTAAAGAAAAAAGAGAAAAAGGCATGGGAAATAGCTAAGTATGCCGCGATAAACCACAAACATTCACACATTGAAATATTCATGATACATGATAGTTCATGATGTTTTCATAGATATATTGACAAGGTACCGTCATGATGTTAATATCTTTAAACCGTTCCCTTAGAGAGTTTCGCCTGCGGAGGCCATATATGGCTCGGATGGCTCTTTTCTGCAGAATAAAAATAGACTCGACGTCTGCAGCCCGTCCCCATGGTAAAATACCGTACGACATAATACTATACTGTCAATGGCAGTACTGACATACTACTATCAATGGGGCCCGTCATCTATAATAAAATACCTCATGCTTACAAAGAAGAATCATTTAGTATATTTAAAAAGAGGCTAACATCCTTACTAATAGACAAATGTTACTATTCCATACAAGATTTTTTGAATGACAAGAGTTTATAATGTTATATTCATTTATTATTTTTGTTTCAAATTTCATTATACATACACCTTGTTTATTATTATTACCTATTCTTATTTTGTTAATGTAAGTAAAATAACCAATTTAATCAATCATTTGTAAAATATAGAATTAAGATTTTTGTTTTTAATGTTTAGTTTATTTAGAAAGGCTGCAGTAGCTCTTTATAACAGTTTGGTTAATTGAGTAGATATAAATATATTTTTTACTTTTGCATGCCGTAAGGTAGATTGTGTTGGAACTGCTATTACAATGTTTACACCTTATTTTGTACCCACATTCATTGCAAATAAATTATTTCTCTTCTATTTTTGCTCATCACTAAAGTGATTTTACATTCATTTACTTAGAGTGACTGCCTATGTCACCTTCAAAACCCAGTTAAAACCCAGTTACTGGGTAATATGATACCCCTTGGTAAGACCGGTTGTCAGACTTTTGGGCTTCCGACTACCCGTAGCGACTGTCACAGATCTACAAATGACAGCCGAGACCAACGCGGCAACGGCTTGACGTGCTGTCCGAGGCACGGAGGGGGCTCGTTGTGTGATGGATGGCCACGTGCGCCTGTTATCATTTGCCCGTAAACACATTTAGGTAGCATAAATACAAAACAAAAATATCTCGGAACAGGAAAATTAATAAAATTACGCAATAAAACGGCAGACTATAATAATTAACATGTCACAAAAATCCTAACTAATATTATAAATGCGAAAGTAAGTTTGTTTGTTTGTTTGTTACCTTTGCACACCTAAACCACTGAACCTATCATCCTAAAATTTAGCATCTACGTTGTCAGGTGTACAGAAACGGACATACAAACAACAATAACGTTCAATCATGATTGAATTATATTATTATAGAAACTTTAGTAGTGTGTTATGAAATTTTTATTTAAGTACCTAATACATTTTGTGAGTTTAGAGTGTCGATAGACCGGTTTTTCATCCTCCTAACTATAATTCCGCGAACAACCCGAATTGATTACCAAATTCTAAATTAACGCGAGCGTAGCCGCGAGCAAAAGCTAGTAGATTATAAAACTCAGAGAAGAAAAGGAGAAAAATAATATGAAATAGTTCTTAGTTACTAAGTAGGTATAGTCGCCAGCATGTCAAGCTACACGAAACTGTCAAATTTCTCCAAACGATTTTAAACCTTAAAATTTTGAAAGTTGAAGGTCAAAACCGAATCAGAAAAACGGACAGTTTGTGGCAAGTTGATGTGCTGGCGACTGAACCTGCATATGCTTACAAACTAATACCCGAATTATGTTTCGCAGACGGTTTTTTTATTGAAAAAAAATAGTTGTCTGTAAAGTTGGTTCACGGACGATACTTTTACGTGATAACGTCATAAGGTAGATACGTCTCTCTATCGATCGTTCCGCGCTTTCGATTGCACGCTCGGCTCAGGCGGAACGTGACAATGAGTCATGATTTTTCGCGCGTAAGGCCGGGTTCATCGTTTTATAAGACGTTGTCACGTCAAAAAAACCAAGAAAATTGGCGACTCCGACGTGAGACATATAAGTGTAAAATGTGGGTGTACAGTCGAACTCACAATTGCTTACCACTTTTGACTGCAACTCCCAATAAATTGAAACTTCACTAAGGTTGACACTATCCGTCACATTGGTTTTGAACGCAAAACAGGCCTTGTCGTTTTATACCCTGCAAGTGACATTCAAACTCAAACTCGAAGCATTTATTTCAATTAAACCATTTACAGGCACTTTTGAATTGTCAAAGAGTCGGTCAGTTAGTTAGAAAGTTGAAGCTAGTTGACCATTCTAAAACGTAGATCTCTAAGGAGAAGAACGGGCAAGAAACTCTAAAGACACTCTTTTTAAATAAAGATATTACATAAACCTGGGTACATTATTCATGTTGCTTCTATATGTGAGAACAATGTAAAAAAAAATGTTAAGAAAAAATTATAAAATATAAGATTAATAACAAAAATGAGCCGTGGCAGTTTAGAGATGACCAGTCTCAACTGACGGCGCCAGTTCACGAACATGACGCGTGGATCAGTACCATCCAGCTCAACCATCTTGTAGGGAACCGAATGATCCAACACACGCGCCACCAACAGTGAGACATTTAAGTGAGCATGACATAGTCTCAACTGCCATGCTTTCAAGACAACATACATAATAATGATATAATAAACGAATCCATGGTACTCACATTTACAAAATTGAAAAAATGCTTCTAAAGTTATACAAAACTATAGTTTGCTACGTATTTGAGCGATGAATAAAAGTTTACTATTACCAAAAAGAAATATCTATTAAAGTATTTAATAATAAAACAAATTTTATTATAAAAATAAACAAAACATTAAGTTCGCAATGTCAGAAAAAATAATAGAGTTCAATTCAACATGAGGGCGGTCAAGCAATTACGACGTCAACTTTACAATACACCTCTGCCTACCCCTTTTCTCGCTATTGAACAATGATAAAAAAAAGGTTTTTATTAAGTACGATACATGCGATGTTTTTTAATATAGGTTCAGTAACACCCCGCTTTACGCGACCCCGTTAGGCGTGGTTTCGGTTTTACGCGAATTTCAAATATCGCGCTAAAATGCCACGCTTTACGCGGATTGGTTACATGTATGTAGTAATTTTATTGCCTAACTTGTCTTTGGTCGCCGGAATTCCCACTTTCTCTGACCATTCTGATAAAAGAATGAGGAATCCCCTCAAAGTAGGACTTTTTGTCCTTTGGGATTCCATCTTTTGTATCGTTCGTTTCTCTTACGCACATATTTTAATCAGGGCTGGCAATCGTGTTCTAACCTTTGGTGAAAATAATTCAACCAACGTTAAAAAATCCACTCAAGAAGAAAAAGGTGTGTAAAAGCTTAAATTTGCAATTTAAGTTAAAGGTGATAAGAAGAATGCAAAATGAGGCAAAGCTACCATAGTTGGCAGAAATTTTGGACTCTCAGAATGAACCGCGAGTCAATCAGTTATAAACAGTGTTGCGTGTTATGAAAATATTTTACAAAAACGTAAACGAAAAGCAACCCAGAAGACAATAGATATGTTTTTCCGTAAAACAAATGTATAATGTAACGCTGCACAATGTGTTTTTAGAATTCAAGTATTTATTTGCATTTTGTACTGACTTTTGGCTGTGTTTAAACGCAAACCCTATATGCGCGAATTTCACTTAACGGAAGTTTTTGCGGAACGTATCCCTCGCGTAAAGGCTCCCAAAGACAGGCACGACGCGACAGCTCGAACAAAGGCGCCGCTCGTCGCACGACTAGCGGTGCCTTTAAGACGCGCTGTCGCGTCGCGCCAGTGTGTACATGCCTTTACGCCATTTTATGACATTTTTTAAGGTATTTCATTTCATCGCGCATCACCTTTAGAATACTTCGGCTATCCATACTAGGCAAACCCTCCTTTTTTGCAAGATCAGTGATATAATTAATTATTACTTTTATTGCATGTTTATCTAATGCAGGTCTAAAGTTTGTCCCGTCGCGGTCGATAGCTTTAGCTTTTGTACCAGGTAACAAACAAACCTGCAATGCTGTTTCATTAAAGACTTCCTTTAGTAAAGTTTTAGCCAATGCTACACAAACACAACGTCTATATCCCGATAATCTATTGAACGTGAATATTTTACGTACAAACACAGCAGTTTGTGGCATCAGTTCATCAACTCCCAGATATATCGGATATACAGTTTTAGGAAAATTTAGTGTCCATCTTGAATTATTGGCATCGTATTCCTGAGGTAGTTTCCTTAGAGGTTGACCATCATCATCATCATCATCATCATCATCCTCATCATCAAAATCAAAATCACTCTCTTCTGAGGGATTTGCATCGTTCACCGGAGGTAGGTTTTCATCTTTATCAAAATCAGTCTTTTCTGAGTGACTTGCATCGTTTCGCGGCAATGAGTTTTCATCTTCATTCAAATCACTCACTTCCGAGTGATTTTCATCGTTTACCGGAGGAAGAACTACCTCTTTAATTCGTTTAGGACAACTCTTTTGCTTTAGAGGTTGATCTTTATCATCGTCATCATCAGTATCTTTCTCTTCCAGCGGCTGTTCATTTATTTTCTCTTTATTTAATTTTGTAGCTTCCAATGTCGTGTCGCTCGATACAGATGCGATGGAATCGTTGTTTTGCGGAGCACTACAGTCGTTATCCTTGTTCAAGAGTTTATTTATTAATTCTTTGAACATTGGATTGTCAAAAACTTCTTGCAGTTCTTGCATCAGCGTACAAAATTTGGCAAATGTTGGTGATGTTGCGAGCTGGGCGATTATTTTGGGATCCAAGACATAGTTTGTTTTTGAAGGATTTTGGTTAACAGTTTTTCTCATCTCTGTACTATTAGCATTGAATTTTTCAACCAGTGTTTCTTGTGTACACAGATCTTCATTTGAATCTTGAGGAGTAGGGAACAAATGATTCTTGCTTGCCCCGTTCAAAGCTTTACTGGACGGTCCCGCAACCTGGTGATCAGATTCATTTGGCTCATTCACTCTAAATCGTTTGTTATAATTTTGTTTATCAGGATCCGGTAGTGCCTTTCGTTTAATTCTAGTAGTATTTGTAGATTTGTTGTTATTGTTTGACATCGGACTCAATCCCAGAGTGGCCATGATGTTCATCTTAGCAGTTCTCGAAGCGAATTGCGTGGATCTGCGTGGTTTTTCCTCACCCTTTGAAGATACGTTCGTTCTCAGAGCGTCTGTCATACCCTCGACTAAAGCATCATTGTCTATCGTAGCTCTTGACGTAGCGTTTTGCGTGGATATGCTTGTTTGTTCATTCGCCTTTGCTGATAACAATGTATGATCTAAAATAAAATATCAGTATTAATTAATTGTACACACTATAGTTTCGACCTCTACTTTTTGGGATTTTAACATCTGGCAATGTTAGGACTATTGTACACGCCCGCACCAACCTAGGTGGACACAGTCGTAGACAAGATCATCTAAAAGTACAGTTTGAGGAAATACTTGTGAGATGTTTTAATAATACATAGGCAACCTAGCTATACTTCTAAGAATATTGATAGGTACTTAATATAGTCAAAAATGGGCAATAACACCACGAAGCATTCTTTAGATGATGAAATATTCGCAAACGCATGCGACAACATTACACCATCCTACAGATCCATTAAAGTAAAGCGGATAATACAAATACTTAGAATAAATTCAACTGGAGCGATTAACACTTGAATATAATAAAAAAAAAAAAAAATTCAAATTTCACATTGGTACAGTTAGCAACACCGGTACGTTAGCACTATCCAAAGAGTTTGATACAATTTTAATCTTGCAAATTATTACTTGACGAATTCTTACACAACGCAGTATTTTTTTATTCTTACACAACTTTAAGGTTCTTAATAATAATTAAAAAACCGAATTGGCCTACGTTGCTGTCCGTACTTGCCTCGGTGCGACCCAGCAACCTCGTACTTGTTGGGATGGTCGCCTGATAGTCATACCTTTTTAACCGACTTCACAAAAAGGAGGAGGTTCTCAATTCGTCTGTATGTTTTTTTTTTTTTTTTTTTTTTTTTTTTTTTATGTGTGTTAGCTCATAACTTTTTTCTGGGTGAACCGATTTGGATGATTCTTTTTTTATTTGATAGGTGGTGCTTCACATGTGGTCCCATTTAAATTTGATCAAGGTCTGACTAGTAGTTTTTGAGTTATCCTTAATACTGCAGATTTTATCCACTTAGTTTATATGGATGATGTGTTAATAATTTCCTGTCACTGTTATTTACACACCAAGTAGTGGTATACGAATTTGTGTGGGGTAGGTACCGCAACTAAAAAGTGAATAATAAAAACTTTTTTACAAAAAAACAACCGACTTCCAAAAAAAACACTAAAAGACGTGAAAAATAACTTTAATTTCGGAAGTCGGTGGCCAAACACGAAAATACAAAACCAAAGGCACCGACTTCCGAAATTAAAGTTATTTTTCACGTCTTTTAGTGTTTTTTTTGGAAGTCGGTTGTTTTTTTGTAAAAAAGTTTTATGTGAATATAATTCAAAAATTAAGTTCTTATCGATTTTTTTATATTTACCTCCATTCTTTTTCTCCGATTCGTTTGTCGCATCTTGTATATTGTTCGCGTCAACATGGAAATCTGCAAAGAGCATCATTAATTATTGATTTATTCACTTCAGAATTTTAATATTTTCACTAAAGCTGATATCAGAATGTTAATTTTTGATTATTCCATGTTCCCACTACACCGACAAAATAACTTAGGGATGAACGTTCCGTTATGCTCCGGTCATTTTATTTTTCGATCATTCTGTAGTCGAGTGCCGAAATCAAACATCGTTGGATTGGTTCACTAACAGCCCGTTATTTGATACATAGTTAAATATGACCAATAGTCAATTTAACAATTATTAGTCACTTGACAATAGTCAATAGCAGTCAAAGTTTAACTACTCTGTCTGCGCATGGTTACATATTGTCAATTATTTTAACTGTAGTTAAAGCTAAGCCTTAGCTTAACCCTTTGTCAAACAAATTACTTCTGTATTTTTTAACAAATTCTTACTTTAACTAACGCATTATCTATGAGGATATTTGACTACTGATCAAACAACGGGCCCTTATGAATGCATTTTACGCTTTTGATTAATTTTGTGTTCAGGCGGTTCACTTCGAATGAAAGATGCAGAATGAAATACAAAAATGAAGATTTCTGATATCTGCTAGAATATAAGATCTTTTTTAAATTACCTCCATCATTTTTCTTCGAATTGGTTATCTCTTTTTGGATATACAATTTCGCGTTATCATAAGTACCTGCAAATTAGTATCATAATAAAAATAAAGTTATTACACAAGACGATACTTTATTAAATATTCGTCACTATCAGTTTAATCATTGTTGCTACATCTGGGTCGAAATAACAAATCCAAAGTCCAATACCAAATGCTAGGTTTTCCCTCTCACGAAGTTTATTGCCAAGTGTTATAAATTTATTTTTAGACTCCATAGAAGTAAGCGCGTGAAAAGCTATTTGGTACGCTCAGGGAAAAAAGTCCATTAAGGGGACTAGATGACCTAAACGCAAATTTATAATGCCTAAAAATATATGATCCACTTCAGTAACCAAAATCAGAAAAATATAATTATGATATTCTGCAGGATATATGCTAGTAAGATAGTGTGTTGAAAAAATAATAAAATTAACTTGATATGATAGAAAAAAATCACGAAGATACCTCTAAAAAAATATTTTAACGATTAAAAACCATACTAATTAATATACATGCAAACATTCAGATTTTTTATTAGATTATTCTACAAGTAACATACTAACGTAATAGTGTCTTAATTTTTTAGTCCAATGAATAGATGTTTTGTAAATCCATAACTGCTTCATATTTTGCAATAAATTACCAGCGTTGTGTCATCGCGCGTTTCTTTCTTTTCTATGTAAACCGACAGAGACCGTGCTTTCGCTCTTGTAAGCCTCTTAACAATGCTACTTTTATACATCACAAAATTATTTGATACATACATTGTAATAATTTTTTAATTTTACTTCTTCTTTTGATTTTAATAAAATCCTTAGCTCTACTGAGCTAAAGATGATAATATAGTTAATAGAAGTTTATGTAAATATAACAGGATAATTAAAACGTGTAACTAAATCAGTTATCAGGGTTCCGTATCCAAAGGGTGCCAACAGGATCCTATTACAAAGGCTCCGCTGTTCGTCCATCTGTCACAGGACTGTATCTTTTGAATGTTAATAGGTAGATGCTGTAAATTTCCACTAGAGGATGTACTACTATGGCCGCTATAACAACTTAAACAATAAAAGTAAAATAAAGTTAAAAAAGGGGCTCCCCATACAAGAAACGTGTTTTTTGGCGGTGTTTGCTCGATCTTAATAACGGCAATATACTTAAATACTAGCTTTTGCCCGCGGCTTCTCCCGCGTGGAGGTCGGAAATTATCCCACGGGAACGTACTGTCGGGATAAAGAGTATCCTACATGTTAATCTCAATCCCCCCGCTGCACCAGACGGGGCCCGCAGACGACCACCACCACTGCAGTCGGGGGTTGCGTTGAAGAGCGCTGAAGTGCCCCCGTAGCCCCCGGTGCAAGTGTGCGAGGGAATACGGTGTGGTTTTAATCAGTAGAAGTATGACAGACCCCTCCCCCCGCCCAGGGCGGAGGACATCCACGAGGATATCCATCCAGTTAACAAAAAAAAAACCGTTCAGTAGTTTTTGCGTGAAAGAGTAACAAACATCCATCCTCAAAAACTGTCACATTTATAATATTAGTAGTGTAGTTATGTAGTGTCAAATATTGAACGGTGGTACACACATGTCATCAGCAAACACTCGTAACCAACAAACTAAGTTCCGCGCTCCCAATTGTTTTCATCTTCCCACCTAATCGAATTTATCTAAATCTATCTGCTCTGGTCTAAAAACTTAATTACGAAAATGATCTTACCCGTGCTATATCTCACCACGGAAAGAAAGGATTTCCAACTGTCCGACTTATTTTTTCCATTCTTAACTCTTTCTTCCGTGAGTGACGGTTCTTCAACGGGATACGAAACGTTTGCTATATGTGCACCAGCTCCGCATGATTTAACCCAAGATCTCGGAACACAGACAACGTTAGCTATACCTTCGTAAGGAACTTCCAAGAATTGTATCACATTGTATTTATATCCGCCAACTCCACTCATCTAGAAACAAAATATAAATATAGTTAACCACTTGTTATCAACTTCAACTGTGACGGTCAAGGTCACTCTAATAGTGAACTCACTAACGCTCTGGCATCGATCAGACAAACAGAATCTAGTACATATACTTATGGTGTAATTAAAATAACTGAAACTCTTATAGGGGGTAGTTTTAATCATATTATAAACAACTACTACTATTGGACCAATCCAAATCGCGAAAATAAACAACTCCCACATCGCAAACCTGGGGAATAGCACGTTATTTTTGCGCAATACCTACACGAAAAGGGGTTGGTAAGGAACCACTGAACAATACATGATACGAGTATCACGAAAAAAAACTGTTTCACACATTTTTGTGTGCACATAAACCGACGAAAACTACGAAATTGCAGATTTTTATTGACGCCTATTGTAGCAAAAAAAGAAATAGGTACTTACTTTGTACGCACTTTGTTGTTGTCGTTACAATATTTTCACTTTATATAGTCAAATTAACTGAAATAATTTATAGTTTACAATATAATTATTAGGAAACTTAAATGGAATCAAAACGACTGAAGTCGTTCACTATTATTTCCGAGCACGCTCCCTTGCCCTTGACAGCCGAACTTCGAATGAATACAAAAATAGAACAGCAGTAATGTGTGTGTAGTCTGTGTCTGTGTGTGTTCATACGTGTCATGGTTTATTATTCTATATGATTATGAGTGAACAGTCTTATACCTACTAGCTTTTTATTTATTGGATCGTGGTCTATGTTAATGTAGGCAGTTATATGAAAGCACTTTATTTTATAAACTTGGAATTTTATTTCTTTTCGTAAGTCGACATTTTTCATCGTTTGTGAACAAAAGCAATATAGATTTATTTTTCATAGATAATTTGCATAGTGTTGTTCTCTTACATTTTAATCTATCGACTAAATCAGAGGCTGTCCATTATTATCGTTACAACTAGTGCAAAAAAGAAAAATACGAGTATGTATCTATATATCTTATCTGGAGGGGTCAGAGGGCCTAGTCCGCGTTTTGATATATTATTATGTCATTATTATCGTTCACTTACTTCAATTTGTATCGAATAATTTATTGTGTGTCACTTTTGTATATTTTTTCTGTAATTCTAGTTTCAGTAACTTTTACTGTCCCCGAATAAATGTTAATTCTTTCCATTCCCGTTAGATATTATCTCCAGAACGCTTATTCAGTTTCAATACAAATTGAAGTTTACGTTAGCACTATTGATTGTTTTCCATTTGCCAAAATTATATTGATCTTTGGTAAACACGATGCTAAATGCCTTTTGCCCAAGGCTATAATAGCCGTCGCACACCAGAAAGCGAATACTGTAAGGTAGTCCACGAAAATAAATTCGTCATCCTAATTGTTATTCAACATTTCTTCTTCTTCTATAGGTATATAGAGGTATGAGGAACAGGGTGTAAAGTTCACTCATACTCTATGGAAAAGGGAGGATCCTCCGACCAGACGGGTGTTGCGTCCGGTGGGCAACTGCCCGACGGTTGATGTTGGGACGTTGTATATATGCTAGTCACGCGGTAAACTCTGCTTGCGCGATGCAGGATTTGCGTGACGTCAGCATGACGTGTAGCTCGCATGTGGCGATGTTGATACCGCTACAGGTACTACATCTCTATAAGCTGTCAGCTCAGTTGTCACTTCCTTTCACAATTATCTTACTTTTGACTGCAGCAACCCAATAGCAACCTTATTACAACCAGAATAAAGATCATTGTGATGTTGACAGACTTGTCAGTAGCAGCAATCTTTTAGCTGCTACTGACATAGTTTTACAATTAATATAGTGTGTTGTGTGTAGTGATGGGATTTTACCCGGAAAAAACCCAAAATGGGTAAATTTGTGGGAAAATACCCAGGAAAATACCCGATTGGATAAATACTCGTTTTTTTTTTAATTTAGCTTTTGGAATATTTAGATACACATACATTAAATAGTACATAGTTTTTAAACTTTATTACTACTAGTTAGAGCTTATCTAAGTTGAAATGACGTACTCCACTACCATATTTTACGTACACCAGCAAATTAAAGTATGGATAAGTGGGTCACGTGATTGAAGTGATAAAGCAAAAATAGTTGTACGAGTAAGTTCCAGATAGTACGGAAAGTAATAAATAAGTAGACTACTTATAGTAGAGATGGTAAGGTAGTATAATAGAATTTAAAAAAAAAAAGATTTTTTCTTTCTTTCTAACTCATAATATTGATTAAATAAAGTTAACTAACTGTGCAAGTTCTGTCTGATAAAGTGATAACTAACTTTATTTATTTTTATAATTAAATACATTATACATAGTGCAGTCTAAATAGAAAAATAATGAAATAAAAAACTTATAGAGCTTATTTTTTGGTTAGGTATTTAGGTAAAATGGTCATCCGGTATTGGCGATCATTTATTGTATTAGTGTAGATAGTGCAAATACCCGTCTATTGGATTATTGCCACATAAAAACCTGGGTATTTTCCCGTCGGGTTTTTACCCACCGCCCATCTCTAGTTGTGTGTGAGTTGGACAGATAACGATTGCCATCAGTGTTTGGAAGGTAGCCATCCTCCACTTCCTCCAATAGTGTTCAGTGTGTGTGGGAGGAGATCGTGCTATGATCGCACAGGTCCTTCCTGTGTCCGGTCCTGTGCGTCATACGAAGCAACATCTTAAATTTGTTTTTCGAAATTACATATTTTCTTTCGAAAGTTATTACCCAACTGCTCTTGATGAAGGTTATCTTTCAGGCGTGTGTATATGTGATTCTATTTCTTCGGTCTGAGCTAGCCTGTAGTGTAAATGGAATGATAGGTTTTGTTATGCTTTTAAAAGAAGATGCATAATCATTGTCTTCTTCATCAGCATATAGCAGTCTACTGCCCTCCTATCCTCCAATCACACGCCAATTATATATCCTTGGCTACTCTCATCCAGTTACTAGATATAAATGACGAGATAAAAGACGCAGCATTAGTAGGTAAGTAAGGTTTTACAACCCCGGATCTAGAATTTTGTCGAGGCGGAGCAAACACTGCCGTCTGCCGCCACCCGCCCCGCCAACCCTATTCCATGAAGCCTTATTTTTTTTTTATATACCTGGACATGTCGATCATTCATTTTAATTAGGATAGGACGGGATAGAGTTTGAAATAAAGCGTGAGATAATAGCATACTAGCTTCTGCCCGCGACCTTGTCCGCGTGAAACTTCGGCCCCCCGTCCACCGCGTCGCTGCGTATCGCTCGCCTGCGCTATTACTTCGTTTTCGCTTAGCGTTCGTTTTGACTTTTTTCTTTTCGCTCGGCTTTAAGCGTCGTAGAGCGATGTTAAATAGCCTATAACCGTCCTCAAGAATTACGCTATCAAATGCAAAATCAATTTTTCAAATCCATGAGCTCTACTTCCAAAGATTAGTGCGTTCAAACAAACTCTTCAGCTTTATTATTAGTATAGATTAGGATTACAATTTTACTCCGCGAGCTTTTTGTTCTACAAAAAAATCGATGGCCGTGTTGTCTTGTCATGATTTTCGATTGCTAAAATCGCTAGACTCGGCTTAGCAGAAAAGCTTATCACCAACGAAGATAATCTAGAATGCACGGGAGAGCGGAGCATGTGCGAAAATTTTAGCACTCTGCCTCAGATAAGTTAGATTTTTATGTCCTTAATCAACTTAAGAGTATATAGAAAAGTTTTAAGAATTAGGAGTCGCTAGGCTGCAAGAGCGAGCGAAGTGAGCTCGAACTTTTTGCCAGCAACATATTAGTAAAATTGTATCGATCGATTATGCTCCAATCCAACAGGGTGCGCCAGCGCTGTGGTAAAAACTTAAAGGCTTAAAGGAAATCATGTCACCTTTCCACTTACAAGCGTCGGAACGGGCGGGACTCCCTGAACCCCTGCTACACGAAGTAATATTTCTGAAATAAAGGACCTTTTCCTTGAATTTTTGACCACTCATCCGCCTCTGGTTCGCCGTGGCATAGATCTGTTGCAAGAAATAGAAAGCTTACCTTTTTTCATAATATGAAAAAGGTTAGCTTTCTATTTCTTGCAAAGTACATGCTCCACTTTTATTTTGATATATTATATCAAAATAAAAGTGGAGCATGTACTTTAAAAACGAAGAGTTCTTGGCAAAATTCAACAGCAGCCTCCGCAACCCGCTCATGCCATTTGCATTTGCCATTTTTATTTGCTCCATTTGACTACAGACAGATGGCAGCCTACCTTGTTTATATAATTAGGCCCATAGACATTAATCAACTCGGCCTATCGCAGTCCACTGCTGGACATAGGCCTCTCCCATGCTGCGCCACAACACCTTGTCCTCAGACTTCCGCATCCAGTCTGTCCCAGCTACTTTTTTGAGGTCGTCGGTCCATCTAACTGGAGGGCGTTCCACACTACGCTTGCCGATACGCGGTCGCCACTCCAGGACTCGTCTGCTCCACCGGCCATCGGTCCTCCGACAAACATGGCCAGCCCACTGCCACTTCAGCTTGCTTACTCTGCAAGCTATGTCGGTAACTCCGGTTCTTTTCCGGATAATTTCGGTTCTGATTTATCCAGAAAAGAACCGGAGTTACCCGCCAGCTAGCCCATAGACATATACCTTACAAACTTACATATATAAAGTATAAAACAAAACTTGTGTTAATAAATATAGCTTAAAGCTATTTTCCTTGTCCTTGTGCTGTCCTGTGGTACTTTCTGCGCAAGCGACGCCGATGGAACACCACGTCCTGCGGCCAAAAGTCTTTTCCATAACGACAAGCAGGTAATAATTCGCTACGCGCACCCAGAATGCCTTGAAGTTGACGTAGCCGTGCGACTCCAGTAACTGCACCCTCGGCGTGTTCCCTCGTCTTCTGGCGCACGTACTTCACGATGTCTCCAACATTTGTGGTGTAGTGTAGGTGAGAGATGTACACCGGTGTTTATACATATGAGGCAATGCTTGCAGGTGGATTTTCCTGATTGCGAGACCGTACCTTAATCATCGCTAAGTGTGTTACGCCATGTCTGATGAGGTTGCTTTTCGCTTATTTTTGCTGGCAAGCTCGGCAGTCGTTACGACATCATTCTACTTGGACTGATTCTGTACAAAGATCTGGTTTGTTTGTCAATTTGGAACTGGATTCATGATGTGGTTATGGTCAAGGATTAATGAGAATTTTGTAAGATTTTATTTAATGGACTATCTGTGTAGTATGAAGACGGAATCTTAGTGCGTAGTGAGACTTACATCACTAAGTAAAGAGAAAGGACGAGCCATAATAGTTATTACAAATCTTCACTATAAGCAAATTGGTACTCTGAGAACAAATTTTGGTACCAAAAGCCCTACCTTACACAAAGCAATAGTTTATAGTGACCGGAAACTAGCTACATTAAACATATTGGACAAAACTATTCCAAGTAAGGAGAAACAAGTTGACAGACGGACAAACATACTGGAATGGACCCAAAACTCACTCCATGGAAAACATTGTCAAGACCTTTGACAACCTAATTATATTATCTGTAGTATGAAGACGGAACCTTCTTACCTAAGAGACCTTCATACCTAAAAGAGTGTCCATGGAGTTTCTTGCCCGTTCTTCTCCATAGGTTCCTACTCCGCTTTGGAATGGGTAACTAGCTTCATCTTTCTGACTGACCGACCCCTTGACAATTCAAAAGTGCCTGTAATTGGTTTATTTGAAATAAATGCTTTTAGTTTGAGTTTGAGTTAAAAAAAAACTTACTTATAGTCACTTTGAATAAATTGTATTGTAGTCCGACGGTTCGAGAAAGACGTCGAATCGACGACAACCGATCTGGCCGAACCGACCCGAATACAATTCGAGCAAATCCTTTTATATGTATTTTATTATCTTATATTTTCAAGCCGGACAAAAGATGTGCTCGTAAAAATTGGCGTTCCCATCTGAATATAAAGCACCTGTAAATGATTCGTGTTTTCAATAATGAACAACTAATAAGGGGAAAGGAAGGTGGGTTGGACCCTGCAGGTACAAAGGTCCATGTTATTTACATGGACCATTCATTTATGGTTACTATGTGTCTGCGCAGGTTGTGACGGAGATGATGATGTGACAGTTTTGCTCCGTGAAGAAAATCTTTAGTCAGCTTTTTTATGCGAGACTATTTTGCCTTCCTGTGCGGTCCGCTGTGCCACGCTTATGATGATAAAACGGAAACATTCCAATTTTTTGAAATAATCTTACTTTATTATCTACTAGCTGCGCCCCGCGGTTTCACCCGCATAAGTCTCGACCCCCGTGGGAATATCGGGAATTCGGGATAGGGTAATAGGTAATACGGGCTGGCGACCGCAACTCCACGTCAATGCGCGTATTTATTTTATTTTATTTTTTTATTTGAGGTGGGTTTGCTCTTGACTCTAGTCTAGGTCAGAGATGACAGAGACAAAGTCGACGATGGAGCGAGCTTACCCAGAAGAAACCTGTTCACTCTCACTTTGAAGAGATTTGGGTTGAATGCGGTCGGAAACACAGGCGCAGGTAGAGAATTCCACTTTTTTGCTGTGCGCATTACAAAAGACATTTGGAAGCGCTTAGTGCGAATTGGTGGAATAGCAACTAGGTAAGGATGGTAACTTGCAGTGCGTCTAGATGTCCAATGGTAGAAGGGGGTCGGTGGAATGAGGTCGTGGAGTTCTTGGGCACACTCACCGAAGTACAATATGTAGAAGACCGACAAGCAGGCAACCTTGCGGCTATGAGCCAAGCTGTGAAGTTTGACATCCACCAGTTTTATGTCATCAATGAGCCTCTTAGCTCTGCGTATTTTGCGTACGGGTGGGAAAAACAATTATTCGATCCACCCCAACTCCTCGAGGAAGGCCAGCAACGCCTTGGTGTTTCTAACTATCTCACGTATGGTATCTGGGTTACCGAAGTACTTTTCCCCATATGTGACGACTATCGGCCAGTTCAGAAGCACATGAGCTGCTGTCTCGTCGTCCTCCATGCAGGCCTTTTTTACTAAATGACCCATGGCCAGTTAATGCTGCTGTAACTGTACGCAGCTGTTGTTTAATGATGATAAATGATAAATGATAAATGATTTTATTTCTGTAAGTAGGTTTGTACAAACACTTTTACACGTCAATCATATTTTTAAACTAGATGAGGTCGGCGTTTCCTATCTGACTACTCTGAGAAGAAAGGCCGAAACAAACTCAGAGGTCACAGTCTCTTTTAAAGTCCAGACATAATCTTGGTCAGATCATGTGAAGACCATGTAGATTGGTATCTGAAATGGTCTTTTGAGGAAAGAACCACACAGATTGAGTGGACCTGTCCAGTCAGTGCACGCATTTGTCAGTAATCGTGCAGCTCAACTCAGGAAGTCAGAACTTAAGGAGCTCAACGATTCGACGAACAATACCAAAAAAAGGACATTTGGGTAGGCCACATAAATTACTCAATCTGCCAGATCATGATCAAAATTAACTGCGAAAAAAAAAGCAATGACCCACATAATCCTCACATTCACAATAATTAAAATAACATACTACTTTACAAGTAAATACTCATGTCATTGTGTATATAAAATTCAACAATGTCAATGTGTATATAAAAAATCGGACATAATGTTTGAGAACCATGTAGATTGGTGTCTGAAATGGTCTTTTGAGGAAAGAACCACACAGATTAAGTGGACCTGTCCAGTCAGTGCACGCATTTGTCAGTAACCGTGCAGCTCAACTCAGAACTTAAGGAGCTCAACGATTCGACGAACAATACCAAAGAAAGGACATTTGGGTAGGCCGCATAAACTACTTAAACTGCCAGATCAAGAATATAACTGAAACAATGACCCACATAGTCCTCATATTCTCAATAATGAAAAAAATATAATACTTTTTACAGTAAATATTCATGTCTAAAATAGCTAGCAAATTAAAATCAACATTCACCGTGTAAATTTATTGGAGCAGCTCAATCCCAAGCCTTTTTGTCCTCAATATAGTCTTTCACAGTATAATAGGCTTTCTGGCATAGTTTCCGTTTTATAAAAGATTTGAATTTATTAAAGCTTAGATCTTGAATGTCGCTAGGAAGTTTATTATAAAAACGTATACATTGGCATCTAAACGAGCCACCTATTTTCTTGAGCCTGGTTGTAGGAACAATAAATTTGTGTTTGTTTCTAGTATTTATATTGTGGATATCACTGTATTTTTTAAACAGATTAATATTTTTATGTGCATACAAAAGATTTTCATAAATATACTGAGAAGGCACAGTAATTATATTAATCTCTTTAAATTTATCTCTGAGGGAGTGTCTGGGACTTAATTTATAGATAGAACGAATTGCCCTTTTTTGTAAAACGAAAATTGTCTGGATATCGGCGGCATTTCCCCACAACAGAATACCGTACGACATCACACTATGAAAATAACTAAAGTATACTAAACGGGCTGTCTCTAAATCAGTTAAACCACGAATTTTTCTAACGGCGTATGCTGCAGAGCTAAGCTTTTTTGACAATTTATCTATGTGGGGGCCCCATTGAAGCTTGGTATCCAAAGTTATGCCTAAGAAAACTGTGGTATTTTCGGGTTTCAGCACTTCACCCTTTATGAGAACACTAGTTTCTACTTGTCTAACATGAGGTATCGTAAACTTAATAGTCTTTAGTTAGTCTGAGTTCAGATCCCACTACTGCTATGCTCGACCCTCTTCTTTTGCAAGTTCATCGGCTCAGCGTTACCTAGCGAACCGCTGTCGCCTTTGGTCCATTGAATGGTTATGTTATTGAAGCTGCCCACCTGGTTGAGGCGCTGGTGGCACTCGTATATTAGCCCAGAATCAACTATGTGACTGTTTAGCGCTTGCATAACAGCCATGCTGTCTGAGAGTATGCGGATCGAGTGGTCCTTAACTTTCCTGGCCAAAGCGGCTAGCATACCCATGCATTCGCCCTGGAATACTGTGTTATGAATCCCCAATACACCATTGGGGATTCATAACACAGTGTTCCAGGGCTATGTGTATGATGAGGTCCTCCGAGAAGAGTCCAGCATCTGTGCCACTACCTGTTTTAGATCCAACCGTGAAGATTCGCAGCTCTGCAGGACACAACCCTCGCATCGGCAATCTTCGTGAAGTTGGATATTGTATTTTTTAACGAAAATAAATTGTTTGGCTACACGGTCATTTATGGCTTTCGTAATGGGGAACTCCTTTTTGAGTTCCTTAAGCAGCGCGGTGTATGGTATGTCTCTCTCCCCAGAGATCTAGTGCATTTACACGTACTGCCGCCATAGTCGCTTACTGCTGTATGAACAGGTGCAGCGTTGGTTATCCCAGCATGGCTTCGACTGCTGCAGTCGGAGTAGTCCTCATGCAGGCTAGTCTTTGCATGCGTTGTAGTTTGCTGGAGGCTATAACTAGCTTGGTACGGGGCCATCAGACCACGGCCCCGTAGTTGGTCATGGGGCGGATCACTGTGGTGTACAGTCCTAGTGTAATTTTAGGGGATAGCCCCATTTCTTAAATATAATTTTCCTGCATTGCATTTTTTTTTTATGTAAGCCCTGTTGAGTTTGTTGTCCAAATGACTACTCCAGTTTAACTTACTGTCTAGAATGACCCCGAGGTACTTGACTTCGCTGGCTAACTGGAGTTCTGTATTAAACAGTTTTGCTAGGCGGAAAGGGCCTAATGCTCATTTATGGGTAAACATGATCAGTTTAGTTTTAGTGGGTTCACTGATACGTTCTACGGTTCTGCTCAAGTGGTAGGTACGTTCTGCATGCCCTAACTAACTGCGATTTTAGTACATTTGTACATCGACAATGAAGCTAAAATAAGGCACTACTAACGTCAAAAGTTACAAAAGAAAGCCCCAAAACGCCCACCCTTCACCGCTTCCAGTGTTTTAGCTGGGAAGAAGTGGCGCAACAAACTGCACAGCAACACGTCTACTTATCTGTTAAATTATGTCCAGCAAGTTTAGATTCGATACAAAAATTATGCAGAATGAGATATCTTTTAGAAGATGTGAGTTAGCAGACGCCAATAAGAAACCTTATTGCCAATAAGAAACCTTATTGTCAAGTTCTCCTGCTGAAGAGCACCATTGCACTAGTTAGCAAAAATGTTATAACAAAAAGGTTCCTAATTAATCATTTTATTTTTTATAAACATTGTAGGAGACCGTACAATCGCATTAAGTAATGAAACCTCTAATTATTGATAAAAGGGAGATAAATATTTATACAATTATCGTACAGAACGACATAAAGTTTTGGCTTCTTCTGCCGTCTATGGTTATAAATTATAATAAAACAATATCTATAGTAAAGTTAGGTCAGATTATAAACCTAAGGTAAGTGTAAACACACTGTTTTTATAGCTTTTCACTATTAGAAGTCTATTTCAAAGTAGCACAAAAATATATCTGTTTGAAGTACTCATGTTTTTAACCTTTTGGTACCTATTATTTTAACCTACATTTATATTAACAAGGATGAAACTAAACTGCTTGGTTTAAAACACAGTGCTCAGTTGGCACTATCTGCTGACTCAACTTTGCGTAAGATTCCCTCTACATCCCAAATAGGTCATCATTATGTACCATTAAGCTGACCCAAAGCCTAATGTTACACCAAAAAGGGCTCTAATAATGGCAATAGATACATAAATGGACTTTAGACGCACCATAGTAGGCAACCAGTCACGCTAGTACCTTACCGAGGAGCGAATATTTTTAGAAGGAATCCATCATACAATCGACTACTTTGAATTTTGGCGCTCAACGGGGAAAGCCCTTTGTGGATCAGACGCGGTTGGTTCCAGTTGATTCCAATGATGTAGGTCCAAGGTAAAATATCGCTGTCTCTGTCGTAGCTGAACGTTTTCGAACAATTAGACAGAAACAGCATTATGTACGAAATGTTCTACTCTAGAGGATCCGCCCATGAGCATCATCGGGCTGCTGACGTAGGTACCTATCATAAAACATCATTGTATTGTGCCACTTATTTTCAGTCAACGCTCGATTGGCAAGCGCAAACTATTCTATTCGGGAATCAATACCAATATTATTGTCAACATTAAATTAAAAAAAAAAAAAAACCGAAGATTAGAACACAGTGACAATATTGTGCCGACGGGAAAACGGCCTATTCCCATCCAATACCAAGAGCTAATACCATTTGGTATTAGTTTATTTCCGAATTTATTTTCTATTCCCAACGAGTACCACATTTTAAAACCAATACCAAAACAAGTTTGAAGTAATCAGATACAGTCAGGTTCAGTAAAATTAAAATGCTTGAGTGATTTTAAGTAATGTTTAACCTACCTACCTACCTACCAAATTAACTTCCAGCGATCGATCTCTGGTTGACTGTAATACTAACAGCTAAGCTGTGTTAAAATGAATTACCGAACTAAGTTTCCGAAAACATAACAAATGTTCCCGAAAATCCTAACCCTAGACGGTCGACGTCAGTGGCATCCCGAGGTTCGGTTGGTTAGGTTCCTTTAAACCCTATAGACAGAAATAGGAGCCCCGCGAAGCGGGGCTCCGTCGACCAGCTTATTAACCCTAACCCTATATTTAGATTACCCTAGATTTCGGTAAAACGCAATTTAAATAAAACTTTGTATAGCTGAATGTACAAAAAGTCACGCTTTGGTATTCGTTAGTAATAGATTTTTTATTTATAAAAATTGTGGCTCATTGGGAATAGAAAATAAATTCGGAAATAAACTAATACCAAATGGTATTAGCTCTTGGTATTGGATGGGAATAGATCGGGAAAACAAGGGAACAAGGTAAGACTTTTATATATATTTTTTTACACACAATTTTGTCGTAGGTCATTCGGATGACCGAGCTGCGAGATACGGAAAAAGGTTAAAATTTTATAACATCCATCTTGTAAGGGTTAAAAATTCAACCCCCTCATTTCGGAACAATTTCGTGGATACTCATGATTCTGGTCCGAATCTGAACCGAGGTCCAGTCCGGATATAAGAAGTTCTGCAGTAGGTAGCCCTAAATGAATTGGAATAAAAACTTAAATAAACATCTGACAGTTAGTTTTTATCTTTAACAAGCGAAAAATAAATACATGAGGTTATTTGGGGTCTTTAATTTTATGGTCGTGTCTGCCATTAATATTTGTGTTAGTTTCATTGCAACTGGATCGAAAGAGGATGGTGAAATTTCTAAGTGAGATTATTAGGTCAAATAATTATTAGCCATCCCATACATTTGGGTCGAGTAGATATTGAAGTTCCGTATAGGACAGTTGATAATTTTCTCGCTATTACGATATTGATCCCATGGAGTAAGTTGTTCCGTTTGATGGTCTGTTCAACACCCTTAATTATGAACACACTTTTCTGATAAATGCTGTATACATCTATTGTTTCATACGTGGATCACTTCTAAGACTACTTTGCACAGTGTCCTTTGCAAATAAATCATAGCAGATTGATATCCTGATTTCACATTTACTATTTGACTTGAATACCTAATTACCAGTACCGGATTAAACCGGTGCAGGGCCCGTAGCAAACTCTACTAAAAGGGCCCCTTGGTAGAAATTGATTTGTTTCCTCGTATGTTCTAAAGTTTAGGAGATAAAATATAACAGTACTTTTGGAAAATAGTTTTTCTTGATAAAAAACTAAGCAAATCAATGTCAAACAAAAACATTATTTTTCTCGGTTTCCATTAAGTTACTTGAGCACATTACTTTCTTCAAACAATACAACTTTTTGTACTTTTGTAAAAACCTCCACTATGGATTTTTCGCATAGCCAGACGGATACGCTGCTGGCTGGATGCGTATGGTACCGGCAGTGGTTTAATGGTTATTGGCGAGTGAAACGAGCACCAAAATTTTAACACCTCTAATTGGTTAGAACCGAATGTAATAATTCTTAAAAAATAGGACTTCCTGGCAACTTACGCAGAAAAGAATAAAGAGGACCTAAGACGCAAGGGCGAGCGAAGCGAGCTCGACAGAATTTTTAGCACTCTGCGTCGCAGAGTTTAGATTTCTTTTGACAATTCATAAATACCTAATTCTACTAATTCCATTGGACCTACCATGACTTGATTTTTGTAAGTCCAAGCGCGGGGCCTGTAGCATTTGCTACACCTGCTACGTGGCTAATCCGACCCTAATTAGTAATTACGGATGCAGAAAGCATCATAAATGTCGTTTGGTTCTCTATTCATTAGTTACGTTACTTATGAGTGTCTACATGAGATTCAGGCCTAGAGTTTCCATGAGGCAGATTTTATCGTACGACGCTTCCTCAGGGGCTATTGAAATATTTACTATCTGAGTGTCCTTGACCGCCTGAGGCCCGGTTCATATTAGGAAGGACCGATAGTTTTATCACTGACCGGATGTCGCCTCTTGTTGTTCACACTATTCGTCAGTTAACTAGTGACTAGGGGCGACCGATAAATGTGCTGGTGCCGACACTTTTTCAGGCCGAACAATGAGTTGGTCGGACATAATGTGAACCTGGCCTGAGTTCACCAAACTAGTGATAATTGGTTATATAGTTTTTTTTTGTTTCTTTTATTTCTAGATGAGTCGAGGTGATGAATGTGAATACAATGTGATACAATTTCTGGAAGCTCCTTACAAAGATATAGCTGACTATGTCTGTGTTCCGAGATCTTGGGTCTAATTACGAGGACCTGACGATCGAAAAGTAAGGGTTTCATACCCTGATAAGAAGTCATCAGCCAAAGAAGGGCGAGTAAAGAAAAGGAAAAAGAAGTCGGAACAATGGAAATCCTACTTGTCCGTGGTTAAACATAAAACTGGTAACTATTGTTTCATAATTGAGTGAAATTTAGTTTAGTACGGGTAGGCACCCAAATGAAAGCCTATGAATAAAATCGCGCTGTTCAATTGTCTACTTTAGACATAGACATTTATTATTACATTAATTTTTTAGACATTTATTTATTTACGTGACGCCTAGTGTAAGTAAAAACAGGCATTAAAACAACTTGTGAGTTGTGACGAAGTTTATCGTCGATAGGTCTTCAAACGAAGAGTTTAGTGTAGTCTAAAATAAATAGACTATAAACTTCGTCAGAGGGAAAAACCCATGGAATGAATATTACCTACTGGACTATTTATTTGGACGAAAATAACATTCTGAAGTGTACTCGTAGTTAAGTGATACACTGATACATTTTGCAGTTTCCTATGACGAAGCGAAACTTTATATCCAAGGTTTGATTCCGGAGATGCGGAATGCAGGTAAATATATTTCAAGACATAACTTAACATCACGCGAGTATTCCCGAAGGGTTAAGCATACCGGTGTACCTATAGTACACCCACATTTCGCTAATTATTTTTAAGTCCCATAACGAAATAAACAGCGAGCCTATTGCCATCAACCGGAAACAAATCCAGAATCCGGGCTGCTACTGAGAAATTCCTGATAGAAAAACCCAATAACACTGCCTGACCTGGAAATCGAACCCAGGACTTGCGACCACTAGACCAACGAGGCAGTCAGTATATTCCAAGATCTTTATGAATTTTTGAGTTATTCATAAGATATGTTGTAATAGCCAGGAGATAAAGGCGAGTACTTCATCCTATTACAACAGAGGGCGAAGTTTATTGTGGTTATGCATTTAAAATTTACATTTTGTTTTAGATAAAACATTATCATCACCAAAGGTTGAGCGAAAACCACGCAGATGCGCACGATTTGCTACGAGAATTGCTAAGAAGAGCATCATGGACGCTCTGGAATTGAGTTCCACCACCAATAATAACCTCAAATCTACAGACGAAACTACGCTTAAACGAAAAGCACTGACGGATCCCGATAAAGAATCTAACAAACGATCTAGACTGACTGAGCCAGATGATTCTGACGACGAGGTCGCAGAACCATCTAGTCAAGCACTCAAATTGACAAGTGAAGATCAGTCGCTTACTCCTGAAGTTTCCGATGAAGATCTATGTACACAAGAATTACCAGTTGGAGAAACCAACGATAGACATAATACAGAGAACAGAACAACTCCTAACCCAAACCCTTCAGAAGCAAACCATTTCTTTGATCGTGAAATAATAGCAAAGCGAGAAATTAATAGCGAATTTATCATATGTAAGCGAGAATTGCAAACCAATTTACAAATCTACATATCTTCATTGTTTACTGAAACAGTGAATAAGTTCTTGAATAACGTTGACATAATGTTGTCGTTGTTGTCGTTCTGCTCGGCGATGCAATTGTCCCATTACAACATCATTAAAGAATACGACACAGGAAGCTCCAAAATTAAATGAAAAGAAAAGAAGTGAAGAGAAAGAAGATGATGATGATGTTGAAGGTGTTCAACCTCTAGAGAGAAAAAAATGTCCTAAACTAATCGAAAAGGTAGTTCTACCTCCGGAATACGACGAACTTGACTCAAGATGGACACTAAAGTATCGTAAACCTGCTCCGGGACTTGTTGAACTAATGTCTCATACCGGTGTGTATGTTGAGGCTTTAAGTCTGACCAACTGCAAGAGATTGTCTAAAGATTGTAAAACATTGACTCGAATGTTACTAACAGAATTTTTTACTACTAGCGCTTTGAGGACATGTTCATGGACTGGTTCAAGAGCCAAAGCTTTCGACCGCGACGGGACAAACGTTAGACCTGGATTAAATGAACATGCAAGAAAGGTATTACTGAATTATGTTGCAGTTTGCGCAGAAAATGAGGGTTGGAATAATTGTGAAAATCAAACTATTCTAAACAGTATGCGCAACAAAATGCAAGAAATGAGATCCAAATATGAATGTTAGTTCGTTGTGACAAACAATAGTAGATTATTCACTAAGGGGATAATGCAGTGTCTTACCCCGAGCCTAACGAAGAATTTTTGTGTTCCCGAGCGCAGCGCGAGAGTTCAGAGTTAGAATCCAAATGCAGCGATGGATTCAAGCTCGCCCAATACGAAAACCCTTTTATCCCCGAGGAAAATACTCTACTTGTCACACCTACGAGGTAATAAACAGAAATTCGATTTTTGAATATAATGTTTTGTAAAAGTTTTCATAAGCACGTTTTGTTGAGGTTCCATATTCAAATCACTTTATTGACCAGTGTGTCAATATTTTTTATACTGCAATTAATGCACCTGATACCATGGACCTAATATACAAACTGGACTGAGCTCTCGTACCAAAAATACGAGCAGAGAGAGATAATGCATACCGAGGCTTTCATCTCTTTCTAATAGGGTGACCAAACATTTTTTTAACAGACAGGAAAGTTCGTTTTGAAAGAGATAATTTGCGTCCGGTTGATACTAAGTGATTTCAAATTATTGTTTTGTAGCGGTATCTACACCGCCACATGCCAGCTACACGTCACACTGACGTCACGCAAATCCTGCATCGCGCAAGCAGAGTTTACCGCGCGACTAGCATTTAGACAACGTCCCGACATCAACCGTCGGGCAGTTGCCCACCAGACAAAATACCCGTCTGGTCGGAGAATCCTCCCTTTTCTATGGAGGTATGAGTGAGCTTTACACCCTGTTCCTCATACCTCTATAGTTGTTGAGGAGACAAATGTCTTGTGTCAAATCATCAAATATGATCACGTATACGTGGTTTATGATGAAGTAGGCAAGCTATTTAAATGAAGTAAAGGGAAATAAAACTAAGTGTTTGTGACAAACATTTTTTCAAATTCAAACTCGAAGCATTTATTTCAAATAAGTAAACCAATTACCAATAAACCAATATAAAAATCTGCCAGCTTGAAATGAAGGCTGCAACAGAATTTTTGGTAATTGTTTGTGATTCGGGAAATACGTCCAACCATTTTTGCTTCATTTCTCCTTACGATGGAAAGCTGTAACCAACATAAAAATAATGCTATTTCAATCATGCGAAACATAGGTGCAAATTGTATTTATTATACGCATTATATTAATAGTTTTAATCAGAAATACACTAAAGCGTTGGGTTGTTCCGTCTACGAAACTTCTAGAGCATGGTCATACTACTTATTGTTATTAAGCAAAATCTTTGTAATTCAAATTCAATTTTGGTAAACTGGCCTACATACGATACCATAACTTGCACGAGTCACCGTGTCGCAAGTTCGATCCTGACGGACTGTGTCACTTTTTGTAGATTTCTTGTTGGTACGAAAGGCATCAAATTCGTTTCAAACATACACAGATTACTTATATTAATTATAATAATGGCAACTGAGAGCAATAATATAACATTTAGGAAAATGCGAAAATCAATGTCGTATAATAATGTGTCGGTTATGAACACTTCTGACTCGTCACTTTTTGATGCCACGATGCAAAGCCTACCTGACCCATGCGACACCTCAGAACTATGTGATCTACAAATAAAATTATCATCTATAACGGAAGAATTGCTGATAGCAAATAATGAAATTGATAACTTAAATGCAGAAAATACGAATTTAAAATCGGAACTGGAAAGATGTCATAAAATCATTGAATTATATAAAAAGGTTGGATATGGGGACTCACTTTCTGCCACACCAACGTCTGTGCGGAAGCAGAAAAAGAGAGATGGGAATGAGGCTGACTCTTCTTCAAAATTACCTAATCATCGTACTGTGATTGCCGGAAAATCTGTGAGTGTGGAACAAACGACCCTAGACACAAATTTAAAAAGAAGTTGTTCTAGCAATCAGGATATAGAGGAACAAGATAAACTTATCACTCCCAGTATTCACAAGAAAAGTCCACTCGTTCGCCACAAAAATAAGTTGTGTATATTAAGTACAAATAATAAAAACAACATATGCAGTATAATGCAAGATGGGTTCGCGAGCTCATTTGATTGCTGCCATTATTTGATATCGAACGGGAAAACTCAACACCTGCTGGAAGGCTTACAGGAAAAACTTGTGAAATTTACTATGAATGACTTTTGTGTAGTTCTTTTAGGCGATGAAGACTTTAAGAAAACTAATAACTATTTTGAAATTATATTCCAAATAAGAGAAGTGTTTCACAACATAAATTATACTAATGTGATCATATGTGCACCGACCTATAAATACGGATACCATGCTAATTTATTTAACAGTAGAGTAGAAACTTTCAATAATCTTTTGTATCTAGATGTATTGACTTATGAACATTTGTATCTGTTAGACAGTAACTTAAACTTAACCTATGACTACAAGGTATATGATAAACGAACTGGTACAATAAGTAACCATGGAATGTATATTATATTTAAGGACATACACAATTTAATAATTGACATACAATATAATAATCGCGAATGTAATAAAATTGATATAACCCTAGATAATAATTTAACAAATAAGGATAATTTTTTTCTTGACTAAATATCTATGTACATTACATCAAAACATTGCCGGTCTCCTTAGTAAAGCTGATGCTCTCTCAGTCTGTTTAAGTGAGCTCTCCGACCGAGATATTGATGTAGACGTAATATGCATTTCTGAGCATTTTATGATGGCTGGCAGTGAGAATCAGTTACACATACCTAACTATAGTTTAGCGGCATGTTATAGTAGAAAGGCGAGTAAGCGAGGAGGTGCATGTATCCTCGTTAAGCGTAACTTACAATGGAAGGAATTGCCCACCATAACAAAAATGTCATCACAAAGCATATTTGAATGTTGTGCAGTTAAATTGACTGATTATAATATTATATTTGTGTGTATTTATAGAGTTCCGAACTCAAATAACTTAAATGAGTTCTTTGATAAACTTGAAATTCTTTTAAAATATTTATCCAAACAAAGATGTAAGAATATAGTCATAGCTGGTGATTACAACATTGACATTTTAAAGAAAACTAAGCAATCAACCGAATTTGAATGTATTTATTTATTTATTTATTTATTAAAACTTTATGCACAAGTAAAAAAAAAAAAGACTGTACAAAGGCGGACTTAATGCCTGAGGCATTTTCTACCAGTCAACCTTAGGGTGATGCAGAGACAAAACATGGCAGGTGCAACATAAGGGATAGATAACTTGAAAAATAATAAATATTAATACATAGATACATACATACATATAACGAAAATAAACTTAGTCAAGAGAAATAACAATAGGAAGAGGAGAAAACGAATCCAGCAAATCAGCGCTGGAATGATTCTGCCAACTTCTTACGAATATGTTCACGTGCCTTCCACTTAAAAGATAACCGACTGGTTGCCGTCCTGATGCTTAGAGGGAGCGAATTCCAAAGAAAGACCGCCTGGACAAAGAAAGAAGAGTGAATGAAACCAGAGCGGTGAGAAGGACATCGTAGAAGACGATTGTTGGTGGAACGAAGATTTTTACTATGCGCGGAGCATAAGTATTGAACATTTGTAGTGAGGTAAGAAGGAGAAGTAGGTTTGTCGAGAATAGAAAAAACATACACAGAGCCCTCAACTCTCTGCGCTGACGAATGGGTAACCATTTTAAAAGCAACCGGTGCGCGGACACATGATCGTACTTACGAAGATTGAAAACGAATCGAATGCAGTTATTTAGAAGGCGGTCAAGTTTATTGAGGAGATCAGCATTCAGGTCATAGTAGCACACATCACCATAGTCAATTATGGGAAAGATTAGGCACTGTACAAGCATTGCCTTTATGTATGATGGGAGAAGGTTTTTCAACCGATAGAGCGACCGCAACGTTCCGGTGACTTTTTTACTAACAGTCGTGACCTGCTTTCGCCAGTCAAGACAAGTGTCGACATGTAGACCAAGATCCTTAACATCGGAGCTAAACGGGATGACTACGTTGTCGAACATTACAGGTGGCACTGTTAAGCCATTCAGCTTTCTCATACTGTGGAGGCTCCCTACAATGATAGCTTGACACTTGGTAGGGTTAACCGCCACCCCAAATCGATCAGACCAGTTTTTTATCACGTCTAAATCCCGATTTAGCCCCTCAACCGCGTCGGATATATTATCAACACTTGCCTGGCAGTAAAGCTGCAAATCGTCAGCATAAAGATGATACGCAGTCCGAAGCTCGATGGTAATGAAATTAATAAAAACGGAGAACAAAATAGGAGATAAGATACCGCCTTGAGGGACGCCAGCTGCAAGATCACACAAACTCGACGAAGAGTCTCCAGCATGAACAGACTGCTGACGTCCCTGAAGATAAGAGGCAAACCATTCCAATACCTCCCGAGAGACCATAAGATAGGAAAGGATGGATAAAAGGATTTCGTGACTGACGGTATTAAAAGCATTGGAGAAGTCAATTAACACTAAGACTGTAACTTTAGTGTTTTCCATTCCCCGCCTTATATCGTCAGTCACTTTAAGGAGCGCTGAAACGGTACTGTGCCCGGGCCTGAAACCGGATTGAAATGGACTGATGAGGGAGTTGCGGTGAATAAAGTGGGAGAATTGTTTATGAACACTGGCCTCGAGCACTTTAGATAGAAAGGGAAGGATGGAAATTGGGCGAAAGTGACTAGGAAGAGAAGGATTGGGTATCTTAGGTAAGGGCCGAACAAGGGCTTTACGCCATAGGGAAGGGAAAACACCGATGTAAAGGGAGAAGTTTATGATGTGGGAGATTCCAGGAAGGAGTTGATCAAGAGCCGCTACGATCATATGGCGGCTGATATCATCACAGCCCACGGCTTTTGATTTAATGGAAAGGATAATCTTTTTGATCTCCCCTGGGTCGACTGGGGTGAAGACAAAGGGGTTAACATTGGGACGCGTCAGACCGGCAAGGTAATCAAGGGTTTGACATTTGGTTAGACTATCCAGAGCGGGAACAGTGGAGAAATGGCGATTTAGATCGTCCAAACCAATTGTGTGAGGAAGGTCCGAATGTCGCGATTTGCCGATGCCTAGAGTTCCAAGGAACTTCCAAATATCGGCAGGAGAAGAAGAAGTGATATTATATAGGACATGGCGGCGTTTAGCGTTGCGTATCATCTGATTACACCGATTCCTAGCAGCCTTAAAGAAGGCCCAATTATCCTCCGAGCGATCCTTTTTAAATTTCCGAAACGCGCGGTCCCTCCGTCGCATTGCCATCCGAACTCCCCTGTTCATCCAAGGTGCAGGCGGACGCTTCAGCTTGATCTTCTTGATAGGAGCATGGGTGTCATATAGCTTGACCACAACGTCGTTGAAGAAACTAACTTTTTCATCAACTGAAACAGCTGCTTCCAGGGGTGACCAGTCAATATTGGACGCATCTTGCATCTCTTAAACTCGAATTTACAACTAGCATTAAGGCAACATACTCGGACTGCGAGCCGAACATGTATCGACAATTTTGCTCATGATTTTGGTAAACGTTGTAAGACTGAAGTGGTGGAGTTCGCGCTATCCGACCACACAGCACAGCTTTTAAAGTGTCCCGTACGAAAAAAGGATGCTCATAAATATTATCGTAAAATGACACGAGATTACAGTCCAGAAAATATAGAAAAATTCAAAACTTGTCTAGGCAGTCTCTCCTTCTCCGATATGTATGAGATGGAAGATTCAAATGCAGCTTACAACTGTTTTATAGAAACTTTCAAATTATTTTATGATTTATGTTTCCCCAATAAAATTGTTACCGTTAACATAGTAAAAAAACCTGCTTGGGTATCACGTGGGATTAAGATCTGTAGCAAAAATAAAAGGAATCTCCTATGGAAATACAGGTTAAAACCAAATCAATCAAACAGAGTTAAATTCAAAAATTATTCAAGATTATTTAAAAAAATTATTAATCTAACTAAAAAAGCTCAAAACACTTACAATATTAAAACCTCAAATAACAAATCAAAAACCACATGGCAAATCATCAATAAGTCCAAAAGTGAAAACTTGAGAACTTGTATTACTTGCATCAACTCTGAAAATAAAAAAATTGCTCAAAGGAAGGATATAGCCGATGCATTCAATAATTATTTTATCGATAAAATCCAGCCAACAAGTAACGCAGGAACGAACTCAACGTCACTGATCGATAGCAGAGCACAGTCTATGTTTTTGGCTCCGTGTACACCACATGACATACTCTATATTATAATGAAACTTAGAAACACGAACAGCGTTGGCTATGATGGTATTGCCACAAAAATATTAAAAGCAGTTGCATTGATAATATCTACACACTTATGTTTCATTATCAATCTTTGTATAAGCGCAGGCACCTTTCCTGATTCTTTAAAAAAGTCTATAGTAAAACCGCTTTATAAGAAGGAAAATCACGAATTGATGTCAAACTACAGACCGATTGCGATTATACCAGTGTTATCCAAAGTCTTCGAAAAATATATATCGGGGGAAATCAACAATTATTTAGAAAAATATCACATTTTAGCTGACGAACAAAAGGGATTTCGCAAAAACAAAAGTATAAATCTGGCTATTTATGAATTTCTACATAATGTCATGTTAAACGTAGATAAGAGGACACCTGTGTGCGCCATTTTCTGCGACATGACACAGGCTTTTGATTGTGTGCATTACAATTCCCTAGCAGCGAAACTTGAAGCGTATGGTATTAGGGGTAACGTCTTAAAACTAATTGAATCTTATCTTCACAAACGTAAGCAGGTTACCGAAATAAGTCAAATTTGCAACAAACGTGAGATAACTGTAAGATCCGAGGAACGAGAAGTAATATACGGAGTACCGCAAGGCAGTGTGGTGGGCCCTCCGATGTTCACTTTATATATAAATGACTTGCCTAAAGCTGTTGACCACCCAATGACACTTTTTGCTGACGATTGCACTGTGACTATAGCTTGTAATGACAAAAGTACGTATGAACATGACATTAATAATTCGCTTATATCTATCATAAATTGGCTTAATAATAATAATTTAATCATTAATTTAAAAAAGACTAATGTAATTCATTTCGGACAACGTACACATACAGCTAACAATAATAATGTCCAGTATAATAATATTAATATAAATGCAACTGACACAACAAAATTTCTGGGACTTATAATTGATGATAAGTTGTGTTGGAAGCCCCAAATAGAAGCTCTGAGTAAGAAAATAAGTAGTGCAGCCTACGCTTTGAAACAACTAGCAGCGGTTCTCAATAAAGATGCATTAATTACTGCGTACTATGGATTGGCTGAATCCATTCTTAGATACGGAGTTATTTTCTGGGGAAATAGTGCGGACAATGAAGTAGCGTTTCGGGCCCAGAAAAGATGCATCAGATCGATGTTTCGACTTCAAACAACAGACAGCTGCAAACCCTATTTTAAAGAGCATAGAATATTGACATTACCCTCATTATACATTTTGGAAACGGTAATGTTCACTGTAAGTCATCCTAACTTATTCCAACGTTTGTCTGATGCTGTGCCAAGGAATAGACGTGACAATACTCTACTCTGTGTTCGCGGCGGTAAAACTGCTCTTTTGCATAAGAGCATTTATTACATGGCTCCGACCATATTTAATAAATTGCCCAAGTCATGGAGATTATTGGATGTATCTGGCCTTAAATTGAAATTGAGAAAATTATTAATAGAGAGATCTTATTATAGTATTTCGGAATTTATGAAAGAGGATAATTTTTCTTGATGATTATGTATTTTAATTTATTTTATTGTATAATGTATTGATAATTAAATTGAATTGACATTGAATTGAATTAATAATTAACTTGACATAATTGAATTAATAATTAACTTGACATTGAATTGAATTGATAATTGAACTGACATTGAATAGAATTGATAACTGAATTGTATTGATAATGTAGTACGATTGTTATAGTAATTTTATCATTTTGAATTTAATAAGTGTAGTCCCGGTTTAAAACCCAGCAACTGTACGCCACTCAACAATTTGTACGCCACGTCACGCGGCTGAACATGTTTGAACTTTCTTTTCTACTGTAATATCTTGCATGCAATGTATGTATACCATGTTTAAACAAATAAATATACTTACTTACTTACTTACTTACTTACTCAATGAAACCAATGAATGAAATGTTATGATATGTGAAATGAAATGAAAAATATATATATGAAATGTCTTGATACAACACTTTTTCACCATTTCCACCATAAAAATTACAAAAGAACCGTAGCTAAAAGTTTAAATGCGATGCTTCTTCACAAAATAACAGAAAAAGTCATTCGCATGTCAGATTTTAGTTACAAGAGTAATTTTATGATAACTACCAAACAATTATTATTTTGATTATTTTATTTAAATTAAATTATTAACTACTATGTACAGATTGTAAGCCTTTATATAAAATTATTTAAAACTAATCTAAAAGCTAAAAATATTTATACGTTACTTATTTTACTTGCAGTTGGTGAAATATTTTCTACCATCTATAACATTTTTATTTTCTAACAATTGAGAAAAAGGGACAAACAGCCTCTGCTTTGACTATCTCTCTCGGCTCGTTTTGCCTCCGCTAAGATAGCCTAACAAAAGTAAACCTAAAATGTATGTAGCAGTTGTGGTTCATTTTTGTATGATACGATTTATGGAGAGCTCAGTCCATGCCCGATACCTAAACTTTAGTTTTAAATTGATTGAAAATCAGATCTTTAAGATCCACTCTCTGTACTTTGTTCGAAAATAATACTAATACTATTACTAGACTTTAGTTACGCACAATCGCACATCATATCGTTGTACACGTTACATATTTATAATAAGGTATTGGACTTCTTTTTTTTTACAAACTCTTTTCTTTCTCACTAACTCAGCTTAATGTAAGTAATTAACATTAGTTTGTACTATTAGGTTGTTTCCCTAGTCTTGTAGTTAATTTTTGACGAATATCTACCTCATTGTAATTCTATGGTCTGATGTTTTTAATAAATTATTTTGTAGTTACTGTTAATGAACAATTTACAAAAGTCGAAAGTGTCATATTAATTTAGTTTCATGATAAGAATGTATTTGAAAGCATATCATTCAAATTTTAAAATAAGAGTACCTACGTCTATCGAGACGAAACATTTTACATTTATGTACCTACTTACCAAAATTTTAATAAGTACCTGTGTCACAAATAAATGATCTATTTTTAATTTGTATTTTCAATTGTAACACCATAAGTTTACCTAGTAATACCTACACCACAATAAACATTAAATCAAGTTCAATTAAGTCAACTCAACCTGTCGCAGTCCACTCTCAGACTGCGCCACAACACCCTGTCCTCCGCCTTCCGCATCAGTCTGTCCCAGCCACCTCTTTACTGAGGTTGTCGATCCATCTAGCTTCCCACACTACACTTGGCGATACGCGGCCGCCACTCCAGGACTCGTCTGCTCCACCGGCTATCGGTCCTTCAACAAACATGGCCAGCCCACTGCCACTTCAGCTTGCTGACTCTCCAAGCTATGGCGGTTGTAAAATCAAGTTATCTTGCTTATTTAATAAACAATAGGTATTAGGTAGGTACCTACTACCGCACTTTTGACCTGAAGGTTTACCTCAAGGTCAAACGCACAAAGATATAACTTGCCTTTTAGATCTTATCTGCTAATTATAAACTTTTGTGTGAGAGGTGAACCTAGAGATTTGAACCATTTTTATCATGATTATCTAATCATGATAAAAATTGTTCAACTCTCTAGGTTTGGTCGACGTCCAGTTGAGGTCGAAGATCAAGTGTTACAATAAACGTATTAAAAATGTTAAATTCATTCTTCAAGCCTGTATTCTTCAATAGCGTCAACAGAGGCGTACATTTACATTACGTCCATGTAGGTAATACATGGCGAGCCCAAGTAACACTACCTTCAAACCATCACATGTATGGCGTGTCAGCAACGTTATCAAAACCTCTGAAATAAGGGATAAAATCTCACCATTACACATCAAGTACTTTCTGAGATTAGCCAGACCGCATATCATTATCACCAGCCTACAGTAGTCCACTGCTGGACATAGGCCTCCCCAATTGCACGCCATTTAGCTCGATTCGCAGCAACCCTCATCCAGCTGCTACCAGCCACCCTGCGAAGATCGTCGCTCCACCTAGCCTGAGGGTGTCCTACCTTACGTTTACCTATTCGTGATCTCCACTCAAGAACACGTCTACCCCAACGTTCATCGGTTCTACGGCTAATATGGCCGTCCCACTGCCACTTTAGCTTGCCTGACCGCATATAAATAGAAGTATCTAGATAACATAATATATATGATTTGCAATAATTGACGGGGTCAATTATAATACTCACTACGTTTTATGTAAGATCAACTTATCGAAGAAATATGACTATTAGGCCATTACACACTGACTGTGTTTGCATGACTGAGACTAATCCGGTAACTGGACTTGAGTTCTCCGTGTTATGATATTACAGCATTTTATGAAAATAACACACACACATAACATAACATCACGCCTGTAATCCCCGAAAGGTTAGGCAGAGGTGTACCTATAGCACACCCACATTTCGCCAGTTATGTTTAAGTCCCATGTAATAGGAGGCGAGCCTATTGCCATCAACCGGGCACAAATCCAGACTCAGGGCTGCTACCGACAAATTCCAGATGGAAAAACCCGATACCACTTTGCCCGACACGGGACACGAACGGGGAATTCTTTTCAATTTGATTATATTCTACATGAGCTTGTGGTAACTAAGGATGGACTTATTATTATTATTCTGGATGCATAAAAAAGCTACAAAAGGTGTTAGAAATTAAATAATAATTATAAAAAAAAATCGAAGCATGTAGATGTATATTCCTCATCTACTTATATTTCTCGTCTGCTATATTTAATTACAAGGATCTTGCGACCCTCGAATGACGTTGGGGGCACTGTCATTTTTAAACATCACATAACATGACGCCTGTAATCCCCGTAGGGTTAAACAGAGACGTACCTCATTTCGCCAGTTACATTGTTTAAGTCAGGCGAACCTATCGCCATCAACCGGGCACAAATCCAGACTCCGGGTTTCTACTGAGAAAGTCTTAATGGAGAACCCAATAACACGTTGCCCAACCTGGGAATCGAACCGAGTACCTCATGCTACGCAGTAGCTTTTGCGACCACTAGACCAACGAGGCAGTCATTAAACATGCCATGCTTGTAGCGCTACAGAAATAAATCCTGACACCTCCTAGGTATTTTTAATTTCTGAATCTACGTTCGTTTGCGGCAAGTCCAGAGCGATTTAAATCGCCTATATCCTGAGCAATACATAACATTTGACTAATTTATGTGATTTCATTGATTACTTGACTAACTACGAGTATGTACATTGATTTACTTACCATGTAGCGGATGTGCGTGTAATTTTAAACTAAATGTGTTACATATTTCTTTGGTAATCTTAGTTATATTGGTAAATGCAGGCTTTTCCACTTATTTTAATATTCCTTAATTCAATCTTTAACAGTCGTGGAGGAAACTGCCATGTCCTAAGCCCAAAATATCCAAGACACGATGTGACACCCACCTTACTTACTGCACTGAGCCCACATGGTGGAATACGGGCCACTGCCTCTTACACGATGTGACACCCACCTTACTTACTGCACTGAGCCCACATGGTGGAGTACGGGCCACTCCCTCTTACACGATGTGACACCCACCTTACTTACTGCACTGAGCCCACATAGTGGAGTACGGGCCACTCCCTCTTACACGATGTGACACCCACCTTACTTACTGCACTGAGCCCACATGGTGGAGTACGGGCCACTCCCTCTTACACGATGTGACACCCACCTTACTTACTGCACTGAGCCCACATGGTGGAGTACGGGCCACTCCCTCTTACACGATGTGACACCACCTTACTTACTGCACTGAGCCCACATGGTGGAGTACGGGCCACTGCCTCTTACACGATGTGACACCCACCTTACTTACTGCACTGAGCCCACATGGTGGAGTACGGGCCACTCCCTCTTACACGATGTGACACCACCTTACTTACTGCACTGAGCCCACATGGTGGAGTACGGGCCACTGCCTCTTACACGATGTGACACCCACCTTACTTACTGCACTGAGCCCACATGGTGGAGTACGGGCCACTCCCTCTTACACGATGTGACACCCACCTTACTTACTGCACTGAGCCCACATGTTGGAGTACGGGCCACTGCCTCTTACACGATGTGACACCCACCTTACTTACTGCACTGAGCCCACATGGTGGAGTACGGGCCACTGCCTCTTACACGATGTGACACCCACCTTACTTACTGCACTGAGCCCACATGGTGGTACGGGCCACTCCCTCTTACACGATGCAATTTCTTGCCTGTGGCATACAATAAGATTGACGCCACAAATTATTTGCATCGTCTAAACACTGTTTTTTAAACAATGCAACTTTTATTGTGGATTCAACGTATGGTATGCCACAATTAGCTGGAATTAGCTTGAAAAACTATTTTCGTTTGCGATTTTATTACGCAGTATAAAAATTCCAACGAAGCCTTAAGAGAAGGCCTGTATCCCAGAAGTGGGAAGGTTATTGGCTGCTTATGTAGGTACCTATGTTATGTACCTACCACTATACATAATACAATAAACTACCAGTGCCTGTGGAATTAACAATTATACGTAAATAATTGAAAACATGATTATGATATTAATTAGTCAGGCATTAATAAGTTAATTTCCCATATTTTTCATTTAATTTCAACACTGGCATTGACACAATACAATATGTCTTGTCTTAACCACTAATTATTTAGTCTCACAGTAATGAGTAGGTAGTTTACGATAAGGCCGCGACACACAGACCTACAAGCGCAACGAAACCGAGTGAGATGTTATCATATCAATCAGACAATATTATAATTATTAAAGGTTCAATGTCAATCAGTACAGGCAAGTGAGGGCAATGAACTGGGTACTATTTTGCTTTGCTTTATCATAGCTCAGCTTGTAGGAAAAGTTTACATGTCATAATGTTTACTTCATATCCTATGGCTCCACCGACAAATCTCTACAGTAGGCCACACGTCAGTGGTAAAAAAAAACAGTATAAACTGGCCTCGCATTCTATTGAAACTCCGTACTACGCTAGGTCAGCTCAAGATTAAGGTGTCACCACGGACGTGCGGACTCCTGTACAAGTTGATACAGCGCCATGTGAGCGTTTATGGAACTTAACAAAACTATCAAATTCAAGGAAATGGAACTACATAATTTTAACAAACCGTAGCTATCGAAAGTCTTGCTTTTAATAATAATAATAAATTTTATTGAAACGAAAAACTAGCTTACAAAAACTGTGTTCGATAATAACTGCATTAGTATAATACTGTGTCGCAGTCATTAACGCCCACCTCCAAAAAGTCGGGACAAAAGCAAAACTAAAAGACCAAAATTATACTAAAAAGAAAAATTAAAAACTAGAACTTAAAATTAAAACTGACCATAATTTATAATAAACTGTGTAATTTTACGTGAGATTGTGTGTAAGTATGAAAGGATTGTGTAGTTTTGTGGGTGGAGTGTAAACGTGAGTATGCGTGTGTGTCTGTGCGCGTGTGTGTGTGCGCGCGCGTGTGTGTGTGTGTGTGCGTGCGCGTGTGTGTGTGGATGGAGGAGTGATGTCGGTTTGTGCAGGGGGTGTGTGTCTGCGCATGTTATACATATAAAGGGCAATTGGAAAGTGAGTTTAAGTTTTTACAAATGTTTCTAATTCTTCATAATAAGTGATTGTTTGAAGCCATTTATCCGTGATCCTTCGACATTCTCTCAGGGTCAGTGGATATAAATTGAGTTGTTTATTTACTTGATTATACAAAGTCGAGCTAAGAAAGTGATATTGCCGCCTTACAACTTGAACTCTGGCAGATTCCATCTTGCAGACTCTGTTAGATCTGCGATTTTGGCTAACGACAACAGGATCGAATGAAAGGTCTAAGTGTTTACGCAGCACTACTGCAAGAAGAAATGCGTGTCTGACTGTTGGTAACTTGCACAGAGCGTACAGTTCAGCAGTTGGAAATCGGACAGGTTTGTGAGTCATGATCTTTAATACTGCCCTCTGTGCCCTTTCCAGACGGAGCATTAAGCACTTCCCAGCCCCACCCCATGCTACAATACAATATTTTAGGATGGATTGTGCCAGAGCGAAATATACTGTTCGTGCAGCAGATGTTCGCAGGTTTTTAAAGACAAATATTAATTTTCTGACCCTGGAAACCAGAGCCTCAATTTGCTCCTTCCATGTCAGCGTACTATCTATTATAACACCCAAGTATTTAATACTATGGGTGCGCGTAATCTGAGCACAGCCAGTGCAATCAGTCGATATTAACCCGCACTTATGCGCCGTCAGAGTATATGGACTAGGAGGTTTAGAGGCTCTACTTGGGGCAAATGTAATGAACTTGGTTTTTTCTATATTGAGGGTTAGCAGGTTTTTCATCAGCCATTTCATTGCAACAAGCAGAGTGGCCTCTGCATAAGAGCGGGTTTCCAGCCAATCCTTACCATGAATGAGCATGACGGTATCGTCCGCGTAAGTTATAATGTTAGCGTTAATTACAGCCAGATTACATAGATCATTTATGTAAATAAGAAACAGGGTAGGTCCAAGGACACTGCCCTGCGGGACTCCGTAGGTTAAAAATTGCTGTTTGCGAACGTGATTATCTATCTTTACGGTTTGAGAACGCTCACTCAGGTAACTCCTGAAAATGTCTACGCACACTCCTCTGACACCAATCCGTCCCAACTTTTCAAGCAAGAGGGGAACAGAGACTGTGTCAAAAGCTTTTGAAAGGTCTAGGAAAATTGCTATTGTTTTGAGTTTATTCTCAATATTTTTTGCTATAGTTCCAGTTACTTCTAAGACTGCATCTTCTGTGCTTCTACCTGATCGAAAACCGTATTGGTTCGCTGAAATTAAATTCTGTGAGTTAAGGTAATTGAGTAGTCGACTATTTATAATTTATTCTAAAATTTTGGACAAAATTGTAAGAACAGATTGTATTATAATGTTAATTCGATCCATTACAGTTCATACACACACTATGGGCGGCCCGCGCCGCATTTTCTTGTATGGTGCGTTTTTCTGCGACTCATCGGCTGTAATGTCGACTTGGCTTAATTATTAAAAAGTTACTTTAAAAAACACTCGATATGCCATGTTACGTATAATCGAAGAGATTGCGTGTGACCCTGCTCGAATGCGCTTTGACCGGCCCACGCGCACACGGTGACGCGCGATTAGCGAGGAAAGTTGCGAAACTTTTAATTAAAAATTAGAATAGAATAGAAAGTAACAACAAACCGAAACAAAACAAGAAGAATTAACAAGTAATAACGATCGAACCTTTAGAGCGTAATGTCTTGCCGGGAGAGCGGAAAACGCGGCATCCCTGGCTACATCACTGAAAAAAATCTGTGGTGCATTAGTTGATAAGGGGCCGGACTGCCGGATCCGGCAAGGAGAGGGTCCGGATGTCTAGATGTCTGTTCACTTCTACAGGACGCATTTCTCAACCGATTCTCGTGAAATTTTGTGATCAGGTTCGAAAATTATATGGATTTATTTGTAGAAACAGTATTTCGAAGTTTTCAAAATGGCAGAGATATAGGGGTTGATAACGTAAAAAAAACAAATTTCAGCCATTTCGCGCTCTTTGCGCGCGTGTTTTGTTTTAAGGTGTAAGGACTCGCGAGGTCTACAGCTCACAGAACCACTGGTATTTAAAATGAAAAACAAACAGAGACACGTTATGTAATCACAATAGAAGGACTGTAATAGCAATTGTATTGAGATTTACTTGCTCAATCATGCGCACACAGAAATCAACAATGAAACAATTTAGAAGTTGAAACTGTAAGCACTGAGGTTTACGCGTTTCCAACTACAACACTGATTTTGTGTTTTTTCTTTCCAACTTTCGCTTCTTCATCTCATCTGCCTAGCATTTCCCACCAATTTTTTTTTTTAAGTTTATTCTACTCGTACACTCTTTTGGGTTCGGAAATGGTAAACAGATACTATAAAAATAGCTAAAGTAGATAAGTATTACACATTCATCGGTTGAAGGACACTGAACGACACACAGTGGCAGTTTTATTGTTATTAGGTACGTCTGGGAGCGTTTAGTGTCCCGCAGAGTGTTAACGCTCCTCAAATATGTTACTGTATTAGTGACTACGGAATAAATTATTCACGAAAGAAACTACAAAGAGCTTTTTAATTTAACAAAAAAATCTGAAAAACAAACAATACTCGTATAAGTCTTTTTATATCTTAGTATAGAATGCGAGAACCACAGGAGTCAGGACCAGTTGATGTGGTGATGCTTGGGGGAAGCCTGTGTCTATTATTGGACGTCTTTAGACTAATAATGATGATGATGTAGATACAAAAAAAAAATTAACAAGCTTTGTTTTTTGCCCACCAGATGGCGATAACGTGCGACTGCCCGATGACGCAGCCGGGCCCGACCCTGGCGGCGACCTGCGGGGGGGGCGCCTTTATGCTGTTTATGGGACTGCTGGAGGTGTTCCTCAGGAGCCAGTGCGACCTGGAAGACCCATGTGGGAGGGCACAGGTACGTCGACCGGCCACTGCTACGTCTGCGACGTAGGATGTGCACGGAGAGGTTGTGAGTGCTACCTTGTTACATGTTCGGGTCGGCATGACACAGCACAGTCGGGCGGCAAAATAGAATATGAAAATGTAGATACACGTTCGAAAAAGTCGCTAGGCTTTGCAAGAAATGTGCCGAACCAACCCGGACATGATATAGCGAGGGTACCTACATAGATCTCGAACGAAGTTTACCAATCGGCAAGAGCCGAACAAAAGCGGAATATGTTTAGTTATTGCTTCGGGTCGGTTTGTTGTTCAACAAATACTGCCAAAGCTAATGTATTGACCCGAACATATTGTGTGTGTACGCCTTGCTTACGTTAGTTGCTTGGTTTATTTGTTTGCCAGCAACGCATTCGTGCGTAGGTCAGCCGTAGGCTGTTCAGGAGTAGCTTAACATTAAGCACAAAATAATAAGGATGGTTAAAAATATCATGCCTTTATATTAAAAAAGGTAGGTATTCGTCAAGAAATCGACTACAAGACTAGGGGGGAAACACCTAATATTACAAATTAATGTTAATGTAGATAATGCGTCCGATAGGGCCGGGGTTGACATAAGCTATCGAAATGTCACATGATCATAGGTCAACGAATAGAAATTAGCTAGACAATGTTAGCATCATTCGATTCTATGATACGAATCGACAGCGTCGAACGATTACATCCATAGAGATGCGTAGTCAAGTGGCACTTTTTGACAAGCGTTATCGCTAGTTTTCGATTCGTATGATGGAAACATTAGCGAAAGCGATAGCGATTGTAGAAATAGAATCGCTCCGAAGCGAATGACATTTGTTTAGGCCTCTGAATGCCTAATGACAATCAGTGTTTAGTGACTGAAACTACGCACTCGTTCTTATGTGGCATAATATCACGCCTGTAATCCCCGAAAGGTTAGGCAAAGGTGTATTATAAGTACACCTTTGCCTAACCATGAAAAAGAAAACATGAATGGATTTTGAAAAAAGGATAGGTTCCTTTTTTCACAATCCATTCATGTTTTCTTTGGTTTCCAACTTTTATTGCAGCTATCCCACATGCATTCTTATAACTTCACTTGTTACATGCTCCTCATTATATGTGGTGGCCGAGAACGCGAGACACAACGAAATTGTATGTGAAAAACTGTTCGTGATCAGTTTATTATAAAGATAATCTTTGCATAGACGAAAGTTTGAGGGAAAACCAACGCGATTGGCATGGGAAAATTAGAATAAGACAATCTTTCTAAAAACTTTACGTGTTCCATTCAGTTTTCGCGTTTATTCTCATTTGCAGTGACATCATTATAATCGGTTAGTAGGTTTTTTTATACTTGTAACTGCTGTTCCCATAAATTACGTAGAAAGCCTCCATTTAGAGAAAAAAAATACGCCTTTCTCATCTCTAACGAGATATACACAAAGCAAGAGGCAAAAAATGATTGACTGCATAATGGCACATGCTGGCACATGCCTGGCTACACTTCGCTAAGTTTAACACGTGTCTGACATTAACTATCCTTCACTTTTTCCGCGATCGACGGATAGAGTCTGAAGAATCTTATCTTCTAGGTACTTATCTTGGGGAAAGATGAAATGGAGCAAGATGGTGAAAAAAGAATGGAGCGGTAGTTCAAAGTATAATATTTTAATGATTACATTATAATCTCAGACCAATAAAAAAGTATTTATTGGTCTGAGATTATAATATACAACACTTGTCAGATTTTTTATTGTTGTGGACACAGACTAGAACATACACACGGTATACACGGTGGATGGAACAACGTGTGTCATGACACAAACTTTTACTATAGATTCAGTACATAATTCTAGCTAGACAGAAAAGGGTTGAAAGTTTTCGTTGGGTATTAAAAAAAGAACAGCTGTTCCATACATTTTGATCGCGTAGGCATTGCACTTTTGTATGGAACAGCTCTGTTTTTTTTTTAAATAACCGACGATATATTTCAACGCTTGGTGTTTTGTTGTTCTATTCCATACAAACTTCAATGTTTTAAAAGAACAGTAATAGTTTTTGTGATAATGAAAATGTATGTTGCTAAAGGTAATTATGTCCTCAAAACATTCGCGCGTATTTCAATTCACTTTGTATGTAATCCAATATCTTGCAAAGCGTTCAATCGATCACTTTCCCACTTAAGGGAATTAATTTTCTTGTCATAATCTGCATTTAATTCAGAAGATTGTTAGATGATGTTTCGTCACGAAATCACGAAGCAGCAATTGCTTTCTAGGTTCTTAGTAACTTTTATACACATTATAAATTAAAGTCGTTTTTCGTGTCTATCTGTATGACCGCGTAGTTCTTCTAAACTATGCAATAGATTTTGATCCGGATTTCACCATAAAGAATGTATTCCGGTAGGTTTATGTGCAATATAAACTATTATTAAATTTACAAATAATAATTAAAACTCAGTGATTTGTCAAGTCTTAAGGCGCAGATATACGACTTTTAATGATTTCAAATTGAAAATCACGTCTAAACGAATAACCTTAATTGTTTGAAAAAAATATATGATAAACTAGACTATTTTCTTCGTTTTGATATGTGAATATTTGAAAAACATATTAATCGGTCCAGCCGTTTCGGAGGAGTTCGATAAGAAACACTGTGACACGACATTTTATATATATTAGATTTAAAACTACAGCTCTCACTTCATTGCATACTATCTCTCATAACATAGATAATGAAAAACATAGAGCGGATTCACTACGACGAAGTAAAAGCCGTCGCTCCCGTTTCTATCCTACAGGAACCGGAGACATGGTGCCTCATCACACAAACTGTCGTATCCTCACACACTGTCGTACCCCCACGTACTCGCATCGCACTACACGAAACAAAGAATATATTTCCGTTGTTTTTGTTAGACACGGTCTCATGAATTATGCCTTAGCCTTCGTGGTTATTTTTTTTAAACCACCCAGAAATAGAAGCCCCGCGAGGCGGGGCTCCGTCGACCTATCTTAGCGCAGGTGGTAATTAGTTACTAGATACATTTTTAGCCGTTTCGTACAATAACAATAATATAAAGATAGAAGAATTAATACTAAAGATAGAAGAAACTAACATTAACACCTCCTCGAAGATAAACCTAAGTTAAGCCAGCTAATCTTAAGTTTATGTTACATCAATTCCTGATAGCTAAATGTTATTATTCTATTAAAGATTTTTTAAATGACAAAACATAGAACCAGTCGACTTTTAATATGACAAACCAGAAATGAAAATTAAATGTAAAACACTGATAAACTCACACAGTGATTTGTAGAATAATTTGGAATCTGACATTTAATTGACATTTAATTTAACATACAATGTGACATGTAATCTGACATAATATAATACATAATGAATAATTTGTAAATATTAAGAACAAACCACAATTCCTCAAATAATTGTATATTTAAAAAAATGTCAATGTACCCGATTGTTATTGTTGTATTTTATATTAATTAGTGTTTAATTTGTTCTTCTTTAACGACTTATAAATTTTGTATGCCTCACTGGCGAGACATAGCAGACCTATATGTATAACTATATTGTAATTGTAACATCTTACCTTACCTATGTTCTACAATAAATTTATTTGAATTTGAATGTTCACACCCACCTTTAGCCGTAACATATATAAATAAAAATGTAATGTTGTTCGTTGGTAAGCGCATCACTTGAGAACGGATGGACTGAATCGGCAATTTTTTGTTTTAAAATATTCGTAATAGTCCGAATTAGGCTTTTATGAAAAGAAATATTGGAACATTTTTGGGTGCTTTTGTTGATAGTTTAGTGGATTTTGGTTTAACTCAAGACCATATTGAAATTTTGACAGGACAATGTCTGTCAGGTTAGCTAGCAAGTTATATTTATAGCTATCTGCCCAACTTATTGAAAGCAACAGAAACAAAACAAATACGCTATACCATATATGAGTCATGCTATTTTAGATAGGATGCTGACATCGTGGACAGTCCAATAGTCAACATAACGCTTTTTTAATTGTGCTTTACATTATTCTTGTTGCTTATACGAGTAAGTGTGAGAGCAATGTAAAAAAATAATAAAAGCAATTCAAAATATAAAGATAAGAATAATCTATAAATTACGTCACACGTTAAGGGCGAGGGAGTAGAAAGTGTGACATCCTGTGATACGGGGGAAGGGGGGGTGAGTGATTTATACATCTAAAGTGTTCAAACAACTCTTACGAAATACTTGCAAATATTACCAACTCCATTAATATGGGAGGTTAAATTTTCAATCGAAAAATATGTGACGTCACGCCAGCGGGCACACAAATATCGTGTGACAAAGACGGGGAAGGGGGGTTTCAATAACCACCAATTCGTGTGACATAAGTTATGCATGGACAATAACCCCTAAGCAGACTGGCAGATAAGATAATTATGACCAGTCTCAACTGACGGCGCTCAAGTACACATCGCGCGGAGCAGGCGTTTGTTCCCACTTGTTGATGGTGGTAGAACAAATGGGTTTTTTTTTTCTCAATAATACTACGATATTAGGTGTTACAAAATAGTAGAACTAAAGGGAGTTTTTATTCCCACTTGTTCTACTTGTTATATTCCACAGTTCTACGGTAGAACTAATGGGAGTTTTGGTTCCCAACACCCCTGCCACCATCAGCGAGACAGAACCTGACATAAGAAAATATGTATAACAAACTAATCTTACCTCTAATTCCTCTTCGACCTCTATTTTCTTCCGTCTGAAAAATATTAAATTTGTCTGATAACTGAAACAGATCCCCGACTTCGCGCCCTATCTTTCACAAGTTTGGAGCTGAATGAATATTAGTAGCACAAGTATACTAGTGCCTCTGTGAGCTGTACACCTCGCGAGTCTGTCTTTGCATAGCTTAAAACTGAATCACCGAGCACCTTAAAACAAAAAGCGCGCGCAAAGAGCGCGAAATGCCGCCATTTTGAAAAATTTCGAAAACAGAATCGACAAAAGAAACGATATCATTATCGAACCTGCTCACAAAATTTCACGAGAATCGGTTGAGAAATGCGACCTGTAGAGGAGAACAGCAGGACATCCGCCGGACATACGGACATACGAAAGCATTTTTGCCCAAGCTGAAGCAGAGACGCTTCGCGCTCTCTTGGTCAATTAATGCACGTACAGGTAGCCTCAAAGGGATGTAAACATCGACAAGAATTCATTTGACTGACCACAATTTGTTTTCCTGAAGAATACATCTATGTGTAGCTATAATATTAAGTTCTACGCAATCTGTAATATGTTTTGTGGCTACATATTGATGAAATATTATGGAACAATGATTATAGATAATTAAATTAATCTTTTTCCTTCATACATCTTTATGAGGCTGAATGTATGTCCGTACCCAAGTTTGTGTGGGCTCCCATAATTTGTCCTTGTGCATGTCCGTTTATGGATTGGTTTCCCCGAGCGTCAGTTAGTCGTAAAATTTGACTTCGTGAGTTCTGAGCTATTATCATGGTGTGCCAATTACAGCCGATAAAACAGTTAGCTGGACAAACACTGCAACATTACGTTGAAGAGTTGTTCTTATTTTGGTCTATTAACGTATTTACTGGCTAATCTTTTTACCATTCGAACTAGGCAAGCAGAGGTGTATTTAATAGTACCTGTCACATATTGCACAAGTTAAGTTATAAGCCCCTTGCATGCCAGTGCCATCAACCACCATCAATCATCATTCCGGGCTACTACTGAGAAATAACTGAGAGAACTCAAAACCATTTGGCCGGTTCGGGAATCGAATTCACACTTAGCAGTTGCGCTTGCGACCACTACACCGCTGTGCCATCTATCTACTTGCTTTGAAGCAAATACTTAAATCGTTACATTTGTCCTCACCGTACTTAAGTCGCGCGACGAGTTTCCATACTGAGAAGGGTAAGCTCACACAGTCATCCTGTATGGAACGATACATATACGATTTTCAGTTTGAGGGATCGAGGCATAGTCAATCATTAACGATACAGAATCCTGACCGTCTTTTGCCACGATCGGATGGATAAAGATTTAAATCTTTGCTTAGTTGCTATAGCTACTACTTCTACTACGGTCTGTTCCAAAAGTTACTGATGAAAGTGTCAACAATCTTACGCAATCTCTCTCACTCTCTCAGTCACTAAAGGGAATAAGTAAAAGTTGTGAGATATAAATTTAAAACCTTCCAAATACAAATTCATCTGCATTTGGAAGGTTTTAGCTTTATATCACACAACTTTTTCTAACAATTGTTGTTAGAATAGCATTATTTAATTTAATTGTAAAATCATAGACGAACATTGAGGATAAAATACAAACGTGTTTATACTCGTGGTGATTCGTGGTTATACTCGTAGGATTTAAAATTAGATATCCCCCCTTCCTCCTTCCTTATCAATCCTACGCCAACGTAGGATTGATAAGGAGGGAGAGAGACAGCTGTTAAGTAAAGGATTTTCGTAAACGCAGGTTGTTTTGGAAAAAGGTTTTAAAAATGGGTTAGTACTATAAAGTTGATCATATTAATGCAAACAGTTTACAGATTTAAAAAAATGTGTTCAATATCCCTAAATATTAGACACATTGGTAAGTAATTATTTAGGAACGATAACACAAACAATCATATTGATGGATCCATTTATTTATTTTAAACCGACGAAAAAAAAAGGAGGAGGTTCTCAAGTCGACCCGTATTTTTTTTTTTTTTTATGTATGACCACGCATAACTTTTTACCGAGTAGTCCGATTTTGATGATTCTTTTTTTAATGGAAAGAGTATACCCCAAAGTTGGTCCCATTTAAAATTGAAAAACTAAATCCACCCCTAAGGGTAGAAAAATAGGGGTTAAATGATTTTTCACCTACAGAATGTTCCCTTGTGAACCGATTCTGTTGAAACTTGGCACATATACGTAGTTCTAATGATGCTTCAACAAAAAAGAGACCTGAAGATCATCTGATGATGGAGACGGAAGACAGTCGAGAGGGCTCCTCGACAGCTTACAGCAGTTAGATCGTGTTTGGGCTTATTTCATTCATCTTGATGAGAAGTTTAAGCCTAGCTGGAGTATGACTGTCATAGAGGGTGTGATGTTGGGTACGGAAGGCAGTCGAGGGAATTTCTAAATATTAGCAGTGAGAGCATACTCAAAACATTCAAAAGCTTATAAATTAATAAAGGTAATATTTATTACAGCTATAAACAGCAAATCCTTAACTTCTGGCATATTCCCTATAAAATGGAAAGTGGCAAAGATGGTGACTATACATAAATGGGATAACAATTTCAACATAAAAATTATAGGCCCAACTCAATTTTGAGAGGGAAGCCGATAGTATGATTCAGCTGGGATGGGCAGCATTTGGTAAACTTCATCAGGTCTTCTCCTCGTCTATACCGCAGTGCCCAAAGACGACAGTCTTCAACGCGTGTGTCCTACTGGTTACGACTTACGGAGTAGAAACGTCGACACTCACGGTGAGATTGGTCCATAAGTTTAAAGTCACTCAGCGAGTTATGGAGAGAGCTATGCTTGGAGTCTCTCTGAAGAATAAAATTCAAAACGACGTTATCCACCAGAGAACCAAGGTAATCGACATAGCCCAAAGACTAAGCAAGCTGAAGCTGCAATGGGCTAGTCACATCTCTCGTTGAAGTTCAAGAGTGGAGAACGCGTTTAGGCAAACGTAGTGTGGGGCGCCCGCCGGCCAGGTGGACTGACGACTTGCGAAATGCGGCTGGCAGAGACTGGATGACGAGAGTCAAGGATCGGGCTCAATGGCGTTCACTAGGAGAGGCTTACGTCCAGTAGTGGACAAATATAGGCTGATGATGATGATGATGAATGGTGCAAAAATAAAAATAAAGTATTTGAACTCAATGAAGTGTTACTACGTTAAATATACAGGAACAAATAATCTTATAATTAAAGGCAAAGTAATAATAATAATAATATTAAAACAGACTATACACATAGACACAATCAGGTAGCAAAAGTCATCCATCAAAAACTAGCACTCAAATATAAACTCATACAAGATATGAACACTCCTTATTACAAGTATGTACCACAAACAGTTCTAGAAAATATCACTCTAAGACTAAGTACCAAAGTAAAATATGTTAACTTCAAATAAAATAAACCCTCTCTATATCGAGGTGCCTAAAGAACGACGCCTTAAGTTCCAAAATAATTATACACTCATCAGAATAATTGTACGTGTTGTATTTATATTCTTATTGTCTACCAAAATGGATAAATGCTCACTAAATCTAACCATAGACGGTCGACATCAGGGGCACCCCGAGGTTCGGTTGGTTACAGAAATAGGAGCCACGCTAAGCGGGGCTCCATCGAGCTATCTTGGCAGGTAGTAAGAAATTAAAAGACGTTTATAAATCTTTATGACATAGAATAAAAAGGAAAACAGGTTCATTTCTAAAATACTTTATGAAACAGAATTTGGTGAGCATTTATCCACTCTGGCAGGTATTTCGAATTTGTTGGTAGTAAAATAGGCACTTTTCTGGTATGCGTTTAAATACAAGCCCCAAAAAAGCGTCCAAGATGCTGGGTTTTTGTCATAAGACAGTGCACTTTGTAGTTGATATGTAGCAGAATACTGTAATATGATGTGGCGGCCGCACTGTGCTACGAATAGTTTGCGTCTAGAACACGTTCAAAAACGCTTTGATTGGCATCTAGCTGTTTCTGTTGGCATACCTAAAAAGTCATCTTCTTATAAAAAAAAATAGCTTGAATTTCTTCAACACTTTAGAAGAACGAAGATGTTTAAACGACGCAATGTTTGTATGTAAATTTCATAAAGGAATTATCGACTAGCCTCCACTGCTCGCACTCAATATCTTGCGTGCTCCGTCCGTCATGAATTCCGCGTAGACCTGTTACTACTCTTTGTCCTCCACAGAGAAAATCGGTATAGCATATAACTGTCTATATGCTAGGTTTTGCAAGATTTTACTATGTAATAGCTATCTAATTGATTTACACTTTGATTCCCTAAGCTGAAATCTAAAATTTTTGCCTGTTTGTCTGATTTGTTCTGAAACCTTTATGATGACTTTTGAATCTAGCATATTTTTCCCCGGTATTAAGATTGCTTGAAAAGTAGTCATGTACGCAAGTTGTCAATTAACATAATTTAATTTGGGTAATGTGGTGTTTACCTTAAAGTACCTAATTAATCCACTGTACTAAGTTTTAATTTCATGTTTTTTTTAAAGACATCTGTAGTGTAAGCTATTTTTGGTAGTCCTAAACAAATAAATAAGTTCATTTATTTGAAACGGAAACTGAAAAGCGAAAAATAAAAAACTTTTTTACAAAAAATTAAACCGACGAAAAAAGAAACTGAAAAGCAAAAAATAAATCTTTCAGTCTAACTAAGCTCTTAAATTAATGTAAATTACAAATTTTGAGTCGGCGCCAAACATACAAGGCGCCATGAAAACTTATGGCAGCTTGATTGATCGTCGTTAATCGATCTGCGGTGATTGTTTGGCGCCGACTCAAAATTTGTAATTTACATTAATTTAAGAGTTTAGTTAGACTGAAAGTTTTATTTTTTGCTTTTCAGTTTCTTTTTACGTCGGTTTAATTTTTTGTAAAAAAGTTTTTTTTTGTTTAATCAACGTAGTGCATGTTCCAATTTTGTGATCATTACCGTTCTGTTATTTGCCATAAAAATGCAATTATGTCAATATATTGCATTCTTTAAACCATAATTATATGGAACAATCAAGCCGCAAAGGAAATGCATGTCGATATAATATTAAGTTTTTTTTTACAATAATATTAATGTGGACAGGTACTGTAAATAAGTAACTTCAAAGTCTAGTATGTATTCCGTTGCAGCTTAATTCAGTCGAAATTGTAAAGTTATAAGTATGACTCAAATAGGTACCTATAATTATACTTTGAATTTGCTGGTTATTATGAATTTCAGTCCTTGGATTCAAAATGCGTGTTAATAATAACAATTTATTTTATGAAGAACAATATTTTACCTATTAGATACTTAGTTCGGATTGTCCATTGCGCCGCTTCTTCTCAGCTAAAGCACTAGGAAGTATTGAAGGGCGGGCGTATTGCGGCACTATCTTGATATGTAATTTTGACGTTCAAAAAGCGCTGATTCTTAAATGATTTTTAATTTTGATTATATTGAATGTAAAATGAAATAAAATTATGTTTCCTCTTCTTTAATTTTGATTATATTGAATGTAAAATTAAAATAAAATTATGTTTCCTCTTCTTTCGCAGTACCGTCGCCACATGGACTCTGTTTACGACTTCATCGTTGTGGGAGGAGGATCAGCAGGGTCCGTGGTGGCCGCGCGACTGTCGGAGGTGCCCGAGTGGAGGGTTCTACTCTTGGAAGCAGGTACGACACGATGCAAACATGTTACCTGTTATTAGACTGATACTAAATACATTCAATTTAGTACTCAGTGTAAATAGTCAGATGAATAATCGTCACATATTATAAATCAAAGTCGCCCCGCCGCGCGCCGCATCTGTCTGTCTGTCAATCTGAACGCGATAAACTCAAAAACTGCCGAACGGATTTTCAATACGGTTTTCTTCAATAGACGGCATAGTTCATGAGGAAGGTTTAGGTGTAGGCATTTATTCAGGTTTTGTGTAAATTGGCTGAAATATGACGATGATTGTTGAAAATATCGAAGAAAATCATGATCATGCCGATTTGGAGCTTTACTGGCGTGCGCCGCGTAAACATTGGATGAAATTTGGCAGACAGATACTTTATAACCTGGATTAACACTTAGGGTATTTTAAATCCCGGTAGTACGGTCTCGTGGGATATGTACCGACATCCACGCGGGCGAAGCAGCGGGCAAGACCTAATATAATCATTACCTGTTAATAAATAGAAATAAACTTGCGATTAATTAGTAATTTTAATACAAGGATGAAGTTCAGTTGTTTTTAAAGCTGAGCGCACATTACAATCGCATCGGGCCGTGTGGTGTGAGCCGCTTGTAGTGTGCGATGATCTTAGAAAATGTATCGGGAAAGTGATGTAGGAGGATTTTTGCAATACGATGAGGGCCGCCCAAATATGCGTCAGTCTTTATGGTCCATAATCACCGAAGACTTGAGATTTGTATCTTAATCGTCCAGGTTTCGATGAGCCGACAGGTGCTCAAGTGCCGTCCATGTTCCTGAACTTCATCGGCTCCAGCATAGACTGGGGCTACCAGACCGAGTCGGAGCCTGCTGCTTGTCTCGGGGAGACCGATCGGAAGTGCTACTGGCCTAGAGGGAAGGTAAGCTAACAGACCGAACCGACAATATTCAACAAACCCACTCTACTTTTTAGGGTTCCGTAGTCAACAAGGACCCCATACAGTTTCGTCATGTCCGTCCGTCCGTCTGTCTGCAGATTAGCTCAGAGTCCCTTAGTACTAGAAAACTGTAATTTGGCTTGAATATACATATTAGTCACGCCGACAAAGTGGTAAATTAAAATCTTGATGAATACCTCCTCTCCAAGTAAAGTGGGGATGGTGTTTTTTTCTCGTTTACCGCATTTTGTGGGGTGTCATTAGATAGGTCTTCCAAAAATATGGCGGGTTTGCGAACACAATTTTTCGATTAGAGGATGTGTTTGTGACATATTAAGCTCTAAAATGCTGATTTTTGTTAGAGTCAATAGTGTCCCTCAGCCCCCCCGCCACTTTTGTTGTTGTCGTTTTGGGGTATGTGAAAAAAATCACGATCGTAGTGTGTATAACGAAGTTAAAAAGAAAACTATCACAGCTAAGTAGGGTTTACAGGTTAAGGGGGATGCGCCAAGGTAGCCCGCGAAATTCAAATTTTCATACGTTTCTTGCAATTTGCAGGTCAGTATCAGGTTGTATGTTGATCTAATTATGATTCGCGACCGTACCAATATGGCTTTATAGAATCATAATCATTAAAATCAGCAATACAACTCCATAAGTTAGAATTGCGCTCAAATGTCATGATTTCATGAAATACTCATCCTATAGGGTAATATGAACTTATAGAGATGTATTGCTGATTCTAATGATTATAATTCTGTAAAGCCATATTTGTTACGGTCGCTAATCATAATTAGATCACCATACAACCTGACTGTGACCTGCAAATTACAAAAAACGCAACAAAATTTTAATTTCGCGGGCTACCCTGAAGGTTCCGCCTTAACGAGTAATAGTCGACCAACTTTTTGCAGTTGGAACATAGTTGGAACATGGTTGCGGTCTTCCAAGACATGCCGTCTAGCTATGTTAGATCTTCTAGTATAAGTAGTGATGTCTTATTCTTTTCTCTTTTTCATGTAATTAACTTCATTTTATGATTTTGTGTGAACTTACTTGTATTGACGGATAACTTAACTTGTATACGAGTATATGTAGTCCGAACTGTAAATATAAGTTGGTTATTAATAAATAAATAAAAACTTTTTTACAAAAAAAAAACCAACCGACTTCAAAAAAAAACACTACAAAGTGAAAAATAACTTTAATTTCGGAAGTCGGTGTCTTTGGATCTGTATTTTAGCTTTTTGCCACCGACTTCCGAAATTAAAGTTATTTTTCACTTTGTAGTGTTTTTTTTTGTAGTCGGTTGGTTTTTTTTTGTAAAAAAGTTTTTTATTTTTCACTTTTTAGTGAGTCAGCTATTAATTTATCTAAGTTACAATAGCCTAATATCAACTACTCATCACCTTTTACAAAATATTCCTTTTCCCGATGCAGGGACGTTAATTGTTGAGGAGTTCTCCTGGTAAGAACCAAAAGAACTGGAGCTGATGGTAAAGCCACCATCAGCACCATTTCACCATATTCATTGTGACGAGCATAAATTGCTGATATTAGAGTAATCGAATCGTAACCCGTGAAATACTTATAATTGAGTACCTAGTTCCGGTGACCTCTTGTCTTCATCATCAGTTCTACTTCACCGAATGGTGCTTTCCGAGAGCAAATGCACGAGTTACTATAAAAAATACCCAAATCGCTATAGGCGTGCCTTTAAAATTTGAAGATTTCCCTCGATTTCCATGGGATCCCTTCATCAGATTCTGACTTAGTGACAATGGGACCACCTCGGGAGTATACCCTTTCAAACAAAAAAATTATTTTGCAAATCCGTCTATATATGACGGAGTTATGACCGAACGTTGAATAGTGCGATGCAGAAATTTCTCGTTCAATTGAAGATTTGGCAGCGCTCGACGTATTTCGATATTCGATTTTCCCTCCAAATGAAGAGCAATCACTGAATTTCGTTTTAAATCCATTTTTCTAAATTCGAATGTGTTTCTCTCTCAACAGAATCACTTCAAATGATAATAGAAAACATGTCATAGACCAACATTTGAAATTTTGGCGGCATTCGATTCAGTGGTTCGAATTTTAAAACAGTTAGAAAGAGACGGACAGTTCAATCGCCGCACCCGGTATATATATAAGCATCCGAATTGATAACCTCCTCCTTTTTGAAAAATCGGTTAAAAAGTCTTACACGTTACGTAGAAGCTGTTTCGACCTATTTTATCAAAAAATTAAACTCAATTCTTCTTGTCACATCAATTTTATTTTAAACACTTATCATAAAACCTCATCTCCAGGTCCTCGGTGGAACCTCAGTGATGAACGGCATGATGTACATCCGAGGCGCCCGCAAGGACTACGACAGCTGGGCTGCAGCTGGCAACGAGGGCTGGTCGTACGAGGACGTGCTGCCGTACTTCCTCAAGTCCGAGGACAACAAGCAACTGAAGGACATGGACCAGGGCTACCACGCAACCGGAGGGCCGCTCACCGTCGCACAATTCCCGTACCATCCGCCGCTCAGCTACAGCTTGGTTAAGGCTGGAGAGGAGTTGGGTGAGTTTCATTTCTGTGCTTACTTTTATGTATTTTTGCAAAGTTTATGACAGCAGGTAACGGCCAGCCGTTGCAGCTGCGTCGCTATAAACTTAGGGCCCGCTTGATAGTCATCTCTTCTTTTACCTGTGATCCTCGAATGTGACGCTAACAATATTTATAAGAATTTCCTTGAACAGAAAATTCTCGATTTCCAAGACGAGATTTCCTTTTAACGTTATCTAGAGATTTTATAGGTACCATATAGAACAATAAATGATCATTCTTCGCATTTGATCCCGACCACCCAATAACAAAACTAACTCACTTTCCAGGCTACATACAACGAGACCTCAACGGCATCCACCACACCGGCTTCTCGATAGCCCAGACCACCAACCGCAACGGTTCCCGCCTGTCCGTGGCGCGCGCCTTCCTGCGCCCCGCCAAGCACCGGCCCAACCTGCACGTCATGCTGAACGCGACCGTCACCAGGATCCTCATCAACCAGACCACCCGCCAGGCGTATGCTGTGGAAGTCAGGAACAGCTTCGGCGGAACTGAAGTTATTTTCGCTAATAATGAAATTGTATTGAGGTGAGTGTTTTTTTCCAAGGTTTTGTTTTGGCATAGATGGGTATTATTTGAGGTTCGATTAAATACATGCCATTTTAATTCAGTAACAATTCTAAAATTTCGTGGGGTTACCCACTGATAAAAACGAAACCTTAAGTATCAACCGTTTTTGTACCAAGAGTGGTATACGTCAGTATCACCTTGTCTTACGTATCAACTGCCCTGCAATAAATGATTGTGCTAGAGCGCCTAACTGTATAACATAAAAGTCTATAAGTGACAGTATAATTTAATTTCTGTTCAGTTTCCCATGAAAAAACTGAAAACTTACTGGGATATCTCATCAGAACTGCCTCGTTGGTCAAGTTGTCGCAAGCGCTACTGCTGGTCATGAGGCCTGGGTGCGATTCCCAGGTCGGGCAAAGTATTATTGGGCTTTACCATCTGGAATGTTTCAGTAGCCGCCCGGAGTTTGGAATTTGTTCCCGGTGGGAGCAATAGGCTCGGCTCTATTATATGGGACTTACACATAACTGGGGAAAAGTGGGTGTACTATAGTTACACCTCTGCCTAATCCTTCGGGGAAACAAACCGTGATGTTATTTTATCTCATCAAAGTGTTGTAGAAAGTACAAAGCACACCCAGATTAACTTCCAACTTGAACTCCCTAGTGCCGGCGCAGTAGCATCTCCACAAATCCTGCAGCTGAGCGGCGTGGGCGACCCGAAGGTGCTGTCCAACGCGGGCGTGAAGCTGGTGCACAGCCTGCCTGCCGTGGGTCGCAACCTGCACAACCACGTGGCGCACTTCCTGAACTTCCAGGTACAATTGGGACAAACTCAACTCTTTTTTAAGTGATTGGCCCCAATAAGCATAAGACAGGAATAATAGATATCTACGAGATATGATCGGTGTCGACTAACAGTACACGATAGCTTGCCCAAAAGACTGGCATTATTACCACTTTAGATAGCAATGCTCCACCTTTGACCGAAGTTAAATCTAGCCTTTGGGTCACGAAAACTGTCAACCAGCCGCTTAATAATGACTTAACTTCCAGGTCAGCGACAACAACACCACCCCCCTCAACTGGGCCACAGCTATGGAGTACCTGCTGTTCAGAGATGGACTTATGTCTGGGACTGGTAAGTGACGATAATCATGTTCGTGTTGGGGTTCTTGCACATTTTAGCTTATTTCTGACCTGCCTTTTTTAGTGAGTTGTTTAACTTTTATTGCGTTTTTCTACACTTATACCTATTTTTACATAACAATATGAATGTTTCCATATTTATAGTAACCCACTGACTGAGTCGACCATATATTTATCTAATTACGTACCGGTACTCGATTTCCACTGCATCGCGTAAAATAAGCTTGTCTCCTTTAATAGTCCCTTTGGGTCATGCTACGAGTAGATACAGACAAAGAATAATTCGGCATCCCGTGATTTAAATACCTCATTAGCTAACAGACCATTCAATCTTACTTCCCCAGGCATATCCGAAGTGACAGCCTTCATAAACACAAAGTACTCGAACCCAGCTGAAGACAACCCGGACATCCAGCTGTTCTTCGGCGGCTTCCTGGCCGACTGCGCCAAGACCGGCATGGTGGGCGAGCGGCTGGACAACGGCTCGCGGAGCATACAGATCATACCGACTGTGCTGCACCCCAAGAGCAGGGGGCGGCTGGAGGTCGCGTCTGCTGACCCGTTTGCGTACCCCAAGATATATGCCAAGTGAGTATAATGTAGATAATGAGGGATGCCTTGGCTGATTTGCCTATTTATAACTTAGTAACAATTTACTAAGTAAATGGCGATGGTTGTGCGAAAATATTATTATTTACCGTACACAGCTTATTACTTAGTAGCACCTAAAGAACGAATTACGTATCAAAAGGAAGGGTGCACCAGTGCCTTGTCTAACTCGTTCTGGATTACAATCGTGTCATTATGTAAATATTTAGGTACATATAAAAACCTAAGTGTCTGTATAAAATACTTGTTGGATACGTCACCATTCTACTGCTATTAATAGAGTGCTTTTAACGAAACAACTTGCAAACACACAATTAATTGAATTTGATATTTTCGTGCTGTCGCAACCTAAATTTAAAAGAATGGTTTCACAATCTCTTGCAAGTCGCCTTTAAGACGGATGCTATTGTCATCCGCTTCCTTCGATTCGTCGGTATATATTGTTTTTTTTCTAAATACGTTCCCTTTTTATTTTTCGTTTAACATGCGTTCGTTTTTATACTCCGATGTCACTTCGTGGACAATAGTGTGGGGTATACGTTTTTTCGACTGGAATATAACTACTTTTTGTAAATGCTGTAATGTATAACTGTTTTTTGTCGCAAATTAATAAAATAAAATGAAGTTCTTATGAATAGGTAATGACCATGTAAGGGCGCAGCAAATAGTAACGTTTAAGACATAGCTAGGCTATACCTTAACATAAAATATTGCATGCGAGATGTTATCACAACATACATTATTATACTCGTATTAACACCTAACCTTTATTTTTAATTACCTACTTGGAAATGGTTACTCAAAGAAACTTCTATCACTATTTCAGCTACCTAACTCACCCAGACGACGTCAAAACCTTAGTAGAAGGCATCAAGTTCTCTCTCAAGTTAGCTGAGACCAAAGCCCTGAAGCGTTACGGAGTGAAGCAGGACAAGACCCCAGTGAAGGGGTGTGAGAAGATCAAGTTCGGCTGCGACGCGTACTGGGAATGTGCTGTGAGGATGCAGACGGCTCCGGAGAACCATCAGGCGGGATCCTGCAAGATGGGGCCCAGGGGAGACGACAGTGCCGTCGTTGATAACTTGCTGCAGGTAAGCTTTGATGGCTGCTGCTATAGCAATTAGAATCATCAAGTAGACAGGTCCTCCGGAACCCCTAGACCACGCCAAATATGCCTGTAGGTACTAGGAATTGTGTTCCTTTCATTAATCAGTGAGGTAAGTCCCTCGTTATCATTTCACCTTTCAGGTCAATCCTGTACTAAGTTTCCTATTCCACTCACATTTATGAAGAGTAACATTCTATGACTGGTTCGTGTTATGAAGTCGTCGTTAGACAATTCATCATTTGATCTTTTTTTCATTTCATCATCATCATCTTTATTTATTTATTGTTCTTCTAAATTAATTTACTAGATCTATTGACCTGATTTTGTAGAAGGTTACTACAATCAGGTACCTACCTAAACGGGATGACCTGACTAAACGTATATATCGCATCATTGTTGAAGTCTTTTATAAAATCAAATGGGGACCAGTTCTTCTGAGCAAAGATCTGACCTACGGCGCTGACATTATCCTAGCCATCTTTATACAATACTAACTCCTAATACCTTTCGTGTATGACAGGTGCAAGGTATAGACCGGCTGCGTGTGGCAGACGCGAGCGTGATGCCGTCGGTGACGTCAGGCAACACCAACGCGCCCGTTATCATGATAGGAGAGAGGGTCGCCGACTTCATCAAGCAACGCTGGTTGGGGACTGTTCACGTGAGTCGATGTTATACTTACTTCTAGTTTGTTTTTTTCTGTTCTTATAATATGTGCTTTCATCTGGGTCATATAAATTTTCTTTCTTATCTTTCTTTCTTTACTTAAACATTTTAAAACGCGTGTTTGGGAAATCTATGGCTGGTACTGATGAACCACAAGTAGTTGAGCAGGTTGCGGTATTGTCTAGTTGGAAAACACATTGCGACCGCCTATTGTAGTCAACCCTTAAGTGACACAGCTGTTCCATTGGATCCCGTCTTATGGCAAGATTCATAGACCGTACTTTGACGTCGCTGTTGCTAAGTAAGCGTTTCATACGAATTTGCACCTGATAGTTATGAATTTAATATTTAATTTTGTGTAAACAAATATGAACAAAAGTTTCATACAAATTTATGAAACTTCTTTCATGCAAATAATGTTTGTATTCGTATGTAACGCTTACTTTACTTTGCAAAGTCAAAGTGAGCTTTGTGAATCCGTGTCATTTAAACGAACCTCGGCAGGTTTTGCTCAAACATACCCTCCGATACCGTAATGACATTAATAATACGTGCAGCTCGTGACGTTCGGGTTATATTAATTACAGTCCAGGTTTCTTCACGATGATGTTTTCCTTCATCGATGTCTTTGATGTCCAAGATAAACTTTAGAAAGTATTTATGAATTTAAAAAGTCACATTGGTACTTGCCCGGATTTGATTCCACAGCCTCGTGCATGAGAGGCGAGGCCTTACCGGGCCATCACATCTCTGAACTAACGAACATTTAATTATTATACTGCTAATTCGCTTTCCCCAGGCCCCCTACCCAGTGGCGCACGGCGGTCTGTCCAACGTGCTGCAAGCGAGCGACTCGACGCAGCAAGCCACGTGGCAGCGGTGGCTGTGACGTCAGCGCCGCAGCCACACCAGCTCAACACTGCCCTAGATACACATATAGCGCTACAATGTCTTCAGGCGCGTGGCCGAAATCGGAACTAACGCCGCCATTTTATTTTCAATATATAAAAAATAATGCACAGATGTCTACCAACAGCGCCCCCCTGTCAACGTCATTCGAGCGCCAAAGGATCCTTGTAGCAGTGTAGTGTAAATATATAAGCTTTAGGGTTTAGACGCTGTCACGGAATGTGGTTTTTCCATAGAAGAAGGTTGATTCTTGTCATAGATTTTTGTATTTCCTACATTATTGATTGTCTATCACATTTTAGTAAAAGATTCTAAGATGCAATACCCACAAATTAGACCAGAATATATGGTTTATCTGTTAACTCGACTAAATTAATTAACTTGGTCTACATTGTATTGTGATTTTTGAAATAAAATTTAATTTCTCGAGCTATAATGAACCACAATATTTTTTCTGAAATGGCCTTTGAATAGATCTATTCTTTAAAACTGTTAAATTCTGTGGCATCACGTAGGTATTAATATTTTATCGTAACATGTGAACGCATTGCGTTGTTGTACAAATTAGTATTTATTTGTATTTTAATTCCGTCCATTGGTGTAAGTCTACACTTGAAGACAAAATAATTGCACCAGTAAGATATTGAATAATATTTTATTGGTGCAATATCTTTGGAAGCAAGTGTATAATTTATGATAGGTAGATAAGTAAAATTTTATGTAATAAATGTTTTTATACGAGTTTTATGTGTTTTTGTCAAGTATTGAAAATGCTCCAATGCCCGAAAAGGAATCTACAAAAGATCTTGTTTCTTTGGTAACTAAAGTCGGTATTGCAATGCAACTGGACATCAAGCCACCTGACATTCGCGATAAAGGTATTTCGCCTTCCGGGAAAACATCAGAAAGAAATAAAGAAAGAAAAATTGTTTATTCAGGTCTGTCTTTGCTGAGTTCAACTTTGTCCACTTTAAGAATGACCTAGTTTTCTCTACCCGTTGATTCAATAGGGGTCGAGAATTGGAAGAGAAGCTAAACACGGAAACCTTCGGTCTACCGGGTAAGCGACAGCCAGTTTACATAGTGGAATACATGCCCCCATCTACAAGAAAAATATTTTATTAGATACACTCGTGAGTTTGCGAAGGTAAACAACTACACATTCTGCTGGTGTTCAAATGGAAATACTTATCTTTCTTCGATAAGCCAAAGGTAAGAAGCGAGTTCGCATTGAGTCATGAAGTATCCCTCAATAAAGGATGCTGCCACGTGTTATATTGTTCAGTGTAGTGAATATTTCATGGAAACAACATCTTCTCGTTTTAGTATTTTATTTAATAGAAGGTACAGTACAGGATAGTATTCTGACAGGTCGACACACCGGAGAGGGGCGAGCTGACTTAATGTCATGCGCTCAACGACTATAGACTAAGTGTTGCTATATGTAACACCACGAAATGTAAAGAAGCTGGTACCCGCTCCAATAGGAATAAATGATATACCATTATGCATCATTGTCAATGAACTGTGCGATATCATAGTCAATAAAGCCGACGACGACCCCTTGACAATTCAAAAGTGCCTGTAATTGGTTTATTTGAAATAAATGCTTTGAGTCTTGAGTTGAGTTTTTTGACACATAAGGTTGGACAGGGCACATTGCTCGCAGAACAGAGGGCCGATGGGACCGAAAGGTTCTGGAGTGGTGACCGCGTACCGGAAGACGTAGCGTTGCAAGGCCTCCCACACGGTGGACCGGTGACCTTATGAAGGCCGCAGGAATCCGCTGGAGGCGAGAAGCACAGGGCCGGTGGAAGTGGCGGTGCTTGGGGAGGCCTATGTCCAGCAGTGGACGTCTTGCGGCTGAAATAGTGATGTTGTTGACAACGTTAACTAACAGATAAGTTCAAATAGTAATTTCAGATGTAGTACATAAGGTATTTTTTTTAAAGTAATAGTCGTCTCTCATTAACATTATCGTTAAGTTAAATAAAACTGCCTCGCCGGTCTAGAGGTCAAAAGCGCTACAGTTAAGCATGAAGTCCTGGGTTCGATTCTCAGTTCGGGCAAAGTGTTATTGGCTTTTACCAACAGGAATTTCTCAGTAGCAGCCCGAAATCTGGATTTGTGCCCGGTTGATGGCAATAGGCTCGCCCCTATTACATGGAACTTAAACATAACTGGCGGAATGTGGGTTTACTACAGGTACCACCACACCTCTGCACAACCCTTCGGTGAAACAGGCGTGATGTTATGTTGAATGGGATTGTTGTGAAAATAAAAAAAAACTATTTATTTAGATACTTAATTTATTATTCTTATCCAATACTTAATTATTAAAATAATACATACACGCATCGGAAAATAAAAGCTTTGAGTAAGTACTGAAGTAAATACCCACTTGTTTTTATGCAATAATGTAATTTAAAAAAAAAATACACATAGTTAAAAATATAAGTGCTTTCTCTATTTGAATATGTACTAAGAAGTTCATTAATAAGGCCCACTTGCGCGTTCATGGGTTATCCTAAATAGCTCGGAGTTAACAGCTAACTCAGGGTTAATCAAATAACTTATCTTCGCCACCAAGAGTTAGTTAGTAATGTCATAATCTCATAATACACTGACGTTATGACTTTATGAGGCACCGCTGATAACTTATTTTGTATTTTATATTGTTCGACGTTGTAGTAAGTGAAAATTCGGTACTATATCAGCAGGTAATATTTTTATAAACTCATAAAAATAAATACCTTCTTTAAAAACTACTACATATTTTCCCTTAAATGATGTTTCCGTCGATCAAAAAACTAAATCTCCACAGAAACCACAAACAATACTATCAAAAACTCATGTTATAAAATTCAAAGATAAGAAAGAATTACGTATCGTAGTTTAGTGAAAAGTTTAGAGAGAGAGTGTAAAGAGACCTATACAATTTCCGTTCACTATTCTTTCATTAAATTTTGGTCGGATTACTTATCAGGGTGACATAGACACTGCAATTCTATTTTATGTTTCGTCGATTGAACTGCAATGTTCCCAACACAAAAACACAAATATCAGGTTTACTAACCAGGTGTTACTTTTTAGTAGCGCAACGCGTATTATGAGTTGAAATGATAATAATTGTAACTCCGGGTTTAGAAACTCTATATTTATTCATTTAACCCGACTAAACTTGTAAGTGGGCCTTAGGGTTAGTTACCTACCAGTACAGTTCATGGTAGGTAACTAACTTAACAAGCGGGAATTCGCAAATCTGGGTGACTAGGAGAGGTGGTATCCTAGTGACCCAGATTTGCGAATTTCCGCTGTCAGTTAAGGTATAAGGACAATCTTATTAAAGTTAATTAAATGAATCTGCCTGCCCTTTGGCGAGGTTTGTTAGAGGCGGCTTCCAGGCTAACCGGAAGCAGCTGAATACTAGTATTTTACACAGAGTGACTGCCTATGTGACCTTCAAAACCCAGTTACTGGGTAATATGATACCCCTTGGTAAGACTTGTTGTCAGACTTTTGGGCTTCCGACTACCCAACTAGCAAAAACTGGTCTTATAAAAGTCACCGATGCGCTTTGCCAAGAGTTATTGCAAATACTATTGTCTTGTAATGGTTTTGTAGTATGTAACAAGTCCCGATTTGGGCACAAATTTCAAGACTTCTAGTTCTGCTTTGAAAAAGAGTTGTAACGTGCTAAATTAGTCTTGATTTTATCTTGTAAGCGCATTAATTTATGCTTTAAATCACAGACTTTGTCAATATGAGATAAAATTGGAATCAAAAGCATTTACTTTGCGAATTCGAGCATAATCTGAAAAGATACCTTTAAAACATATTTAATGTTATTTACGTTCCGGACAAGAGTAATAATTATAGGAATAACTGATAACTACGTGTGTTGTTGTGTTGGAAGTGAAATATTAGTGCGAAGGTAAGTTTTCTGTCATATGTTATGTGGGTTTTCGGTAAATTGTTAATGGCCCGCAATATAATCGAGTTTTAAGTAATTTTGGAATAAATTAAATTTGAACACTGACCTGACTGAGACTATTGCAAGAACTTAGTACTATTCCTGTGCTTCTATGGGAGTTATTGCATTTAGACTTGTGTGATATGCTTGCCATAATTGGATGCCATTATATAAATTGGGGTTCCTTAAAATTATATGAAAACCCGACATTTTTACGGGAGGGCACTGTAGGACGTTATTACAAAATAAGTATCCATACATATGTTCTGTTTCAGATCTACATACTTCATTTGAATATGGTGTTGTTGGCGTTTATAGACGTCAATAATTTTTAAACAAAGGAAGACTTTTTTTCACTAAAATAAAGCAAATGGCCGTGGAAATCTAATTATTTTATATTAGCCAAAATATGTTTTGGATGTGGATATTCAGTTACAAGAGCGCTTTCGGGGGTCCACCAGCACCACTCACTAAAAAACATATTACTTACGATTACACATTCTATCAAAAACCCAAAATTTTAGTGCACTCGTATTTGTCCCACCGATTTTAATTAGAAGCAATAAATTCAACGAAACATAGTACTGTAGAGGTTGTCTACCCTATACTTACAATGGTGAAAAAAGCCAAAATATGCTATTTTTAACCATATGTAGCACTGTAACTAGCTGATACCAAGTAGCGTTGAAATCATTGCTTTTAAATAATCTGTGGGATGGGACAAATATGAGTGCACAATCTTTTGAGTTTTCAATACATTGTGTAATGAATGAGTCAGTAATATTTTTTTTACGGTTTTTTAATTTTTATTTCTTGCCATTTGCATTATGCGAAAGCAGCCTTAAACATTAAACTCTATTGTGATTGTTCTAGCGTTTATTCATTGTTTTAATATTTAATTGTGTAACGTTCTCAAAAATCAATGAAAAGGTTGTGAAATTAAAATAAATGATCTAAATGATGAAAATATTTTTATTATTTTATAAATCAACTAATTCACTCAAAGGTTTCACAGTAAGTAAGTATATAGTATATAGTGAATATGAAAAACTTACTTTGATCTCAACTTTTTTTGAGCATCGAAATTTTGTTGTTATTTCCAAACCACTGTCTAAATCATTTAATTCCGACACTATAGCTCCTAATTAAGAATCTAAATCAGAGGGTTTTCCTTGTCCTTCATATATTCCTGCAACCATATGAGAGTATCCGGCAATTCAAAAATATTGCACAAAATTGGCACAGTTGATGTTTGGAGCTCTTATAGACCGGTAAACCGTCAATATTTATATGGAGCGAAACTTTATTTGGTAACTCATGTAAAAGTTCCATGTAAATTTTCGGCTGCTTTGTACCAATAATGCCCAGGCAAAACTGATGTTTAACAAATTTCTTGAATATTTGTTTTCAAGAGTCTTAGGATCATTTGGTAGAGCTATAGGTATTCTTTTATTTATTATTGTAAACAACTCGCGCATGTTTACGTGAGGATTGTTACACTTTACAGCCCAATTTCTGATATTGTCTCGGAATTCGTCATAATTTTTTCCAGTACGTGTAATTTGACTGTTTGAGAGAATATCGTCTGAATAAGAATTATTTCCAGAAGAAATCGATAAGTCTACGGAACAACTAGCTTCATCATCGTTGCGTTAACTCGAAGATAGCTCTTGTGCAAACAATTCCTCCAAATCACTTCCTCCACACACAAAAACTTCCTCTTCTTTTGCTTTGTCTAGAAAATGTACGGACCCCCTAGTTTTATTGTCGACATTGCTTTTTTCTTTAGATAAATTTGTTTAGCGAATTTGTCATATAAAAGCATAAGGTAAGATTAATTTCAAAGTTGTAGCAAATTTTATGACGATTTGTTATCGAAATCAATGCTAATGCTCCCATTACAGTCACCCGTTCTTAGCTTATAAGATTTCCAACAAAATTTGCATTTATCTTTGCGTTCTCAAAACCAATATTCTTGTATGATCATATAAACGCACTTTTATAGACTCATGCTTGTCTTAGTTAGTGCATTATTGATCCTTAAGTATGTATGCAAGAGTTTATGTCATAACTAATGCTAATATAAGTAGATTTCTTGGTGCGATCTTGTAAAAGCCATATGATTTAGTCATGTAAACGTTTTTGAGACTTTCTTAGAAGATCTCTGCTCTTGATCTTGATACGGCATTTGAAAATGCGTTTACCAGTAAGATAGGATTGATCAAAGCCACTATAAGATATTTTTAAGTTCCAAAGCATTAAAACCTGCGGTAGTCAAGAGCATTTTGCTAGTTGGGTACCCGTAGCGACTGTCACAGATCTACAAATGACTGCCGAGACCAACGCGGCAACGGCTTGTCGTGCTGTCCGAGGCACGGAGGGGTCTCGTTATGTGATGGATGGCCACGTGCGCCTGTTATCATTTGGCTGTAAACACATTTAGGTGGCAAAAATAGAAAACGAAAATATCTCTGAACAGGAAAATGAATAAAATGACGCTATAAAACGACAGACTACGAGTTTAATAATTAACCCGTCACAAAAATAGATTATAAGACTTAGAGAAGCAGAAGAGAAAAATAATATAAAATAATTCTTAGTTACTAAACGTAGGCGAAACTATCAAATTTCTCCAACCGATTTTTTAAATTTTGACAGTTAACGTTCAAAATGGAATCACAAAATCTGACATTTTGTGGTAAGTTGATGTGCTGGCGACTGAACCTGCATATGCTTACAAACTAATACCCGAATTATGTTTCTGCAGATGGTTTATTGAAAAAAAAACCAAGAAAATTGGCGACTCCGGCATGAGACTTATAAATGAAGTCGGTTAATAAACTGTAAAATGTGGGTGTACAGTCGAACTCACAATTGCTTACCACTTTTGCCAACAACTCCCAGTAAATTGAAACTTCACTAAGGTTGACACTATGTGTCACATTAATTTTGAACACAAAACAGACCTTGTCCTTTTATACCTCAGAATAATAACTAAAGCATAGAAGGAAGGCTAAAATAGCAACAGAACTCAATATATTTGGTTCACTTTGACTTATGGAGGCTGCTGATATGTTAGAGAAGGACACGCGTACAAAAGACATTTCGAAATTTTGTAGGTTGTCACTACTTTTATTCTGAATAATGGTGTGACTCACGCACTTTCAACGTCGATAAATTTATCGATGACATGCATTAATTGCCAAAATGAATGTCTGTGATGGGATATATTAACATTTCTTGAAATATATAAGTTTTAGCAACAATCATGAACAATGAGCACAGGGAGTTGTTAATCTTAAAATAAATCAACAGATTTTACGGGAAAAGTAAATTTATTTTAAAATTCGACTATTTGTTACAGCTTAAGCTCTCAGGTTAAATTGTATTGGACGACATTTTAAGTAGAACTGGTAGTTACAGTCGAAGTTCATAAGTGCATACCTACATTAACTTGTAAGTCTGAAAATTTAAAAAAATAATAAGTATATGTAGTGGGTATAAAATTATGTTTGTATTTACAATAATAATATCCAATCAGATATAGCTTTGATATTGTTTACAATAGCTACTCATTATTTAAAAAAAATATAATGAGACGTTCATGGACCACGATGATAAACCACATGATGAAGTCAAGTCAAATAATTTATTACATTATACAGAGTGGCAGAGACATCGACGCACAACCTGCTACATATTTAATACATGATTCTGAACCTCCCTGCTTTGAAATTAATGAACACCATTTGGGGTTCGGTTTTTGACAAATGGGGTAAATCATTAATATATACTAAAAAGAGGAAAGGACCCAATATCGAGCCTTGTGGTACAAGGCATATCAAGCTTACTTCCATCTGCCTGTTAAAATTCAAGACAAAAAATGGGCTCCATGAAAATCATAAAGAGCTGATCACTGACATGATTACGATTTTTTCCATCATCGGATGTAGAATGTCTCTAAAGATGCACATGTTAAATTCTCATTTGGATAAATTTAAAGATAGTACGGGCTTATTCGGAAGAACAAGGGGAACGCTTCCATCAAGATATAATGGAATTTGAGAGACGTTACCAAGGCCAGTATACTGAAAGTACGATGGGGGACTATATTTGGGGTTTAATAAGAGAAACTTCTACTGAACATGACAGGAAAAGTACTACCTAATGTTCATTATTAAACATTTGGACTCTATTTTAAAACTTCTATTGCAAGAATGAATCATAAATGGATGTTCGGCATCTTTTAATAAATCATCTCTATGTCCATTTTTTATGTATTTTCATTGATTTGAAATTTTCAATTTTTTACACATAAAAGCAAATTCAGAACTATTTTTTGTTCTTATTCTTATTTCTAGATATAATAGCAATAAAAATAAGGTAGGTATGTATAACCCGTGCGCAAAAATGCTGTAGACTGGTGTTTTGTAGGAACCGCATCTTCTCTAAGTGGTCTCCATTTTGCAGTTTCATTAATCATAAATGAATCCAAAGTAAAATGCTTGGAGCAAATGTAACTATGCTTCTTGAGTCCAATTTCTTCTACCAATGCGATTTACCCATTCATTTTATTTCACATCGTCTTTAGAAAATCTGTAAAATAAAAGTATCGACAACATTATTTACGTCACTATGTATATTTATAATAACCTCAAAGTAATTTCAGAATAGTCGCTAAAACTTCTACTGAAATAGTTATTACGTTTGCTATCCGCTACAAAGTGATTCAGCAAAACTTGTTTTATATTTATATTCGGTTATCAGCTCGCTTCGACAAATCATTTGACAAAAACTTACCGATGGAAAGTCAACAGTTGTTCGTTATTTTCTTTTCGTGAAGAATGGGACTTGCAGCCTCCAAAAGCCTCTAACCACACAAGATATTATGCCACAGAGTCCACACACTCACTATATATATTTATACAAAGAATTCGTGCAATCTAACAACAGAATTATTATAAAAATATCATGTAACCATGAGAGTTTACTACAAACTCATGAACAATGAACACGCGAACAAGTCAAATTGTTCAGTGACCGTACTGTCACACTCCGAAGCAAAGTACTACCGAATTTGGCCGGGTTGAAATAGAACCAATAGAACCAAATGACAAGTCATCTTGTGACAAGCCCAAAAAAATAAAACAAAGTGTGAATCATTTATCTCATTCTGACATCCTTTTTCTTGGCATAAGATAGAACGAGACTAAAAGCAGTTACTGAATTTTTATTTTAGCCTTCCTTCTATGCTTTAGTTATTGTTCTGAGTTTTATACTGTGCCAGTGACATTCAACTTGAGGTTGAAAAACCAATTACCAGGTCGACTATACAACACACCTCTGCCTACCCCTTACTTCGCTATTGAACAATGATTTAAAAAAAGGTCTTTTTAAATACGATACAGGCCATGTTTTTTAATAAATTTCATTTCATCGCGCATAATCTTTATAATACTTCGGGTATCCATACTAGGTAAACCCTCCTTTTTTAAATGATCAGTGACATAATTAATTATTACTTTTATTGCATGTATATCTAACGCAGGTCTAATGTTTGCCCCGTCGCGATCGATAGCTTTGGCTCTTGTACCAGGTAACGAACAAAACTTCACTGCGGTTGAAGTAAACACTGCACTTACTAATATTTCAACCAATGCTTTGCTACGTCTATATCCCGAAAATCTCTTGAACGTAGTCATTAGATATGGCGAAACATACACAGCACTTTGCGGCATCAGTTCAAAAAGTCCCACATGTGCCGGATATACAGTTTTACAATAATTTAGTGTCCATCTTGAATTATTGGCATCGTATTCCCGAGGTAGTTTCCTTAGAGGTTGACCATCATCATCATCATCATCAAAATCAAAATCAAAATCACTCTCTTCTGAGGGATTTGCATCGTTCACTGGATGTAGATTTTCATCTTTATCGAAATCCCTCTCTTCTGAGAGACTTGCATCGTTTGGCGGCGATAGGTTTTCATCTTCATCAAAATCTCTCTCTTCTGAGTCCTTTTTATCGTTTACCGGAGGTAGAACTACCTTTTTAATTTGTTTAGGACAACTCTTTTTCTTTATAGGTTGATAATCACCATCATCATCATCATCAAAATCACTCTCTTCCGAGTGACTTCCATCGTTTACTGGTGATATGTTTTCATCTTCATCAAAATCACTCTCTTCCGAGTGACTTGTATCGTTTACCGGAGGCAGAACTACGTCTTCAATTCGTTTAGGACAACTCTTTTGCTTTAGTGATTGATCTTTATCATCATCATCATCATCATCAGTATCTTTCTCTTCCAGCGGCTTTACATTACTTTGTTCTTTATTTAATTTTGGAGCTTCCATAGTCGTGTTACTCGGTGCAAATGCGATGTTATCGTTATTTTGTGGAGCACTACAGACTTTATCCATATTCAAGAGTTTATTTATTAATTCTTTGAACATTGGATTGTCAAAAACTTCTTGCAGTTCTTGGATCAACATACAAAATTTGACAAATGTTGGTGATGTTGCGAGCTGGGCGATTATTTTGGGATCCAAGGAGTTGTTTGTTTTTGACAAATTTTGGTTAACAGTTTTTCTCATCTCTGTACTATTGGCATTGAATTTTTCAACCGGTGTTTCTTGTGTACACAGATGTTCGTTTGAATCTTCAGGAGTAGGAAACAAATGATTCTTGCTTGACCAGTCCAAAGCTTCATTGGATGGTCCCGCAACTTGGTTATCAGATTCATCTGGCTCATTCACTCTACATAGTTTTTTATGATTTTCTTTATCAGGATCCGGTAGTGCCTTTCGTTTAGTTTTAGTAGTATTTGTAGATTTGTTGTTATTGTTTGACATCGGGTTCAATCCCAGAGCGGCCATGATGTTTATCTTAGCACTTCTCGTAGCGAATTGCGCGGATCTGCATGGTTTTTCTTCACTCTTTGAAGATACTTTCCTTCTCAGAGCGTCTATCATACCCTCGACAAAAGTATCATTGTCTATCGTCGCTCTTGACGTAGCGTTTTGCGTGGATATGCTTGTTTGTTCATTCGCCTTTGCTGACAACAATGTATGATCTAAAATAGAAATATCAGTATTAATTAATTGTACACACTATAGTTTCGCCCTCTACTATACAGGATTTTAACATCAGGCAATGTTAGGACTAATGTACACCACCGCACCAGCCTAAGTGGAGACAGTCGTGGACAAGATCATCTAAAAGTAAATTTGAGTAAATACTTGTGAGATGTTTTAGTAATACATGGGTAACCTAGCTATACTTCTGGGAATATTGATAGGTACCTAATATAGTAAAAAATGGGCAATAACACCACGACGCATTCTTTAGGTGATGAAATATTCGCAAACGCACGCGACAACATTACACCATCCTACAGACCCATTAAAGTAAAGCGGATAATACAAATATTTAGAATAAATTCAACTGGAGCGAATAACACTTGAATTTATTTAAAAAGATACATCTTTTCAAATTTCACATTTGAACAGTTAGCAACACCGGTACATTAGCACTATCCAAAGAGTTAGATACAATTTTAATCTTGCAAATTAGTACTTGACGAATTCTTACACAACGAGCAGTATTTTTTTTTAAATATTTAATACAACTTTAAGGTTCTTAATAATAATTAAAAACCCGAATTGACCTACATTGCTGTCTGTACTTGGCTCGGTGCGACCCAGCAAACTCGTACTTGTTGTGATGGTGGGCTGATGTCCAAACCTTTTATGTGAATAATTCAAAAATTAAGTTCTTATCTTTTTTTTTATATTTACCTCCATAATTTTTCTCCGATTTGTTTGTCGCTTCTTGTATATTGTTCGCGTCAACATGGAAATCTGCAAAGAGCATAGTTCATTAATGCATTCATTTATTCACTTCCGTTTTTTATTTTTGGTATATCTGATATCAGAATGTAAATTTTTGTTTCATTTCATGTTCACACTACACCGACAAAATAACATAAGAATGAACTTTCCGTTATGCTCCGGTCATTAAATTTTTCGATCATTCGGTAGTCGAGTGCCGAAATCAAACATCGTTGTATTGGTTCCCTAACGGCCCGTTGCTTGATACATAGTTAAACATTAACAATAGTCAATTTGACAATTAGTCACTTGACAATAGTCAATAACTGTCAAAGTTTATCTACTCTGTCTGCGCTTGGTTACAAATTGTCAATTTTTTTAACTGTAGTTAGCTTAACCATTTGTCAAACAACATACTTCTGTCATTTTTAACAAACTGTTAGTTTAACTAACACGTTTTAACTATTAGTATGTTTGACTACTGATCAAACAACGGGCCCTTATGAATTCATTTTACACTTTTGATTCATTTTGTGTTCAGACGGTTCACTTCGACTGAGAGATGCAGAATGAGAAACAAAAATGAAGCTTCAGATATCTGCTAGAACTTAAGTTTTTTTTTTTTATTACCTCCTTTATTTTTCTCCGAATTGGTTATCTCTTGTTGGATATAAAATTTTGCGTTTTCATAATTACCTGCAAATTAGTATAATAATAAAAATAAAATTATTACACAAGCAGATACTTTAATAAATATTGTGGCTACATCTGGACCGAAATAAGAAATCCAAAGTCCAATACAAAATGCTAGGTTTTCCCTCTCACGAAGTTTATTGACTAGTGTTATAAATTTATTTTTAGACTCCATAGAAGTAAACGCACGAATAGCTGTCTGGTTCGGTCAGCGAAAAAACTTGATAAAGAATGCTACTTTTACACATCACAAAATTATTTGATAGGTACATACATTGTAATATTCTTTTAATTTTACTTCTGTTTTAATTTTAATAAAATCCTTAGCTCTACTTAGCTAAAGATGTTAATATACACTGGATCGCAAAAATTCTGGGTCGCTAATAAAAACGGTGATATCTCCATAAATTACATACCTAGATCGCAAGAATGAATAATATGTAGCAGGTTAGTAATTCTTGTTCTAAATCTCTAAAGCGGTTTCATTTGTACAAGTTACAGATTTAAAAAAAAAAAACTCTTTGAAAAATTTAAAAATAAGAAAAGAATATTTTTTATGCTTTTGTTTCAAACCTAGCTGTCATTATAAACTTGATAACTTTGGATTGATCAGAGTATTCAGAGTAATATCATGTCGGGTTGAGCGACATTGGTCAAGTCGGATATTCGTCAAATCGGCAATTCGTCAAATTTGGTATTGGTCAAAGCTGTAATTGGTCAAATCGTCTGTTTGTCCAATTAGGAAATTTGCCAAATACGCTTTTGGTCAAGTCCATGTACAGTCGATAAAAACATGCGTTTTGAATTCACATTACTTACTTGTAGGAACTTACAAAACGAAAAGCCGCCTGCTGTAGGTTCATAATTACATCATTAAAATGTAGTAAATAGTAATTGAGTATTCTGAGGTTTAATTTGTTTCGATTGTTACCTCCTTTGAATCTGTAAGAGTAGGTAAGATCTAGGCGGATAATGCTGGCTAAATCGAATAGCATATTATGCCGTCCTTTGTTTTCCCGTCAATTATGTGACATTTCATTATAAGTAAATGACAACAATTACATATATTGTTTATTTTCGTGTCTTCGGTTCGGTGCATAATGGCTTCTAATAGTAAAGGCAGTGATTCTGTATTTAAATTTACAGACACTGAAAAAGGCGAAAAGAAACTATTACGTGCAGGATATCAATTCCATTTTAACTCAACAAACAAAAACTGTACTACAATCTGACGTTGCGTAAATAGAAGCGAGTGCAATGGATCCATAACTTTAAGCAGTGATTCTGGTTTAATTCTGAGGGAAAGCGGACATACCTGTAAGCCTAACTTCGATAAGAATTTGATTGACGTTAAGATGAATAAATGCAGAGAAAGAGTAAAGAAGGAATGGAAATCAGTAAGTAAATTTTGATATGTAAACATCTTAGCGCTCAGTCTACGGTAGGGGCTAGCTGGGACTTCGAGCATCAGACGCGTAAGCGTAAGCCTTCGAGCGTCAGATGACGTCAGCGTAAGACCCGTGTCTATGTGAGCGCGTGAACCAAACTGATGCGAGCTCACATGTTTACACATCAATTTTCGTGAGTGCCAAACCAACTCACACCGATTTTTTTGATGAAACTATGGGTGAGCTTGAGGAAGAAGTTGTGGACATACCAAGTTTGAAATCAAAGCGTGATGGTCTATATAAAATGCGAAAGAAAGCAATCGGCATACAAAAATGCCAGTTCCCAACGGTAGATACGGTCAAATTTCCAGACATACTTTCAAATGATTTTTTGGTTTATGAAAGCAAAGACGATCTACCGAAATTCTTCATCTTTGAGGGTATAGAAATAGCATTAAATACGGATTTGATTTTTGTAGATGGCACTTTTAAAACCGTATCGCGACCTTTTTTTTCATCTTTTATCAATACACGTAGACGTGAGCAGTACAAGAGCAAGCACCAATATTATTCCCATATTTTTTTGCCTCTTAACTAATAAATCTCAGCAGTCCTATGTGAGAGTATTCTCGGTTTTGCGTTCTCAATTCAAGCTTGATGTAAATTTTATAAAATGTGATTACGAAATGGCAATAATTAACGCTGCAAAAAGCATTTTCCCTGACGTTCTTGTCAAAGGCTGCTTTTTTCATTTCAATAAAGCAATTTAAAAACAAGCAAAAGCACTTGGAATGTTGACTGACCACAACTTGAAAAAAAATGTTAGACTAACCACAAACCTAGCATTACTGCCCTATCAGTATATTCCTGAAGGATGGTTAGCAATACTTGAGATGATGCCAGAAAATGAGAGTAAGTCGGAAATTTTTCAAAAATATTTTACTGAGCAATGGCAAAAAAGGATTTCTCAGGACATGTGGTGTTGTGCGAATGAACGCCATCGTACCACCAACGCAATCGAGGCTTGGCATCGGAGATTAGGGATTAAAGTACATGAAAAACATAATATTTTCATGTACATAAGTATTTTAAAAAAGGAAGAAAAATATTATTTAAATAAAGTTAAAAGAGAAGATGAGAAGCAGAGGAAAACATCCAACATTATAATAGATGCCAAAATAGAAAAAAATATAGAAAAAATATTGAGTGGAAAATTAGATGCGTTAAAGTGTTTAAAACAGTTCTGTTGGGTATGAATTCTATGTAAATAAATATGAATTCAATAAATGAGTTAATAAAAAAAAAACATGAGGTACTTTCATTTTTACAGTTGATTGTACTTAAATTACTTGACCAATAGCGTATTTGGCAAATTTCCTAATTGGACAAACCAATTACAGCTTTGACCAATATCAAATTTGACTAATTGCCGATTTGACGAATATCCGACTTGACCAATGTCGTTCAACCCTGCTAGAACAGTACGAGTATCTTTATCAACGGTCCAAAGAGTACTCCAGCGATTTCAAGAGACCGGCATGAACATCAGGAGACCAGGAAATGGCAGGCCAAGGTGCACAACTATACGAGAAGACCGATTCATCATGAGCACTATATTAAGAAATCGACATCTCACGGCTGTTCAGGTCCGAAACAATCTTCAATAAATTCACCACAACAATGTGAGCTCTGATACGATTCTGCGACGTCTTCGTGAAGCTGATATAAAGCCTTATAGAGTCTATAAGAGAGTCTATATGAGCAGTTTGGGGCCGTTTGCTGGTCTATAACATAGACCAGCAAACGGCCCCAAACTGCTCAGAGAACATCGAGTTGCCAGGTTACGGTTTGCTCGAGAACACATCCGATGGAGAGATGAAGATTGGTCCAAGGTTATGTTTTCTGATAAGTCGAGATTTTGTTTATTTACGCACGACGGGAGACGAAGAGTATTTAGACAACCAGGAGAACGATATCATCAAGCGTATTGAAGAAAAGGTGCCATTCGGTGGAGGATCAATAATGGTTTGGGCTGGGATATCTTTAGAGGATCGCACGGAGTTAATAATCATAGAAAATGGTTCTCCGACTGCTGTCAGATACGTAGAAGAGGTTTTAAATGAGCATGAACCTTTCTTAGTGAATATGGGTGCAAATTTCATTTTTATGCACGATAATGCGCGACCACATACTGCTCGTTTGGTCCATATGTATGTATATTCAAGACGTCGGTAGTACCTGCATGGAGTGGCCAGCTCGCAGCCCAGACTTAAATCCTATAGAACATGCATGGGACGAGCTCGGGAGATGCGTGAGATAACACTCTCCTGCTCCGGTTACCTTACAAGAGTTAAGGAATGCGCTAGTGGAAGAATGGGCAAAAATAGACCAAAATCGTATTAAAAATTTAGTTTACATGGAGGAAATACAAAATATTAAATTAACAAAAAATGCTCAATTTTTTAAGATTTACTGCGAAGTGTATTTTTGTTGTCATAAGTTAGAAGCGAAATTTTCTTATTTTTTTGTATTTAATTAAAGTTATTAGTTTACTAAACGTGTTACACATTTTTTTATATATTAATCTATCATCTACAATATACTATAGTTTCGCAAATTAGTCGTATGTATTTAAGAAACTATCACGCCATTTATTAGCGACCCGGAATTTTTGCGATCCAGTGTAGTTAATAGAAGTTTATGTAAATATTAAATCGCTCAGTTATCAGGGTTCCGTATCCAAAGGGTGCCAACAGGATCCTATTACGAAGGCTCCGCTGTTCGTCCATCTGTCACAGGACTGTATCTTTTGAATGTTAATAGGTAGACGCTGCAAATTGTCGCAGAGTGTGTACTACTATGGCCGCTATAACAAGTAATAATAAAAGTAAAATAAAGTTAAAAAAGGGGCTCCCCATACATGAAACGTGGTTTTTGACGGTTTTTGCTCGATCTTAATAACGGCAATATATTTAAATAGTACTAGCTTTTGCCTGCGGCGCCGCCCGCATGGAGGTCGGAAATTATCCCACGGAAACATACTGCCGGGATAAAAAGTATCCTACATATTAATTTGGCTCCCCGCGCTCGCTCCCCGCAGACGCGGGCCGGCACCAGTCGGAGGTTGCCTTGAAGAGCGCCGAAGTGCCCCCGTAGCCCCCGGTGCAAGTGTGCGAGGGAATACGGGGTGGTTTTAGTCAGTAGAAGTCTGACAGACCCCTCCCCCCGCCCAGGGCGGAGCACATCCACGAGGATATCCATCCAGTTAACAAAAAAAAAACCGTTCAGGAGTTTTTGCGTAAGAAACATCCATCCTCACAAACTTTCACATTTATAATATTAGTTGGATAATTATGTAGTGTCAAATATTGAACGGTGGTACACATAAGCAAACACAGTTCTGCGCTCCCAATTTTTTTCATTTTCCCACCTAGTCGAATTTGTCTAAATCTATCTGCTCTGGTCTAAAAACTTAATTATGAAAATGATCTTACCCGTGCTATATCTCACCACGGCAAGAAAGGATTTCCAACTGTCCGACTTCTTCTTTCCATTCTTAACTCTTTCTTCCGTGAGTGACGGTTCTTCAACGGGATACGAAACGTTTGCTATATGTGCACCAGCTCCGAACGATTTAACCCAAGATCTCGGAACACAGACAACGTTAGCTATACCTTCGTAAGGAACTTCCAAGAATTGTATCACATTGTATTTATATCCGCTAACTCCACTCATCTAGAAATATAAATATATTTAACTACTTGTACAACTTCAACTGCGACGGTCAAGGTCACTCTAATAGTGAACTCACTAACGCTCTGGCATCGATCAGACAAACAGAATATAGTACATAGGATGAATTTTTTTACCGTCTGGAAAAAATTGGGTATAATAGGTGAACGGAGTAGAAGCCTATGGCACAGATACTTCTTCTATTTTTTTAAAAAAAAAACCTAACTTGAAATTAGCCTATCAATAAATACTATTACTTATTTGTAGTAAACTTTTCATATCAAAACAAAAAAATAATAAAAACAAAAAAAAACAACTTATAGTTACCCTACTCTTCGCGCAAAAATAATCAATGAATTCGTAGCGACATTCAATCCTTTGATTGAAGCCGGCCGATAGGTAAATACATCATATCTTTTAGCAGGCGCACCGCTCACATATCACCCACACCAGCTCGCGCGCCCTTCGTCCCGAGTACCGCGTCCCGCGTTCCCTTTGGCCTCTACTGAAGTCTACTGCCTTCCAGTGTTCCAGTCAGCTGCGATTAGTCATGGCGTGACGTCGACCGCTGTTTTTTACGTTTCCGCGTGTGCGTCGGCCGCCCAGTGATTGTTTTGATAAGACGTACGAATATTCCAACGTAGAATACCTTGCCATGATGAGATATTATTTCTTGTCTGGTGAAAATTTAAGTAGTGCGAGACGAATGTGCGCCGACGAGGAACACCTACAATCCCTTAGACGGAACGGTATCCCTACCCCCCGGTTCCCCAGCACAGACTTGATAAGTACTCCGGACTTATCAGCGGTTACTTGACCATGACCAGTTCCAGCTTCCCGGTCATGCCAGAGGCCGAGGCCGGCCACCTTTGTCCATACACGTCAGAGACGCCATCCTGAAATATTTCCAGCGACACCCGAGGAGGAGTCCACTACACATCTGTTTAGTTTTAGAATAAAATAATTATTATTAGTATTCATTTTTCATTACACATCAAGTTAAAACCTTCGAAATACAGATGAATGTTTACTGAGTGATTGTTATAAGAATTTAACATCAACAAGTTTGTTTACATTTTTATCAAAGCTTTACCGATCTTAAGAGCCGTAATTTATTTAGTTTACGATTTCGTGACACGGACACTGACTGTAAACAAATTATTTGCCTACTACGACTAAATACAGCACAGTGACGTATGTAGGTACACGCAAATGTGTGCGTGAGTGTGGAAGGATCAGTCTGTATCGTCCTGTGCGCAGCCGCAAAAATGTAGAGCGAAATTTAATGCTAGCGTCTCGCTCACACTTCCATCATGTTCCATTCATGCGCGATCGCAGCGTACGCCGCTTACTATTACCTATTTTGGCTATTATTAGTTTTAAGGCTCGTGCATATCGGTGCGACGCGACAGCCCGACACAAAGGCTCCGCCCGTCTCGCGGCACGCGGTGCCTTTGTGTATGCTGTCGCGTCGCGCCAGTGTGCACGAGCCTATAAGCGAGTGCCGTAGGATATATTCTTTTTCATGTATTTTAAGGATATTCCGAACTTTTTAAATCAATGGTACCAGGTAAATATTAGCGTATATGGGTTCTATTCTATTTACGCAACACACCATATTTTTGTCCCGACGGTAAAAAAAATCATCCGGTATATTTATGGTGTAATTAAAATAACTGAAAATCTTATATGGTGTAGTTTTACTCATATTATTCTACACAATTTTTACTAAGGGACCAATCAAAATTGCGAAAAAAACAGCTGCCACATCACATACCTGGGGAACAGCATCCCTAGGTACACGAAAAGGGGTTGGTAAGGAACCACTGAACAATACATGATATCACGAAAAAAAACTGTTTCACACATTTTTGTGTAACGAAAATAGACGTTGACGAAATCTACGGGATAGCTGATTTTTATTGACGCCTATCGTAGCAATAAAAATAGGTACTTACTTTGTCCGCACTTTGTTGTTGTCGTTACAATATTTTCACTTTATATAGTCAAATTAACTGAAATAATTTATTGTTTACAACATATTAGGAAACATAAATGGAATCAATACGAATGAAGTTGTTGACTATTAGTTCCGAGCACAGCACACTCCCTCGCCCTTGACAGTCGAACATCGAATGAATACAAAAATAGAACAGCAATAATGTGTGTGTAATCTGTGTCTGTGTGTGTTTATATGTGTCATGGTTTATTATTCTTTATTATTATGAGTGAACAGCGCTATCCATACTAGTCTTCTATTTATTGGGTCGTGGTATATGTTAATGTAGGCAGTTATCTTCAGATAAATAATAGCACTTTCTTCTACAAACTTGGAATTTTATTTCTTTTCGTAAGCCGAGATTTTTCATCTTTTGTGAACAACAACAAGATATATTTATTATTCATAGACAATTTGCATAGAGTTGTCCTCATAAGTTTTAGTCTGTCGACTAAATCAGAGTCTGTCGATTATTATCGTTACAGTTAGTGCAAAAAAGAAAAATACGAGTATGTATACATATACGAGTATCTGGAGGGGTCAGAGGGCCTCGTCCGCATTTTGATATAATTATGTCATTATTAACGTTCACTTACTTCAACATGTATGGAATAATTTATTGTATGTCACTTTTGTATATTTTTTCTGTAATTCATGTTTCATTATCTTGTACTGTCCCCGAATAAATGTTAATTCTTTCGATTCCCGTTAGATATTATCTCCAGAACGCTTATTCAGTTTCAATACAAATTTAAGTTTACGTTACAAATGTAGCACTATTGATTGTTTTCTTATTGCCAAAATTATTTATTTATTTATAAAAACTTTATGCACAAGTAAAAAAAAATACTGTACAAAGGCGGACTTAACCCCTTACCGCATGTGTTTTTTTATTTTTTCCGGAAAAAATATATTTGGTAGTCCTCTAGCAAACACTACAGCCCCACACGTCTTTACAACAAAATCGGCCAAGACCTTTTCTTGGCCGATTTTGATCAAATAATCAAATAACTTAAAAATCTAAACATGATTTTATGTTACAGGTTTAGTTTTATTATTTTAGTCAAACCGGTTGAGTTATTAGAATATTTCCTTGAATCGAATGTGCGGCATTGGAACCGAATTTCAGCCAAATGCCAAAATTCGGTTCAAACCGCCGCAGTTCGGTCAAACCGAATGTGTAAAGAATTTCGGCCCATCCCTAGTAATGTGTGAAATATCTTTGTTCGTTTGACCTTAAGATGAACCTTTTAGATCAAAGGTGTGTTAGTACCTAGTATTGTTTGGTAAATGAGCAAGGTAATTTTTTTAAAGTATGATAATCGTGTCTCTTTACACTTAAGTTAAATGGGATTGATATAAAATTTTAAAAAACTATTTATAATAAAAATACTTTTTTTTTATGTCGTTGACATATCTCGAGACCCTGGGGTCCCGGACCTTTGGAAGGCGTACGAGGAACCGAAGCCAACTCGCAGAGGCCCGTTAGACTTTTTAATGAAATGAGGCACCAACCGACAATTATCCCTGCACGCACAATGCAAGTGCACCTAAGGACAACCCGCGGTCGGTCTAGGACTATTGCAGGATGTGGAGACAACGATATTGGATTATGAGGCTGGCTGGCTATAGTGAACTGGTTATCTAGCAAGGACTAGAAAAAGAAAGACTATAGCCCCTGCCCGACCAATCCATACTCAAAATATAAATTTGAAAGTAACTCTGTCTGTCTGTTTGTCTCAAATTTATGCTATTAGTAAGAAACAAAAAATTACGTGTTTTAGCGTCGATTTCAACGGAGTGATCTGGAATTTATTGAAAGTGGACATGATACTGATACCACCTTAATTCCCCTCAAGTGTAGGCAGACATGTTATGTTATGTTAAATAAATATATTATAGAAGTATACTTCATAAATGAAATAAAGTAAAACAACATGTTCGGTTTTCAATTTTTTATTTTAATAATCAATATTATTTTCTAAAACAAAATTCGAGTATGTCAAAAAAGTCAAATCATTTATTTCAAATAGGCACATAAAAGGCACTTTGGAACGTCAAAATGACTACATTTCTTTTTTTCTGCTAAGACCTCATATATTTGACGGTCGTTGCCACAGTATAAAATTTTCAGTAAGTGAGCCTAGACCTTTTAAATGAGATATGTCTCAAGTCTGTTGACTAAGTTTTAATTTTGGGGACGCTAGCGCCCATCGCCCTGGTTTTTATTACCTATTCTATTCTTTCTTTATTTGTCAAAAACATTGATTTGTTTTGATGTTATAACAAACGTCACAGGACAACGAACCCAGTAGAGGGATGGCATAACAGGCTAAATAAAAAGCTTAGTAAAAGACCTCCGCTATACAGGGTGGAAAAAATCAATGGGCTCTGAAGGGAAACCACTTTAAATCTCTAAGATAGATTATTTTACTTAAAGGAATCATTCCTTTATGTTTTAAAAGAAATAAAATTTTATTCACAGATTTCTGGACATGTTTACCTTAACGGGAAATCGAACCAACTAAAGATTCAAAAAATAAACACTCGCTATTTTATTTATTCTACAAATCGATAGGATTATTGTTCAGGATAAAATCTCTCTAATAAACATTTGGTCTTAGAAATAAAATTAAGCATGAAATCTAACATTAATTTTATTTTACGATCAATTCTAATATGAAGGAAACGTAAACATGAAAGAAAATTATTACTTAGCCAGTCATTGATACTTGAACTATTTAACATTACAATTTGATAAACTTTAATAATTTTACTAATAAGTTGTTCGAAATGAGACCCCTCGTTACGGATACACAAACTTTGTCTTTTTTGAAATTTACTTCGTGTATGCTTCTAATAACATATTCTACCTCAACGTCCTCAACCCTTAGGCCTTCTACAGTCTCATAAGACTTTTTGTAAGTAATTTTTATTACATGGCCCCATAAAAAATAGTCCAGACGAGTGTAAGACCTAATGTTTCTGGGAGAAATTTTATCTTTAACATTGACTGTATCGACTAGTGCAATAAAAAATAGCGAGTGTTTATATTTTGAATTTTTAGCTGATTCAATTCCTGGTTTAGGTAAGCTAGTCGAGAATTCCGTGAAAGTAGTTTTGTTTCTTTTTGAAAATAAAGGAATGTTTCCTTTAAGTAAAATAATCTATCATAAGGTTTTAAAGTAGTTTTCCTTCCGAGCCCATTGATTTTTTCCAACCTGTATACTCTCATCCGCACACTTAGAGATGAAGCTAAAGAAGCTAGATTTAAGATAGAAGCTGGCAAAAGTCTATAACGATAATAATCAAAGACATAGAAATAAGAAATGCTTGGCTATTGATACATATGCGTATTAATAAAATAGTTGAAGATATTACAAGTAATAGAATGATTTGTCTTAAACGACTCATCTGTAAGATTTGAAAATTGTGTATTTTCTAATTATTTAAAATACTTATTGCGTAGGTTGATACATAGATGATGTAAATTAATAACGCTATTTTTTATTAAGAAAGTTACTTTTTTAGAAGAATTATTTACTGTAAAACTCTATGCCGATTTACTTTTACACTAATAGTGATGATTATACTTTGATTTATATAGAATCAGATAGATACTTATTTGAGAAGAACTAATACAACAAATAATAAAACAATATTTTAATGATACTTTTATATCCTGACTATACCTATTGAACTAACTCGACGTAACGATATTAGAAAGCGTAAAATAGCAATATTTTGCAAGAACAATACACTCTCAGACTTGACGTAAAGGGACTCGACATAAAGGGATCAAATCGTTTTTCAATTCTTTCATTTTATAGCGCATACTGTTTAGAATATTTCGGGTATCCATGTGAGGCCAATTCTCCTTTTTTGCATGATCAGTGACATACTTAATTAATACTGTTATTGCATGTTTATCTAATGCAGGTTTAACGTTTGTCCCGTCGCGATCGATAGCTTTGGCTCTTGTACCAATCAACGAACATGTCCTCAATGCATTTATAGTAAAAATTTCAATTAGTAACTTTCTAGCCAATGCATTGCTACATTTGCTACTTGTCGAAAATCTCTTGAAATTAGTCAGTCTAAATGCCGACACATACACACCAGTATGTGGCATCAGTTCAACAAGTTCCGGAGAAGGTTTACGATACTTTAGTGTCCATCCTGAATCAGTGGCATCGTATTCCGGAGGTAGTTTCTTTAGAGGTTGATGATTATCATCATAATCTTCTAGCATAAAATCAAAATCACCAATCCCTTCCGAGTTATTTGCATCGTTTACAGGAGGTGGTTTTTCATCTTCATCAACATCATTTTTTTCAGAGTGATTTGCATCGTTCACCGGAGGTAGAACTGCCTTTTTAATTCGTTTAGGACAACTGTTTTTCTTTAGAGGTTGGTCTTTATCATCATCATCATCAGTATCTTTCTCTTCCAGCGGCTTTTCATTTCTTTTCTTTATAATTAATTTTGGAACTTCCCCTTTTGTGTCACTTAATGCAGATGCGATGGGAACATTGTATTGTGGAACACTACAGTCGTTATCCTTATTCAAGAGTTTATTTATTAATTCTTTGAACATTGAAGTGTCAAGAACTTCTTGCAGTTCTTGCTTCAACATACACCATTTGGCAAACATTGGTGATGTTGCGAGTTGGGCGATTATTTTGAGATCCAAGGAGTGAGTTGTTTTTGAAGGACTTTGGTTAACAGTTTGTCTCATCTCCGTACTATTGCCGTTGAATTTCTCAATCAGTGTTTTTTGTGTACACATATCTTCATCGGAATCTTCAAGAGTAGGGGACAAATGAGTCTTGATTGACCAGTCTAATACTTTACTAGATAGTCTCACAACCTGGTAATCAGATTCATCTGGCTCATTCACTCTAAATCGTTTGTTGTGATTTCCCTTATCAGGATCCGGCATTGCCTTTCGTTTAAGTGCAGATTTTGAGAATAGGCACCATCCCAGGGCGTCTATCATATGCACGTCAAAAGTATAATTGTCTATCGTAGCTCTTGACGTATCGTTTTGCATGGATATGCTTGTTTTTTCATTCGCCTTTGCTGATATCAATGTATAATCTAAAATAAAATTATGAATTAATTACACAAAATATTTTCGCCCTCTATTGTATAAGATTTCAACATCTGGCGAAGTTAGGACTATTGTTCTCGAGCGCGCCGACCTGGGTGGACACCCAGTCGTGGACAAGGTAAAGGTACCTACCCATTGAGGAAATACTTGCAAGATGTTTAAATAATACATAACCTAGCTATACTCGTATTTGTGGGAATATTGATAGGTACATAAATAACACATAATATAACATAACATCACGACTGTATTCCCCAACTGGTTAGGCAGAAGTGCACCTATAGTACACCCATATGTCGCCACTTATATTTAAGTCACATGTAATACGGAGCGAGTCCACTGCCATCAACCCAATAATAATTTGCCTGACCTGGGAATCAAACCCAGGACCTCATGCCTAGCAGTAGCGCTTGTGACCACTAAACTAACGAGGTACCTAAACATAGGTCGAAAATGGGCAATGACGTCATGAAGTATTCTTTAGATTTAGATTATTAAAAATTCTCAAATGCACGCAACAGTGTTACTCTATCCTATAGATCCATTAATGTGAAGCGGATAGTAGTGATATTTAGAATACATTCAACTGGAGCGAATAACACATGAATTAATATTTTTATAATAGTTTAGTCAGTAATTTTATTGTAATTTTCACTGTAATACAGTGTCATTTAGTAGGGAGGGTATTGTGACTGTTACTGGCGGCTTAAGGTATTAAATTGTGCACAAATAAATAATATATAATTAAAAAGGAGACAATTTAAAAAAAAAAAAATAAGTACAGTCAGCAACACCGATACTATAAAGCACTATCTATAGAGTTAGATAATATTCTTACACAACGAGGCAGTATAAAAAGAAAATTATAACTATTTTAAGGTTCGTAATAATAATTAAAATACTGAATCGACCTACGTAGCTGTCTGTACGTCCCACGGTGCGACCCAGAAACTTCGTTCTTGGGATTAATAAAATTAATCACGAGATACCTAATTTCCGTGCCTTTTATGTGAATAATTCAAAATTAAGTTCTTATAGTTTTTTTATTTATTTACCTCCATTCTTTTTCTCCGAATTGTTTGTCGCATCTTGTATATTTTTCGCGTCAACATAGAAATCTGTAAAGAGCACAATTTTTAATTCATTAATCAGTACTCATTCACTTCAGAATTATCATTTTCACTAAAACTGATAACAGAATGTTCAATTTTGTTTCATTCCATGTTCACACTCGATCGACAAAATAACATAAGAATAAACGTTAATATGCTCCGGTCATTTCATTTTTCGATCATTCGGTAGTCGAGTGCCGAAATCAAACATCGTTGGATTGGTTCACTAATTAATTTATTTTACACTTTTGATTCGTTTTGTGTTCAGACATGTCACTACGAGTGTAAGATGCAAAATGAAAGACAAAAGTGAAGCTCTAGAAATTAAAAAAAAAAGTACCTCCTTTATTTTTCTTCGAATTGTTTATCTCCATATATATATTGATATAAAATTTCGCGGTTTCATAATTATCTGCAAATTAGTATCATATTATAAACAAAATTATTACACAAGCCGACACTTTATTAAATATTCTTCACTATCAGTATATTGTGGCTATATTTGGACCGAAATAACGAATCCAAAGTCTGGACTTTGGATTTTCTGGACTTGAAATTTATAACACTTGGCAATAAACTGATGACAAATGCTAGATTTTCCATGTCACGAAGTTTATTGCCAAGTGTTATAAATTTGTTTTTAGACTCCATAGAAATCAACACACTCAAAAAGCTATTTGGTACAGTCAGCGAAAAAAGTCGATTAACACTGCTACTTTTACACATCACAAAATTATTCGATACATTGTATTATAGCAATTCAAATAATGCGCTCAATGATATTGTTCGGAGGGCTTTTGTGTCGGCTGTTGTCCCCTGCCTGTTGGAGCCTCCGGATCTGTGCAGGACTGACGGCAAGAGGCCGGACGGGCTCACCCTGGTGCCTTGGAGGAACGGCAAGTGCCTAATTTGGGACGCAACTTGCGTCAGCACTGTTGCTGTCAGCCACCTTGGTCGCACCGTCCACTCATCGTCAGCAGCAGCGGAGGACGCCGCTGAGAGGAAGAGGACGAAGTACGCACCGTTGGTGGACCGTTACCATTTTGTGCCCATTGCCGTGGAGACCATGGGTGCTTGGGGCAATGAGGCCAGGAAGCTCATTGGTGAGATAGGGCACAAGCTCCGTGACAAAACGGGTGACTCCCGCTCCGGCTCGTTCTTGGTGCAAAGGTTAGCCATTGCCATCCAACGTGGCAGCAAGCGTTTTGGGCACCTTTGCGCCGGGAACAGGGGTGGGTTATTTGACTAGGCATTTAGTGAATAGGTGTATACCTGTATTTTATTGTCTAATTATCCGTGTTTTCTCAATAAGAAAGATATTCAAATAATAAATAAGAGTTAAAATTATTTTAATCTTACTTCTTTTTGACTTTAATTAAATATTTAGCTTAATAATTAAGATTAAGAAGTCTGAAGTGTTTATCGAATTTTGTCGTTGATTGTACTATTTTCGTCATAAGTTTACTTCTAAACTGGAATATAGTAAATATAACAGAATAATTAAAACATGTAACAAGGTCTGTTTTCAGGGTTCCGTACCCAAAGGATGCCAACGGAAACCTATTACTAAAGCTCCGCTGTCCGTCTGTCTGTCAAATCGTAATAGATAGACACTTGAAATTTTCACGGAGTGTGTAATACTATGGGCGCTATAACAACAAATAATAATAATAAAATAAAGTAAAAAATTCAAGGGGATCCGCATACAAAAATCTATATCTTCATTAATATCTTCTTCTTCACCTGCTGATATCTGGAAGTTCCTTGGTACTCTGGGTATCGGTAGACCACGTCATGTGGATTTTCCTAATACGATTGGTCTTGATGATATCAACCGTCACTTCACAACAACTTGCCACTTTGATTCCCAAATGTTATCCCAGACGGTCGATTTCATTACTGGCCTATCTAGTCCCATCATAGAACCATTTCACTTCTCTCCGGTCACCTTGGACGAAATTAAAAAGATCATCATGTCCATAAAATCCAAGGCTGTGGGTCATGACGGCATCAGTCGCAATATGCTCGTTTGGATCCTCGATATTCTTCTCCCTCCGATTACTCACATCATCAACTTTTCTCTCGATTCCGGACAATTCCCATCCCTGTGGCGTATGGCCTATGTCCGCCCACTCCCTAAAATTTCAAATCCCTCCCTATCCAGCCATTTTCGACCTATTTCCATTCTCCCATTCCTGTCTAAAGTGCTTGAGGCCTGTGTACACAAGCAGTTTTCTGTGTTTGTTCACCGGAACAGCCTTGTTAGCGCTTTTCAGTCTGGATTCAGGCCTGGGCACAGTACAACCTCTGCTCTCCTTAAAGTGACTGGTGACATTAGAGAAGCGATGGAGGATACCAAGGTTACCGTTTTGGTATTAATTGATTTCTCCAACGCCTTTAACGCCGTCAGCCATGATATTCTCCTTTCTATCCTCTCTCATCTTATGGTTTCACCCGAGGCCCTGGAATGGTTCTCTTCTTATCTTCGGGGACGTCAGCAGTCAGTTCGCGTTGATGAGAGCTCATCGAGTTGGCGCGACCTGGATGCTGGTGTTCCTCAAGGCGGTATTCTTTCTCCATTTTCATCAATTTTATAACTCACTGTCTTCGGTGTTCGTATCATCTTTATGCTGATGATCTTCAATTGTATACAGCTGCGCGGGTAGAAGTTTTATCGGACGCTATAGCTGATGTAAACCGAGACTTAGCTGCTATCAAGAAGTGGTCTGATAGTTTTGGGGTATCAGTAAACCCTTTAAAGTGTCAGGCCATTGTAATTGGAAGCCCGCACATGATGGGTAGGGTGGCGCTTAGCTCTCTTCCTCCTCTTATTTTTAATGGTACCATCATACCTATTACCCCTACGGTGAAAGATCTCGGTTTGCATCTTGACTCAACGCTTAGCTGGCAGCGCCAGGTTTCTAGTGTTAGTCAAAGGGTCAACGGTACTCTGCGATCCCTGTATCGTTTGAGAAACTTTTTGCCCGCTAAGACGAAAACTATGCTTGTGCAGACTTTGATTTTCCCCATCATTGACTATGGTGACGTGTGCTACTTTGACTTGAATGCGGTTTTGCTGGATAAGCTTGACAGACTACTCAACAATGGTATCCGATTCATATTCAACCTCAGGAAGTATGACCATGTGTCGAGTTACAGGACTGAGCTCAAATGGATGTCCATCCGCCAAAGGAGAAGTTTGCGCTCTTTGACCACACTTTTCTCGTTTCTCAACTCTCCCACCCCTCCCTCTTATCTTATGTCTCACTTTCAATATCTATGTTCTTCACACGCTAAGAATCTGCGTTCTTCCAACAATCTTCTCCTTCTCTGTCCTTCTCATACTTCCGATTTTATTCATTCTTCCTTTCATATTCAGTCCATTCTTCTCTGGAATGCGCTTCCTCTTGAAATCAGGACGGCTACCAGTCGGTATGCTTTTAAGCGGAAATTGCGGAGTTATTTTCAAAATAAATAGCGTAGAGTCATCTCAATTACCTCCTTCCCTTTTTGTGTATATATATAATATATGTATAATGTAGATATATATTATAGTAAATATGTATGTATGTGTATTATAAGTTTATATTCTGTTTAGGTACTTGTATACCTATTTTATTTATAAATACTTATGTTATCTTTTTAATATTTATTATTATTATTAGTAATGTCTGTTATTTAGAGCACCCGCCATCTTATCTCTTCACCACCCTTGGTTGACTGGTAGAGAATGCCTAAGGCATTAAGTCCGCCTTTGTATACTTTTGTGTGCGAGAAGTTTTAATAAATAAATAAATAAATAAAAAACGTGTTTTTTCTGGTGGTTTCTGCTCGATCTTAAAAATTGCAACATATTTTAAAAAAAGAATAGTGTTAAATATTGTACGGTAGTACGGAACCCTTTATGTGCGAGTCCGACTCGCACTTGGCCGCTTCTTTAGAAATCAACAAACACCATTTACCTACTAAGTTCTGCGCTCCCAAATTTTTCCTCCATCCACTTAGTCGAGTCATTTTCAATGTATCTGTTCTGGGCTAAAAACTTAATTATAAAAATGATCTTACCCGTGCTATATCTCACCACGGAAAGAAAGGACTTCCAACTGTCCGACTTCTTTTTTAGATTCACAACTCTTTCTTCCGTGAGTGATGATGGTTCTTCAACGGGATACGAAACCTTTATTAAAGGAAAATCAGCTCCAGACGATTGGACCCAAGATCTCGGAATACAGACAACGTCAGCTATACCTTTGTAAGGAACTTCCAAGAATTGTATCACATTGTATTTATGACCGCCAACCCCACTCATCTAAAAATAAAATATAAATATAAGAAACCACTAAACTTGTTATCAACTTGAACTCTGACAGTCAAGGTCACTTTAATAATAAACTCACTAATGCTCTGGCATCGATCAGACAAACAGAATCTCTCTATCTAGTACATAAACGATGGAATTAAAATAACTTAATAACTTTTAAGGGAGAAGCGCCAAGGGCACGCCACAATTGTGGCGGTAAGTCTCCTCTTTGAGGACTGGCTTGTGGAGCGCCACGGTGTCCTCACCTTCCGCCTGACGCAGGTCCTCACCTGACATGGCTGCTTCGGGAGGTTCCTGTTTCGGATAAGGCGGGAGGAAACGCCCGGGTGTTACCATTGTGTGGATCGACCGGAGGACACGGTGGAGCATGCGGTGAAGGTCTACCCGACTTGGGCGGAGCACCGCCGTGTCATCGTGGCGGCGATCGGTGGCGGCGATCTCTCGCGTCCGGCCCTGTTCCAGGCCATGGTACGGAGCGAGAGGGAATGGGAAGCTGTCACCTCCTTCTGCGAAGCAGTAATGCTCGCGAAGGACGAGGCGTAGCGCGTGAGGAAGAGGCAATTGTTGTGCCCTCATGCCCCTAGTAGCCGCAGGAGGAGACACCTTGGGCGTCGGGAGTCGATTGCTGACTCCCAGCCACCGTAGGCGCGGGCTTGCGGACGGAGGGCAACGGGCAGCTCGCCGTCCGGTAAGGACCAGGCCCGGGTCGACGGCGCGTCATGTTCCACGCGTGCCTCAAAGAGATGTCAGCATCATTGATGGGGTCCGATATGGCCGATGCCTGCCGGGGTCGCGGATTGTTCGAAAGAGTTACCGTGGCCCTGGCGCACAGGCAACAGAAGGAACACGGGTGGGTTTTAGTCAGTAAGAGTCTGACATGCCCTTCCGTTCCGCCCAGAGCGAGAGAAGTCATTTGATGACACCCCACGCAAAAAAAAAAGGAGGAAGCGCCAGGTATTCCGCGAAATTCAAATTTTCTTACGTTTTTTTGCAATCTGTAGGTCAGTGTCAGTTTGTATGTTGAACAAAATATGATTGCAGCCTTTTGATTGATATTTCATGAAATTGCCATTCAATAGGGCTATATGAACTTAGACGGGGTTAGAAGCGTTATGACTACCTCTCGATACGACTAAATAGCAGATATGACTAGTTCGCTATAGGACTTAATCTCAACATGACTAGATTGATGTAAAACTAATTAGCTGTTTGACTATATATGATAAAAAATGTAAGTACTCTGTGTATATATGCGTCCTGTTATAAAAATAACTTAGTATCGATATGACGTACAATCGTATCTAAAAGTGGCATTAGTATAGGAACTTCATGGAGTACCTACTTAGCTTTACTGAAGTGTGGATACACTATGAAGTTCCACTATTAAAAATAAATTGAAACAATAGTTGTCATTGTCACTTTGAATTTTTATCTTGCATATTTTATTGTTATTTAAAATGCAGAGTAATGAAAAATTAAATTTTATTAAAAACAAGGAAGTACGTCTTCATGATGGCTACCGATACAATTTAGTATCCAACAATTCAAGCGGAACATCGTTCTGGCGTTGCTACAAGAGTCAAGAGTGTAGTGCTTCTCTCACACTAAATCAAGAAAATACCCTTTGACTAGCTTTATTATAATCAACACATCGTACAAGACTGACTGACGATAATTTGGAAAATTCATTACGTCTTTGTATCAGTGGAATTAATCCAAATATCGATGGATTAGTTTCCCAAATTCAACCTCAAGTCTCTCATTGATTTCGGTGTATGTAACTTTCGTAGTTTGTAACAATTGCAAATTTAACGATTTCATTATACTCGTAATGTACCATTTTTTTTAATTTTATTTTTTTATTTTAATAAATTGTACTATAATAACATTGTCGTATTATTTCATGTCTAATATCTATCGCAAAAAATATTATCACTACTTTAAAATGCACTAAGTACTTTTAAACGCGGCCCGCGAACGCATTTGCACGCTAAAGTTTGGACATCAACATGTCAAAGGTTGCCCATAACTGCCTTAGACGGTTGTATTGATGATTTTAATGATTATAATTCTGTAAATAGACATACTTGTTACAGCCGCGAATCATATTTTGTTCACCATACAACAATGAATTTGAATTTGAATGAACATAAAAAAAAAAACGCGGACTACCTGGCGCTTCCCCCTTATGAGGTAGTTTTACTCATATTATAAACAACTTTTACTATGGGACCAATCCAAATCGCGAATAAAAACAGCTGCCATATAAAGTATTCGCATAACTCGGGAACAGCAGATTTTATCTCGCGATATCTTGGTTACACAATGTTATTTTTACGAAATACACGAAAAGGGGTTGCGTAAGGAACCACTGAACCAATCATGAAATACAAAAACCTGTTTCACACATTTGAGTTCACATAAATCGGCAAAATTTATGGAACAGCGGATTTTTATCGACGCCTATCGTAGCAAAATATATAACTTACTTTGTCATCACTTTGTTGTTGTCGTTACAATATTTCCACTATATTCCAACTAACTGAGATAATTGATTGTTTACAATAATTATATGAGGAAACTTAAATGTATTCAATACGACTGAAGTTGTTGACTATTATTCCCGAACACGCTCCCTCGCTCTTGAGATTCGAAAACTGACTGAATACAAAATATATTAATATCAATAATGTGTGTAAAAAAGATAACATTATATAGTTAATTATACATAGCTTTGTCCGCTTCATAAAGTCAATTTTGCCGATAACTATGTTTTTCCTTAGAAGTAGGTACTTATCTTATTTTATTTATTTATTGCATAATTTAATTAAATGGAATTGTTTTTTATCTAATTTGGTTTTGTAGCTATAGCTAGCTTTATAGTAACTTATTTATTTATTTCAAAATATTTGTTAATTTTGGTAATGCTCGTAGCCACCACTGATATTTAAATATGACTTATCTGCGGATAATGCAGTGGACTGCAACATTACTACTTAAAGTTTTGTTAACCTTGTGTATTGTATATGTTGTAGTTGGTTATTATCCCTTAATAAATAAAATAAAAAATAAAAAATATCTGGAGGGGCCAGAGTGCCTAGTCCGCGTTTTGATATAGGTAATTATGTACTTACCTACTTGTTAACATTAATTTACCTCAATTTGTATGGATTTATTTGTCTGTCACTTTTGTATATATTTCCTGTAATACTTGTTTCATTTACTTTTACTATCGCCGAATAAATGTTAATTCTTTCTATTAATTAATGATAAATGATTTTATTTCTGTAAGTAGGTTTGTATAAGCCCTTTTACAAGTTAATCATATTTTTTTAACTAGATGAGTTCGGCGTTTCAAAAAATCAAAATCAAAATACTTTATTTCACATAATAAACCAACATGGGCACTTATGAAACGTCAGAAGCTTAGGTGTACGGTTCCAATTGGTTATTTCCTATGGAGAAGAGCCGGCAAGAAACTCCACGATTACTCTTTTAAAAATAAGGGGCTTTACAATATTTCCAATTACAGTGTTGATAGATATGGGAGGACAGTGTAGGCCTGTCAACAAGTAACACAGGTACCACAGGTACTCAACAAAATATAAAAAGGTCCACAAATCAAGTCTACAAGTTAGGCCTACATCGTTCTCACATTCACAAAATATAGAAGAATCTATATAAAAATAAAAGCCTATTTAGACCAAATGACATCATCGCCATTACAACTGTAACAAATCTGAATCAAAATCCTATCCACAAAAGGAGGAAATGAACGAAAGACAGAAAGGAGGAGCTGAAATAAGAATCTGAGGTATATAATGTCAAATAATGAGATTATGTCAAAGAAATAAGTAAAAAGAAACAAAACATTTCGTAATTTGGGAACAGTTAATAGACAATTAAAAATAGTAAATAATGAAAAATAGCAGAATGAATTATTGCCAAACTTCCTTGTCTTCAACGTAGTCTTTAATGTTATAACATGCATTTTTGATAAGTATACGTTTGATGTGGGTTTTGAACATTCCATCGCTAAGTTCTGTAACTGACTTTGCCAACTTGTTATAAAAGCGGATGTTTATAAGAAATGACTTGTTTGTTTTAGTTAATCTAAATTTGAGTATTACAATTTCATTTTTGCTACGTGTATTTATACATTTTATGGAAATCGCTTCTTATTTTGAAAAGTTCTAAGTTTTTGCGAACATACAAAATACTTTCTAAGATATAAAAAGAAGGCAGATTAGTATATCAATTTCTTTGAATTTGTTTCTAAGAGACTCGCGAGGACCCATTTTATAGAACGCGCGGATTGCCCTCTTTTGTGAAATGGAAATTGAATCTACGTCAGCATAATACTGTGGAAATGAGCAAAGTATACTAACCTAACCTACTCCACAGTAGACCAGTAGTGGAGTAGTAGTAGTATTTCCACAGTATTATGTCTTATGGTGTTCTGCTGTGAGGATCGGCAGCTGACGTAGATTCAATTTCCATTTCACAAAAGAGGGCAATCCGCGCGTTCTATAAAATGGGTCTTCGCGAGTCTCTTAGAAACAAATTCAAAGATATTGATATACTAATCTGCCTCCTTTTTATATCTTAGAAAGTATTTTGTATGTTCGCAAAAACTTAGAACTTTTCAAAATAAGAAGCGATTTCCATAAAATGTATAAATACACGTAGCAAAAATGAAATTGTAATACTCAAATTTAGATTAACTAAAACAAGCAAGTCATTTCTTATAAACATCCGCTTTTATAACAAGTTGGCAAAGTCAGTTACAGAACTTAGCGATGGAATGTTCAAAACCCACATCAAACGTATACTTATCAAAAATGCATGTTATAACATTAAAGACTACGTTGAAGACAAGGAAGTTTGGCAATAATTCATTCTGCTATTTTTCATTATTTACTATTTTTAATTGTCTATTAACTGTTCCCAAATTACGAAATGTTTTGTTTCTTTTTACTTATTTCTTTGACATAATCTCATTATTTGACATTATATACCTCAGATTCTTATTTCAGCTCCTCCTTTCTGTCTTTCGTTCATTTCCTCCTTTTGTGGATAGGATTTTGATTCAGATTTGTTACAGTTGTAATGGCGATGATGTCATTTGGTCTAAATAGGCTTTTATTTTTATATAGATTCTTCTATATTTTGTGAATGTGAGAACGATGTAGGCCTAACTTGTAGACTTGATTTGTGGACCTTTTTATATTTTGTTGAGTACCTGTGGTACCTGTGTTACTTGTTGACAGGCCTACACTGTCCTCCCATATCTATCAACACTGTAATTGGAAATATTGTAAAGCCCCTTATTTTTAAAAGAGTAATCGTGGAGTTTCTTGCCGGCTCTTCTCCATAGGAAATAACCAATTGGAACCGTACACCTAAGCTTCTGACGTTTCATAAGTGCCCATGTTGGTTTATTATGTGAAATAAAATATTTTGATTTTGATTTTTTGAAACGCCGAACTCATCTAGTTAAAAAAATATGATTAACTTGTAAAAGGGCTTATACAAACCTACTTACAGAAATAAAATCATTTATCATTAATTAATAGAAAGAATTAACATTTATTCGGCGATAGTAAAAGTAAATGAAACAAGTATTACAGGAAATATATACAAAAGTGACAGACAAATAAATCCATACAAATTGAGGTAAATTAATGTTAACAAGTAGGTAAGTACATAATTACCTATATCAAAACGCGGACTAGGCACTCTGGCCCCTCCAGATATTTTTTATTTTATTTATTAAGGGATAATAACCAACTACAACATATACAATACACAAGGTTAACAAAACTTTAAGTAGTAATGTTGCAGTCCACTGCATTATCCGCAGATAAGTCATATTTAAATATCAGTGGTGGCTACGAGCATTACCAAAATTAACAAATATTTTGAAATAAATAAATAAGTTACTATAAAGCTAGCTATAGCTACAAAACCAAATTAGATAAAAAACAATTCCATTTAATTAAATTATGCAATAAATAAATAAAATAAGATAAGTACCTACTTCTAAGGAAAAACATAGTTATCGGCAAAATTGACTTTATGAAGCGGACAAAGCTATGTATAATTAACTATATAATGTTATCTTTTTTACACACATTATTGATATTAATATATTTTGTATTCAGTCAGTTTTCGAATCTCAAGAGCGAGGGAGCGTGTTCGGGAATAATAGTCAACAACTTCAGTCGTATTGAATACATTTAAGTTTCCTCATATAATTATTGTAAACAATCAATTATCTCAGTTAGTTGGAATATAGTGGAAATATTGTAACGACAACAACAAAGTGATGACAAAGTAAGTTATATATTTTGCTACGATAGGCGTCGATAAAAATCCGCTGTTCCATAAATTTTGCCGATTTATGTGAACTCAAATGTGTGAAACAGGTTTTTGTATTTCATGATTGGTTCAGTGGTTCCTTACGCAACCCCTTTTCGTGTATTTCGTAAAAATAACATTGTGTAACCAAGATATCGCGAGATAAAATCTGCTGTTCCCGAGTTATGCGAATACTTTATATGGCAGCTGTTTTTATTCGCGATTTGGATTGGTCCCATAGTAAAAGTTGTTTATACTCCCTCAGAGATAAATTTAAAGAGATTAATATAATTACTGTACCTTCTCAGTATATTTATGAAAATCTTTTGTATGCACATTAAAATATTAATCTGTTTAAAAAATACAGTGATATCCACAATATAAATACTAGAAACAAACACAAATTTATTGTTTCTACAACCAGGCTCAAGAAAATAGGTGGCTCGTTTAGATGCCAATGTATACGTTTTTATAATAAACTTCCTAGCCACATTCAAGATCTAAGCTTTAATAAATTCAAATCTTTTATAAAACGGAAACTATGCCAGAAAGCCTATTATACTGTGAAAGACTATATTGAGGACAAAAAGGCTTGGGATTGAGCTGCTCCAATAAATTTACACGGTGAATGTTGATTTTAATTTGCTAGCTATTTTAGACATGAATATTTACTGTAAAAAGTATTATATTATTTTCATTATTGAGAATATGAGGACTATGTGGGTCATTGTTTCAGTTATATTCTTGATCTGGCAGTATAAGTAGTTTATGCGGCCTACCCAAATGTCCTTTCTTTGGTATTGTTCGTCGAATCGTTGAGCTCCTTAAGTTCTGAGTTGAGCTGCACGGTTACTGACAAATGCGTGCACTGACTGGACAGGTCCACTTAATCTGTGTGGTTCTTTCCTCAAAAGACCATTTCAGACACCAATCTACATGGTTCTCAAACATTATGTCCGATTTTTTATATACACAATGACATTGTTGACTTTTATATACACAATGACATGAGTATTTACTTGTAAAGTATTATGTTGTTTTACTTATTGTGAATGTGAGGATTATGTGGGTCATTGCTTTTTTTTCGCAGTTAATTTTGATCATGATCTGGCAGATTGAGTAATTTATGTGGCCTACCCAAATGTCCTTTCTTTGGTATTGTTCGTCGAATCGTTGAGCTCCTTAAGTCCTGACTTCCTGAGTTGAGCTGCACGATTACTGACAAATGCGTGCACTGACTGGACAGGTCCACTCAATCTGTGTGGTTCTTTCCTCAAAAGACAATTTCAGATACCAATCTACATGGTCTTCACATGTACTGACCAAGATTATGTCTGGACTTTAAAAGAGACTGTGACCTCTGAGTTTGTTTCGGCCTTTCTTCTCAGAGTAGTCAGATAGGAAACGCCGACCTCATCTAGTTTAAAAATATGATTGACGTGTAAAAGTGTTTGTACAAACCTACTTACAGAAATAAAATCATTTATCATTTATCATTTATAATATGAGTAAAACTACCTCATAAGGGGGAAGCGCCAGGTAGTCCGCGTTTTTTTTTTTTTTATGTTCATTCAAATTCAAATTCATTCTTGTATGTTGAACAAAATATGATTCGCGGCTGTAACAAGTATGTCTATTTACAGAATTATAATCATTAAAATCATCAATACAACCGTCTAAGGCAGTTATGGGCAACCTTTGACATGTTGATGTCCAAACTTTAGCGTGCAAATACGTTCGCGGGCCGCGTTTAAAAGTACTTAGTGCATTTTAAAGTAGTGATAATATTTTTTGCGATAGATATTAGACATGAAATAATACGACAATGTTATTATAGTACAATTTATTAAAATAAAAAAATAAAATTTAAAAAAATGGTACATTACGAGTATAATGAAATCGTAAAATTTGCAATTGTTACAAACTACGAAAGTTACATACACCGAAATCAATGAGACACTTGAGGTTGAATTTGGGAAACTAATCCATCGATATTTGGATTAATTCCACTGATACAAAGACGTAATGAATTTTCCAAATTATCGTCAGTCAGTCTTGTACGATGTGTTGATTTATTAACTTTCATCAATGAAAAGAACTGTTCGCATTTATAAGTACTGCCAAACGCACAAATCAATCTTCTTGCGAATTTTCTAAGCTGCGGAAAATTGTCTTCTTCTAGGTATTTTTTGTAGAAATCGCACAACTCTACGTCTTCAAATTTAGATTTTAGGAGTGAGTTTTCTTGAATCTCGATCAACTCCATTTGTAAGTGTATTGGAGCATTTTTAACCGACTTCACAAAAAGGAGGAGGTTCTCAATTCGCCTGTATGTTTTTTTTTATTTTTATTTTTTTTATGTGTGTTAGCTCATAACTTTTTTCTGGGTGAACCGATTTGGACGATTCTTTTTTTATTTGATAGGTGGTACTTCACATGTAGTCCCATTTAAATTTCATCAAGGTCTGACCAGCAGTTTTTGAGTTATCTTTAATACTGCATATTTTTTACACTTAGTTTATATGGATGATGTGTTAATAATTTCCTGTCACTGTTATTTACACACCAAGTAGTGGTATACGAGTTTGAATTTGTGTGGGGTAGGTACCGCAACTAAAAAGTGACAAATAAAAACTTTTTTACCAAAAAACAACCGACTTCCAAAAAAAAACACTAAAAGACGTGAAAAATAACTTTAATTTCGGAAGTCGGTGGCCAAAAACGAAAATATAAAACCAAAGACACCGACTTACGAAATTAAAGTTATTTTTCACGTCTTCTAGTGTTTTTTTTGGAAGTCGGTTGTTTTTTTGTGTACATTACATTATGTAGGAGTAGCAAATAAACTGAAACAGTCTTCCATGTTTTTTAAGTCGCTAAATCTGTTCGAAAATTGTTCCGAGAGTAACTTGAGTTCTTCAGCATATTGAGCATAAGCAATATTTTCATACGCAGAGAGCGTGTTGAAATGGTAACTGTTACCAGACAGCATCTGTGACTCCCACAAGCGTAGTTTGATCTGAAACGCTTTCAAATGGCTGTACAAATCATTTACTAACTGTCCTTGTTTTTGAAGTTTTAAATTTAAATCATTCAAATAGCCTGTAAGATCGACCAGAAATGCTAAGTCACATATCCATTTTGGGTCACTTAATTCAGACAGTGGTTTATCTTTTATTTTCATAAAGTCTGCTATCTCATTTCTAAGCTCATAAAACCGTTTCAACATTTTTCCTTTGCTCAGCCATCTGACTTCACAATAATATGTTACGTCGTTATATTCAGCTGATATTTCATCCAAAAACCTTGAACTGACGATGTTTAAGCCCTCGGGATTGAATAAAGTTGATGGTTTTTACTACCACATTCATAACATTCTGGAGTCGAATGGACTTAGAACACAAGTTCTGTTGGTGGATAATGCAATGAAAGACTACCAAATCATCTTTTTGCACATTTAATTCTGTTGCTTTTTCATTCAAGATTCCGATGAAACCTTTACGTAAGCCGACCATAGAAGGTGCACCATCAGTGCATACTCCAATTAATTTTGATCATGGCAAGCCAAAACTTGTGAATACCTTTTGAACTTCAATAAAAATATCCTCTCCTGTAGTGGTTCCTTTAAACGGCTGTAAAGCAAGCAATTCCTCAGTAACAGTGAACTCCTTATCAACACCTCGAATAAATATAGCCAGTTGAGCTGTGTCAGACAAATCGGTGCTCTCGTCTAATGCTATGGAAAATGATTCAAAACCAGCCATACGGTCAGTCAATGTTGTTTTTATATCATTAGCCATCATTTCTATACGTCGAACAACAGTTCGTCTTGACAAACTAATTTTTTCAAATTCATTTTTCTTATAAGGCACAAAATACTGCAAACTTCTAACATACACTCCTTGATAAATTCTCCTTCGGCAAATGGTTTTAATGCCTTTGCCAATTTTGAGCTAACTATAAAACTAGCTTTCACAACATTATCAAGTTGTGTTCTTTGTTTATGAAACATTTGTTGCTGTTTTTCCAAATTTGCGGTACGCTTCTGGATTTTGTCTGTTCTTAATTGTCCTGTCAGTGAGTGCAGCGTTGCATGCTTAATTGAGTAATGCCTCTTTATATTGAATTCTTTCATTACTGAAATGGATTCAATACACAGCAAACAAATAGGCTTACCATTGTGCAAGATCATCTTATGGGGAAACAGTACTGACGCGCCCACGTTACTTACATTACAAAAAAAACTAATTAGGATCTTAGTAAATATTGAAGTCACTGATAGCTGTAAACCCCACTTTCAGGAACTAAAGATCTTGTCCCTACCATGCTTGTATATATTTGAAGTTTGTAAGTTCGTACGTAAATACCCAGATTTCTTTACAAAAAGAGAGGACATACAAAAGAAAATTGTTCTAAGACACAAAAACAGACTAAACTTACCACTATCGCGATTAAAAATGCACTCCGATAGTACGTTTGTCATGTCCATAAAAATTTATAATAAGTTACCCGCAATAATTAAGAATTTAGATAATTATAATATATTTATTAATAAATTAAAAATCTTCCTTGAAAGTAAATGCTATTATAGTATAGGCGAATACTTAGATGATAAATTATAAATATGAAATAAATGACTTACCCCTGTAGGATAATAATATTAATTAAAGTTACTTTAAATAAAATAAAATATAATAATTAATTATTTACGTAGTAAATAAAAATAATAATAACTAAATACCTTAAATAATTGATAAAACTAATAATAAATAAATTACTGACATAATAAATAAAATTAATAATAAGTACATATATAAAACAATAATTAATATTTTTAAAAGTAATTAGTTTACAACATTACTAATATTTTTAATAAATACATATATAAACTCATAGTTTGACTTATTAAATGCCAAGCGTTCTTCCTCCTCTCTCCTACTTTTATCTATGTTGTGCCCGACAGGGTCCATAATTGAGACTGATGTAACTGTTTTTCCCACCAACTGTATACATTATGGTACGCAATAAAGAATTGAGAATTGAGAATTGAGAATTGAGATATAAAAGAATTCTTCAGTCCATTTTTCTTGAAACTCGCGACCCTCTGTATCTACTTTTCGTTTCTTTCCACCAGACATCATTTTTGTTTACTTTTCGTTCAATAAACTTAATAACAAACTATAGTAAGTAACCACTTAAGATGCACACAAACTCACAAAGCAAGTTGACGGCTCAAGCAGTTCGCTAGGATATCGTTTGTCCAAGTTATCACCTCGGTAGCTCAAATAGAACTGAACTATCGTTCGGGCCATCCACCCGCTTATATAAGCAAAATGAAGGAATAATCTGGAATAAACTAGTTTAGAATAATTGAGAAGTAATAAACCTTTTGATGTGTCGCCCGTGAGGCGGCAAACCTCAAAGAATTTGATCGAGCCAGCCGAGTGGCGGCGAAGTACTCGTATAAGTACCTAATGAAATATTTTTTTAATTGGGTTTTTTCAAAATGTCTCGCGGGCGGGATCATATCTTACAGTGGGCCGGATCCGGCCCGCGGGCCGGTTTTTGCCCATATATGGTCTAAGGGGTTAGAAGCGTTATGACTACCTCTCGATAAGACTAAAATGCAGATATGACTAGTTCGCTACAGGACTTAATCTCGACATGACTAGATCTTGTATGGACTATATCGTGTTTGGACTAGATCGCAATAAGGCCAGACAGCGTAACGACTATATTTTCGTTTTTTTAACACGCTTTTATTAGGTCGACCTGTATGTAACTAAATATGTAATGGAATCTAAGGTAACTAATTTAACCATCTTCCAAGGGTGGTAGCGTAATGAAAATTGGCAGCTGTATGTAGTTCTGATGAAAATACAATAATATGGTACTGTCGAACTGATCTGATGATGGAGCCGGAAGATATGAACTGGAACTTCGTGATGGAAAATCGTATCATAGCTGTTTTGGATTTCTTAGAAAAGTCTTGTAATGAACTTTGACCACGATTAGGTTTCAAAGTCTGATGATGAAGCCGGAAGATAGGCACTGGCATTCCATGATGGAATATTGTATCATAGTCGTGTTTGCACTTATGAGAAAGGCCACGTAATGGACTTTGAACACCATCAGGTTTCAAGAATATAACAAACCTCCAGATTGATGAGCTAGATTGTTCTAAGCTGACAGATAAAACACCATGCAATACAGACGCATTGGCGGAGATGAAGAGGATGCGGGATCATTCGCCTACTTAAAATAAATGTATAAATGTTAAAAATATTTCGCTATCAAAGACCAAAAAGTATAAAATAAATTAATAGTTTAAAAAACACTAGAAAAACACGGTTTTGTAAGTGCACGTAAAAACAAAAAATAAATTATGGATCGTTCAAGAATGGATAGATCTGGAACTGGCCTCTAATCGATTATTGGTTCTGCGCTTTTTTTGCATTATATGCCGTCATCCACGACATCCTTGGAGCCCTGACCATCGGTAGCTTGGGTCCTGATACCGGTGCAGTATGTTATTTTTAAATGTTTTTCATACTATTATTAGGAATTATTTTAAAATGCGATTTTAAAGGTTCTAAATGAATAAAGGATAGGCAAATATTCGATTATAATATGCATATTGCAAATCATAAGACTGGCAGTAGTACACCACAAGCAGTAATCTGCAGTAGGTAGGTATTATAAAATACTTCAATACTGTGGTTTTAATCAGAAGATTAAGTGATGGTCAACACTTGAGTATGTGAGACTACTTAAGTAAAAGCTAACATCTAAAATAAATCTCTACTTTTGCTCGCTCCCTTTGTTTTATCTCTGATATGATTTATGTGTTCCTGGAATTAAACAAATTAGTTTACGAATATACTTACATCACACGAATACACCCATCTCTGTACTCTCTTAACTATCTGATCACTTTCGTCAGACAAACGATGTCTCCGTAATCGAGCAATGCGCAATTGACAATCAACATATTAATTTAAATTTAGCTTGAGCGCAGGCTCTTTTGAATATCTTAGAATAATTTCTTACATAATCATGAAGGGTTTGATCAGAAGTCAATGATTTCTCGTGATACAAATTATATAAAATATCTCAGCTTTTTCTAATGCCCGCAGTGGCCCATTCACTAAATGTTGGTTTACTATTGATTGTACAGTAGTTTATATTTGGGTCTTGTAAATCAAAACTAGCTGTTGAAAGATTGCTAAGAACATTATCATTAAACATTTTCAATTTAATTTTAGCTAAAGGTCTTAATTCAACGGTTTTATCTAAGTGTAGCTTTTTATCTAAGTCAAACGATACAAGTTGACCAGTATGGTCAAACCTGACGCCACTAATTAAGGATGAGTCTTTTATTTTACAATTAGTAAATACATTGTCTATGCATGAAGCTGAGGTTGCTGTTATTCTAGTCGCTTCATGAAATATACATTTTAAATTGAATGATTTAAACAATGACATTAGCTTACATTTTTCCTGTCAATAAACTTATAGATCAATATTTATATCAACACAAACTAAAACTAATTTATTATCTTTAAAAACTTTACTTAGTATTTCTTCCATAATGATCAAAAGTGATGACAAGTTTGAGGCTGGTGGTCTATAAACACATAAGAAAATATGGCCTTCAACCCCGCACATGCTACCTCACATAAGCGATCAACAGAGCAAGCAGTAATATCCTTCCTTTCCTTATGTCTAAAACTACTATTACACAATATCAAGATACCAGTCCCTATTGAGGACCTGTTGAATGCATTAGCAACTGAAAAATTATTTACATTAAACAGCATCCTATCCGGTTTTATCCAGATTTCACAAACATAAGATATCCACATAAGATATCCATATGATATTTATCTATTGACATTTCCACGTCTAGAATTTTGCCAGAGAAGCGATTTATATTTTGTTGATATAGTAACATAATTTTATTATGCTTCTCTTTTGTCGACTCTAAAAGTTTAAAGATTCAATTACAAATATTGTAATTGAATCTTTAAACTTTTCATTAGAAGTACTAGATAATACTGTTTCGTCACTTAACCTAGTCTCAGTTAAATTATCAATAACTGAGTGTATATTATAAGGTAATAAAGTAGCTATCCTAAAGTTTCCTATCTGACTACTCTTAGAAGAAAGGTCGAAAAAAACTACGAGGTCACAGTATCTTGTAAAGTCCAGACATAATCTTGGTCAGATCATGTGAAGAACATGTAGATTGGTCTCTGAAAAAGTCTTTTGAGGTAAGATCCACACAGATTGAGTGGACCTATCCAGTCAGTGCGCGCAGTTGTACAAATTGAAGTTTACGTTAACACCATCGAGCACGTTAAAAACGCACTAAGGTTAATGTTTTCATTTTGCCAAAAGTATGTTGGTCTTGGGTCAACACGATGCTAAATGCCTTTCGCCCAAGGCTATGCTAGCCGTCGCACACCTGAAAGCGAATACTGTAAGGTAGTCCGCGAAATTAAATTCATCATCCTAATTGTTATTCAACATTTCTTCTTCTTCTTCTATACATCTCTATAAATTCATCATCCTAATTGTTATTCAACATTTCTTCTTCTTCTTCTATACATCTCTATAAATTTCAATTGTGATTGTTTTTCATTGTTAACCAAATTTTTTATTCTGATGATTATTTTATTTGTAATTTTGATTTTAATTCTGATGGTTATTTTATAACTTAATTCTATTTTTTAAATCTTCATTATTCTATATCCGAATTTTTATTTTTATGTTTTCGTTTTCAACAGTGTCTTGATTTTTTTATTCTAAATTGTAATTTGAATTTATAACGCATGTTTTGTCTTTTGTCTTGTCTTTTTTCTTTGAAAATAAAGTTTATTATTATTATTTCCTTTAATTATTTTTAATTATAATTATTATTATCAGCAGCAACCCATAAGCAACCTTATTGCAACGAGAATAAAGATCATTGTGATTTTGCCCAGACTTGTCAGTAGCAGCAACCCAACAGCAACCTTATTGTAAGGGGAATTGTCATTGTGATTTTGAGGGTGATGCAAAATCAGAGGTTAAATAACTGGCCACGCCACAATTGCGGCGATAAGTCCCCTGTTTGAGGAGTGGCTTGAAAGGCGCCACGGCGTCCTCACCTTCCGCCTGAAGCAGGTCCTCACCGGACATGGCTGCTTCGGGAGGTTCCTGTTTCGGATAAGGCGGGAGGAAACGCCCTAGTGTTATCATTGTGTGGATCGACGGAGGACACGGTGGAGCATACGGTGGAGGTCTGCCCGGCTTGGGCGGAGCACCACCGTGTCCTCGTGGCGGCGATCGGCGGCGGCAATCTCTCGCGTCCGGCCCGGTTCCAGGCCATGGTACGGAGCGAGAGGGAATGGGAAGCCGTCACCTCCTTCTGCGAAGCAGTAATCCTCGCGAAGGAGGAGGCGGAGCGCGTGATGGTGAGGCAATCGTTGCGCCCTCACGACCCTAGTCGCCGTAGGAGGAGACACCCTGAGCGTCGATAGTTGACTCCCGGCCCGGCGGGTAGGCGCGGGCTTGCGGACGGCGAGCGATGGGCAGCTTGCGGTCCGGTAAGGATCAGACCCGGCTCGACGGCGCGTTGCGTCCACGCGCGCCTCAAAGAGATGTCAGCATAATTGATGGGGTCCGATAGGGCCGATGCCTGACACGGGTGGGTTTTAGTCAGTAAGATTCTGACACACCTTTCCGCTCCGCCCAGAGCGGGAGAGGTCATTAAATGATATACCAACCAAAAAAAAAAAAAAGAGGTTAAATAACTGTGGAAGGGCTGTAGCCACATCATCTTTCACACTATACATTAACCCTTTTTTTACGACATTTTCCTCTTTCTACCTCATCTTCATTCTCCATTCGGGGATTACAGGTATGAGTCTATGTTATGTTGTAACTTTCGGTAAACCTTTCTACGCAAAGATTAGAAATAATAATTAGTCTTAAATGTTTAAATTAAGTATAAAATGAGTCCTATAGTAAGTATTTTCGGGACTTTGCACGACCTATTACGTGTTTTTCCTTATTCTATTTACACATTACAAACTTTTCCATATAATAAAAATTAAAGACGGAAACTAAATAATAAATTATAAATGCATACCTAATTATTATTTAAGTATTTAACTGTTTTAATTTCATTACTAATTGAAGGGCGGGCATTTTGGGGGACTGTCTTATGTAATTTTGACGTTAAAAAATTGCTGATTCTCAGCCTAGTTTGAATAAATTACTTTTGAATTTGCTTTTTGAATTTCATTACTTAGTTATTTAATTATTGTTTTTAACTTTGCTACGAGTATATGCCTCCTCCATCTTAGTCCACATCTTTCTTTCTCCGGTCTTTACCTTCCAAATCTCAACTGCTTTTTTTTTAATTCGTCAACCCAGCTTTCCAGAGGTCTAACCCATTTTCTTTTTCGAGAAGCCCGTACTAGTTCCTACTCTTTATATTGTATGTGTCGTTCTTCTGTCGTTCCTACTCTTTATATTGTCTGTGTGTCGTTCTTTTGTCGTTCCTACTCTTTATATTGTATGTGTCGTTCTTCTGTCGTTCCTACTCTTTATATTGTCTGTGTGTCGTTCTTTTGTCGTTCCTACTCTTTATATTATCTGTGTGTCGTTCTTTTGTCCTTTCTACTCTTTATATTGTATGTGTGTCGTTCTTCTGTCGTTCCTACTCTTTATATTGTCTGTGTGTCGTCCTTTTGTCGTTCCTACTCTTTATATTGTATGTGTGTCGTTCTTTTGTCGTTCCTACTCTTTATATTGTATGTGTGTCGTTCTTCTGTCGTTCCTACTCTTTATATTATATGTGTGTCGTTCTTTTGTCGTTCCTACTCTTTATATTGTATGTGTGTCGTTCTTCTGTCGTTCCTACTCTTTATATTGTCTGTGTGTCGTTCTTCTGTCGTTCCTACTCTTTATATAGTCTGTGTGTCGTTCTTTTGTCGTTCCTACTCTTTATATTGTATGTGTGTCGTTCTTCTGTCGTTCCTACTCTTTATATTGTCTGTGTGTCGTTCTTTTGTCGTTCCTACTCTTTATATTGTATGTGTGTCGTTCTTTTATCGTTCCTACTCTTTATATTGTATGTGTGTCGTTCTTCTGTCGTTCCTACTCTTTATATTGTATGTGTGTCGTTCTTTTGTCGTTCCTACTCTTTATATTGTATGTGTGTCGTTCTTTTGTCGTTCCTACTCTTTATATTGTCTGTGTGTCGTTCTTTTGTCGTTCCTACTCTTTATATTGTATGTGTGTCGTTCTTCTGTCGTTCCTACTCTTTATATTGTATGTGTGTCGTTCTTTTGTCGTTCCTACTCTTTATATTGTATGTGTGTCGTTCTTTTGTCGTTCCTACTCTTTATATTGTATGTGTGTCGTTCTTTTGTCGTTCCTACTCTTTATATTGTATGTGTGTCGTTCTTTTGTCGTTCCTACTCTTTATATTGTCTGTGTGTCGTTCTTTTGTCGTTCCTACTCTTTATATTGTATGTGTGTCGTTCTTCTGTCGTTCCTACTCTTTATATTGTATGTGTGTCGTTCTTTTGTCGTTCCTACTCTTTATATTGTATGTGTGTCGTTCTTCTGTCGTTCCTACTCTTTATATTGTATGTGTGTCGTTCTTTTGTCGTTCCTACTCTTTATATTGTCTGTGTGTCGTTCTTTTGTCGTTCCTACTCTTTATATTGTATGTGTGTCGTTCTTCTGTCGTTCCTACTCTTTATATTGTATGTGTGTCGTTCTTTTTTCGTTCCTACTCTTTATATTGTATGTGTGTCGTTCTTTTGTCGTTCCTACTCTTTATATTGTATGTGTGTCGTTCTTCTGTCGTTCCTACTCTTTATATTATATGTGTGTCGTTCTTTTGTCGTTCCTACTCTTTATATTGTATGTGTGTCGTTCTTCTGTCGTTCCTACTCTTTATATTGTCTGTGTGTCGTTCTTCTGTCGTTCCTACTCTTTATATTGTATGTGTGTCGTTCTTTTGTCGTTCCTACTCTTTATATTGTATGTGTGTCGTTCTTTTGTCGTTCCTACTCTTTATATTGTATGTGTGTCGTTCTTTTGTCGTTCCTACTCTTTATATTGTATGTGTGTCGTTCTTTTGTCGTTCCTACTCTTTATATTGCCAGTGTCTTTCTTTTAAACTACGCAACGGATTTTGATACGGTTTACACAAACATTTAGAGCATTATTATTCCAGAAGGTGTAATGTGTATAAAAGATTTATATCAAAGTTACAAATCTATGATATTACTAATCTCAATGTTTTGTCAAATTGTAAAAACCGTGCAAAGCAGGGGCGTGTCACTAGTCATATATAAAAGAGAGAATGACGTGGTATGAATATGAATGAATGCACTATAAATGTGATGCTGAATAGTCACGAATGGAAATTAAGAAAACCGTTAATTAACTACGTAAGCTTGTAAAACAGGAAAACTGTTGTCGACTTTTTTTTGTTCAATACAACGTATTAGCACAGTATAAAAAGATATTAGACAACAATTTTTGATGTCTCGATGAAAACGATGCACGTGAATTAGATTAATGGTCAGGTAGCTCAGTAACTAGGTTGTGGAGGTCAGACAGGCAGTCATTATCATTAGTAATTTTCAGCTGCATTCGAATAGACTCGAAACCGACGCCTACATCGCCATGGCGTCCCGGTGTGGTATGGCTCTAAGTCACTAACGTGTGTTGGACGTATTCCGATAAGTGTTAGGAAGGACGGAAACCTCCTTCCAGTAGTTTCAGAATACGTGAGTGCAAATGATTGTGTGCCAAATTCGGGCTGGTCCGTTCGGTGGGCTGTCCTATGCGTCATAGATAGCGATGCAGGGGGCGACGCATCCTTTTAGATTGTTTTTCTTAGAATGTCTTTCACAATTTAGTGTGGGTTGGATAGATAACGATAGGTGTTTTGAAGGAAGGAAACCTTCCTTGACTTCCTCCAATAGTGTTCAGTCTGCGTGGGAGTACATCATGCTATGATCGCGCAGGTTATTTTTGTTGCAGGTTAGTTTTCGGTGGTGGTGCGGTGTCTTGGCAGTCTTTAAAACAGCGTTTTATGGCGTTAAGTACTGTTGAAGCTGAGTACATCGCAATTTGTGAGGTCGCTAAGGAAGTGATATCAGTAAATGGTTTATATTCTGAAGTGACTGTGAATACTGCTGTTACGATTTTTAATGATAGTCAAAGTGCCAGTAACCTAGCTTATACTCTTTCTATTGGAAAACGTTCCAAACATATAAATAAAATTATAAGATATCATTTCGTTTGGGAGTTAGCAGAGCAAAGGGTCATTTGTGTTGATAATTGTGAGACTGTCCTTATGGCTGCTGATATGATGACGAAGGGACTTGGTAAGCAAAAACATGTGTTCTGCACACAGCAAAGTGGATTAAGTGGGAGTGTTGTACCATTAAGGTTATAATGCACTTTGTTCTAGGAGTGGAGCTTTCTTTTGCAGTTGCCTAGCAACTGTTATGTTCTGTTCTGTCATCCTATGTTTTCAGAGGAAGTAATTTTTTTTTTTATAAAAATAATGTACTTAGTAACTTTATTACACCACTGTTACAATGATATTCTATTTTCATTGAAAACAAACTGTCAACACTTTCAATGTGACCAGCCGCGTTGGTTGGTTTCATGTCAACGTTTCAAGAAAATTGTCACTTTGGTTGTACACAAATCGAAAAATGCGTATAGTTTGACATTGATGTTAAAAATCAAGTCACAGTCAGACTTACTTTTATCCATCTGCCATCTTCAGGTGAAATTGAAAGTATTGAAACAGATTTATACCAATTTGGTTTTCCTTTAATTCAAAGGTTATGTCCACGCTAGTGGCGTGAAATTTTGCTTATATCACTAACTTAATTTATAGTAATACATACGCTATGAAAATCTCGAATCATCGAAATGTGTGCACTACATCTGCTATTACTATTACGAGGGCCTGTCGTCGCTAACACCTCGTCGAGACTCCCGCTGGCATTTTGTTCGGGTATAATTATTTAGATTTAAACAACCTACATTCTCAATTAGGTACTCATATTTATTAGACAAAGTAGATTACAAGACAAGGTAGAAAAATCATATGAAACGAACAAAAACTTAATTAGAATGATCATACAATTGTTTTAGATAAATATTTGTTGTTTCATCATTGACATCTTATGGTGGATACAAGCCAGAATAACTTGTATTTCCTGTTGTTTGTCATGCTGCACGTCTCCATACCGTGCAACATACTGCAGCAATACATTTTTCGCATGCTCGTTTAATCCAGGTCAGAAAAGTCCCCCATCGCGGTTGAAAGCTCTGACCATTCAATTTTATTTTTGCAATCATCGAGTTTGTCAGCATTAACATACACACCGGAATATTCCATTAGTTCCAAAAGTCCCGGATCATTGTACTTAAACGTTCATCGTATTTCGGAGGTAGAATAAACTTGCGTGTATGAGAACCTTTTTTTAGAACTTCATCATTTTCTTCGTCTTTCTGCCCAACGCGTCTCATCTCAAGCATGATTTGGCGCATGTGATTCAAAATACAATGGTAGTCTGTTATATTCCAATCCCGCATGAATCCATACTCTTCAACAAACTTCAGAAAAATAATTCTAGCGTGTTCATCTAGTTCAGGTCTTGCTTGACCACCGTCGATGTTGAAATCGTTAGCTTTTGCACCAGACCATGAACATGTACTCAAAGCGCTTGTAGTAAAGATTTCAGTTAGTAACAATCGAGCCAATCTTTTGCAAACATTCGACGATCTCTTGCATTCAGCCAGTTTGTCAGCATTTACACACCGGAATGCTCCATTAGTTCAACAAGACCCGCAGCAGGTTCACGATACTTTAATGTCCATCTTGAGTCATTTTCATCGTATTCTGGAGGTAGAACAAACTTCTTCTGAACTTCGTCGTTACCCATTTCCGCAGGACGATCCTCGCGTTTCTGACAAAGTTTTTTCTTGAGCGATTTCTCACCATCTTCTTTATTCCTTCTCAAATATCTCATAATTTCAATGTTTTATCGGATACTGTTTTCAATAAGTTGGTACTCCGTTATTTTCCAATCCTGCTCCAGCCCATACTGTGCAACAAACTTCAGCAATATTATCATTGCATGTACATCTAATCCAGGTCTAACATTTATACCGTCCTTGTCAAGACCGCTGCCTGTTGCATCAGTCACTGAACATGCACTCAATGAACATGTACTCAATGCACTAGTAGTAAATATTTCGTTTAGTAGCATTCGAGCTAATGTTACACAATCATTCGACAATCTCTTGCATTTAGCGAGTGTGTCAGCATTAACATACACACTGGAATGTTCCATTAGTTCAACAAGACCCGCAGCAGATTCACGATACTTTAATGTCACCATCTTGAGTGGTTTCCATCGTATTCCGGAGGAAGAACTAATTTTGGTTTGTCATTCTGTTCATCTGTCTGAGGCTGTTCTTCATTTTATTTTGGAACTTCTACTGTTATGTCTTTAGATAAAGATGCGGTTACTTCCATCATAGCATTAAACGCCGTTCGCGTGTGTCTGCTTATATCTTCTTCTAATATTGCTGATGAGTTATTATCTATAACAAAACATATGTTTTTATTATTATGCGTTCATCAATGTTTTAAATTTTATTGAAACTCCTGGTTACCTACTTTAATTCTATAAAATAAGTTATGTCTGTAATTTATATGATGTACTTAATAAAGAGTATTCTATTCTATATTTATAGCCATCGGCTAAAAAACACGCTATGACACATGACTTATCATATAATAGGTCTTTACCTATGAAATTGCCGCTTTGTATGAAAAAATTTAAACGAATTTTTTTCATGAATTTTTTATTTGTATTAATCGAAGTAATCACCCATGCAATCAATGCATCTTTGCCATCGCAGTGGCAGTTTATTGATGCCCTTCTTAAAGAAATCAGCTGGACGGGAGGCAACAAATTCTTCAAAGGCATTTTGTACTGCCTCTCGGGTATTAATTTTTTTTCCCGCCAAGAAGTTATCCAAATTCTGGAAAAAGTAGTAGTCTGTAGGTGCAAGGTCTGGTGAGTAGGGCGGATGACGGAGAGCTTCCAACCCCAGTTCTTGCAACTTGGAGACCGTCTGCTGTGCAGTATGAGGTCGCGCGTTGTCGTGCAGGAGCAGCGGAGACGAGCGATTGACCAATGCTGGTTGGAGATGCGCCAGCTTCTCCATCATTGTGTTCAGTTCTTCACAGTACACATCTGCAGTAATGCTCACCCCGTTTGGTAAGAAGCTGTGATGAATCACACCGGCGCTAGACCACCAAACAGTGACCATCACTTTTCTAGGGGTAAGTTTTCGATTAGGGCATTGTTTAGGTGCTGAACCAGGATCCAACCAACTTGCTGAGCGCTTACGGTTATCAAAAAGAATCCATTTTTCATCGCAGGTAACAATGCGGTTCAAAATTCCTTCATTTGTGTGTCTGTTGAGCAGTGCAAGGCACGTCTCGACGCGTACTTCGCGCTGGCGATCATTGAGTTCGTGGGGCACCCATTTGTCAAGCTTTTTTACCTTGCCAATTTGACGCAAATGGACCAATATTGTTTTGACGCTAACGTCGAAAGCTGCTGCTAATTCAGCCGTAGATTGTGTATCATCAGCTTCCACAATCGCCTTTAATTCGTCATTGTCGACCAAAGTCTTCGGACGACCGCGAGGTTCATTTTTCAGGTCGAAATTTCCAGAACGAAAGCGAGCAAACCAATAACAGGTGGTGCGTTGGTTTGTAGTGTTAGCTCCGTAAACGTCGTTGATGTTGCGTGCCGCTTGTGCCGCGTTGCTGCCACGACGGTACTCATATTCCATAATTACTCGAATTTTTAACGTATCCATGATGACGAAAAAGATTGAAATGCGATGAAAATGTAACACTAATCAATAAAGAAATGACTACTTTTAGAAAAAAAAATCCATGTTTTTAAAATAAAATTAATTTGAAATTAGAATTCTTAGCCAAACAAAAATTATTTTGATTTGAAATGGCCAGTACTGCAGAACGGCAATTTCATAGGTAAAGACCTAATAGTTATCGCTGTTTCAACTGTTCCAAAGCAGTCAAAACATTTGTTTCAAATCACAGGCACTCAATTTACAGGCACTTTTGAATCTTATCAAGGAGTCTTTCTTGTTTTCTTTCTTTTAAAAAAACGTTATCCCACACTAGGAACTTCTGTATTGTCGCGTTTACAAACATTTAAACTCATATACACAAAGAGCCAGACCCGGACAACTACTTGTAGGTTATACAAATATTTGTTCCGTGCGGGAATCGAACCAGCGACAGCAGCACAGCAGTCAATCGCTTAACCACTGCGCCAACCGTGCTGACAAACACATAGTCGGACAGTTAGTCAGAAGGTTGAAGCTAGTTGCCCGTAGATCTCTATTATATGCAGATGACCATTATTGTTAACTGTTAAAACCCGTTCACGAACGTGACGTGTGGTGATCCACACGTCACGTTCGTGAACGGGTTTTAACAGTACCTTTAAAATAGTTGAGCTGATTGGTGTTGATACACCAATCAGCTCAACTATTTTAAAGGTAATCGAATAATCCAACACACGCTTCTATTAGCGAGACAAAACCCGACGTAAGGAAATATGCATGACAAACTAATCTTACCTCTGGTCAGCCTGTATTTTATTCTCCTTAAAATAATAAATGTGTATGATAGATAACTGATAACCGAAAGAGATTGTCATTTTTAATTCCCGACTACGCGCCCTACCTAACGCGCGTTTGGCGTTGAATGAATATAAGTAGCACTAATTATGATATCATTGTCAACGCCCTCAAAAAGTCTTGCTGTGTCGTAACGAGCTCCGTATTCGAGATACATGCAAAACCGAAATAAACTTTTTAATAAAATATAATAACTAAGTGGTTCTCAAGTTATAACCACTTTAATTACAAAAGAATATATAACGAAGTCAGAGAAAAACACAGTGTTAACTAATTGGAAAGAGTCGCGTTTTGTGTCGTTCTGTGACAAACCTAGCCGCTTAAGAGCGGGTAGTAACCAAAATTGCCTATCTTCAATTTGATTTTTCATGAAATTAATAAGACTTAGGTATAAAATAAAAATAATATAAGTAACTACATGATATTTTCAAACTTTTTGTGGAACAGAAACACAAAATATTAAAATTTTCTCGATAAACCAACGTCACGAAGTTACCTCTAATTTTCTCGTATTTTCAATTTGTACTCAATATGCTAATGACTAATAGGATAAAAATTAGATGATTATTTGTATGAATACAAGGCGAAAAAAATTGTGGGGGCGTTTTTTAAAATTCCTTTTATGTTTAGTTTTATTACGACTACAAGCTTTATGCACTTACGACGTTTTTAGTTCATGGAAGAAGTCATCTTCCGTGGCACATTGCGGGAACTTCCTTCATATTTTTGTTTCACAAATCAGTCGCCGTCGCTCTGTTGAGACGAGAGGACTGCGCTTGATTTTTCGGCTGCTCTGGGATATAATTTATATACGTAAATAATATTTTCGTAATTTATCACATTGTAGGAAAGAGACTGTGAAATAGAAAACATGAAAAAACCACTTCCGAAACGATTATTAAAATCGTTAAGAATTGATAAACTAAATAAATACCGCGGCTAAACTATAAAATAAAAATATTATAATGATTCAATGTTGATATTTGAAAACTCAAGCTGACATACATTTATTTGACAGATTTTTGGCTGATATAGCTGTTACATACAACTAGCGCCATTGCTCTGCATTTCGGTAAATTTTCTTGCGGAGAAAATTTACAACATAGTTTGTGCTGGAGATTTTAGATCTTATTGGTAGTAACTCAAGATCCAAATTTGTTTACTCCCACTTTCGTTGACAAACTCCGGTTAAGGGTAACCTTAGACGAACCATTTCGACCGACTTTCGACCAACCCCCGAATCAAGTTGAGACTCGAAATTGAACATATAGGTAGGTTATTGGTCTAATAATATTAGTGGAGTTAACAAAATAAATAAACCGGAAAACTAAAATAGGTAATGGGTCTATTGCGGGCAAAAGTACGAAACGGTGTGCAGGAGATATGACATTTTTCATACGGATAGTGTTTTCGTGACTAGGTCCCTTTTTATAGTGGGGATGAGTAACGGTTGTGACGGATCACAATGTTTGGGATTGTCGGTTTGCTTTTCAAAGCTAAAGTTTCAACAGTTACAAAAGAGGAACCTAATAAACTTTCGCCTTTCTTTGGCACGCATTTATATGTATATATGCCAATTATTTTGTCGGTAAAGCCCACTAAAAAAGAAAGAAAGAAGAAAAAGAAAAATGCGTCTAATGTCCTATTTGTTCCGAAATTGGCCTATTTTTCACAAATGTTTTAGGCAAGGACTTTTTTCTACTCGCGCTCCACGCAGGATAGGTTTTCACGGTTTTCATGATACATGCTATTTGACTTTGCACAATACAGTGCAAAATCCACAATACCATTATTATTTTTTACTTAATAATAATACTTCTTTTTTTTTTTTTACTTGTTAATACGGTTCCTAATTGACTTTGCACGATCCAGCAAAGCAATATCCACGATATACTATTATATTTTTTTACTTGGTTAACACTGTTTTCCACTAAGACGTCGTGAGCTCCAAATTGTAGAAGGCCCTTAGTAAAATTTGGTTACATTGGAATTTGAACTTTGTCACGTTAGCATTGAGTTTCTAGTTCGAAAACATGACTATGATCTAAGATTCTGAATTCAAGCTTAGCGTATAGTATAGGCAAAATAAACAGATGTTTTTCCTACTGAAGAATTTCATTATAAATGATAAATGATTTTATTTCTGTAAGTAGGTTTGTACAAACACTTTTACACGTCAAATCATTGAAAAATAAAGGGACTGGAAAATGATCATATTTCGTTTAAATATTGTAATTGAAAAACCATTCGAGGAATAGGGTTGCTGATCATAACGGTCCAACAAATTTGCTTAGATGATTGCTATTTTTGTTCAATTGATTTCATTTTCTCAAAGTAAAAAAGCGGAAGGTGTGATGTGATTATAATTATTCGTTTTCTTATCGTCAAAAAAGCAAGTTTATCGAGTTTGTTTTCATCATCATGTAGGTAGTATCATGAGTATGTAGTATAGGACTTTGATGGAAGTGCTTTGCTTTTTAGTGTTCCGTGCCTCAAAAGGAAAAATCGAAACACTATAGGATCCCTTTGTTATCCATCTGTCTGACCCCTTTTCTCAGGACTGCGCGGGGGATTTCAAGTTGAAATTGATATGAAATACTTAGAACTGCCTTACTTTGGAGCTGTAAAAAAATCGAGCTTCTAAGACGTTGACTTAGAATCTTGGCATAAATTGCCATTCATTTCGCATATTTTGACACTCGCAAATAAATTAAAACCCAAAAGATATATAGATACGGTTGACCTAGAATCACGAAATTTGGTAAGAAGTAAGGTCTTACAGTACAAATAGGTACAGGAAAATATCTGGAAATCATTCATTTGTAGTTATTACATAATGTAGGGAATCATATTTTCTCAACTACAACGTTAAGTTGGTCTTTCAATTCGGAATCGAATATTTATAGGCCGTATCTTGAATTAACATTAAGTCTTTATTTCATTCAAGTCAGTCTACCCTCCAATCTAACAACCCACCAGAATCGGTAACAGATTCAGGGACATACAATAATATTGAATAATAGACCTACTTTTGCACAGCAATCATACATCATAGTACATTGAATAGAGCGGTTTCATCTGATTATTTTGCGTATACATACTACACACAAGAGTCAAATTCAAATGCCTAGATATACGCCGGGCGAATAGTTTCTGCTGGCGGGAAGGGATTGTGTTTTGTTTTCGTCGTGTTTGATGAGAGGGGTAGGCAAAGAGGCGCGGGTGAAACTTGTTTTTTTTCTGTCTTGCTGCGCCCTCTTAACGAAATCGCTCCGCCCACTGTACATGGTGACGCTCGGTGTCCCCTATTTGGAAAGGACCGCGTTCTGTGTCGCTCCGTGTCACTGAGCGTATCAATATTATCAATACACAACTGGCTGACGGCGAGTTAACGCTCGCCTGCTGCTTCGCTAGTCTACGCGTTGGGTATTTATTAATTTGCTTACACTTATGTATTACTGTATACCAACATTAATAATGTTTACATCGGCTGGCAAACTAATGATTTGGGGATGCTGCGATGGTGGATTGGATGAAGTAAATGATAGTAAATAAGCGATTTGTGAAAAAGCATTTTACCTTGCCTGCTTAACAAATTACGACGAAGAGCTCCTTGCCTTCAAACCTTGATATTGTCCGTCCTGCTTTAGCAGAAATCCTAAAGTACCCAGGGATGATAATACGCCTATTCGGTTCAATGCTAATGTTACCGTGAGAGGCGCTAAAAGGCAAGCACAGCATTCGCCCCCTAATTCCTGTAATACATTGACAACTGATGACATCCGTGATGTTGTACAAGATTTACTGCAAGATCAGCTAAGCAGTATGCTTTCAAAATTCAATGAAAGCCTAAGCATACTAATGAGTGAGGAACGTCGATCAGTGATACAGGAACTCAAAAGCGCAAAAGATTCTATGAATGCTATACAATTGCACGTACAAGGTTGTATAATAATGTTGTTCTTAATTTTTGGTGTGCTTTGTATTTTATGTACACAAGGGTAATACTTAGGTTAAGTAAGCATTATCAATGATCAATAAGTAGATGCGTACTTCTAGAAGTGTGACATTTTGCAGAAGAGTTCCGTAACGAAGTACTAAGGTGAGAACTGAAGAAGGATTTTTGAATGTTCATCCCCTTAAGGTACGGGATGGAAGTTCGTCATTTTTGTCAATGGGAGCACTCGTCGGGCACACGACTTGTTATTTTTATATGTTGAAGTTTCGTAATGGACTTAAACATAACGCCCATTATTTATGTTTTTTTGTTGTTTAATTTATTCATATAATTAACGCAATCATTTCAATTAAACCATTTACAGGTAGGCTGCTTATGAAATGTCACATTTATCACGATGTTATTTGTTCACCATATTATAACAGTGACTTCCAAGATTAACTCTCAAATTACTTACTTACCTACCTATGAATTTAAAAGATCACAATTGTACCTACTCGCCCGGTTCCGAACACAAATAGTCATATTTGAGAACCGCCACCTCTAGCCAACACCACCAGCGGCAGCGGGGTAATTGTGTAACACACTAACAGTAGAAATGCTTCATTTTTGACAGTTCAACAACATTCATTGCATTATGTACGTTTCTGAGCAGACAAATTTTTAGAACATAGAAGCAATGGATTAGCAATAAATAGACTTCAAAATAATTCAGATTGTGATAGATACCTAGTGTGTTACGTAATTAGGGTGCTGGTCTTATTATCTCTTATGCGTGGTTATGCGGGCGGGGAGATGTAACTAAATGAAGGTCATACTGCTGTCATGTCTTTCGATAAAGATGCGGTTACGCCCATTATAGCATTAGACACATAGATTTATAATATACCTAATATCAACAGACATAATAGATTTATGATCAAAAACAAATCATAATTTGAAATTATTATAAATCTACTTCTACAGATATTCAGGATTTTGTTTTTTTTAAATCTTGGTAACATACTGTAACTCTATCTGTATAGCCGTTGGCTACACTTATTTAAAACAATAGAAACAAAACAAAAACGATACGCCTTAGAAGTATGACTCATGACCCATGTTATAGCCATGCTGTATTAGATAGGATTATGATTATCTTCACACATTATGGAATGCACATAACGCGCAACCAGTAGCCATGAATTCAGTACAATTCAGTAAGTCCCCCTGCGTTGAAATTGTACGCCAGTTATTTAAAAAAATATTAGCTGTCCATACATTTTGAAAGAGCAGCTCTTTTTCCGGTAAAAGATTTCTACGCTAGGGGGTGTAGACTACTAGGGAGAATGGAACCGGCGAGAGATGTCGTGCGGTGTCCCACAGGGATCGGTCCTGGGGCCGCATCTGTGGGACATCGGGTAAGACTGGGTGCTGCGCACCGACCTCCCTAGCGGCGTCAGCGTCGTTTGTTACGCTGACGACACGCTGGTCCTGGCGCAGGGGAGGTCGCACCAAGCGGCGGCCGAATTCATGACACGCGGGATTGCGACAGTCATTGAGAGGATCCGGCAATTGGGACTCGAGGTGGCCCTGTACAAGTCCGAGGCCATGTGTTTTCATGGTCCTCGGAACGCGCCACTCTCGGGTTCCCAAATAATGGAGGCAGGGGTTCACATCGGCGTCGAGTCGACGATGAAGTACCTGGCACTCGTCCTCGACAGCCGGTGGAACTTCATCGAGCATTTCCGACGTTTGGCTCCCAGACTGGACCGGGCCGGGGCTGCCTAGAAGCGGCTCCTGCCCAATCTGGGGGGTCCAAACGCCTCCTGCCGGAAGCTCTACGCGGGGATCGTGCGGTCCATGGCCCTTTACGGGGCACCGGTGTGGGCGCGTTCATTGAGGCTCCGACCAGCACGCCGGTTGAACGCGTCCCAAAGGGTCATGGCCATCCGGCTGGTCCGGGGATACCGCACGGTATCCTGCGAGGCGGCGAGCCTCCTTGCCAGATTGCCGCCATGGGATCTGGCGGCAAAAGTCCTCGCGCACATTTAGGAGTGGCGCGAGGAGGCGAAACGCCGGGGCGTAACTCTGCTGCCGCGAGAAATCGCGGCACAGCGGACAGAGCTCCGGCGGGATCTCATGGCGGTATGGAGAGTGCGACTGTCGCAACCCAGCGCTGGGCACGCCACAATTGCGGCGGTAAGTCCCCTCTTTGAGGAGTGGCTTGAGAGGCACCACGGCGTCCTCACCTTCCGCCTGACGCAGGTCCTCACCGGACATGGCTGTTTCGGGAGGTTCCTGTTTCGGCTAAGGCGGGAGGAAACGCCCGGGTGTTGTCATTGTGTGGATCGACCAGAGGACACGGTGGAGCATACGGCGGAGGTCTGCCCGACTTGGGCGGAGCACCGCCATGTCCTCGTGGCGGCGATCTCAAATTAACTGTGAATTGACTGTACGTAAAGACGCGGACAGTGCGAGACGCTCCCGCACATTTATTTACGTGAAATATGGCACTAAGTTATAGTCTATATTGTTCAATGTATGGATGTTTGAATTCAAAAATCTCGAAACCAGAAATAACTTTTTCTTTACCTACTACCAGCTCAGTCGGCTAAGTAAGCCTGAAGAAATAAGATAAATTTTTGTTTTTATTTATTACAGGGAAACTTTTATCAAACATCGTCTCAAACTTTTTCGTCTGTGTGTTGCATGTCGCGTTACGGTCGGCCGTGGAGTAGGGATAAAGTGAAAGGAAGGAGGTTTTTAGTTAAATGTCTATAATGTGTAAAAAAGTTTGACTTTTTCCGTGGTTTCATAAAACCTCACAATCCTTTTTATATCATGTAGGTATTTCTATATTTATTGAAGCGTATCGAGCATAACTTCCGGCGAGTACTTAGCAGGTGAGTATCTATCTCTCCTTTTCCATGCGGTCGAAGCCCGATCGAATGTCGAATTCGAATTCAAATCAATAATTAAACGTAAGTTGTGCCAGAAAGCTTTTTATACCGTTAAGGATTATATTGAGGACAAAAAGGCTTGGGATTGAGTTGCTCCAATCTTTGCATACTGAATGTTGTTTTTTTTTTTGCTATATTTTTTTGTTTTTTTTTTTCATAAATTTTGTCATTTTGATAATTATTATATATACAATTTCATGACAATTTACTTTGTGAAGTATAGTATTATTATTTAATTATTGTGAATCTGAGGACTATATTAGTAACTTTTGTTTTTTATTTTATTTTTTCACTTTCTCAGGTAGTTTCAATGATAATCTGGCAGTTTGAGTGCTTTATGCGGCCTACCCAAATGTCGTCGAGTGGTTGAGCTCCTTAAGTTCTGAGTTGAGCTCCACGATTAGTGACAAATGCGTGCACTGACTGGACAGGTCCACTCATTCTGTGTAGTTTTTCCTCAAAAGACCATTTCAGACATAAATCTACATGGTCTTCACATGATCTGACCAAGATTATGTCTGGACTTTAAAAGAGACTGTGACCTCTGAGTTTGTTTCGGCCTTTCTTCTCAGAGTAGTCAGATAGGAAACGCCGACCTCATCTAGTTTTAAAAATATGATTGACGTGTAAAAGTGTTTGTATAAACCTACTTACAGAAATAAAATCATTTATCATTTAATGAACAAAATATACCTATACCTACTAGCTTCTCCTCGCGGCTTCGCCCGCTTGGATTTCAGTCTGTCACAAAGTCTTTATCGTGCGTTCCGCGATCAAAAACACGTTCGTGAAAACTAAACTATTCATCCCGCATTCATCCGAATGATGTGATGTAAAATGCAATTTTTATCTACATAAAATTTCCCTGACGATAAGCAAATTTATTTCGATAGGGATTTAACATTCTACCTAAGTACTTAAATTACCCTAGACAAATTAAACTGATTAATACAGCTCTGTTACCTATCTTCTATAAATGAAGAAAATTATATGATATTTTGTATATTTGTTTGTTACTGAAATTATATATTAAACGACTTAACTAGGATACTTTTTAAACCGGTATTGCCACGCGATCGAGACTTACCTATGCGAGTGAAACCGCGGGGTGCAGCTAGTATTTTATCAATGCATTTTCATAAATGCATTGTCAATTCATTTATGAAAATATTATGTATGTAAGAAAAAATCTACATATTTTTAATAAAATAAGTGATAGACATAATATTAATACTAGAAATAAAGATAAAATAGATCAACCATTTTTTTGATTATCTAAAGTACATACGTCTTTTATGGGGTACTGTGTTAAATGTTACAACAAAATACCTTGTGATATATTGCAATTAAATGAAAGAAAATTTAAAACTCATATTAAAAGTACACTTTGTAAACAAGCATATTACAAATTAGAGGATTATATCCTAGATAAGAATGCTTGGAAACATGCAGGTCCTGCTCCATAGGACAATCTAGAGTCTAGACAAAATCAAACTGGTTGCTAATTTAATTGTATAATTTATAATTTTTATGACATTGTTTTTTACATTATGTAACTACTTTAACTCACATACTAAATGACTACTTGTGAAACTTTGGAAAAAATATTTACTTTTCAATATTTGTAAATATGTGAGCACCATGTATCTATCTCATAATTAATTTACCTGTCATGCGTTATATTTAATTATTTTTACCTATTGTGGTATAGTAATTTTATTCTAGGTGCATCGTATTCACATATAATTAATGTATACATAATATTGTAAAACATTTTTGAAAGAGTAACGGTGGAGTTTCTTGCCCATTCTTCTCCATACGAAACTACCTTTTGGAAGGGGCAACTAGAATCAATTCTATTTTTTTGTAAATGTTGACGTTCAAAAGTGCCTTTTATGTGCCTATTTTAAATAAATGATTTGACTTTGACTTTGACTTTATCAATTTGTAAATTAACCTAAGCATTTAGACATATTATGTCGTCGAGTGGTTGAGCTCCTTAAGTTCTGAGTTGAGCTCCACGATTAGTGACATATGCGTGCACTGACTGGACAGGTACACTCATTCTGTGTGGTTTTTCCTCAAAGGACCATTTCAGACATAAATCTACATGGTCTTCACATGATCTGACCAAGATTATGTCTGGACTTTAAAAGAGACTGTGACCTCTGAGTTTGTTTCGGCCTTTCTTCTCAGAGTAGTCAGATAGGAAACGCCGACCTCATCTAGTTTAAAAATATGATTGACGTGTAAAAGTGTTTGTATAAACCTACTTACAGAAATAAAATCATTTATCATTTATGTCATGGCGTTTTTAAGTAACTTTTGCGTATTTTTGTATTTTGCTTTTGTAAGTACTTTATTTTTGAACTCGAATAAGTGGATAGGTAAAAAAAATCAGACCATCCGAATGGCTTCGGCTGATGTGCCGAGACGATTTAGCAAACAAACCACAAGCTACCGGTTTTGTGAAAAACATTTTAATGTACAGGACATACTACCTTCAGCAAATCGCAAGGTTATAAAAAAGGATGCTCTCCCATCATTAAATTATGACTTATAAAGTACAGTTTCAACCCAAGAGACACAGTCAGTGGACAACCCCTTCTGCGACTGAGGTGGTAGTCTATCGGTCACCACCAAACACAAAACACGTTGCCAGATCGTAACATAGCGTGACATCACGCCATGTTACGATCACGAACCATTGATTGTGATTGTTGCGAGACAGAGCTACATAGCTCTGTCTCGGTCAGTACCTTCCTGTAACGGCTCGCGCTAACGGTCAGTGAGGCGCGGGCGGCCCAGCAGTGTGTACGTTTGGAGTTTTCCACTGCCGGTGTCCCACAGGCGTAAATACAGCATACACATACATATTTTACAGAATTCTGGATTTAGCTGGTACTAATTCATTCGTCTTATACCAATCATGACCAGGTGCCAAGCTGCGAAGAGGGGACTTTTTACTATCTTTGGCAATAGAATTGGTTCTTTCTAGCTTAAAAGAACGCGTTTACAATAAAAGATTACCCAGAGAACTCCGTCTTACCATAACGCGAGTTTTAGGCAATGATTTGCCTCCCCTTCCACCCGTGGCTCAGCTTCCAGGTCCTGCTGGAAGGAAGCTATGCAGCATATGGCCCAGTAAATTATAGAGGCAAACAAGGTACCACTGTTGCGCATGCAAAAAGCCAATTTGTCTACAATGTTCTTCTCCGTTTTAACTGAATTGTGCGTTTGAACCGTGATATCACGTGGTTTTTGTTTTTTGTTTTAGAGCTATAAGATAACGCTTAAAAGATTAATATTAACAGTTTTATAGAAGTTTTGTTTTTTTAATAGTTTGTATGTTTAAGCGTAAAAATAAAATCAATAAATGATTCCATAATTAACTAATTTTTTGATTTGAGAATGCTTATTCATTTTTATTTCATTATATATAAACCCATTAATCGTAAAATAAAACTAGATAAGAGCTCTATTATTTCTAAAAGTTATAAACGAATTATGCTGTATATAGTGATGCCTGGCAGGCTGCACCTCAGTCGAATGTTGATGAGAAACCCACCTCAGTTGCAGAAGGCTAGTACGTGTTTATCTACGGAGCGGTCGTAGGTACCTATTTCAAGGACAACGCTGAGACGTAATACTGCTTATTTTATTATACTGTGCCGAGGGCTATCGATCCGGCTTTTCCCCGTGCGTCGTGCGTCGGTCGGTAGCCGCTTCAGTCGTAAAATTTGACATGTGAGTTCTTAGCTATTATCATAATGTGTCAATTAAAGCCGATAAAACAATTAGCTGTACATACAATTCAACATTAGGTTGAAGAATTGTTCTGCTTTTGGTCTATCAACCTGTTGACTGACTCACGTTTTTTCCATTGCCACTTAGGCAGGCAGAGCTGTATTTAATAGTACCTGCCACACATTTCACAAGTTAGAAGTCCCTTGCATACCAGTGCCGACACATAAAATCGGCCTATAATTTTCCCACTGCTGGGGCACAGACCTCCTCTCTTCGAGAGAGAGTGGGCTGAGATCTGCCACGCGGCCCCAGTGCCGGTTGGTACATGGCACATATTTTCGAAGTTTTGGTTCAAGGACATGCCGGTTTCCTCACGATGTTTTCCTTCTCAGCTTTGAGAACAGTGGTGATGAAAAATCTACATAATATACACAAAGTAAAGCGCCTGCCTGGGTTCGAACTTTGAACCCACGACATACAACTCGTAAGTCCCGATAGCCACCACTGGGTTTGGGCCACCACTGTTATACCCAGTGCCATCAACCACGCACAAATCATGACTCCGGGCTTCTACTGAGATATAACTGAGAGAACTTAATACCATTCGGCCGGTTCGGGAATCGAATTCACACATGCAGTAGCGCTTGCGAGCAGTGCACCAACGAGGCAACTATCCAAACGCTTCTTCCTAGCGTGTCGATGGCAATCTCAATACATTCGGCACAGAATTTGGCTATGAGTATGGAATCCTATCAGGACAACTCGACCCGGAGAACTCGGTTGGTCACAGTTCTAACCTAACCCATTTGGTCGGGGTGATCTAGCTTAGTTACTACGACCAACTTGTTGTGGTCAACGTGTTGTCGTAGAATCACGTGACCATCTTTTGACGCGATCGGGCGAATCGAACCATCAATATCTTGGATCAGTATCTATAGCTAACTACTGCTGTCTGTTCCAAATCAAAAGTATCTGATATAAGTGAAAACAAACCCTGTTCAGTTTAAATGTATACCCAATCACTTACTAAAAGGAATTAGTAACACATTCATCTGTCTTTGAAACTTTATATCTCACCAAATTATCCAATAATATTTAATTGAAAAATCATCGACGAAAATTGAGGTTATAAAATTAACCTTAATTTTATTGTCAAATGAAAAACATATTTAAGGTGATTTAAAATCATAATTTCGACTTTTAGTTTTCAAATAATCGAATCAAAACAATAAATTTATAAGTGACACTACAAATTGGCATCCACAGGTACGTTTTCAGATCCATTTGTTCGCATTTTAATCAGATACTTTTGGAACTGACCGCAGTTAATAATAATAACCCTGCCGCCGTATCTCTACATTGAATTCGTGGTGAGGCTTACGCGCTCCTGAACTCTAGGACTGTGCCGGTCGAGTTTATTTTGGCGAAATAGGTCTAGGGTGAGGAGCCAGACCAAGAGAGATACATAAACCCGCAGGGCAACATGTGGCGATGTGTTGAGCAGTAGCGACCCGACCGACCATATCTCCCGGGAGAAGTCATGTTCCTCACCTCTGGCTTGCCTTTATTGGCCGGCTGGTGTGAACTCTGACGAAGAACAGAGCTCTCACCTCTTTCTTGCCTTTATAGGCCGGCTTGAGTGCAGATTCGCAAGAAAACACTTAAGTCAAATTTTATATAATAAATGTTTCATACGAGCGTTACGTGTTAATACAAATTAACTTATGTGGGTTAAATACTCCACTTGAAATAGTTTTTTGCAAATATCTCAAAAACTATTTAAAGACGTCAATAATAAAATGTCATCCCCCTTTGTATACCAATACCACCCCCGGGATATTTGTCGCAGAGCTGTTTGTTTTGTTTGTGTGTGTTTGTTTGTGTGTGTTTGTGTATTTGTTTTGTATTTGGCGCGGGGGATTTGTTGTGAGAGGGTTTGTCGGGATGACGTTTATTCGACCTCGATCGTGACGTTTGGCAAAAAAAAGCGCATCACGTAAGACCTAGGACGTCTAGTTTTTGAGATACATATTTGCGAAAAACTTCGGTAGTGTCGACGTCACATTTTGCTACTCGTATCTGTTATCATGTTGGACGTTTTGTTGGCGAACATGTTACAAGTTGAGACGCAGCTTAAGCATGAGGCACATTCTACTTATAATAATATAAACAGGCGACAAAAATGAAACAAAGGAATACATACAAAAGAAACTATTTATTGCACAGGGATATTCAAAATACTTAATTGGATAACAATTTGATATTTCACCCAACGCAACCGTGATATTGGTAGATATTGGTGATACCAGTTAAATCCTGCGCTATACAATACTACAAGCGAATCATTAGATTGCTTGCCACGGCAGGTGTGTGGACATCGTTGTATGTTTGTAAAGCTTGAACAAAGTGAGAAAGAAGAGTGCTTTGGTATAGAAATGGAAAGCGAATCGATCGATGGCACGGTTCACGCACGGTGGCTTCAACGATACGTTAACAATATACACAGTATGTAACTTTCCCTGCGTGCGCACCCACTGGGGTGCTGCGGTCAGTACGCACTATACTGGCCACAGCTACATATTATGGCTATCCTACCGTATTAACATAAGAGCATATTAAATGTATTTTGACATAGCTGTGACCACAATAGTACAAATTCACCAAAATAACGAATAATTTGGTGCACACGATCGAATAAATAAAAATATCGACTAAATCAGCGAGGACCACACTACTAGTTCTCAGCTTACAATAATGTTCAACTACCCTCAACGGTAGCAAACATCGCTAACTTAGAATGTCGCGTTATAAAAGCTACTTTCATTAAACTATTGCGAATAAAATGTATACAAATTATAATAATAGAAGATTAACTAGTATCGTGCACACCGGCTCATAATATAAATAATAATAATATATTACTTAATCATAAGTGTCTAATACTTATATATCGTATCTCACTAGAATTTATTAAGCATCACGACATTGTGCCCTAAGCCGTACGATAATTATAATAATTATAAAAAAGATAATTTTAGTGAGCTGTTTGGATGCTAAAGCTCGCAGTACCCTTCGTCACTCACATATGCACAAAGATTTCTACACATGTGTGCGCAAACCATTGCAAATATTGTCTACAATATGCACTCACATTTAAAAACAGTCACATACACTTGCAATATTTGTGCATATGTTAATGACCGGGGCGACATCGTCCGTTTTTAGTTAACAACTAATCGCTATTAACATAAAACGCCAATAACACGTTATATAACACTAAATAGTTTCCGCGCTAGAAGAATATATTATTTTATTTTAACATTTCTCGTGTTTTGTACCAGCTTAACAAGGAATATAGCAAGGTAGGCCGCAAATTAAATATAAATAAAAGCAGATTTCTTTTTCGTGTGAGATGTTATAATGTTCCTCAAAAACCGTAAACTTTTATACAGTTATCTGCATCAAAAATACTTTTTTACTAATGGCGAGAACCTCGTTCCATGTAGACTTTTCAACTAAATATTTACAAGCCAAAGTTTTCAAACCAGGAGCTCTGAAAGTTATCCGGTACAATACACTAAGAATGCTGACTATCTATATTAATTCATAATTAAATACAAAATATTACAATGAGTAAAATATAGCACATCACGTTTATATATTACATCACTTCAGTCTCCATTTAACGCAACAGGCGACACCGACATTTGTTTCGTTCGCCGGCTAAGTAGGTTACAACATAACTTGGGGTTTGACAACGCGTTGCCATAGCAACCGGTGGAAATATCATCCCTATGATCTTGTATCAAGCTGAGAAAGATATTTAAAAGCTATTCGCTTACCTAAATGGCGCGGGTCCTTATGAACCATCGTTGGGACATAGTTACTGAACTTTGTCTCTTTTAGGCCTCATGGTGACGTCACAGCGAATTCAATATGGCGGACGATAGATAATTCCATGCTTTTCACTTCACTCTGTTATCACTAGGGACGATATTTACAGTTACATGCTACAGTACACCCATAAACATTTATTAGACAAAGACACCAATAAGACTAAAAAGTTTTAATAACAGAAAACAATATCACACTTGCCCTGACTTACTGATTAAACACTAGATTCGTTTATGAAATGTCAGCACTAGTTTATCTCACCAACGAATTTTATTTACAGAGGGCCACGTTGCCAACCTTTTAATAATAAAAACATAATGTATAAGGATGGAGGAACACTTATCAACGTTGCCAACTGAAATATCGTAACTCCGAAATTCCGAATGTACCTCTTGGTTTCCGAAAATTTATTCATAACTTCTTTGACTTTGGGGACCCAACCGTAAGCGCTATCATAAGATTTTACAGCAGATTTACTGATCACAGAATTGATCAGGCTTTTGAAAACCGAACGCAAACGTTAAAACCAACCTAAAGCTTGTTTTTTAATCCCAAATATCTGACATTTCAAGTCTATTTGTGTTTGCTTTGAGTTTGACATTACAACTGTCAAATTTCTATCTGGGTTTACAAAACGAACTATACGCAAAACTCTTACTATTTTCATGAACTCTCGAAATGAATGTACTCTTTCGTACGAAAAAAGTATAACGCTGACGAGTGTCCCCCCACAATTAGCTGTAAAGCTTCGAACCATGTATAGACCCGCATGTTGCTCCAGCACTTAAAATGAACCAACAATAGGAATGCATTACAACTACGTAATCATAATAACTAACAAAACACTGTAACATTACCCTGCCCTGGGAACACAGGTCAGACAAGAATACAGATACTTCACTCCCTGCATTCTTTCAATATTTAAATGCCACGTGAATTCTATTGGAAGATGCAGAAAGACGCGTAAAGAATCCGTGTTATATTGGTTAGCAATACCAAACAGTTTTTGACCAAAATCGCGACGCATCATACTTGGAGTATCGATAGTATTTCGTATCCTACTTATCTTGATGACATAAACAATGTACCAAATGCGAAGTTAGCACTTCATTGCTTGTTAGTCTATGGTAAAATGAGTGAAAGAAGGCAGTGAAGTATATGTGTCTATAATCTGTCCTGTCAGCGAACTTTCCAGTGTTATCATGGCAAATACTGTACATAATAAAATCATATTTTTTCATTGTTTCACCGTTCTCGATTATTTTCAATATGTTAAAACAATTATTATTTTAATTTGTGTATAAAACTTTTGGTATTTTGTTACAGCCGTCTATGATAAGATGTATAGATATTATTTGACGATGACACTGAGTGACGTTCGCTCTCTGTCTAACGCTATGTTGTCATATCAGGTTATCTCTATCGCTCCAAATATATTTTAGTGCCATCGCTGTGTGTAGATAATTAAAAAAAAACATAATACATTTGAAACATCCTTTGATTATTATTAGAATTATATCAACAAAAAAATTATAAATTGATGATTACTGAGTGATTTACACTTAATCAGATATAATAAAATAATGTAATTAATTAAAATTTGAGCGTTTCTCTGTGGTCCCATCGCGGTTGTATTGTTTGTAATACATTTTTTGAGTCAGACCACATGTATTTTATAAAAATTGTAGTATTTTCTTTATCATAATATTTTAGATTAGCAAAACTATCTATACACCGAATCTTCGGGCCATAATATTCATAACTACATTTCATTTCAAAAAGCCACCTACTTACGATCGGCACAGATTGGCGACGCGACTTGTTTCGAAAAACAAAAAACACAACCCAATACAACATAGACCCACAATATACACCCTAACAACTTCCATTTAAGTCCATATTCCCCTGAGCGTAAGCTCAAATAATGCAACATATTAGAATTTTCAAGCGAACTTACACATATTTTTTGGGCTAAATACGAAACATTCTAAATGCAAGCTCATCAACACTGGACGTATTACATCGAAATATCGAGTCATCCGACTGTCCTTGGTAACAATTTAACAGCGTCTTTATTTCGTAGCAGTAAAAAAGTTTTTCGTCGTTAAAGTGACTTGACCATACATAGAATCACAGAGCACGAAGACGCCTCGGCGGTCGCTGCTAGAGGTTGTCAACATTTGCCATACAAACCAAGCGTGTCACAATGTACCCGCACTACAAAACAAATGACTTATAGAATCTGACAGCTTTGAATGGCGTCCGCGACAGAAGTTGTGCGCTCAACGCACTTTCGGCGCCACGAATTTACAATGATTCCATGCTCTGTGGATAAATTATGCAAATTCTTCATATTTGCGTCACCAATTTGCGCCGACTGTCGCCGCCATTTCTGACTAACACACAACTTGTCGCTCCGCCACAGTTGTGTAGCGTCCTGTACCGGCAGCCTGGTGTGAGCCTCCGCTACTTATCACAATGTTCTACATGATAGAGCACATTTTCTTGAGATCGTTTTCGTCTGGATCTAAGACTTCTGCGTCTCTCACTACGGGGTCTTTGCCCGCTATGTCGGGGAGGTACCTGCGAAGAGATAATATGTTATTATAGACAACACGTTCTAATTATATTTCTGTCATGTAAATAATTACTACAAAAGTTCATTCGTGTCGATTATTTGGTTACACTACAAACCACGGAATTTACTTATGTTTTAACTAGGTGATATTTCGCTTTAATGTTTTTTTTTTAATTTCTACGTCCGGTGTCAGCACATATTGCAACGTGAAATATGTGTGTGTGACCTGTTAATAGTCGACGCGCATATTTACAAAAGGTAACTTTCACGAACTACATAATTAAGTTCCTTTCTTTTTGGGTGGGAAATCATCAAATAATTTCTCTCGCGCTGGGCGGAGCGGGAGGGCGTGTTAGACTTCTACTGACTAAAACCCACCCGTGTTCCTTCAGTTGCCTGTGCGCCAGGGCCACGGTAACTCTTTCAAACAATCCGCGACACCGGCAGGCATCGGCCATATCGGACCCCGTCAATGGCGCTGACATCTCTTTCGAGGCGCGCGTGGAACACGTTGCGCCGTCGCCCCGGGCTGCTCCTTACCGGACGGCGAGCTGCCCGTTGCTCGCCGTCCGCAGGCCCGCGCCTACGGTGGCCGGGAGTCGGCTATCGACTCCCGACGCCCAGGGAGTCTCCTCCTGCGGCGACTAGGCGCGTGAGGGCGCAACGATTGCCTCTCCCTCACGCGCTCCGCCTCCTCCTTCGCGAGCATTACTGCTTCGCAGAAGGAGGTGACAGCTTCTCATGCCCTCTCTCTCTGTACCATGCCCTGGCCCAGGGCCGGAGGCGAGAGATCGCCGCCACGAGGACACGGCGGTGCGCCGCCCGCGCCGGGCTCACCTCCACCATATGCTCCACCATGTCCTCCGGGCATCCACACAGTGGTAACAACTGGGCGTTTCCTCCCACCTTAACAGAAACAGGAATCTTCCGAAACAACCATGTCCGGTGAGGACCTACGTCAGGCGTCACTCCTCAAAGAAGGGACTTACCGCCGCAATTGTGGCGTGCCCAGCATCATTAAAGTCTGCGTTGGTTACAGCTGGCGACAAGTAGCGCCAGTGTTAATGCGGACAGGAATGCTATACAATTGTTCAGCTCGACATGATTCGGGACAGCCGGGCGGCAAAATCAAATAATTGTGAAAAAGCTGCTTGACTTAACTCGAATTATGCTGAGCTGACCCGAACGTGACTAAGCGAGGGTAAATGCCAAGCGGAGTTTGCCCATCGTCACGAGCTGAATGAAAGTCGAATATGTGTAGTAATTGCTTCGGACCCGCTTTGTTTGTTCAACAAATTATGCCGAATCGCATGTGCCGACTTGAACATGTGTCTCCCACCCCTTACTGTTGGCGTTACTCTGCTCTGGCCTTAATTGTCTCAATGATATAGTAGTGTTACCTCTCATAGTCGAGCCCCTGCCGCTCGTAGAACAGCAGGTAGGCGGCGGCGGGGTCGATGTGCGCGGGCGCAGCGCCCAGCTCGCGACACGAGCTGTCGTTGTAGCACAGCCACGCGATGATATAGTAGTGTTACCTCTCATAGTCGAGCCCCTGCCGCTCGTAGAACAGCAGGTAGGCGGCGGCGGGGTCGATGTGCGCGGGCGCAGCGCCCAGCTCGCGACACGAGCTGTCGTTGTAGCACAGCCACGCGATGATATAGTAGTGTTACCTCTCATAGTCGAGCCCCTGCCGCTCGTAGAACAGCAGGTAGGCGGCGGCGGGGTCGATGTGCGCGGGCGCAGCGCCCAGCTCGCGACACGAGCTGTCGTTGTAGCACAGCCACGCGATGATATAGTAGTGTTACCTCTCATAGTCGAGCCCCTGCCGCTCGTAGAACAGCAGGTAGGCGGCGGCGGGGTCGATGTGCGCGGGCGCAGCGCCCAGCTCGCGACACGAGCTGTCGTTGTAGCACAGCCACGCACCCGACGGGTTGCGGCAGTACGCCACGTAGTGCCCGCCCGACATCTGGCCGGAGTGCGACTGGGGACACATGATCTGGTTTAGTAAACATGGTTCCAAAAAAGTTAACATGCAAATATATTAGGTCCTTACATATGAAATTGATGTTTTATATGGAAAAAGCAAAACATTTTTTCTTTTTTCTTTTTAATCAATCAAAGTAGGTAGCGTTGTGATCTATGCACTTTTGCCATTTTATAGGGAGTTCATTGATTCCTATGCTGAAAAAATTGCGGGAGCGAGAATCAACAAAACCTTTGAAGATGTTTTGGACTGCCTCATCTGAATTGATTATTTTCCAATTAAGAAATTATCCAAATTCCGCAAAAAGTGGTAATCGGTTGGAGCAAGGTCCGGAGAGTATGGTGGGTGACGGAGGCATTCCAATTCTTGCTCCTCTAGTATCACCACCGTCTGTTGTGCAGTGTGTGGTCTAGCGTTGTCCTGAAGCAGAAATGGGCTAGAGCGGTTGACCAATCTCGGCTGTTTAATGGCTAGCTTTTCCATCATGGTTTCCAATTGTCAGCAATACAGATCTGCCGTAATCGTCTGACCAGATCTTAGGAAGCTGTAGTGGATGACACCAACGCTGGTCCACCAGGCACTAACCAGTACCTTTTTTTGAGTCAACTTTCGCTTGGGGCAGGATTTAGCCGGTTCTCCTGGATTTAACCACTGTGATGAGCATTTCCGATTATCGTATAGGATCCATTTTCATCACAAGTAATGATACGATTCAAAATTCTCTCGTTATTGTGACGGTTGAGTAACGTGACGCAGCAGTCGACTCGTGTTTGTTGGTTTGCTTCACTTAGTTCATGCGGTACCCATTTTTCAAGGTTTTTCACTTTTCCAATTTGTTCATCCAATTTGTTCAAAGCTTCATAGTAACGCCGTGCGCGGGTACACTACTACACGCACAGCTATGTGCGCGTGACCTGTCACGGACACGGCGCGCGGGTACAAACCGGTTTGAGCCGGCTCAGCAAGCGAACAAAGTTAAGGTGTGCCACCGGTAGCAATACGACGACGCGGACATTTTGTTTTAATAATTTTAAAATGGTTTTAAAGATGCCAAACTGTTGTACTGATGGTATAAATAATGGTAGGAAAACCAAGGAGATTTCGTTTTTTGTATATCCAAAGGATCTTGTCCGGTAATTATCTATATCTACTTAAACCTACACATTTTTAATGCTTATTACAGAAGTATTTAGTTACGAGGTAGATAATATAAGTAAGATGGCGATAGGCAAGGTTTCCCGTAAAAAATATCATTTATTATTCTTATTGTTTACCTACCGCGTGTATTATTGTTCGTCTTCCTTATTTGATTCGTACTTTTGTTTTAGTAGGTGTGTAGGTACCAAAGTGTGTTTGTAGGCCGTCTTTGCAAGATTCTGTTTGACCTTTTCTATGTGGTACTTTAATTACGTTCGTGATATAGCAAAAAAAAAGAAGGAAACCTTATAGTTTCGCCATGTCCATCCGTCCGTCCGTGCTCATTGCCGAATCCCGTCTCGCACTGGCCCGGTTTTATTTTATTATCAATAACCGAGTGACAGCCCTATGAAAGAACGTAAGAATTTTGAGCTCTATTAAGAAGCTTTCATTCTGCTCGGTTATTTATTGACGTGGCCGAGGGCCGCGCAAGACCCGCAAGCGCGCCACCCGCGCTAGTACGTGCTACTACGCAGCGCAACATTTTTGACATTTGTCAAGTCCGGTCAACTGTACGGGCTATGAACCACTGTAAATTGTTACACTGTGGCTATACTTCAAATATTGCTTTACTTTTGACTATTACATTAGAGTCACGAATCATTATTTCAATATGAAAAGAATGCACAATAAACGCGAATTTTAGTCATCATCATCATCATAATCAGCCTATAATGTTCCCACTGCTGGGACACAGGCCTCCTCTCTTTGACAGGGAATGGGCTGTATTCTACCACGCGGGCCCAGTGCGCGTTGGTAGATGTCACATTGTCTTCGAATTTTTGGTTCTAGAACATGCCGGTTTCCTCACGATGTTTTCCTTCACCGTTTTGAGAGCAGTGGTGATGAAATTATTTACACAAAGTAAAGCGCCTGCCTGGGTTCGAACCCACGACCTACAACTCGTAAGTTGGGGCCGATACCACTGGGCCACCACTGCTCCTCCGAATTTTAGTCGATAATTAGCAAATGTGCACACGCAGGTAATTTTAACAAATAGCAACCTAATGCAGCAACACATTATTTAAAAAAAAAACAGAAATATACTTTATAAAAAAAATACATCTTTCTCCTTAAGTAACCAACGAAGGCTATTCCAGAGGATTAGTACAACGAAAATCTGAATAACAGTCGAAGATAAACGGCAATGCTACGCTAGGCTCAGCAGTAACGCCATTTATAGATCAATAAGTGAAAGCAAAAAACTGAAATCTAATAAAAACATGTGACAAAATCTGTTTAAACTCACCACAACAGCATACAATCTGTACTTCAAGTCGAAGGGGTCCTGGTCCTTCAGTAGATGATGCTGATGATAGTCTATCAGGTTGTCATCCGTCACCGGCGTTGTCACCAAACTCGTCGACTCTAGCCTCTCTCTCCCTCGCACCTAAATTAAAGAAAATATTTTGATTAACGTCTAGGAGTCACTCATAAACAACATAATTATATGAAAACTATACGACACTTTATAAAAAAAGATCTTTTCATGTATATCGGTAAAAGGTTATTTTGAAATACTGGTCTGATTACAAAACTTCTTACAATAATAGAACGTTTAGGTACACTATTTCCGTTTACACAGTGAGATAGGATTATTTTATGTCAGAAAAATATACGGTTCCTGTGGGGAATCTTAGTGCGGCTCAAAACCGCGGGACGCTGCCAATGAATAAAATAAATAAGTAAATTATGGTATGAAAATTAAAAGACTTAAAAAACTAAAAAAATCACCTCAACTGAGCCTTTTCGTTTCCTCTCAACTTTCGGCCTCGTCTGAACTTTCGGCTGTGCGTTCTCATCATCTTCGCTGTCCGACTCCGAGATAGTATCGTCGACGAAAACTGACGATCTTCGCTTAAAGTTGAGTATCTCTGTATGTCGTAGGATGGTCTCTTGTGGTACTGACGCTAAGTACGCTGTGGGGTCGAACTCTTGGAACGGGAAGTTCACCACCTTCTGTGACTTTATCCATTTGTTGTTCACGTATTGGAACCGTTTTAGGTGGACTATCTGTGGGAGAAAATGTGAAATTCTTGAGGAGGAAGAAGGATAATTAAGAAGAAGAAGGAGAATTATTCTTGAGGAGTTCGTGAATGGGCGCCGTCTGTAGAGACTGGTCATCTCTTAGCTGCCACGGCTTATTTTAATTTAATTTAATATTTAAATTGTTTTTGTCTTTTCGTTACGGAGGCTTTTAACGTTCTGCATCATTTTCACATGCATAATTTCAACATGAATGATGTAACCAATATTTTATTACCATATTTTGATTTAAAAGAGTGTCGGTGGTGTTTCTCTATAGGTACCTACAACGCTTTGGAATGGGCAACTAGTTTCATCTTTCTGACTGACCGACTTCTTGATAATTCAAAAGTGCCTGTAATTGGTTTACTTGAAATAAAAGCTTTGAGTTTGAGTTTAAATAAATTATGATGGTGTACCTTACGATTTTTGGAAACGGGGTTATTTGTTTTTTTAATACGTATTTTTTTTGGAAAGGCGTTTTCGCGGCTGGTCCAGTGAAGATGCTAGTCATCTGTATATTTAGCACATACCAGTATAGGCGGCAGCCTCCAAATCTGCAGCTTCTTGGTGGCCGGCTGCGCGCTGCGGCAGTGCGCGCAGTGGTAGCGCTGCTCCAGGCGCTCGCAGCTCGTGAAGGCGCGCAGGCAGCTGCCCAGGTCGATGGCGCGCGCGGCCTGTTGGCGACACGCTGCTACCGACCAGTGTTCTACCCACGCCTGACGGAAACGAAAATTCATATAAATGATCCTGTAAAAAAAATACAAAGAAAAAAATAACCGGCCAAGTGCGTGTCGACCACGCACAATGAAGGATTCCGTAGTTGGGAAGAATTTATACCAAGAACAAACTTAACATTGCAGTTGAAAAACGTTTTCCCATACATCGATATACGTCAAGGTCAATTCTCCAACTGCAAATGTAAGTATTTTTTTTTTATTTGTAAAAACTACAAATTAACGATTTTCGTTCTTTTTCCTTTATTTGTGCTGTGAGACCTTGTTTCTTGCCAAATTTCATGATTCAAGGTCAACGGGAAGTACCCTATAGGTTTTGATTTATTTGCGAGTATCAAAATATATCGCATAAATGGCCGTATTTTTTATTGCGTTGACTTCTAAACTTGATTTTTAGAGCTCCAAGGGGCCGTAATTAATATCAAATACGTAGGAAATTGATATTAATTTCAACTTGATACTTCCACGCGTTCCTGAGAAAAAGGGCCTTGACAGTCAGACTGACGGACAACGAAGTGATCCTATAAGAATTCAGTTCTTTTTTCTTTTTGAATTACGGTACTCTAAAAAAAAATACTTTACGCAATATCATCATTAAAAAGACGATTACACCGCGCAAATATCGCGTTTAGGGCTGTGGTAGTGTAACCAGCGACGGCAAGGCTGCGGCGACGAAAGAAAAAGCATAGCATTGTCAAGTGACGGGCTGGGCGATACCCTTGATGGTTACCCTTGCCGATGCTCCGCCGCCGCTCGTGTAGTGCCCGCAGCCTATTCTTGGCTTTGAGGACTAGGTTATTGATCGTAAACCAATACGTAACCACTAAGAGTGCAGTGTTTACGTCGCAAAATATTCTGTATTACTGTGTACTTTAAAGATAAGAGGGGTATCATCTGTAAACAGTACACCGTCACAGATACCCTTTAAATAGTATGGTAAGTCCTTGATATACACCAAGAATAAGAAGAGAGCCAGTATTGAGCTTTGAGGTACACCTAATTGAACTGATAGCCCGGAAGATTTCGCACCATTAACATCTACGCATTGGATCCTATTATGTAAATAGCAATCTATTACTTTGAGAACTTCGTTTTGGACATCGTAATGGAATTTACGCAAAAGCGTGTCAATACGCAATCAAAGGCTTTGGAGAGATCACAGAAAACTCCAACGGCATTTTGCGAGTTCTCCCATGCGTGGTATATGTGTTTCAGCAAAGCAACACCCGCATCTGTAGTCAAACGACCTTTTGTAAAGCTATTTAAATTAAAATGTCTTAGCAACTACTTGACTATTCATTAACATCATTCACAGCCTGGCTTCACCCACTGCTGAGCATAGGCCTCTTTTCTTGTGACAATCCCCACGCTCCTGTGTCAGCGGCATCCAGGTATTAGCTTGCAGGCTTTAACTTTCAAATATTTTACTAAACGCAGCCAAGACAGAAATAGGCATGAAATTGCCAATTTCATTTTGGTCACCTGATTTAAATGTCCTTACCGCTCTATTACTGAAGCAGGTATTATCGTATTTTCTTTATACCTTTCTAAACACTTTCCCGATATGAGCACTCACAGATGTCCAACCAAGACGCAACCCTTATGAGCTACAATGCAATACAATACAGTACAATGATCTTACTATGTCTAGAGAAGTAAATACAGGGTGTGAAGTACAAAGCCGCTATCTACGTCATCTGAACATCAAACTAAGTAACATTGAGCGAAAATGATTCTGTTTCTCGGGTTCGCTACACCTGTTACAGTAGTTGTGCGTACCTTCTCCCTCGTGGACTGGTAGCGCAGGTGCAGCGCGGTGGGGTCCCAGTCGATGGCCAGCATGAGGCCGGGGCGGCGCGGGCCCGCCAGCAGAGCGCCCAGCTCTAGCGCGCACACCTCGCCGCATTCCGTCTCACCCTGGACAAAATTACTTACGATATACCTACTAGTATTTAAAGACACACACACACACACACACAAAATAAACAAAGCCTAACAGTCACAAACTCTTCTTTTTTTTTTATGTGGCAAATCATCAAATATCTTCTCCCGCTCCGCCCAGAGCAATCACCAGATGCGTCGCGCGAAGTCACGTCTAAAAAGCCTCGTACTTAAATTCATTAATCTATAAAATGTTTAAGATTGTCATTAACAGAGCATTTTGGGTCGTTTCCTATATCCGTCCCTTTCCCTCCCATAACGATTGAAAAACGACACATTTTACGACGAACACTTCGCTTGATGACACTGCTAAAATCACGTGTTCATAATTATGTGCGCGCGCGCGCAATTTCTGGAACTTGTATAACCGCCATATGGTAGGGCTGTTAATACTTGTAACCTATTAACTTTGAGTGAACATTATTCGTGAGTAAATTGCAGTCGTGGCGATCTCGTGGCGAAGAAAACACCGACCAATGAAGCCATGTGGAGGCAGCTGCTTAAACCACCCACACCAGTATTCCAGGTCAGTCCTTACTCCCTTCCTCAGCTACGAATGCTGTCTTCGAACGCGTCACGTAATTAGTAATGAACCCGCGCACAATACCGAAAATCACCGCAAACGTATTATTAGCACTAGTTAATTAACCCTCCAAGCTGTTCCTACGTTTCTTGCAGTACAAAACTAGGAAATATACTTCCAATTATATAGCGCGATGTAAGAGGTGAACATTGTTTGGATATATTCAATTCCAACATTTCTCGGTTTAAGCATTTGTTCGTGAATACTTTGTTCACATAAAAGTGAAAAGGAAACTGCTAAACGATTGTTGGTTTGTATTAATCGATCTGTTTTAAACCGACCTGTTTCGTTTTTATTTCGGTATCTATCAGAGGAAACTTTTAAATGGCCTTCAATTTCATATTTTTTTAAGATCTTTGTAATAAGATAGGCGTTAAGTATCCCGAACAGAAGAGAATAGAATTAAAATAAAGTGTTTTCCACTGACATTACTATGAGGAAGAAACTGTTTAGAAAAAATCGGTGTGAGTTGGTTTGGCACTCACGAAAATTGATGTGTAAACATGTGAGCTCGCATCAGTTTGGTTCACGCGCTCACATCGACACGGGTCTTACGCTGACGTCATCTGACGCTCAAAGTCTTACGCTTACGCGTCTGACGCTCGAAGTCCCAGCTAGCCCCTACCGTAGACCGAGCGATAAGATGTTTACACATCAAAAATAAAGATAATCCCGATGAGAAATCTTCACTAAGATTTTTTTCGTAGTCAAAATTTTACTTGCTTGGGCTATGAGTATTGAAAAGAAATACACAGATGTGAACTGCGTCGAAAAGATACGTCGCACCTTAACACCATCCTCGCAAAACATAAAAGATATTCCCAGTGAGACGAATTATTATCGATAGACAAGAATATTTTACAAGGAATTTGTCACTACTCAATGCTAAAGATTTTATTTCTAACGTTCGTAGGTACCAAATCAAATTCTTAGAAAACCCTAAAATAAATCGGTTGTAGTTACGTTGAGTTGTTGACAATGCTATACTTACAGAGATATCAGATGAGAGTCGTGTGGAGGCGTGTCGGTTGAGCTTGTTCTTGGCTATAGGTGAGTTGGTGTTGGGGATGTCGCCGTCCAGCGACGTCGTAGCCGCGCTCGAGCGCTTGCTGCGCCGACGACGTTTACCTAACGACGTAACAAGTGGTTTGTATACTGGGTTTTAAATAGAATAGGTTTTATAAGAGAAAAGATAACATAAAATCACAACTGTTTTCTCCGAAAGGTTAAGCAGAGGTGTCGACTATTAAAAAGATTCTAGGTGGTTATCTGTTTCAGCTAAGTGGTCTAGATTGCAGGTTCATAAAATAAAACTTTGTTCCCTTTTTCACATCAGATGTGGAAAAGTATGTCTGCTTAGGCCAGTTACAGTTAAACCAGAAAAGGCTTGGCCAGTGTGTAACCTCCCACAGAAGCAACGCTTCAAAGTTTTGTACTGTTGTGCTTTGTAGGATTGCGCCTACCATTGCGCGTTTGTAAGAAGTTTACCGTCTGCCGCGTTACCTACTCTGGTCGCAGATCGTCATTTGTCACTAACTTTGAAAATTTTGATGTAAAACATCGAATGCGTCGCGTCAGATTGGCTGTTGGCGTGGTAACGGCGACGCGTTGCCACGCACTAATTTTGGTATTAAATTAATTTTTTTTTTTTTTTTTTTATAAAGAATAATCGTTTTTATTTAAGTAACTTATATTTTGTTTTTGATAATGCCATATTTTTTTATTATGTCATATTTATTTCTTTTAATAAACCATGTTTTCATGCTTATTTTCTATACAAAATAGTTTCAATGTTTCACATCTACCAGGCGTCCCGTGACGACGGCTCAATTTTTTTTTGGACTCGCATGGTTATGTTCATCTGTAATTTTATGGTAACACAAAATAGGCAAGTACTTCTATGGTGGTAACAGCTCTATATTAGATCTCATCATAGCACGTTCGTCTTCCGACCATAGACAAAGATTCCCAAAGCGCACAGTTTAGTTAGCATATCTGTTGCTACGTGCAGGAAGCAGTACTCACTGGTGTCGAGCAGCAGCGGCGTGTCGTCGGAAGGCAGCGCGCAGCCGCGGCACAGCGCGGGCCAGGCGCAGCGCGCGCACCACGCGCCGCCCGCGCGCACCACGCGCACGCGGAACTGTTGCTACGTGCAGGAAGCAGTACTCACTGGTGTCGAGCAGCAGCGGCGTGTCGTCGGAAGGCAGCGCGCAGCCGCGGCACAGCGCGGGCCAGGCGCAGCGCGCGCACCACGCGCCGCCCGCGCGCACCACGCGCACGCGGAACTGTTGCTACGTGCAGGAAGCAGTACTCACTGGTGTCGAGCAGCAGCGGCGTGTCGTCGGAAGGCAGCGCGCAGCCGCGGCACAGCGCGGGCCAGGCGCAGCGCGCGCACCACGCGCCGCCCGCGCGCACCACGCGCACGCGGAACTGTTGCTACGTGCAGGAAGCAGTACTCACTGGTGTCGAGCAGCAGCGGCGTGTCGTCGGAAGGCAGCGCGCAGCCGCGGCACAGCGCGGGCCAGGCGCAGCGCGCGCACCACGCGCCGCCCGCGCGCACCACGCGCACGCGGAACTGTTGCTACGTGCAGGAAGCAGTACTCACTGGTGTCGAGCAGCAGCGGCGTGTCGTCGGAAGGCAGCGCGCAGCCGCGGCACAGCGCGGGCCAGGCGCAGCGCGCGCACCACGCGCCGCCCGCGCGCACCACGCGCACGCGGAACTGTTGCTACGTGCAGGAAGCAGTACTCACTGGTGTCGAGCAGCAGCGGCGTGTCGTCGGAAGGCAGCGCGCAGCCGCGGCACAGCGCGGGCCAGGCGCAGCGCGCGCACCACGCGCCGCCCGCGCGCACCACGCGCACGCGGAACTGTTGCTACGTGCAGGAAGCAGTACTCACTGGTGTCGAGCAGCAGCGGCGTGTCGTCGGAAGGCAGCGCGCAGCCGCGGCACAGCGCGGGCCAGGCGCAGCGCGCGCACCACGCGCCGCCCGCGCGCACCACGCGCACGCGGAACTGTTGCTACGTGCAGGAAGCAGTACTCACTGGTGTCGAGCAGCAGCGGCGTGTCGTCGGAAGGCAGCGCGCAGCCGCGGCACAGCGCGGGCCAGGCGCAGCGCGCGCACCACGCGCCGCCCGCGCGCACCACGCGCACGCGGATCTGTTGCTACGTGCAGGAAGCAGTACTCACTGGTGTCGAGCAGCAGCGGCGTGTCGTCGGAAGGCAGCGCGCAGCCGCGGCACAGCGCGGGCCAGGCGCAGCGCGCGCACCACGCGCCGCCCGCGCGCACCACGCGCACGCGGAACGGGAACTCGTAGCCTAGGCTGTCGTCACTGCAACATTACATACTTGCTTACTTAAGATTACAATTCGCGTGCTATTTATTTAACAAATGCGAACAAAATATTAGTTTGACGACGTTTAATTAAAGTTTTCATTGTTTTTTTTTTTTTATTCGCCAGAATCGAAATAGGTATTGCCCGAGCTGCTTGTCGGGGTACAAGTTCTAACTGTTTCGCCCCAAAATTTTGCGTCGCGTACCGTCATCTTGGAAAGTAAACGGAGAAAAGTTGTTCATAGTGAGGTACATAAGTAATGTTTAAATTTTTAATTGTAACGTATACGTGATTCTAATGATTTCTTTTTTCTTTGTTATTATTGCTAGTTTTAGGATCGTCAAATGGTTGCAAATGTTTATAATTTTCTCAAGAGAGTATGAATTCACGTTAAGTCATCAAAAACCAAATCTGTCGCATTTACGTAAAATAACACAACACACTGCAAAACAACAAAGTAGATGTTGATGGAATTACGGCTAATGTTGTTCGTAGTACAATACAAGAATTCCGTACAGCACATAAACAAATTGTGACAATGGCAAAATCACGGTTAGTCTTACACGAACAAACGGGATTCGCTAGTTGCCTTGAAAAAAAACAACGTTTATTAAAAAAAAATTGGCTATCACTGGCGTAAAACCGACAACAATAAGAAAGTTTTAGTTGAACGGAATGATATCCATATGTGGAGATTAACATATTTAAAAAAAATTACACAATACCGCTCCTAAGGTTGGCCTATTGTTAATACTGACGAAAGTTACGTTTTGACAACACATGTTCGAAATAATACCTGGACACAAAAAATAAAGTCTTCATCTAAAAAAGAACTATGTACAGGCACTCGGTTTATTTTAGTTCGCGCTGGAACCGATGCCGGTTTGGAACATATAGGGGGTTCTTAAAAACAATATTGCTTTAAGAAACGTTGAGCAAAATATGACAAATACAGAAAAGCTTATTCACGAAAGTATTGAGAACATAACCAGCGAAACCTGGTGAAACACATGCAATAGTGTGATTAAGAAAGAAGCTAAGTATTTGAAATACTTTGATGCCGACTTTGAATTTATCATAAAGTTGCAAGATGATAGTAACGATGAAACTGTCACGGAACAGTCCAGTCTGTTATCATTCGAACTATTTTTTTTACACTAGTAATTTAATTTGTAAATATTCATCATCACCAGCCTACTGCAGTCCACTGCTGCACATAGGCCTCTCCAATTGCACGCCATTGAGCTCGATTTTCGGCAACTCGCATCCAGTTGCTACCAGCCACTCTGCGAAGATCGTCGCTCCACCTAGCTTGAGGGCGTAACCTACCTTACATTTACCGATTCGCGGTCTCCACTCAAGAACACGTCTAACCCAACGGTCATCGGTTCTACGGCTAACATGGCCGGCCCACCGCCACTTCAGCTTGCCTATTCTGAGATATGTCAACAACTTTGGTTCTGTGCCGGATCACCTCATTCAGGATTCTATCCCTCAGAGAGACTCCAAGCATAGCTCGTTCCATAGCTCGCTGAGCGACCTTGAATTTATGGACCAGTCGTATTGTGAGTGTCCACGTTTTGGCTTCCTGAATGCGCGTGCGCACGTAACATATAGATAGCTAACTCACCAATCAGTAGCATGGTTGTGCTGGTCGTGCTGCGGCGGGCGCGCACTGAGCAGGCGCGCCACCTGCTGCCACACGCGCGCGTACAGCTGGCGCCCCGACTGCGCGTGCGCACGTAACATATAGATAGCTAACTCACCAATCAGTAGCATGGTTGTGCTGGTCGTGCTGCGGCGGGCGCGCACTGAGCAGGCGCGCCACCTGCTGCCACACGCGCGCGTACAGCTGGCGCCCCGACTGCGCGTGCGCACGTAACATATAGATAGCTAACTCACCAATCAGTAGCATGGTTGTGCTGGTCGTGCTGCGGCGGGCGCGCACTGAGCAGGCGCGCCACCTGCTGCCACACGCGCGCGTACAGCTGGCGCCCCGACTGCGCGTGCGCACGTAACATATAGATAGCTAACTCACCAATCAGTAGCATGGTTGTGCTGGTCGTGCTGCGGCGGGCGCGCACTGAGCAGGCGCGCCACCTGCTGCCACACGCGCGCGTACAGCTGGCGCCCCGACTGCGCGTGCGCACGTAACATATAGATAGCTAACTCACCAATCAGTAGCATGGTTGTGCTGGTCGTGCTGCGGCGGGCGCGCACTGAGCAGGCGCGCCACCTGCTGCCACACGCGCGCGTACAGCTGGCGCCCCGACTGCGCGTGCGCACGTAACATATAGATAGCTAACTCACCAATCAGTAGCATGGTTGTGCTGGTCGTGCTGCGGCGGGCGCGCACTGAGCAGGCGCGCCACCTGCTGCCACACGCGCGCGTACAGCTGGCGCCCCGACTGCGCGTGCGCACGTAACATATAGATAGCTAACTCACCAATCAGTAGCATGGTTGTGCTGGTCGTGCTGCGGCGGGCGCGCACTGAGCAGGCGCGCCACCTGCTGCCACACGCGCGCGTACAGCTGGCGCCCCGACTGCGCGTGCGCACGTAACATATAGATAGCTAACTCACCAATCAGTAGCATGGTTGTGCTGGTCGTGCTGCGGCGGGCGCGCACTGAGCAGGCGCGCCACCTGCTGCCACACGCGCGCGTACAGCTGGCGCCCCGACTGCGCGTGCGCACGTAACATATAGATAGCTAACTCACCAATCAGTAGCATGGTTGTGCTGGTCGTGCTGCGGCGGGCGCGCACTGAGCAGGCGCGCCACCTGCTGCCACACGCGCGCGTACAGCTGGCGCCCCGACTGCGCGTGCGCACGTAACATATAGATAGCTAACTCACCAATCAGTAGCATGGTTGTGCTGGTCGTGCTGCGGCGGGCGCGCACTGAGCAGGCGCGCCACCTGCTGCCACACGCGCGCGTACAGCTGGCGCCCCGACTGCGCGTGCGCACGTAACATATAGATAGCTAACTCACCAATCAGTAGCATGGTTGTGCTGGTCGTGCTGCGGCGGGCGCGCACTGAGCAGGCGCGCCACCTGCTGCCACACGCGCGCGTACAGCTGGCGCCCCGACTGCGCGTGCGCACGTAACGTATAGATAGCTAACTCACCAATCAGTAGCATGGTTGTGCTGGTCGTGCTGCGGCGGGCGCGCACTGAGCAGGCGCGCCACCTGCTGCCACACGCGCGCGTACAGCTGGCGCCCCGACTGCGCGTCGCGCACGCCCACCAGAACGGGCACGCCAAACACGGACGACCTGCTGCGTTGCCACGGCAGGAAGTATGCGTCTGAGCGACACTGCTTTCTGGTAACAAACAATTTTGACGTGTAAAGACCGATTCAAGGTATGCAAATAACAGTAGCCTATCTTTTGCACAGTTTGTCGGTAGACAGCAAATCGGCCGCACGCACAAGCTTCGCAATTCGGTTAACGACTAATTACGTACTTGACTACGATTCTCAAAGTTTCCAACCCCTACAGAAAATGTTTCAATGCAAGCGTTGCCAAGTTGAGAGTAGGGACGGCGCTAATTTCGTGGGATGCCTGGGACGGTTTGACTTTCCCTGCGCTGGCATAACTAAAGGAGGATGGAGGAAATTGGGGGATCGCAAGAATACATGGAAGTGCAGTAATTGCAAATCCTCGGCAGCATCCAGCCCTCGCCCCGCAACTGCAGCTGCAGCTACGCCCGTAACAGCTGACATGGAATCTATTATGCCAGAACTGAAGGCCCTCCCAGCCCAAATTAACAACTTTCCTGATTTAATGGAGAACGTGAAAGCTATCCAATCGGAACTGGCTGAGCTTAAGTCCATCAGATCGGAGTATTCGAGTCTTAGGACAGATTTCGAGTTTCGGGACTGTTCGGTGGAGACATTAGCCAACACGGTATGGGGATTGGAGAGTGAAGTGGACTGCCTTAAGAAAACTAAGGAGGAGATGGCGGCGTTACATGATCGATGTTCCAAAATTGAAGATCTACATCGCGAAACCGAGCAAAGATGAAGAATGAACAACTTAGAATTTAAGGATGCTTCAAAAAAACTTAAATCATCTATAACTGCAAGCAAGTCTGCAGTCCGACAGTGTCATCTACGTCCATGATCATCTATCTTTTGAGAACAAAATACTTTTGAAAAAATGAAAAAACTTGCTAAAGAACGAGGTTTTTTATACACTTGGGTAGTTGGTTGCAAAATGCTTATAGAAAAATACAATTTCTCCAACCCATCACATAAAAACGTAACTGGACTTCAAAAAGTTTCTGAACTAAAAATGTTTTGTCAATTTTATAATTTCTCGTACTTGTATACTCGCACGCACTTCGCTAATAGTTTGAGAAACACTGGTGCCGTTTTTTGTGCGCATTCCTTTACCACTGCCCTTTTGTTCTCTTATCGCTCGGTGTTGAAATTGTATTTATTTATTTGTATTTGTATTTAATTGGTCCGTGTTGACTTTTAATTAATTAAATAATAATAATAGATTGAATCTCTATTGAATCCTATTTGCATGAACCTAAGGTTTTCATCAGCTTGATCTCACTAATTATTTTAATGTATCGTAATTATTTTTTTTGCTTTAAACTGAATATACCTCACATAACAATTTCTATCGAAGCACTAATAAGTAATCTTTCTATCTTTTGCGATGTCACCTATTAGTGTGTTTTACCAAAATGTTCGGGGATTGCGTACAAAAACGTTAATATTTTATCGTAATGTGTGTGTTAATTGCTACGATATAATTTGCTTAACTGAGACCTGGCTTATTGAGGGTATTAAAGACAGTGAATTGTTTGACGACCGTTACATAGTGTGCAGGCGCGATAGAAATTATTCTAGCACGAATCCAACTTTAGGGGGTGGTGTGCTTATTGCAGTGCGACGCGAACTTATCAGTGATCTCCGCAGTGAATGGTTTTCGTCTGCCGAAGACTTGTGGATCACCCTCACCCTTCACAGGAAGACACCGCGAGTATCGTATAAAATGCATATTTGCGTAGTGTACGTCTGCAATCAAAATCTTGGCCACTCCCAAGCAGGTCAGTTAACATTATTTTCTAATAACCTAACAGATATTGTTCAGAAGCATCCCGCTGATATTTTTTTAATTCTTGGTGACTTTCAACCTTTCAAACATAAACTGGGAACCAGATGATGATGGTCAGTCTATTTGCCCTAGTATTATCCAAGTTCATTTACCGGTCAATTTGTTTGATAATTTTCTCTGCAAAATCTCGCAATACATTTCACACGTAAATGTCAACAATAAAATACTGGATCTAGTTTTATCTAATAGCGAGGTTTCAGTAGCAAGTTGCGCTGATCCCCTGGTGCTGGAAGATCCACATCATAGGGCTCTGTGTGTCTGCTGATTTTGTGGAACTTCATACTCTTCCTGCGCGACCTCGTATAACTTTTTTATATCGGTCGGCCGATTATACGGTCATTAATCACCGGCTGAGCCAAATCGATTGGCACAAGGAAGTGAGCACTAGGACACTCGAGGATGCCGTAGCATTTTTCTACTGCGAACTACGTGATTTTTGTGTACCTATTAAGACAGTATTTCCAACCAGCAGAAACCCTTTCTTGTTTAAGCAGCCTCTAATAAAAAAAAATAAAAGAAAAAGCGCAAGTACCACGCAAAACTTAAGAAATACGGAAGCCCGTCTGATCATGAGTCTTTTGTTGAAAGTTGAAAGTGAAATGTTTAGCTGCTATATTATAAAAATTGAGGAAGACATGTTTAAGACCCCCAACGCGTTATGTTCGTACGTCAAATCAAAAAATCATATGAATGCGTATACTTCCTTACTTAAATATAGAAATAGCACTTCAAATAAAGGAGGGGATATCTGCAACATGTTTGGCGACTATTTCTATTCTAATTCTCTCAGTTCTGCTAGTAGTATCAACAGTGACGACGATCTTTCTAATGAATATAATAAAATAATCTTTCACGCGCAGGCTTCAAACATGCATTTGAGCGATATTGTTTCGCACATAAATTCTGTTCAATTTAATTAATTAGAAGTTTACAGTCTACTAAAAGGAGTTCACCTAACAAAACCTGCAGGACCAGACAATATTCCGCCAGTTTTTTAACCGAATTCAAAAAAGGAGGAGGTTCTCAATTCGACTGTATTTTTATTTTTTATGTGTGTTAGCTCCGAACTTTTTCCTAGGTGAACCAATTTGGATCATTCTTTTTTATTTGAAAGCTGGTGCTTCACATGTGGTCCCATATAAAGTTGATCAAGTTCTGACCAGTAATTTTTGAGTTATCCTTACTACTGCGTATTTTTACCACTTAGTTTATATTGATGATGTTTTAATAATTTCCTGTCACTGTTATTTACTTAACATGTAGTCCAAAAAAAATAAAGTGGTATACTAATTTGTGTGGGGTAGGTATCACAACTAAAAAGTGAAAAATAAAAACTTTTTTTACAAAAAAACAATCGAATTCCGAAATTAAAGTTATTTTTCACGTGTTTTAGTGTTTTTTTTGGAAGTCGGTTGTTTGGTTTTGTAAAATGTTTTTACACTTAACTGTGCCAAAAGTCTGACTCCTCCTCTTTCACTTCTGTTTAGGCGGTCTCTCAAAGGTGAGGTACAAACAATCTTGAAGTCTGCGTTAATCACTCCGATCCACAAAAAAGGGCATAGAGACCTCGTGGAGAACTAGAGGCCCATATCAAAACTATGCATTTTCGCTAAAATCTTGGTAAAAATAATCTACCAGCAGCTTTACGCTAGTCTTAAACTTAGCATCAGTGACCGCCAACATGGTTTCCTGGGAGGTCGGTCTACAACCACTAATCTCATTCAATGTGGTGACTACTCGACTGAATGTATGGCTCATCGCACACAAGTAGATGTAATCTACACTGATTACAGCAAGCGTTTTGATTGCTTGGATCATGCTATACTTCTGCGTAAGCTATTGGCTATAGGTATCAGTGGAAATCTCTTCAGGTAGTTCTCATCGTATGTGGCCAACAGATGTCAAAATGTTGTTCTTAATGGATACACATTGAGACCTATGATTATCCCCTCAGAGATTCAACAGGGACCGCTACTGGGACCTTTATTATTCAACATCTTCATCAATGACGTCTCTTCATGTTTCTCTAACTCAACAGTTCTTTTGTTTGCGGACTACATGAAGATTCTAAGTGAAATCAGAACTTATGATGATGCTGAACGTCTCAATCGTGATCAGGACAGATTCCAAAAGTACTGTATGGCCAACCGCTTGGACCTAAATGTTTCGAAATGTTATACATGTACCTTCACGCGTAAACCTAAACCTATTCTTTACCATTACAAACTAGCCGACACTTCAATAGCCAGAGTTAATACGATTAGAGACTTAGGCGTCACTTTTGACTCGAAACTTCTTTTTGACACACACATCAATACCTCCGCTCCGGCTCGTTCTTGGTGCAAAGGTTAGCCATTGCCATCCAACGTGGCAATGCAGCAAGCGTTTTGGGCACCTTTGCGCCGGGAACAGTTAGGGGTGGGTTATTTGACTAGGCATTTAGTGAATAGGTGTATACCTGTATTTTATTAAGAAATTAAATTGTTAGATTAAGGAATCAATTGTGTTAAGCTAATAATCCTATTTAATTACATAGATTATAAATAGATAGGCAGTAGGTATCAATAATATTATTAAAAAAGCTTCTAAGGCACTAGGTTTCATCTTGAGGATATCAGCCGATTTTAAAAACATCAAAACACTCAAAATTCTATACTGTGCTTTTGTACGCACTCATCTCGAATACTGCTCACCAGTATAGAATCCGATTTACAATACTTACGTCAATCACATCGAAAGTATTCAAAATCAGTTCTTAAGGTACATTCAGTATAGATCCAAAACGTATTTACCTAACTATTACAGTCGCTGCAGGAAGTTTCACATTCTTCCACTAATTAAGCGGAGAAAAATTGTCGACATGGCATTCCTGTTCAATTTGGCTAATGGTTCAACAGACTGTTCTGAACTGATGAGCAACATTGGGCTGCGCGTTCCATCCTTCACCTTAAGGAATCATCAACCTCTCTGTGTACCCTCTGTGCGGTGCATTCATCGTCAAACTCTTATATAATAAGAGCTAGCAGGGCATATAACTAGATGAGTCAGAGTATTGATGCCCTTGATTTATTCTCCACCAGTGTTCCTAAACTAAAAAAAAAGTTACGTAAGAACTTCTTTGAAGATCACTGACACATGTTCAGTCTTTTCTTAATTCTCTACAAGTGCTTATTTCTTACTTTCTCTTGCCTGTCTACTGTTTCTTGTGCTACCCTAATATTGTCTGTGAAAACTATTGTGGGGTTCTTCTTACACCATGTTGCGGGTGTAAGGGACAGGCTGAATATAAAGTCCACCAGTTGCGTATTAGTATACTTTATTGAAATATCTTAATAAGACTAGCGAGTGTGTCCGCCATAGCGTCTTCTGTTGTAATCAATGACAGTGTTGCTACACTATATTAATAAGTGGTAGTGTTGCACCTACCTAACAAAAACTTTTAATTGACCTCCTTTCACTAACTGTCGACTATCTGTATCCTAGCTGTAAGTTTTCTTAAGTAATAAAATAAAATAAATCTTGTGTAAAAAATAGGCGTTAGAATCCACCTAGACTGCGGTCGATCGACGTCGTATAGTCGATATTGATCGGCTCAAAACATACCTGCAAAAACATTGTCTAAAAATATGTCATACTGCCATCGATCGAATACATGACATGAGTAGGCATGACGCATACATTCACTCAAAACGAACGTCGCCGAAGCGTCTACCCTATTTGGCAAAAACGTATTCAGTAGAAGTAGAACACAGAAGCAAAAATAGAAATTAAACACATTTTAAAATATTAAAACCGGTACTACTACACTACCATGTCTAGAAAATGCCACCAGTAATTTTACAGGAAATATGCTGAGCATTGTCCAAATATGTGCACAAAAACTACAATCCACAACCAACTCACCTATGAACCGCCACCAAATACTGTATCTTGCCCACAGGCACATCTTTACTTTCATCCATCTTGCACATATTGGAGGGCGATGATCCGAACTTGACCTTGGGCAGGCGCGGGCTCGACGGCTTCAGATTCAACGACCTCACGCTGAGGGTCGGCGAACTGGTCCCGTTTTCTTTCACGATATCTTTCGGGAGCGTGTTGCTGCGATACTCGCCGTCAGTGAACACCGTGTGGTTGTAGAAGGTGGTTGGTGGACTCTGGGACATAAGAATTTCCGATCTCGAGCGCTGAAACCGTTGTTCGATTATAATGTAGATTTTTGAGTGTGTTTTCCTAGCCTTGGGAACGGATGAACCAACCTTGCTTGGTGACTAAAAAGTGGTTTACCAATTTTTCTTTTAAGTCCTTAGCTATAAAATATTATTTTATTGACAAGTAGCGTATGCAAAAAATAACAAAATATTGCTACTTGACCCCTCGCTAATACGATAGAAATGCGTAAAACCTGAGGTCAAACGACATCTATCTTTGAAACTATTGATTTGAGACATATTTTAATATAAAATCATTGATGGATATAGTTTTTTGGGTCTTTTCTAAAGATTGTGTTGTGATCATGTGATTCAATAAAGATTATAAAAATATTATCCGTGGCGGTGGACCTATCATTTGCTTTTCCATCGTCGATATTGATTACAAAAGATATTTTGTCAAAATTGGTAAACCATATTTAGCCCATCGTATTTATTCTGGACTTCAAGATCTGATCTGAAATTTTAAAATCTGCACTTTGAACTAAAAGCAAAGGTTATTTTTTACAGGACTGCCAGCACAGGCAAAAAATATTTATAAAGAATTTGGAAACTAAAATAGAAGCGAATTTGTACAAAAGTGACCTCTACCAAACATTTTATATACATACACAATCTACAACACAGAGCCTTTAGCTAGTGTGGTACCTAACTAACAAACGGATTCTGAAAGATGATTCTGTTTTCAAATCTTATGATAATTAATTGGCTGTTGGTATTTCGATCAATCAATCATAGCTGATAAACATGACAATTGATTCGACTTTCAGAAACCGGGGGTGTTTTTTTTTGAAAACGGTACAAGTAGCAAATATTGATGGATAATACGATGAATGATATTTTTAACTGTCTTATACTCTTATAGTGTTTATTAGACAGAGTTTACAGCATATGACAGTATAGTCAAAGTAAGGTTAGCTAGTCAAAAGCTTTGTTTAACCATCTAGTAGATACTTTTTCTTTTGTTTTACAAAATCTACTCGAATGGTTAATAAATTTAACAATTATCTTTTTATAATAGCATCAATAATCGCAAACCTCTGAAAATAATCTACAGATTCACAAGACTATACTTATTGATCATTAATAATTTCACAAAACTATGGTAAAACATCACTTTCTACGTGAAACACAATTGATGAAAACAGAACTAAAAATGGCGTTACAGTGCAGTATGAGTGTCATCTGTTACCTGATCACGTCAACACTCCGTCACGACTTGCTATTCTCAACACAAAAAAATGAACAACGGCTCGATTCTATTGGGCACCAACTAAAGTAAGCCTATTGTTATCTCTTACACACAGGTGAAGGAAGAAAGAGACGGAAATATAAAAGAAGTTTAAATGCAACGTGAAAACGAGCTGAAACTTCAAAAGTAACAACAGATAAAAATATATTGTATATGAATGACACTCCCGCTTTGAACCCGTTCGAATTCGCGCTTACAGACTTCCGCCCCGCATAGATATTGCCCTGCTTCCCTTCCATTAAAAGCTTATTTCATTCTCTATGACGTACGTTAGTTTGACTGGTCTAAACGCCACCGTCCCATTCCTTCTCTACCTGTTAGTAAGAGATAGCAATACTCTAATTTCAGCTTAGTTGGTACACAACAGAATCTGCACAAAAATATTTACACAATTAAGTTAGTCAGCACTTTACGTTATGACGTCATAGTACGCGAGATGTGATATTATACAGTGTGTTCGTATTTACATGTGTTTTGTTATGTAAGGTAGTAGAATATTTCACTTACACCTACATGCCATCACCAAACGGGGAAATAAAAACGTTTTCACTGCATTTCTTTCGTTTATTTTTTACTCTGGTTATTTTAAACTCAATTGTACTTAATATAAGGTATGTTCTGCCATCATCATAATGGAAGTATACCTAGAAAACCTTACCACAATAATTGCAAGAAGTCTCAAGAATATTATTTGTTGTTTCTCATCATCTGAATAATTCTATTATCATAATTCCCATGAATGTAAATGGCACAAAAACCCTAGAAAATGATTTATCCGTAATTTTCTTTTTCCAACATATGTTTATGGTAACAACATTTTTTATTTATTTGTTCTGGATCCATGTTGTAAGGGTATTTCCCAAATGCAGATGAAAACGTTTTTATATAAAGACAGACAATTTTAATGAATCGCTACGGCAGTGTAATTTTTGTTTCAGTTCATTTGCGGCTTTCTGATGCTTACGTCAATTTTACAAAACTTTTCTATACATGGATCTCCTTTGTAAATGTCGCAAACGACAATCTAGGGGCCGTATTACGCAATAGTAATGCCATCACATTTCCAATGCTAGAGATGGAGCTATACATGACCGATCGCACCATCCCATTTTCAAAACGGAATCATGATGGTATTATTACTTTACAATATAGCTATATATGAGTAAATTGTAATTCAACCTTTTAGCATATTATTACTACGCAAATCTGAAATAATATTAGGTCTTTACCTATGAAATTGCCGTTCTGCAGTACTGGCCATTTCAAATCAAAATAATTTTTGTTTGGCTAAGAATTCAAATTTCAAATTAATTTTATTTTAAAAACATGGATTTTTTTTTCTAAAAGTAGTCATTTCTTTATTGATTAGTGTTACATTTTCATCGCATTTCAATCTTTTTCGTCATCATGGATACGTTAAAAATTCGAGTAATTATGGAATATGAGTACCGTCGTGGCAGCAACGCGGCACAAGCGGCACGCAACATCAACGACGTTTACGGAGCTAACACTACAAACCAACGCACCACCTGTTATTGGTTTGCTCGCTTCCGTTCTGGAAATTTCGACCTGAAAAATGAACCTCGCGGTCGTCCGAAGACTTTGGTCGACAATGACGAATTAAAGGCGATTGTGGAAGCTGATGATACACAATCTACGGCTGAATTAGCAGCAGCTTTCGACGTTAGCGTCAAAACAATATTGGTCCATTTGCGTCAAATTGGCAAGGTAAAAAAGCTTGACAAATGGGTGCCCCACGAACTCAATGATCGCCAGCGCGAAGTACGCGTCGAGACGTGCCTTGCACTGCTCAACAGACACACAAATGAAGGAATTTTGAACCGCATTGTTACCTGCGATGAAAAATGGATTCTGTTTGATAACCGTAAGCGCTCAGCAAGTTGGTTGGATCCTGGTTCAGCACCTAAACAATGCCCTAAACGAAAACTTACCCCTAGAAAAGTGATGGTCACTGTTTGGTGGTCTAGCGCCGGTGTGATTCATCACAGCTTCTTACCAAACGGGGTGAGCATTACTGCAGATGTGTACTGTGAAGAACTGAACACAATGATGGAGAAGCTGGCGCATCTCCAACCAGCATTGGTCAATCGCTCGTCTCCGCTGCTCCTGCACGACAACGCGCGACCTCATACTGCACAGCAGACGGTCTCCAAGTTGCAAGAACTGGGGTTGGAAGCTCTCCGTCATCCGCCCTACTCACCAGACCTTGCGCCTACAGACTACTACTTTTTCCAGAATTTGGATAACTTCTTGGCGGGAAAAAAATTTAATACCCGAGAGGCAGTACAAAATGCCTTTGAAGAATTTGTTGCCTCCCGTCCAGCTGATTTCTTTAAGAAGGGCATCAATAAACTGCCACTGCGATGGCAAAGATGCATTGATTGCATGGGTGATTACTTCGATTAATACAAATAAAAAATTCATGAAAAAAATTCGTTTAAATTTTTTCATACAAAACGGCAATTTCATAGGTAAAGACCTATTATTACAATATCTCAGTGAAATTCAAAGTATTTTATTTATATGTATGTTTATTATTAGTAAATAGGGGCCGTTTTTGGGCCAAAAAAAATATACTCTCCTCTGTCTGTCTCTGTACTCTGTCTTTCCTTCTCCCTTGAATCCATCCAAAGGTTGTCTGTAAAATATCGCTTTTAGCGATAAGACCGCCCATTGTGTCACTCTATGTAAAATTTCTACATTTATATCTGTATTTTTATGGTGTACATAATAAAGAGTATTCTATTCTATTCTCTTTAGGTAGACCAAGAAAATAGTACATAATAAAAGTTTTTTCTTTCTTTCAAATATTTACTTGTGGACGCTGCATCAGAAAGCCGTCCGCGCGTCTGTGTGTAGTGTGCGTGTGCTGAGCGCGGCTAACCTTGAAGCAGAAGAGTGCTGGCATGCAGAGTGACGAACTATTGGCGCCGCCCACACTCACCTCCGCCCACTGCTGCGCCTGCGTGCTCCAGCCTGCGGGACATGCGTTCATGAGCTACTGGCATACTACATCCATCCTATGGCTACCTATAGTATGCTTTAAATGTGAGTCTGTATATTTGGTGATTCATAGTCAATCACGCCTCAGCGGCTGAACGGATTTGGATGAAATTTGGCACACAGGTCGACCGTATCCTAGATTAGGATAGGAAACATTTTATCCCGGTAGTAAGTTAGAGTCGGATTATTTCCGACTTTCGTGAGGGAGAAGCCGCTGGAAAACGGTAATAAAATAATACATTAAAACATTTACCTTTATATTACAAAACAAGGTTTTTCTTTAGACATGGTTTAAACTATCGAGCCTGTTTTTGAATTGATTAAATAAGAACTTAAGGAAATCGAAATACAGTTCCTTTCACAAAAGTGACGACTTAGTCCGGTCTTAGGGTGTCAATATTATATTAAGATTTTTACTAAAGTACAAAAAAAGGTAAAGGCATAAAGTTTGAAATACAAAAACTGGCTCAAAGGTTTAGGCTCGGGGTAACGTTAGATCGTGTTTCGTAATAAAACGGCTAGTGTTTGTTTGGTAGTTCTAAAAGCAAGCGTCGACTAAAGTAGTAGAAGGTCTCTCATGTGTGGTTTCAAATGTTCGCTTGTTAACTGCAAACGTGCCACCCTAGGAACCCGGTCTCTCCCACCAAACATTCTATAATCTAACATAAAGATATACACCATTTCCGATTGTTTTTAAATTACTATGATTGGTTGTTAAATACTGTCCAATCCAAGGCATCTAACCAAAACTTAACAAAAGACAATCGGCTCGTGCGATGCAGCGCAAGCTCGCCACAAGCTACGCATTCTTGTAATACAGCACCCAACTTATTCTGTACGAATCTCACCGTGAAAACTTTGCTAAAGTGAGCTGTCAATCCCTAGATTCCCTAGCGTCAGAATGACAGTTCACTTCAAGCTTGCTTCATCAAAATTTTCACGGCAGGATATATATACGGTTGGTGACCCGATATAATTATTAATAGAATAACATTATTAACTTGTAAAAGAAAAATCATCGCCGAAAATTGTGGTTATAAAAGTAAGTAAGTAAAGTAAGTAATTTAAAATCACTGTTAAATGGTACGGTGGTTCCGTACCAATTAACAGTGATTTTAAATTAGAATTTCGAGTTCAAATAATCAAATCAAAACACTTTTTGTAAGTAGCACTAAAAATTGGCATGCACATGTACGTTTTCTGATCCATTTGTTTACATTTCATGAGGTAATTTTGGATCAGATTATACTGATCTCAGATCACCGACCTACTACTTTAATCAAGTCCCCTCACCGTTCGTTTCGTGTGGGTACTCTTCGCAGTCGCTGGTGTCGGTGTCACCCTCGTCGTGCGGTATCTCGTACGCGTACAGTTCCGTCGCGGTCGCGGCCGATATCTTCGCGTTGTCGTCGAACACTCGCCCGATTGTCGCGCCCGAGAGCTCCACGATCAACATTCTAGAAGATGAAAAAAAAAATTACATCAATCCATTTTTTTTTTGTTCTTACTTTACCGACCGACTTTTATGACCATTAATATTCACTGATGAATAAAAGTCTTCGGTACAGTCACTATAGTCTCGATCAGTCAGTTATTTGTATCTACCTACAAACTATTTCAAGAAACAGAAAAAATATCGATACGATTTCTAGACATTGACCGAAATGAATATTCAGTAAAAATTTGCAAGAAGAAAGGATAAAAAAGACAATTTCGCAACCATAAGCGGAACACGATGTTGAACTGTATAACCTTAGAAAAATTACTAACATTGGGTCGGAGATTTGTGATCATTTATATGGATGAATGTTATAACGGCTCGAGACAGTTTTCTTATAATAAGTGATACTTACGACTCAGGCGCTAGTCCACACAGTTCTGACAACTTTTTCTTGAGATCTAGATACGTTCCTTCCGAGTTCACTCTCACTCCGTATTTGATAGGCACCGAGCCGTCTAACAGCATCACTGTAAAGATAATATACACATCAATATGCTATATTTGTTTGGCACAATTAAAAGTCATGACATCTTTTAATTTTTTACAAATTAAGTTCAAATGACCGAGACATCATGACACTAAAGTCGTATATTCACTAGGGGACAAAATAGTGTACCGCGTCACGTTACGTTATCGGTGACGCCAGCCATGTCGCTCCACATTCAGCGACATCGCGCGACTTATCTGGAGACACGTGTCGCGGAACATTTGCGTGTGGCTCACTCGAAGCTGATCTGAAGTTCGGACGTGGCCCGTGAGCAAATATTAGCTATCCCCACAAATTTTGGGCCTTCGTTTTGTTACTACAGAATAAAACAGAATACTCTTTGCTATCGACATATTTTATGGTACATACCCCTGAGCTCGCAGCACACGTAGGACTCCATGGGCAGCGGCAGGCTGAGCATGTTGAAGGCGTCGAAGCGCACGGACTCGCGCGCGCACGTGTCGCACACTACTTTAGACTTCAGCTGTCCGTAGAACAGTTCTGTCATTATGGACGCGTTGCGTGACGTGTGCTGTTCCCACGCTTCCGCCGCTACTACCTGAGGGTTGTGAGGATTTATGTTAAGGGCATTGAACCTCATTGGCATACCTATATCGTGCGCAATTTAAAGAAAAATACAACTGATTTTGGCAGCCAGCAATCAAACACGTGTCAATTGACAGAGTAAGTGATTAAAAGTACACTTTGTAAACAAGCATATTACAAATTAGAGGATTATATCCTAGATAAGAATGCTTGGAAACATGCTGGTCCTGCTCCTTAGGACAATCTAGACTCTAGACAAAATCAAACTGGTTGCTAACTTAATTGTATAATTTTAAATTTTTATGACATTGATTTTTACATTATGTCACTACTTTAATTCACACACTAAATTATTACTTGTTAAAATTATGGAAAAATCATCTACTTTTCAATATTTATAAATATGGAAGCACCATGTGTCTATCACATAATTAATTTACCTGTCATTGCGTTATATTTAATTATTTTTACCTATTGTGGTATAGTAATTTTATTGTAGGTGCATCGTATTCACATATAAATATATAATTAATGTATACATAATATGGTAAAACATTTTTAAAAGAGTAACGGTGGAGTTTCTTGCCCATTCTTCTCCATACGAAACTACCTTTTGGAAGGGGCAACTAGGATCAATTCTATTTTCTTGTAAATTTTGACGTTCAAAAGTGCCTTTTATGTGCCTATTTGAAATAAATGATTTGACTTTGACTTTACAAGCAAAATGATTTATTTTAAGTTAAGTACAATTTTAGAACTACTCGAGTTCAAAAATGTGAAATAACACTATTTTTTTTCACTGATAAGTGATAATATTATTTTCTCTTTATTAAGGTCGTCTTAATAAAGAGCTTAGACACTAAATTTAAACACCGGTGTCGATATCTTTGTGAAGACGTTATGTGGGTTGTTGCCTTGAGATATTATGCCGTGCTTTGTGATAGGCATTGCCGTAACGTTATTGCGAAAATACTTTGTTATATCGCTGTATAGGGCCGTCAGATGCTTGCAGTACGTGCCGCGTGACAGTGTAAAGGTCATCATTCATCATAACCGCATCGCTTTAGCAAAGTACCGATCCGGCACCGCCTCGAAAAATTCCATCCGCTTGTCGTCAACGTATCGTCAGCTAGATAGAGGTGACAGCTTGCTGTTCACGCACCGCTCACTAGTAGGTAGCTCACCGTCCACGCGCTAACGGTTAGTTTTCAAATTCCAGACCGGTCAAAGTCAAAGTGTTTATTAATGCGATTTTTGGTGATACAACAGGATCTTAAATAAATTTTATAGTAGCTCAAAAATCTACCCTATTAAGGCGTGCATTGTTAAAATTGTAATTTAATTACAATATTAGAAATTAAATTAAACATTACATGAAACATCATGAAGTAATTCATATCTAAAGAAATTAAAATACAAGATATAACATATTGTAATAAATTAATAGACATGAATATTACATTAAAACATAAATACATAAAATGGTCAGTCACAAGAAATCCTGTCAAGTAGGAATTCGTCAATGGTATAGTAGCATTTGTCTATTAGAAATGTACTTAGTTTACGTTTAAATTGTGTCAAGTGTAAATCTTTTATGTTATTTGGTACTCGTAGGTTATTAAAAAAAAATGGAGCCTTGCAAAGTATGCTCTCGTGCATAAGGGCGGTTTTTGAACGTCTTAGGCATAATTCATGTCGATATGTTGGTCTTATGGATCGAGAGCTTTGTTCTGAACCTTTTCTAAAGAAATCACCGTTTTTCTTTACGAACAAATCGGTTGCGTAAATGTAAAGACAAGGTAACGTTAGTAGTTTTAAGGAGATAAAATGCGGTTTGCAACTTTCTCTTAATTTAATATTGCATATGGACCTAATGCACCTCTACTGCGCTTTAAAAAATTCAAGTTTTTCACAGGAATTCTCCCAGAAAATTACTCCGTAACGTAATATGGAATCTACGTAGCCATAATACGCGGTTACGACAGCCGCCTGATTTACTATTCTGCTGAATTTATAAAGAGCAAAGGCAAACTTGGTCAATTTTGTAATTAGGATCGATGCATGTTCTTTCCACGTCAGTTTAGAGTCTATTGTCAATCCTAAAAATTTGATATGTCCTACTTCTTCAATTATATTATTATTAAAAGATAGATTAATGTCAGGAGTGTTAATTCTTTGTCGAAACTGCATATTGTAGTTTTATTTAAATTAAGAATAAAATAATTTTGTTCAAGCCAAGCAATTGATTGTTGTAGTGCATTTTTTGTCACTTTCATAGTTTGTGTTTAAATCCTCATGCCTAATAATTAAAGTGCTGTCACCGGCAAAAAGAACCGTAGGAAAAGTAACTTATTTTGGAAAGTCATTTATATAGACTAAAAACGATGGCGGGCCCAATACGCTACCTTGTGGCACGCCAAATGTGATTTTACGTTTTGCTGAAATGTATTTGTATTCCTTTTTATCCTTTTTGCAAATTCGTCTAACTTCCGTTCTATTGTCAAGGTAGGATTTTATAAGAGAAAGTGCGTTTCCACTTATTCCGTAGGCACTTAGTTTTCCTAACAAAATATTATGATCGACTAGATCAAAGGCTTTCGTCATGTCAATAAATATAGCGCTAGTGGGAATTCTTTGATCGATATCTGTCATTATAATATTAAGGAAATCATATATAGCCAAGTTTATGGATTTATTTTTTCTAAAGCCTTTCTGTTCCTTTACTAAGATGTTGTGTTTGGTAAATTTTGTGGTTTCCGGTTTGCGAATCCCGCTTGAGAAGCACGCGTTTTTTAGTTATGCGTCTGTTTACTTTACGCGAACTGGCAATCGTAGCTATTGCACTCGACAAAGGGAATAATTAGCGGGCGCCGGGGAACAGACGCGCGGGGGGCGCGCGCAGCGCTGCCCGCTATGCTGTATTGTCATCGTAAAATGTACTTTAGTGCATTTGATTTAAAATCCTAACTGAATGAAAAAGTTATTTGCTGTGTCGATATGGTGCTGTTATAACCTTAAGTGTCACAACAGAGAACAGCAACGATGAAGACGGTATAGACCATAGGTTCCCAAAGGGAGCGGTACCGGCCCCCAGTGGGCGCTGGAGAGTTTCGTGGGGGCGGTAGGTAGAGAGAGAGAGAGAATTAATTTTTAATTTGTGATTATCAATAGATAATAGACAGACATATAAAATTGGTACAATTAACTATTATGTAAAAGAGTGTTGGATTTTTTTTTCTTGTAAAGGGGCGGTATGCCATAAAAGTTTGGGAACCTACGGTATAGACTATTATAAACGAGGTACTTTTTCAAGCCAGTTTGGGTAGATTCTGAACTACAGGTTCCAAAAAACGCTAAGATGAATACGTCTATTTTGAATTTAGCCCATGGTTAAAGTGGCCTATTATCAAATTGGAAGAAAATTTATGTACCTAACATTTTTTTTACATGAATTTTGTTACAGAACAACTTAGCTGTGCTCAGCACATAAAACGGTGGTTATTTTACACGATCATTGTCAAGGTAAATATAAATTAATATTTTAGATAACTTCTATCCAGTTTAGACCGACGTTTATTATATAATTTAATTTATATTCGGATGTAGAAGTAGACATTTAACAGGGTATAATAATTTTTAATTTCACTTTTATTTTCTTTACATCTGAGCTAATGCGTTCAACGTTTTTTTTTACTACGAGTAGTTCTAAACTGAAGGTCATATAGAAAAATGCTACAAAGTGCACATACACTACACAAGGTGTTTTTTTTTTTGTAGACGAAACACCTTGTCCATGTTCCTACATTGTGTTTGTAGTCTGGGTTTGTGCCGATCAATGGCAAGAACCTCGCCGACCTGGCGTTAAGTTATTGTACCTATGCAATGTAGTCAGTCACCTGATCCGGCCGCCCATCAGAGTCATCAGTATGCGTGAGCGCGGGCGCGGTGTGCGGCCGGGCGCGGTTGAGGTCCTCGTGCAGCGCGTCCAGCAGCCACGCCAGCAGCTCCTGCGCGTCGTGCTGGCCGCCGCCCGCCAGCGCGCGCGCCCAGCGCGACACGCACCAGCGCACGCGCAGCGGCGCCACGGAGCGCGCCGAGCACGACCACACCTGACCGACAACAAACATTATTCTACGATGCTTCTGCACCAATTCGATCGCCCCCGATCACATTTCAACTATATCTTGATATCGTTTCGTATCTCAGAAATTCAATAGCCGATTGATTACTCAAAACCAGCCAGAGCTGGTCGATTTAACGGAAAAGCACCTTTAAATCGCTTAAAATTCTGCTGTTCCTAGCGTTGAACTATCTTCTTTGTGATACGCAACGCTTGATGCCACAATATTGCTAAAACCTATTTATATTTATGAATACATAATTATTTTAAGAAAATAAATATCTTTAACCGTAAAAGCGTATCTTATTATGATTATTTTGGTGAAAAATGAAGAAATACGTGTTTCAGTGATTATATAAAATCAATGACGGTAAAAAGGGATTGAAAGTTTGTATGAAAATCCGTCGCTTTGAAGTTAGATGTATGAAAGTTTATATTTAGCTTTTTGGTTTAAAATAAAGTATATGTTTGTGTTTTTGTAAAATCAACCCATATACAAGGTGGTAAAATAAGGGTTTAAAGTTTGTATGAAAATCTGAAATTAAGTAGGTTTCCGAATTACATGCGTGCTAACCGTGGGGAAAAGCTAGAAATCTCTATAACTCCAATTGAAATTAGAAAATAATTTTTAATAAGCCTTTTATACTGTCCGTTCAACCGATTTTGACTTATATTGCGTTGGTGGCATATTAAATGACAGCTGCAGTAAACAGTTGGTATTGTAACCACGTTTTGCTTTTAATGCCATCCTTATGCCTACGGAATAGAAGACATAATCAGTTGAACGGACTGTAAAAAAGGTTTATTTAAATTTCTAATCTTATTTCAAATGGAGTTTCATAGTAAGTATAAACCAAACTCGCTTCCCGCCGCCGCGCCGTCTGTAAGCTTAGATCTTTTAAACTTCGCGGATTTTAATGCGGTTCTCATCAATAGACAGAGTGATTCAAGGGAAAGGTTTATATATATAATACATGCTTATTATAGTAGAAAAAAGCCGAGAATTTCAAAGATTTGTAACGTGATGTCGTAAAAAACATTTTTGTACGCTTACATTGCAAACGCTGGCTAAACCTTACCAGATAGATCAAAATAATATGCTGCGAAATTGTAAAGATTTACATAAAAGTCTACAATGGTATATGTCTATCTCCTAAGGATAATCCACAGTAACCATTTTTATCTTTTACATTACTACCAAAAAAAATGGGTTATTTACGAAGCTATTTTAAACAATACAGTATTTTTCCTTATCCAATTAAATACGTTAGATACGTTGTGCATTTAATTTAGATCGTAATTGCCCTTTACAGCATATCATTAAAATGAATATCTTAGAAAATATCAGGGATTTAAAATGCGGGGGATAGATCGGCCGTCGGGCCGTACGTCCGTCCCGAGGCAGCGGCCGGCGGGGGCAAAGCGCGTTCATATAAATCAATCCAATATGTTACTAAATATATAAATAAAAGTAGTAAAGTACCTTTATTTATGTATTTAGTAACATAATATTATTAATCACTCCACACTGACACCACATTAGCATCTACATTGCACCCGTGCAAAGCCGGGGCGGGTCGCTAGTATGTAATAATGTATTGGTGCACACTTACCAGCGCAGCGCAAATCGCCCAACCAACCACCCATATTTATTATATCTGAACCCAACGAGCTCAGCGTGTTTACGAAATAATAAAAATTATACATATTTATAGGTATAGTATAGTAAGGATATAGCGCCGCATGTCGCGTGCTGGCGGCAGTGGCTCCCGCAGCTGGCGTGCGTGAGTGGGACGACATAACAAAAACATATCGCACCCTCTCGCACGATTCGCAGCGTTCAACTTCTAATAGTGCAAAGTCCAATCCGTTTAGGTTGATGTGTAGCCGTGTGTACATGTATTTGTGTCGCATCACACGTGAAACACGTAATACCCCTTAACACATATTTAAATTAGATACAACTATTTTAATAAAAGTAGATCTTACCGTAAGTTTGCGACGAATATTTTCATACTGCATAGCATAAGCATAATCAGCATACAACATTCCCACTGCTGGGACACAGACCTCCTCTCTATGATAGGGAGTGGGTATAAACTACCACGCGGACACAGTAATGGATGTCACAAGCGCAAGTCGGTTGAAAATATCGATATGCTTCATCAGCATACATATTAATGAAATTCTCATACAAAGCATTTACAACAAAAAAAAACACTAAAATAAATACCTCTTTACATAGTTCTCCGTATCTTAACGCTAACACTCCTTTGGTACCGAGCGGGTTGGTTGTGTTCACTTCGTACAGATGCATTCCCGAGTTGAAATACCTCGTCAGAGGACCGGTGTTCCATACCTAGAACATACATACATGTTATGGCATCTAATTAAGGTTAATTTTTCATGGTTTTAGGCAAAAACAAAATAAGAAATAAAATATGTTTTCCATGAAAAGCTTTGATTGTTTAGTATCCTGAATTTATTTTGGAAGTCCATCTAATGTAAAAGTTATTTTGACCAGCGCAGCGCCATCTACTCGCGACAAACCGAACCGATTTTCATTGTGACATTGGTTGACCTACTAGCACAAAATGTAAGGTACTGACAGACTGTAAGGCCGCATTCATAAAGCAGGTGTTCCCCAGGTTGTGTAGGCCGGTGGCGCCCGGCAGGTTGGGCGCTATCAACGTCTCGCGACGCTCCGTGGCGCGGCATGGTCCACTGCTCATACTGTGACCAAAGAATCATTGTTAGAAACACTATTACGCATACAATGAAACAAACAAATAAACTAGTGAATCTGATGTCAAAACTGATGTTTGCTCTTGTGATTGGTTGACCGAAATACCAACAAGCATAACCAGCCTATAATGTTCCCACTGGTGGGACACAGGCCTCCTCTCTATGAGAGGGAGTGGGCCGTAATCTACCACGCGGGTCCAGTGGAGGTTAGTAGATGTCACATGTCTTTGAATTTCTTGGTTCTAGGACATGCCGGGTTCCTCACGATATTTTCCTTCAACGTTTTGTGAGCAGTGCTGATGAAAATAAATACACAAAGTAAAGTGCCTGCCTGTTCGAACTAACGCCCTACAACTTGTAAATCAGGGCCGATACAACTGGGCCACCACCGCTCAACCAGAACCAACAAGCGTAAAAAATACCTTAACATGACATTTTGATGTTTACAGAGTGAAATTGTGGCTTAACCTATCAAAGTCTACTACTGGACATGGCCCATTGCATCAATCCTTCGCATTCCACATTCAGTTATTTGTTATAATATCATCCTACAGAAACATTTAGTCGTTTATTCGTAACACACTTGCGCACTTCCGAAAAAACACGTGTTAAACAACACACATCAACATGCACATCAAATATTAATATCACTCACTATTTTATACAAAAAATAAGTCGAAGCAACACTATCGAAAGGAACACTTCACCAAAACAAACAGATTTTCATTTCTTTGTAAAAAAAAAACTATCACAAACCTCCATGATCACTGTTTTAAACTTGACAAACGTGAAATAATCCATATTTAGTTTTGTTAAGGGGAACTGTGTAGGAAAACGTATATTTTTTCCTTTTGATAAGTCGTTGTTATTTTGGGACGATTATTCCCAGCTGACTGATTAGTAAGCTATTACAAATATATTTTTTTACGTCATGTAGGTGTTTTCTTAAAGGGCTTCTACCAATGCGAGTATCCGTTACCGGGGGTTCACGTGTTTATGAAGATAATATTGCGACCCAATTTACTGTTTTGCAAAAAATAATACGACTTTTAATTTGGTAGTTCTAATATCCTTGCCAAAGAAATTGCATACTTGCAAACGAGCTTTGGATCGCTCGGCTCAACGTGCTCAAATAATCGTAGACGAATACTCATTTTGTGTGATAGTTCGCGGTGGGGACCTTCCGGGTCTCAATGTGTAATATGATTACTATGGAGAATGTGGAAATATAATGTTATTGTCTGTTTCAAAAATATCTGATGAAATTGTAAAAAAACCCAGTTCAGGTTAAATTCTAACGCTATCATTCATTTAAAAGAATTAGCTAATTACTTAAAAAAATCATCTGTGTTTAGAAGATTTCAACTTTATGTCATAATATTATAGAGGTATGAGGAACAAGGTGTAAAGTTCATTCCTCCTCCGTAGAAAAGGGAGGATCCTCCGACCAGACGGTCGGACGGTCGGTGTTGTGTCTGGTGGGCAACTGCCCGACGGTTGATGTCTGCCACCCTATCGGTGTAAATGCTAGTCGCGCGGTAAATTCTGCTTGCGCGATGCAGGATTTTGCGTGTCCAGTGTGATGCGTAGTTCGCATGTGGCGATGCAGATGCCGCCACAACTTTTTTATATTTTTATTTATAAGTATTTTTATGGCCTGGTTTACCTTTTAGCCAAGTCTTTAGTTTATTTAATTTCCTTCACTAAGTTTCTTCGGGATTTCTTTGGCGGGAATTTGAAGCCCTTTCAGCTCAAAACTTTGAAATAGAATTAAACAATAAACTGAACTTTTGTTAAAGAAAAATATTAAGTTTGAAAAATTTGCGCCTTTTCAGTTCCAATTCCCGCCAAAGAATCCCCACAACATTATTAAATTGTAACTGACGAAACACGGGCAAAACTTGAGGTTACATAAAGATGATTTAAAATTAGAATTTGAGGTTTTAATTTTCAAATAACAAACCTAAACACTCACTTTGTAAGTGGCACTACAAATTAGCATTAATAGGTACGTCTTCTGACCCAACTGTTTATAGTTTCGACTGATAGTTTTGGAACAGAGCATACCTGAGCGCTCCTATCTCTTCAGGCCAGGTGAGGTCCGAGTTCCGCACCTCCAGCAGTAGCCTGGCTCGCTCGTCCAGCCCCAGCTCGTGTAGAGTGGGTCGCTCGTCGTCCAGCAGTACGGTTGTGTTTCCTACCGACCAGACCCGCATGTCCTCGCGGGCCAGGCCTAAGGCTGCGCAGAGGAACTCGCACACCTTACGGGGAGGTAAAAAAATTGTTTGCGTCAATTCAATCTACAATAGAATATCATTTATTTCAGATTATATGGCACATTAATATCTTAATATTAGGTCTTTACCTATGAAATTGCCGTTCTGCAGTACTGGCCATTTCAAATCAAAATAATTTTTGTTTGGCTAAGAATTCTAATTTCAAATTAATTTTATTTTAAAAACATGGATTTTTTTTTCTAAAAGTAGTCATTTCTTTATTGATTAGTGTTACATTTTCATCGCATTTCAATCTTTTTCGTCATCATGGATACGTTAAAAATTCGAGTAATTATGGAATATGAGTACCGTCGTGGCAGCAACGCGGCACAAGCGGCACGCAACATCAACGACGTTTACGGAGCTAACACTACAAACCAACGCACCACCTGTTATTGGTTTGCTCGCTTCCGTTCTGGAAATTTCGACCTGAAAAATGAACCTCGCGGTCGTCCGAAGACTTTGGTCGACAATGACGAATTAAAGGCGATTGTGGAAGCTGATGATACACAATCTACGGCTGAATTAGCAGCAGCTTTCGACGTTAGCGTCAAAACAATATTGGTCCATTTGCGTCAAATTGGCAAGGTAAAAAAGCTTGACAAATGGGTGCCCCACGAACTCAATGATCGCCAGCGCGAAGTACGCGTCGAGACGTGCCTTGCACTGCTCAACAGACACACAAATGAAGGAATTTTGAACCGCATTGTTACCTGCGATGAAAAATGGATTCTGTTTGATAACCGTAAGCGCTCAGCAAGTTGGTTGGATCCTGGTTCAGCACCTAAACAATGCCCTAAACGAAAACTTACCCCTAGAAAAGTGATGGTCACTGTTTGGTGGTCTAGCGCCGGTGTGATTCATCACAGCTTCTTACCAAACGGGGTGAGCATTACTGCAGATGTGTACTGTGAAGAACTGAACACAATGATGGAGAAGCTGGCGCATCTCCAACCAGCATTGGTCAATCGCTCGTCTCCGCTGCTCCTGCACGACAACGCGCGACCTTATACTGCACAGCAGACGGTCTCCAAGTTGCAAGAACTGGGGTTGGAAGCTCTCCGTCATCCGCCCTACTCACCAGACCTTGCGCCTACAGACTACTACTTTTTCCAGAATTTGGATAACTTCTTGGCGGGAAAAAAATTTAATACCCGAGAGGCAGTACAAAATGCCTTTGAAGAATTTGTTGCCTCCCGTCCAGCTGATTTCTTTAAGAAGGGCATCAATAAACTGCCACTGCGATGGCAAAGATGCATTGATTGCATGGGTGATTACTTCGATTAATACAAATAAAAAATTCATGAAAAAAATTCGTTTAAATTTTTTCATACAAAACGGCAATTTCATAGGTAAAGACCTATTATTAAACAGCTTCGAGATATTACAATTAAAGGTACCGGTAAAGGTAAGGTTTCTATCTTATTCTCCAGTGTAGTTGATTGATAAACGTATGCGCAGCGTACCGGTGTCCGACGGTACGGGTGGCAGTCGTAGCGATTAGAGCTGGGAGAAAGTCTCGAATGTACATGACGTAGAGTTAGCAATATGTCTGTGAGAGTGTGGCATCTCCTATGTTTCGCAGGACGCACCCTATTTGAGCGCACGCGTGGGTACACCGTCAGTCCATCCCCAGCGCGCACGGCGCATGCGCGCACCATATTGCAGGAACATCACGAATTTACTCCGACAGCGAATGCTCGCACAATTTATCTTAAGAGTTTACGTTTTCAATTGTAACAGCGCCTAATTTTATTGTACTTGCATTCATCAATTTTAAAAACGATTAACATATTTTCATACACATCCTCCGAGCTAACATAAGAGAAACACTAGTGGGAAGGTTTTTTTTTGTTGCGGGGTGGAAAATCCTCATGGATGTCCTCCGCCCTGAGGGCGGAGGGGTCTGTCAAACTCTTGTTGACTATAAACCACCCAGTGTTCCCTTCCCACACTTGCACCGGGGGTCATGGGAACTAGTGCGCCTTCCACGATCCCCGGTTAGTGCCGCTCGTCAGGTCCGCGGGGAGAGGGAGGTGTGAGACTCCTCTCGTGACGTCCAAGAGGGGCGGGCGTGGAACACTACGCGTCGCCGCCTCGGGTCCTCTTATATGGGGGGGCGGCGGACGTCCTCAAGTCCGCCGTCTTTCTGAACCCGTTTATGGCGGCTGGAAGAAGGCATTGTCCGCCCTCCGCCGACGCCCGGCACGTCTGCTAGGGATTGGGAGAGTGGTCTCGACCTCCATCAACATTTCCGCAGTCTCTTTCTGTGAAATAACGGTTTTACAGAAGGAGATCACCGCATCCCAAGACTCGGCGCTCCCAACCATCGAACAAACGACGGCCGGCAGCGACAAGTCGGCTCCGACTTCTGATACGAGGGCACGGCACGACTCCTCCCATGCGACACACTCTGGCAGCGTATGCCGCACCGTGTCCTCCGGACAGTTGACGCAGTGATATCACCGAGCGTCCGGCTCCCCGTTTATGCGACACAGGTACTTCCCGAAGCAACAATGCCCCGAGAACACCTGCGTCGCCCGAAACGACAGGGAGTCGTGCCTTCTCCCAAGCCATTCGTTGAGCACTGGTCGGATCGCCTCAACGGTAGCGAGGCCGGCGGTAGGGCCAGAAGCCTGTTCCGCCACTCCGTCACCAGAACCTCGCGGAGCTGCGACCGACGCATTTCGATCTCTCGCTTTATCGGTCCACCACCCCGCGTCCGCACCTCCTCGCGCCACCGGTACAGTGCCGCGAGGGCTCTTGCCTCTAGGTCCCAAGGCGGAGATCCGGCTAGTGCACAAGCCGCCTCGCAGGAGATCTACGATCCTCCCGATAGCCCTGACGGCCATCGCAGTTTGCGGTTTTCGCAGCCCGTACAGGGCCATGGATCGCACGACACCTAGGTATAACCTTCTCCAGGCGGTACGCGGGCCCCCCGAATGATAAGCAGCATTGCAAGTGCGCCCGCCGCGCCCATCAATTTGGGCGCCAGCCGCCGATATAGGGGGCCGTAGTTCCACCGGCTGAGGAGCACCAGTCCCAGGTATTTTATGGTGGACTCGACAGCAATTCGGGCCCCCCGACCACGATGAATGATCCCGGCGTCAGCGCTCGCCGGGGGCCGTGAAAGACCACAGCCTCAGACTTGTTTAGGCACAGGCACCATATGCGATCTACCACCTGCGAGACTGGAGTTGTCGCCAGCAACGCTGCCTCCCTGTGCGACCTCCCCCGGGTCGTGACCAGCATGTCCCCCGCATAAAACGTCAGGTCCACTCCCGATTGGTGCTCGCCCCTCAGCACCCAGTCGTACCCGCGGCGGCACGCTGCTGTACAGCGCCGCGCCGCCGCCTGCCGACAGGGGGGGGGCAGTCCTGTCACACATACCTGCCTAACAGTGGCCAGCCTGGAGAAGGCCGCCGTGTAGGCCAGCTGGCGCTCGGGCGGCGCGGGCGCCTGCGGCACGCTGCTGTACACATACCTGCCTAACAGTGGCCAGCCTGGAGAAGGCCGCCGTGTAGGCCAGCTGGCGCTCGGGCGGCGCGGGCGCCTGCGGCACGCTGCTGTACACATACCTGCCTAACAGTGGCCAGCCTGGAGAAGGCCGCCGTGTAGGCCAGCTGGCGCTCGGGCGGCGCGGGCGCCTGCGGCACGCTGCTGTACACATACCTGCCTAACAGTGGCCAGCCTGGAGAAGGCCGCCGTGTAGGCCAGCTGGCGCTCGGGCGGCGCGGGCGCCTGCGGCACGCTGCTGTACACATACCTGCCTAACAGTGGCCAGCCTGGAGAAGGCCGCCGTGTAGGCCAGCTGGCGCTCGGGCGGCGCGGGCGCCTGCGGCACGCTGCTGTACACATACCTGCCTAACAGTGGCCAGCCTGGAGAAGGCCGCCGTGTAGGCCAGCTGGCGCTCGGGCGGCGCGGGCGCCTGCGGCACGCTGCTGTACACATACCTGCCTAACAGTGGCCAGCCTGGAGAAGGCCGCCGTGTAGGCCAGCTGGCGCTCGGGCGGCGCGGGCGCCTGCGGCACGCTGCTGTACACATACCTGCCTAACAGTGGCCAGCCTGGAGAAGGCCGCCGTGTAGGCCAGCTGGCGCTCGGGCGGCGCGGGCGCCTGCGGCACGCTGCTGTACACATACCTGCCTAACAGTGGCCAGCCTGGAGAAGGCCGCCGTGTAGGCCAGCTGGCGCTCGGGCGGCGCGGGCGCCTGCGGCACGCTGCTGTACACATACCTGCCTAACAGTGGCCAGCCTGGAGAAGGCCGCCGTGTAGGCCAGCTGGCGCTCGGGCGGCGCGGGCGCCTGCGGCACGCTGCTGTACACATACCTGCCTAACAGTGGCCAGCCTGGAGAAGGCCGCCGTGTAGGCCAGCTGGCGCTCGGGCGGCGCGGGCGCCTGCGGCACGCTGCTGTACACATACCTGCCTAACAGTGGCCAGCCTGGAGAAGGCCGCCGTGTAGGCCAGCTGGCGCTCGGGCGGCGCGGGCGCCTGCGGCACGCTGCTGTACACATACCTGCCTAACAGTGGCCAGCCTGGAGAAGGCCGCCGTGTAGGCCAGCTGGCGCTCGGGCGGCGCGGGCGCCTGCGGCACGCTGCTGTACACATACCTGCCTAACAGTGGCCAGCCTGGAGAAGGCCGCCGTGTAGGCCAGCTGGCGCTCGGGCGGCGCGGGCGCCTGCGGCACGCTGCTGTACACATACCTGCCTAACAGTGGCCAGCCTGGAGAAGGCCGCCGTGTAGGCCAGCTGGCGCTCGGGCGGCGCGGGCGCCTGCGGCACGCTGCTGTACACATACCTGCCTAACAGTGGCCAGCCTGGAGAAGGCCGCCGTGTAGGCCAGCTGGCGCTCGGGCGGCGCGGGCGCCTGCGGCACGCTGCTGTACACATACCTGCCTAACAGTGGCCAGCCTGGAGAAGGCCGCCGTGTAGGCCAGCTGGCGCTCGGGCGGCGCGGGCGCCTGCGGCACGCTGCTGTACACATACCTGCCTAACAGTGGCCAGCCTGGAGAAGGCCGCCGTGTAGGCCAGCTGGCGCTCGGGCGGCGCGGGCGCCTGCGGCACGCTGCTGTACACATACCTGCCTAACAGTGGCCAGCCTGGAGAAGGCCGCCGTGTAGGCCAGCTGGCGCTCGGGCGGCGCGGGCGCCTGCGGCACGCTGCTGTACACATACCTGCCTAACAGTGGCCAGCCTGGAGAAGGCCGCCGTGTAGGCCAGCTGGCGCTCGGGCGGCGCGGGCGCCTGCGGCACGCTGCTGTACACATACCTGCCTAACAGTGGCCAGCCTGGAGAAGGCCGCCGTGTAGGCCAGCTGGCGCTCGGGCGGCGCGGGCGCCTGCGGCACGCTGCTGTACACATACCTGCCTAACAGTGGCCAGCCTGGAGAAGGCCGCCGTGTAGGCCAGCTGGCGCTCGGGCGGCGCGGGCGCCTGCGGCACGCTGCTGTACACATACCTGCCTAACAGTGGCCAGCCTGGAGAAGGCCGCCGTGTAGGCCAGCTGGCGCTCGGGCGGCGCGGGCGCCTGCGGCACGCTGCTGTACACATACCTGCCTAACAGTGGCCAGCCTGGAGAAGGCCGCCGTGTAGGCCAGCTGGCGCTCGGGCGGCGCGGGCGCCTGCGGCACGCTGCTGTACACATACCTGCCTAACAGTGGCCAGCCTGGAGAAGGCCGCCGTGTAGGCCAGCTGGCGCTCGGGCGGCGCGGGCGCCTGCGGCACGCTGCTGTACACATACCTGCCTAACAGTGGCCAGCCTGGAGAAGGCCGCCGTGTAGGCCAGCTGGCGCTCGGGCGGCGCGGGCGCCTGCGGCACGCTGCTGTACACATACCTGCCTAACAGTGGCCAGCCTGGAGAAGGCCGCCGTGTAGGCCAGCTGGCGCTCGGGCAGCGCGGGCGCCTGCGGCACGCTGCTGTACACATACCTGCCTAACAGTGGCCAGCCTGGAGAAGGCCGCCGTGTAGGCCAGCTGGCGCTCGGGCGGCGCGGGCGCCTGCGGCACGCTGCTGTACACATACCTGCCTAACAGTGGCCAGCCTGGAGAAGGCCGCCGTGTAGGCCAGCTGGCGCTCGGGCGGCGCGGGCGCCTGCGGCACGCTGCTGTACACATACCTGCCTAACAGTGGCCAGCCTGGAGAAGGCCGCCGTGTAGGCCAGCTGGCGCTCGGGCGGCGCGGGCGCCTGCGGCACGCTGCTGTACACATACCTGCCTAACAGTGGCCAGCCTGGAGAAGGCCGCCGTGTAGGCCAGCTGGCGCTCGGGCGGCGCGGGCGCCTGCGGCACGCTGCTGTACACATACCTGCCTAACAGTGGCCAGCCTGGAGAAGGCCGCCGTGTAGGCCAGCTGGCGCTCGGGCGGCGCGGGCGCCTGCGGCACGCTGCTGTACACATACCTGCCTAACAGTGGCCAGCCTGGAGAAGGCCGCCGTGTAGGCCAGCTGGCGCTCGGGCGGCGCGGGCGCCTGCGGCACGCTGCTGTACACATACCTGCCTAACAGTGGCCAGCCTGGAGAAGGCCGCCGTGTAGGCCAGCTGGCGCTCGGGCGGCGCGGGCGCCTGCGGCACGCTGCTGTACACATACCTGCCTAACAGTGGCCAGCCTGGAGAAGGCCGCCGTGTAGGCCAGCTGGCGCTCGGGCGGCGCGGGCGCCTGCGGCACGCTGCTGTACACATACCTGCCTAACAGTGGCCAGCCTGGAGAAGGCCGCCGTGTAGGCCAGCTGGCGCTCGGGCGGCGCGGGCGCCTGCGGCACGCTGCTGTACACATACCTGCCTAACAGTGGCCAGCCTGGAGAAGGCCGCCGTGTAGGCCAGCTGGCGCTCGGGCGGCGCGGGCGCCTGCGGCACGCTGCTGTACACATACCTGCCTAACAGTGGCCAGCCGCTCTTGCTGGAAGCTGACAAGCGCAAAGTCGCCGTAGCAATGCTCCAGGAGCCTTACGTGGGTGGGGTGAGAAGGGTGAAGAGTCACCGGGGCGTAAGGGTCTTCCAGAGCTCTGAGGGAGGAGAAGGGACTGTAAAGGCGGCAATAGCTATCTTTGACAAAGATCTGGACGTCTTGCAGTACCCACAACTCACCACAAACAACATCGTTGTGGTGGGAGTCCGAACTAGAGCCTGGACGATCACGCTGGTGTCCTTCTACTTCGAGCCGGACAAGCCCATAGAGCCATATCTGGAGCATTTTAAACGGATAGAGCGAGAGATGGGCCCTAACAGGTTGGTTTTTGGAGGAGACGCAAACGCGAAAAGTACTTGGTGGGGTAGCAATACCGAGGACCCGAGAGGGGAGCAGATGTGTGGAGCACTGGGGGAGCTGGGCTTGCAGATCCTCAACGTGGGGGACATCCCGACATTTGACACAGTGAGAGGTGGGGTGAGGTACAGCAGCCATGTAGACGTGACGGTCTGTTCGGTAGACATGCTTGACCTGGTCGACGGCTGGCGTATCGAGGAGGGTCTCACGAGTTCCGACCACAACGGCATTAGCTTCAGCATTCATTTGGAAAAATCAAAAGGTGTAGCAATTGAGCGAACCACTAGGGTATACAATACCAGAAAAGCTAACTGGAGGCAGTTTCATGAGAAGCTGTCTCTAGTTATGCTGGACAGAAAGTTAACCCTAGTGGATTTGTCAAACATTCACACAGTAGACCAAGTAGAATTGACCATAAACACATACATGCAAGCCATTACAGACACATGCAGAGACACAATACCACACAAACAGAACACAGAAACACTCACCATGCCGTGGTGGTCTGAGGAACTCGCGGAGTTGAAGAGGCTGGTCGCCACCAAGAAAGTAAGAGTCAGGAACGCAGCGCCGGTCCGAAGAGCGATGGTTGTCAACCTGTACCTTGAAGCGAAGGAGGAGTATGAGGCAGCGGTGACGAAAGCCCAAGCGGAGAGTTGGAAGGAGTTTTGCGGGAAGCAGGACAGAGAAGGGGTCTGGGAAGGAATCTATAGGATAATGGGGAGGATAGCGAAGAGAGAGGAAGATCTGCCGCTGCAAATGGAAGGCGAGACACTGGATGCAAAAGGCTCAGTGAGGCTGTTGGCCGAAACGTTCTATCCCGAGGACCGAGAGGAAGACGACAACATAGATCATCGCCAAACACGACAACTGGCAGAGACGGTAAACGCATGGAGCCATGATGAACGACATGACCCACCGTTTACCCAAAGCGAGCTTATCAGATCTATGGTGTCGTTCAACCCTAAAAAGGCCCCGGGAGCCGACGGCTTCACGGCCGACATCTGCTGTCAGGCCATAAGATGTGACCCTGAGTACTTTTTGGCACTGCTGAACAAATGCCTGGCGCACCACCACTTCCCGAAGACCTGGAAGGAAGCTACGGTGGTTGTGTTCAGAAAGCCGGGCAAAGACTCATACACCGTACCAAAGTCGTACAGGCCGATTGGGCTCTTGCCTGTCCTAGGGAAAGTGTATGAAAAGATGCTGGTTGCTCGTCTCAAATTCTACT